>OX422183.1:4064135-4699135 GCA_949130485.1 Agelas oroides
TACAAGAAAGGGGAAAAAAGGGTAACAGCAGCACTCTTTTCCAGCTTGGTAACCTAGAAAAGTGCATGTAGTGGTGATGGAAGACGCTTTAGACTGGGGGCTAAATTAAATAATCTTTCATGTATATGACCACACACTCAGTCAGAAGAATACTTTCAAGAGGCTAGAGAGAATACTTTCTGAGGCTGTTTGTTTTAGGCCAATAATGACATCATACCTGTAGTTATTGGCATTCAGATATCCAGGTGATTTGTTTACATACATGCAGCGTGAACAAACCAGGGTCTGATGTGCCTATCAATGTTACACCACACTATCCCCGTACAGGCAGATGAGGGGCATTATAGGGGGGTTGACCAAAAGAGTATGTTCCTATGGTCAGGAAGTCAGGAATCTGAAGATGCCTCAAATACGACAATGTACTCCGATCATAGAAGATGCCCTGTGTATTGGGGCAATTAATGTTCTAATCCCCACCTTGTCCCGCTATAGCTTGTACTGGGATCGAGTGGTGGGTATAGGTGCATCATAAAGCTTTGGTTTTTCCACTCCCTTACTTTTATAAGTAGGTGGGACCATCATACTCCACCGCACCAGATTCAGGATCCGACGTATACTGTACAAATTATGAGGTCAAATGTAAGCTGCAAGCTACACAGATACCTTGGCCTAGATTTGAGCTGTGTCCAGCAAAATTTGGAAGTCTGCAATGATTCCAGTCAAATTTGTCCCGTAGCCTCCCTCTTTAATTATGAAAGAAAATAAAAAGATTAAAAATGTAAAAAGATGTTGGGATGGCATGCCAAAAAGTATGCAAACAAGGTAGGGATGATACAGAATTAACTTTGTATGAAATCAACTGCTATGAGATCAAATTAATTACAACTCTTACAAAATCAACTTACAAAACTGATGAAAAGGTATTACATTGATCCACTAAATTCTAACTAAAGTCCAGTAAGGTGCTTGATTGCTCCTAGGTATTCTTCATTGAGGCATATGTCACATGTGTTGAAGTGGTCAAAAAGAGTCTGTATCCTCTTCTCCTTCATACGGCGTCTCCGTGGCCAAGACCTGCATGAAGCTCTGAATCTTGGCTTTGGTCACTGCCTCCCCTCTTTGGATGAATTCAATCCATGCAAAGATGTTTGGGTGAGGCTTGGTGATGACATTGGAATGCTACCCTTCAACATTGTTGTTGGTTCTGGGCATGTGTTGGTTAAAATATATAGTTCCAGTGATTTGGTGGGAATTTTCCATTAATCCAGTATAGCTTTCTACTATGGTGATACTTATATTATAGTATTCGAACAATTAGTTGTTAATGTGGGAAGTTGATTTTAATGTTTCAACCGAGCTGTACTGGATATGGTGTACAGCCTGCATGTCAGTGATCAATTTCTCATTCTATACAGTTGCATGTAATTGAAAATAGTTCAATTGAAAGCACAGATCCCATGATTTAGACCCAGTATAGCCAACTATGTCACTCAAAACATGCGTGAAACCCTCTCTACATTTTACTAGAGGAGTCAACACTACTACATGCATGAACCCCTACACCACCAAATGTTGTGGCCAAACTAAAGAAGTCAATACATATGATTGTGTAACAAAACAAAACGGATGTTTACAACATTGTGAGAAACAGTAAACTAAATACCAACACAAACTGTGACACAAACATAATAAGCTGATTCTTATAAATTCTCTCAACAGAGATATACATATTATATTCCACTTATTTTCATTCAGTGGCATGCAGGAAAAACAAAAACAGTGGGTATAGTAAAAAAGGCTTGGGAACAAGACTAATAAGTCCTGCAGTCAGTGACAATATACTTGCATGCATGTACATCACCCAAAATTATACAGAAGAGAAAATTGTATAGGGCCATTGATTCATCAGCAACATTTTGATCCTCTCTTTTGTTTGTCCTGCTGAGGTTTGTTCAAGTCAACAAAAGCTGCTCCATCTTCCTTTTTACTGGGAACCTAGGACAGGGATACATATAAAGGGGTTACTGTCAATTAAATGTTGAGAATATACATGTTACTACAAAGGGTTAGATACATGTACATAAGATACAAGGGGTTAATGGTGGAATATATAATACAATGTCAGAATACACGTGAAAGTAGAAGAGGTTAAGGTTGTGCATTCTAATATCAGAGATTAATGTCATGATACACATGCAAGTACAAAGGACTAATGTCAAAGTAAAAAATACCAGGGGTTATGCAGTGTATTTCATATAGCAGGATGCAATGGGTTTAATTAACACACCTTTCTCAAGATTAGTCTTGCCAGCTGCTCAAAAGCCTGGAGGGAAAGCACTCTCGTAATGCTGTCACAGTGCCACCACCAAGTAACATTAACATCAAGTGACCTCTTACCTTATCAATGTTGTGGCCAGTTTTGGCAGAGGTTTCCAGGAAAGGGATACCCTGGCTCCGAGCAAGCCACTCTACTCTCTCACTCCCCACGACCCTCTTTGGCTCACAGTCACACTTGTTGCCAATCAATAGTCGCTCCACATCTGAGGAAGCATACCAGAGAGGAGCAAAAGAAAAGGGGGAGGAGAGGGAGTGAAGTCATAACAGTGAAGAGTGAGCATGTTCTGTAAGAACTGTTGACATTCTCACCATCTCAATGTTCTTCAGCCATGTTGTAATGTTATTAAATGACTTCTGACTTGTGATGTCATATACCAGAATGATACCCTGTCAGGAGTGGTGAGGAAGAATGTCACATGATCTAATACCACCCATGACATATTTGACTCTACCCGCTATATTTGTCACATGACTGCTGGCAGGCTTACCATGCCACACCCCATGTCATATGATCTGATGATCACACCCTCTATTGTCACATGATTGTGCTACAGTACCGGAGTGCGTTTCAAAGCTCTAATCTGATTGGTTGGGCTAGGGTTTATTAGGGTTGGGTTAGGGTTAATTTAGGGTGTTGTCAGGGCAACGGTGCATATGCGTATAATTATTGACCAATAGGATTAGAGTTTTGAAAAGGTACCCCGGGATGGCTCTGATTGTACTTACCATAGCTCCCCGATAGTATGAGGTAGTAAATGTTTCCTGCCTTGCCTTTTCCCTGGAAGGGATGGAAGGAGAGTAGGTGTTTAATACAATGTTGAATTGTCGTGTACATTGCAAGAACGGCCAGTGGACATACCATATTTGGAGCTTGATTTGTTTGCCCTCTAGCTCAATTGTTTTAATCTTGAAATCAATACCTGGAGAGATGGAGGGAGAGGGACAGATAGTAGTTAGCTAAGGGGTGGTAGGTAGGTGCTTGTGATCACTAACAATAAATCAAGCTGGTGGAATACAACAAACCCATAACACATGATGTTCACACATTATATCTGAACTACACACATTAGCTGATTATCCAACATACACTGATACCTAGAGCACCACCATTGGTAGCCAAGTGGGTGTTAATTAGAACTTTTCTCAGGTGAACTATTTAAGGCATGGGGCATTTAGTTTTTGCACCTAGCTGTTACACAGCTTCACATAAAAAAAAAACAATAATGCATAATTGACCAGATGAAACATAACTTACATGTATGTAATGTAATGTAATGTTTTATTTTAGCAGGGAAGCCTCCTCAGCTGACAGCTGATTTTCAAGGGGGCCCTGCCTCACAAGTACAGGTACAGGGAAAATACAGTGTAAGCACAGAAGGAAAGAACAAAACATATCAAAACATATATACAAGAAACAACATGTGTACAAAAAAAAAATTATGAAGAATTAAAATAACGATGTAACATTCCTCACAGAATCAGGCAGGGAGTTCCATAGCTTAGTGCCTGAGTATTCACGAGTTCTTATAGAAGTCCGTTCTTGGCCAATGTAAATAAAGTTTGGAGGCTCCTCTGGTTCTTGAGTTGCCCATGTCAGACTGCTTGATAAATTTTTCATGAAGGTAGGTGGGGCCCCTTTTATGGATGCACTTATGTATTGTTTTTAGGGTCAGCAGATTTCTCCTTTGGGACAATGTAGTCCAGCCTAACTTCTCCCTCAACTCAGTTCCTGTAGTGCTCCAGGAAGATTTGAGGATGTATCTCATGCCCTGATTTGAATACTTTCAACCTTAGTTTGCAAATGTTTTGAACAACAATCCCATACTACACAACAGTAGTCAACATGGGGTTGTACAAGCGCACAGTACAGCCTCTTGCGGGTCTCCTGTGGTAGGTCCTGACTAGTCCTACTCAGTCTTCTCAGAGCCAGTAAACACCTTGCCCTTAAGTTCATCACATGTTTCTTCCATTCCAGGTTAAACTATCAAGCTCAACTCCAAGGTACTTCACTGATGCTTTCAGTAGGAGTTCCACACCATCAAGTGACATAGAAGAATCTCAGAATTCTTTCTCTCTTCTTCTTCCCAAAATCATCAGGTTGGTTTTCTTCAGATTAACAGTGAGTCCATTACAGTTGAACCACTGTAATAATGACTTGGCATCCTCTTGTAGCACTTGTATAGAGTCGTTAACATTTGCTCCTCCATAGTACAGTGTGGTGTCGTCTGCATACATGTTCACTGAGCTTCTACTGATGGTAGATCATTCACAAACATGACAAGCAAAAGGGGGCCCAGAATAGAACCCTGAGGGACTCCAAGTCTAGGGACTAACCATGATGAGGAAGAGTGTCCACTGATAACCCTCTGAAGTCGGTTTTCCAAATAGACCTGAAACCACATTTTTTCTTCATCCCTCACTCCAAAGAACATATCTAACTTCTCTAAAAGGAGTTCATGGTCAATGGTGTCAAAAGCCTTACTGAGGTCCACAAAGAGGGCTGAGACAATGTGGTCCCTATCCAGCTCCTTGCGCCAGTCATCCATAGTTTTGATCAGAACATCCTGAGTTGAATGCCCTGGTCTAAATCCTGACTGGTGTGGTGTTAGGAGAGAATGTTCCTGCAGGAAGTCATAAAGCTGGTCAAAAACAGTACGTTCGAGTATCTTAGCCACAATAGGGAGAACTGAGATGGGACGATAGTTATTCATATTGGTCTCGTCCCCACCCTTATGGACCGGGTTACATTGGCACTTTTCCATTCCCTAGGTAGGGTAGCAGATGTAATACTCTGGTTGAACAGACCACAGAGGGATGGAGCCAGTGTAGTTCCTGGTTGAACACACCACAGAGGGATGGAGCCAGTGTAGTTCCTGGTTGAACACACCACAGAGGGATGGAGCCAGTGTAGTTCCTGGTTGAACAGACCACAGAGGGATGGAGCCAGTGTAGTTCCTGGTTGAACACACCACAGAGGGATGGAGCCAGTGTAGTTCCTGGTTGAGCACACCACAGAGGGATGGAGCCAGTGTAGTTCCTGGTTGAACACACCACAGAGGGATGGAGCCAGTGTAGTTCCTGGTTGAGCACACCACAGAGGGATGGAGCCAGTGTAGTTCCTGCTAGCTTTAGAGCTCTGGCACTGATCCCATCACAGCCCATTGCCTTCCTCATGTTAACGTTGGAAAGGAGTTCTACCACTGTTCTTTCCTCCACCAGCTTAAAGGTGAATTGGACAGGGACGGCACTGTCTTTCCGCGCTAGGCGAGGGGATGTGTTAGCAGCAATGGCTTGGGTGCGGTAGATTTATACATATTAGAAGATAAGTTATATAAACATTACCATGGAAACCACAATTGTTGGCATATAGTTATCAATTACTGCTGATAGCAATTACACTAATATCGGACAGTACATCGTCAAACATGAAAGAGAAGATGACATTTGTTTGCCACCAAACTTGCTATACAAGTTCAACTGCCGTCATTATTCTGTAGGAAATTAAATAATTTCAAATCCTGCTTCCGCTATATGGATTAGATTCACAAAAACTTCCAGGAACCCACTTTCTTCTGCTGAATTTAATCTACTGCAGTATTGGAAGCACATTTTTCAGAAAAGTACTAGCCACGCACAGAGGCCTGTCTGCCCCAGGGAGTGTTGCTTGCAGTAGTTGTATGTCGAGTGGGGGAGCACCAACACCGCTGGCACATCGATGTTCAAAATTTCACACATACATAAAGTGTGAAGTTAAAACATAAAGGGAGATGGGGATGGGGCATTTTATGGCTTAAATGGGTGGGGCATTTATGGCTTAAATGGGTGGGGCATTTATGGCTCAAATGGATGGGGCGGTTAGTTACTGTTTTTGGGAGATATGCTCAAAACAATTAACGGGTCGAGGTAATGTATGTGTAATACAACTTCTGCATGAGCTGCATTTCACCTCAGATTGTAGGTCGCACAACTGTTGACAGGTCCATGCATAATCCCGACTGCCAGTTGTAGGCTATGCAAAGTTCAAACTATATAAGGGTACATGCATGCAGATGCAGAAAGCCTCATGCACAAAGCAGATCCTGGCCACTACTGTTGATTGGGGGGGACACTAAGTGATAGACTACAATAGCTACCTGGTGGACCTTATAGCCTCGTATCTAGGCTGTTCACTGGCCTGGGTATTAGGCTAGACAGTCCGTGAACAGTAGCTTTTGAAAGGCCTTTATGGAAAGCCAGTGCTCAGCTTTTGTTCAGTCAGTCAAGAACTGCTGAGTGAGGGAGTTTGGGTAAGGCAGACAAACAGCAATACACCGCCCATAGAAGGAGTGTAGAAATTGCTGCACGATGTAGATTGAGCTGGGTATTTACGCCAAATTCTCTTGCTTGTTCAGATGAAAGTCGAGCTGGAAGCTCACACCAAGCTCGCTCGCTTACTCAGTAGTGCTACTATGATCGAAATCATGAGCTATGGAAGTCGAACTGGATGTTCATGCTGAACTCACTTGCTGCTTAGTAGCACTATATTGAACCGGAGCTAGTTTGATGTAGTCGTAGAATGCAATGCAGAACATCTCACTCGCATTTTATGGATTATGCCCACCACTGCATGGCAGTCACGTGACCTTAATTTACATTGCAATTACACGAAAATTGAACCCCATGCCTTAATCGCCCTGAGTTAATCCTTTTTTGGTGCATTTCATGTACACTGTATGAGTAGTAGTTAATTGCCTGGATCCTCATGGATCTGTACTTGATATCTGGCTTTTAATTGATTGTAACGTATAACAGAGAAGCATTCATGATGGAGTAGTCGCACACAAGAGTTGCAAGTAAACAAAACCACAGCCTTGCCTTGTTCATGACATGCAAAGACTTTGATTGACCTTTAGTTACTAGATCACTTCAGCTTGTTATTGAAAGTTTCAAATAAACACAGGAAGGAAGGCCTTTTTACAATGCTTAAGAAATCAACAATTTCAGCTGCTGCACGATTTAATTTCTGCCATCAATTATATGATTGTGAACAGGCATGTAGCTTTTGAAGTGTACAAGATTCAAAACAGATTTGTGTGAGCTTTTATTATAATTTCAGACCATGAGTATATGATGAGTGTTAGTCTTGCAAGCCTGACCCACTGGAGGAGCGTACCGGCACAGACAATTTTGGCTATTTTTACAGCTAGATGCAAGTATGATCAAACCAAGGTGATTTCTAAGCTTAATTCAGCCATAGATAGTAGATTACCAGCAGCATAGATCAGTGTAAACCTATGGAGGTTTACAATCTATGTCAGCAGCTTAGCAGCGCAGTCACAGGGTCACAGTCATATTTAAGCGGTCACAAATTGTCGCAAACGTATTGGGAGTGACTTGTGATACGTCTAGCTGACAAAAAAAAAAAGCTCACCTATGGTTGATGTGAAACTCAGCGCAGTGTTGAAAGTGTCGCCCACGTATCTGGAGAGTACGCACGTCTTCCCTACGCCAGAGTCTCCGATTAAGAGAAGCTTGAAAAGTAGGTCGTATGCTTTCTTTGGAGGAAGGAGTCCTGGAGTACACATTTTCGCTTCATAAAGACGTTAGGCTGCACTAGCGGCTAGCGACAAGGAACGTTGCCATCTCAAAAAATGACGTAATACAAGATTTAGCTCACGTGCAACAGTGCAGCACTGACATAGTTTAGCTAGTCTCTAGGACCAGGGGGGAAACAAAGGAGAAAGCAACAGGTAGGCTCAATATTCAAGCATATCAGTTTGCTATGCAGAAGTCTAGTGTTAGACATGAAACTGGGAGTAGCCGGAAACATATGATTGTTGCGCAATGTTTTCTAATTGAAGAGCACTGTGTACTTTACAAACCTTGCCAAATCGAGTTTGACGTACAGTGACCTAGAAAGCTTACCAGCCTAATGCAGTCTTACGAACTAATCTAGTTCCCAGACTATTGTTCTGCACATGGAGGGGAAAATAGGCTGGGCACAAGACTACTAACACAGACACTGCTTGTCACGGTGTAAATCACCCCAATCTCCCAGGCCCTTTTTTCGACGGTATTGAACAAGACTGCCCATGCAGGTAAAACAGTCACAATAGATGAAACACTTGCTTCATCAGCCAGTAGTCAAATCATGTGTGGCTACCCTTCAGGTGGTTGCATGATGGTCTCTGCAAGCAGCATGAGGATGGATGGCTCATGGAACTCAAATAAAATTCATTCTCTTTACAACATGTTGCAGTTCCATGTCCTCATTTTATTTGGTATTGTTTTAAGATCTTTTTGACGACTTAATTAGATACTTCTTTTAACTCCCTTACACTTATTGACAAATTTAGTTTCACTTGCACATTTCCCTCACCCTTGCCGAGGCCATTAGAAATTATTCTTGAATTCGATTATTGTTGTTGCTCTCTGTCACTGTACGTTGTCACTTGAAATGCCTTTTTCCTTGAGAGAGACAACATCATGGGGACTTTATTCTATAATATATGTTGCAAGCACTTCTGGTCAGTATACATCAAAGCTTTCTAGAGAGTGTGTACTATCAGCTGCATTGATAGTTGCTTATCACTTCACTTGAACTTACGAAACATGTTGCCTAGGTTCTCAAGTAGCAATATGCTGCACGCCGTGTAATCTCTTCTATGTTAATTCAATTTCTCCATACTGAAAAAAATACCACGGGAAAGATACCGGTACTGGACATGCATAATACAGAGTGACAACGTTCCTGTCGCTAGCCCGCAATACACGTAGCGGTTAGCGACAGGAACGAAACTTAGTGGCAACGTTCCTGGCGCTAGCTCCCAATGCGTGTAGCGGTTAGCGCCAGGAATGAGACACTGCGCATGCGCATAACGATGGCAACGTTCCTGTCGCAACTCGTTCCCAGACCAAAGACAACGTCTGGAAGCGAGACTAGTACACAAGCGAAATGGCCAGCGGAGCCGGTGTCGTAGTGTACAGTGTCCCCCCCCCCCCCCCCCCCCCCCCCCAAAATTGTCCCCCTAGGACATTATTCACCGGTGAATAATTTCCCCCCTCAGTGAATATTGTCCCCCCTAGAACTAGGTTGAAAACTGTCATCTGCGGGAATTCAGGCACTAGTAATTTGGAGTGGCTTCACAAGCCATACAGGCCTGCGAGACTATGGAGCCATGCGTACGGCGTTCTTGGCACACACTCGATGTAGAGTGGGATGATTTATGCAGTGTCTCCTAGACTCTTACCCTGGACATTCTTACCCCAGCATTTGTCGCTTGCAGGGAAAGAACCCTGAAAGGTAAGCTTCTGTGAATGACAAACACAAGTCCAGAAGGCCTGGGTACGAGGCTAAGCGTATCTAGTCTCGCAGTTGGGTCCAGCCACACGAGACTTTAAAGCGTATCCTTGCGAGCTGTATTTCACCTCCGATTGTGGGTCGCGCTGCTGTTGTCAGGTCCATGCATGTTCCCCACCGCTGCCAGTTGTAATGCTCTAAACTTAGCAAATAAAAATGCCAGACCACCTTGCCCGCAGACCACCTTGAAAGCGCATGCACGAGGGGGGACATTATTCACTAGAGGGGACATTATTCGCCGGTGAATAATGTCCGGGGGGACAATATGCACTAGTGAATAATGTCTGGGGGGGACAATATTCACTAGTGAATAATGTCCGGGGGGACAATATTCACTAGTGAATAATGTCCGGGGGGACATTATTCACGGGGGGACATTACAGCCGTTCCGCTGACGGTCAAAAATTGCAAATTTTATTTGCAGAGCGGAAATGACGTAACGACCTAAAATGCAGCAAGATGGCGACTTTTCAGCTGCTTGTGTACCGGTGTCGTAAAATTCTGGTCACCCCGTGAGATTGGGCACCCCCGGTGACAAATCTCACGGTAGATTGGTACCCCCCTCGTGAGGATGGTAACCCCCTAAATTGGTTATGGTACCCTTTGACCCTTTGAAGCGTTTGAACTTTCACTGAAGGTTAATAGCGTAGAGAGAGTCTAAACCTGTCAAGGATCTCAAGAGCTGTCAAGGATTATCAATGGCTTATAAAAGAGTCCAAGTAGCTGTGAGCTACACAAACTACAATCTGGACGATGGAGGAGACGACGGAAACAGCAAACACTTTCGTATGGGGTGCTGTTTGTGTCAAAACTCCGGTTTTTAGTAATGTTTAGCACATATACGCAGCTCATAAATGCGACCTTTACTAAACCTCGATCGATTTTTACTAAACATCGATCGATCTTTAGTAAACATCTACTAGAAGTCCTGAGAGAGATGGTGCCATAAAATTCTGGTCACCCCGTGAGATTGGGCACCCCCGGTGACAAATCTCACGGTAGATTGGTACCCCCCTCGTGAGGATGGTAACCCCCTAAATTGGTTATGGTACCCTTTGACCCTTTGAAGCGTTTGAACTTTCACTGAAGGTTAATAGCGTAGAGAGAGTCTAAACCTGTCAAGGATCTCAAGAGCTGTCAAGGATTATCAATGGCTTATAAAAGAGTCCAAGTAGCTGTGAGCTACACAAACTACAATCTGGACGATGGAGGAGACGACGGAAACAGCAAACACTTTCGTATGGGGTGCTGTTTGTGTCAAAACTCCGGTTTTTAGTAATGTTTAGCACATATACGCAGCTCATAAATGCGACCTTTACTAAACCTCGATCGATTTTTACTAAACATCGATCGATCTTTAGTAAACATCTACTAGAAGTCCTGAGAGAGATGGTGCCATGCTTACAGACAAGCACATATACGCGGCTCATAAATTGTTGCGCATACAATTTCCTCATCTCCAAGGCTGCCACAGTACTCTTCTTCTACAGCTCAAGAAATTTCCCTCGGTGACCAGTGTCAAGTGTTCAGGTAACTTTATATGCACATGTAAAAGTTCAAGCTATTAAAGACATGTTTTCGTTTGTTTGTTTTTTATAGCTGTCCAGATCTTTTTTGTGGAAGAGCGACAGCACTGGATTACCACTGCCATGATTAATGGAGAAGTATACCTCTTTGACTGCCTGTTCAATGGCACTCCTAACACCTAGTGCCGAGCTCCAGATTGCCCAACTCTACAAGCCACTTATTAGGTCGAATGGCTTACTCGTGTCAGTGGTGCCTATCCAGCAACAACAAGGGACTAACAACTGTGGGCTGTTCAGCATTGCAGCAGCATACCACGCAGCTGTCAGAAGTGACATTGGCTTACTGACATTTAATGAGAGTCGTCTGAGAGCACACCTCATCAAGTGCTTTGAGCAGACAGAGTAAAAGACTTTGTGTTACTCGACCAGCTTCACAAAACTTTGTTATTGTCGTGTACTGCCCATGCAAGAAACCTGACTCATTCCAGAACATGATCCAGTGTGACCAGTGTGGTGTCTGGTTTCACTATAGATGTGCGAAAGTCGTAAAGCCCCCTGATGATACTGGTTTTGTTCTAACTACAAATAAGCATTATTGTGATTTATGACATTGTGGACTCTGTGTATTGCACCAAAGTATAAAAAGGTTTTGTTTTTGTCTGCAAAGTAATTTTTGCATGTTTGGTGACCATTCTTATTACTGAGGGGGTCCAAAATTTGCATATACATGTACTAGGATTTTTGTATAGGGTGACCATTCTCATGAGGTTTTAAGAACATGCGAGAAATTTTGCAGGGGGTGACCATTCTTATGAGGGGGTCCCCATTTTCCCATGTAAATCAGTAACCCGGGGTTCCCAATCTCATGGTAAAATGGTCACCCGGGTGACCAAAATTTTAAATTTCCCTGTGAGATTAGTCACCCGGGGTGCCTAAAAATGGGGGTCCCTAATCTCACATGACACCGGTTGTGTTTTTGTCTCTGGAGTTGATAGTTGTTGCCTATTTCGAGTAAATGAGGCTTTTTCGGATACTGTATGAACGTGAAAAAAAAGCAACCAGGTGCTACCTGTCAATATCAAAGCTGTAACGAAGGATTTTGTGAAGAGTTCATGGAAAGGTGATTTGTATTGCCCGAGGGTGGCCCACCTGAGGAGCTCTCATTCTGCGCAGGAGGCTCTAACAGAAAGGTTATGGTGACTGCAGACACCAGGAGGCATGGAGAATGTGATGGTGGGCCGAATGGACTGAAATAAGGTATGAACAAAATTTCCGCGCCAAATTTCTTGGCCTGATGCATGAAGTTAAAGTGATTGAGAACTAAAAGTGGGGTTTGATAGCTTATGATCCTAATAAAAACCCAATGATGAATATTGTAAAGCATTGCTTGACTGCTGCTGGTTGTCCCAGTGGCCTTGGAGCACACAAGATAGGACAGCAAGTATTTGCAGGCCTCAACCAAGCTTCCTGTCGGCTTGTGGCCCACCAAGCTTGCTGGCACTTGCAGTAGTAAGAAGAAGCTGTGTGGGGGCAGAGGAGGTCGGACACAGTTAACCTTTGCTCATTAGGTCGCTAACAAGGGTACCCTTTGAGAGGCCCTAATTACATTCCTGGCACATGACCAACTCGTCACGTGACCCGTAGTTCACGTGGTTAGGAATAGCTCTGCAGGAATGTAATTAGGGCCCCTCGAAGGGTACCCTCGTTAGCAACCTAACGAGAAACACTCTTGTCCAGTGTTGCCTTCAATTGTCAGAGAAGGTCTTAGAAAAGTCTAGGAAGCATAGTATCCTAGGATGATACTGGGATGATCCTCTAGCTACACAGGCCAGGATATCCCAGGACGATCCTGGGATACCTCAGCAACCTCTAGCTACTCAAGTACGGAGTAGTCCAAGTTCACAGGCCAGGATATCCCAGGATGATCCTGGGATGCCCTCAGCACCCCCTAGCTACTTCAACTAAGGAGTAGTCCAAGTTCACAGGCCAGGATATCCCAGGATGATCCTGGGATGCCCTCAGCAACCTCTAGCTACTTCAACTACGGAGTAGTCCAAGTTCACAGGCCAGGATATCCCAGGACGATCCTGGGATACCTCAGCAACCTCTAGCTACTCAAGTACGGAGTAGTCCAAGTTCACAGGCCAGGATATCCCAGGACGATCCTGGGATGCCTCAGCACCCCCTAGCTACTCAAGTACGGAGTAGTCCAAGTTCACAGGCCAGGATATCCCAGGACGATCCTGGGATGCCTCAGCAACCTCTAGCTACTCAAGTACGGAGTGGTCCAAGTTCACAGGCCAGGATATCCCAGGACGATCCTGGGATACCTCAGCACCCCCTAGCTACTCAAGTACGGAGTAGTCCAAGTTCACAGGCCAGGTTATCCCAGGATGATCCTGGGATGCCCTCAGCACCCCCTAGCTACTCAAGTACGGAGTAGTCCAAGTTCACAGGCCAGGATATCCCAGGATGATCCTGGGATGCCCTCAGCACCCCCTAGCTACTCAAGTACGGAGTAGTCCAAGTTCACAGGCCAGGATATCCCAGGATGATCCTGGGATGCCCTCAGCACCCCCTAGCTACTCAAGTACGGAGTAGTCCAAGTTCACAGGCCAGGATATCCCAGGATGATCCTGGGATGCCCTCAGCAACCTCTAGCTACTTCAACTACGGAGTAGTCCAAGTTCACAGGCCAGGATATCCCAGGACGATCCTGGGATACCTCAGCAACCTCTAGCTACTCAAGTACGGAGTAGTCCAAGTTCACAGGCCAGGATATCCCAGGACGATCCTGGGATGCCTCAGCACCCCCTAGCTACTCAAGTACGGAGTAGTCCAAGTTCACAGGGCAGGATATCCCAGGACGATCCTGGGATGCCTCAGCAACCTCTAGCTACTCAAGTACGGAGTAGTCCAAGTTCACAGGCCAGGATATCCCAGGACGATCCTGGGATACCTCAGCACCCCCTAGCTACTCAAGTACGGAGTAGTCCAAGTTCACAGGCCAGGTTATCCCAGGATGATCCTGGGATGCCCTCAGCACCCCCTAGCTACTCAAGTACGGAGTAGTCCAAGTTCACAGGCCAGGATATCCCAGGATGATCCTGGGATGCCCTCAGCACCCCCTAGCTACTCAAGTACGGAGTAGTCCAAGTTCACAGGCCAGGATATCCCAGGATGATCCTGGGATGCCCTCAGCACCCCCTAGCTACTCAAGTACGGAGTAGTCCAAGTTCACAGGCCAGGATATCCCAGGATGATCCTGGGATGCCTCAGCACCCCCTAGCTACTCAAGTACGGAGTAGTCCAAGTTCACAGGGCAGGATATCCCAGGACGATCCTGGGATGCCTCAGCAACCTCTAGCTACTCAAGTACGGAGTGGTCCAAGTTCACAGGCCAGGATATCCCAGGACGATCCTGGGATACCTCAGCACCCCCTAGCTACTCAAGTACGGAGTAGTCCAAGTTCACAGGCCAGGTTATCCCAGGATGATCCTGGGATGCCCTCAGCACCCCCTAGCTACTCAAGTACGGAGTAGTCCAAGTTCACAGGCCAGGATATCCCAGGATGATCCTGGGATGCCCTCAGCACCCCCTAGCTACTCAAGTACGGAGTAGTCCAAGTTCACAGGCCAGGATATCCCAGGATGATCCTGGGATGCCCTCAGCACCCCCTAGCTACTCAAGTACGGAGTAGTCCAAGTTCACAGGCCAGGATATCCCAGGATGATCCTGGGATGCCCTCAGCAACCTCTACCTACTTCAACTACGGAGTAGTCCAAGTTCACAGGCCAGGATATCCCAGGACGATCCTGGGATACCTCAGCAACCTCTAGCTACTTCAGTCCAAGTTTGAGGAATATTTGTGGCATTAATATAACGCAAACAAGCAACACAACAGTTACAGTGATAAAAGATCATAGCTGGAATAAATAATATTGCTGTTAATGCAATGGATAAATAGGGTGAATGATATAATAGGGATGCTGGATAAATATGCAATATAGCCAATAAGTAGAAGTTGATTAGATACTTGATTGTCTTTCATCAGCAGTATCATAAAATTATGCAAAGATCTATAACAGTGAGGAGAAATACAATGACTCACTCATAACTCTGTGTTGATGCTATGACTATGCATGCAGCTTACAAATGATCTGACAAGGAGTGCTGAACACAGTCATCATGTGCTGTGTGCAATGAATGTAGATGTTATTTACTGCTTCAGAACCAGCTTAAAATGTGCAAGTGTTTAGTGTCATCTGTTCATCTCTCAAATGATCAGCATGATTTCCACCAAAGCACCACGGTAGAAATAGAAACTGTAAGACTATGCTTTGAAAGGGTCTTACACATAGTCTGGTGTCCCTATATGGATGTCGAAGCAATTATAGGACAGGACATCCTGGACTATTCTCCCAATCAATAGCAGGATAGAGTGCATTGTATTTAAAAGTTAGGTCTGACCTAGCCTTGCACCCAGGCTCTTTCTTGTGGAGTAAAGAGCCTGGTAATGTTGGGTGGGGGGCAAGTTGTTCACTTACTTCTACTACATCATCATTCATGTGATTTGCACTGGGTATACCCCACTTTGAAAAGTTATCATGTGATTTCTGGAAGGCCACATCCGCTTGTTTCAAAACAGTAGGGGAAGTATACCATGGGAAAAGCTGCAGAGAACATTAGTTAAATTGTAATGCGAGAACTTCAAGACTTGAGAACCAGCATAGTATGCAAAGCAAGTAAGCTTACAATATTATTCACAGAAAGCCTTATCAGCTGTTATTATCATTCTTGTCTCCTGCAATGTCCTCATGACTGATCTGATCACTTTGTACTGCAAGCAGTGATGGAATATTTTGTTCACCGTGCCTTTGGATGGTCACGCATCCATGTGTTGATTGGACGCACCCGATTTCAGGTGCCAGAAGTCAGTGGTTTGAACCTCCCAGTGTTACCAGGCTCATTTCCTCCCATGCATACGTTAAGAGGAAATGAGACTGGGTACAAGACTAGGTCTGACCATTCAATTGCCATATACACCATGAAAAGCAATACTGTCTTTATTCCAATACTACTGAAGAAAAAATAAATTTCAATGCCTGCTTCCACATGATTAGATATAAATTCCAGGAACCCAATTTCTTCCACTAAATTGGATCTCTCATTGTAATAGATACACAACAGGTGTACTAGTACAGAATGAAAGATTTTATAGCCATTAGCTTCTTATAGTTTCGAGCAAAGTAACCGCACCCCAAGATGCTCATAAGAGGTTAGTGCTGCAGGTTTACCTTAGCTTCAACACTTAAGAGTTCAGTGCTATATGTAGGTAAAATCTTTGTTAGTAGGCTTTAGGAAAAAGCAAAGTTCACTGCTAGGCTTTAGAGATCAGGATTTATTTACCTAAAGTAGAAAGCCTTAGAGTTCAGAGTTTTGTGGCTTCTTAATAATACTAGAAGTTGGGTTAGGATCCTTTGTAGTTGGAATGTACCTTAATGTTACTTGTAATTGCGCATACTTAATTTAGCAATTTTGAATACACCTTGTTTAGCATGTATTAATTTTAGCGTTTTTTAACAGAAACCAACATTAATTCAACATATCGTTATTGGAATTTACAATAATTGCGAGTACTTATTTAGCGATAATGACTCTGATCGCTAAAATCGCTAAATTTAGTACGCACAATTAAAAGTAACATTAAGGTACCCACGTGTGGGCATTTACATCAATGATCCCCATATATAGAGTGTGGAGCCACCATGTGTGGACATCTTTGCCAATCCAGGGATGATCCCCGGATCAGCCAACTAGAGATCCTCCGGAGTTAGAGTGTGGAGCCACCATGTGTGGACATCTTTGCCAATCCAGGGATGATCCCCGGATCAGCCAACTAGGGATCTTCCGGAGTTACAGTGTGGAGCCACCATTTGTGGACATCTTTGCCAATCCAGGGATGATCCCCAGATCAGCCAACTAGGGATCCTCTGGAGTTACAGTGTGGAGCCACCATGTGTGGACATCTTTGCCAATCCAGGGATGATCCCCAGATCAGCCAACTAGGGATCCTCTGGAGTTACAGTGTGGAGCCACCATTTGTGGACATCTTTGCCAATCCAGGGATGATCCCCGGATCAGCCAACTAGGGATCCTCCGGAGTTAGAGTGTGGAGCCACCATTTGTGGACATCTTTGCCAATCCAGGGATGATCCCCGGATCAGCCAACTAGGGATCCTCCGGAGTTAGAGTGTGGAGCCACCATTTGTGGACATCTTTGCCAATCCAGGGATGATCCCCGGATCAGCCAACTAGGGATCCTCCGGAGTTAGAATGTGGAGCCACCATGTGTGGACATCTTTGCCAATCCAGGGATGATCCCCGGATCAGCCAACTAGGGATCCTCCGGAGTTAGAATGTGGAGCCACCATGTGTGGACATCTTTGCCAATCCAGGGATGATCCCCGGATCAGCCAACTAGGGATCCTCCGGAGTTAGAATGTGGAGCCACCATGCATGTGTGGACATCTTTGCCAATCTGTGGATGATCCCTGGACCAGCCCTTTAAGTCAGACGTCTTGGTGTATATGTCAGGCTTAAACATAGAATTAGCCAGACATCCTGGGTTATCCTGGGTTATTCTGTGACATTTGAAGGCAACACTGGACAACCCTCACGAGAAAAGGTCAACCATGTCCAACCTCCTCTGGTATGAGGGGGAGGGGGCTAGGAACAAGGGTAGACTAGTAGCACAAGCTGCTTTATGTTTCCAGGCAGCTTCATATTACTAGTTGGGGGGTATGCTTTAAGTTGAATTATTGTGTTGCTAATTGGCATGCTAGCATAGTCTCATGCTCAGCTGTCCATGCCCCCTGGCGGAGAATTGTCTGGTGGCTTGATTTGAATTTCTTGTCATGACAGTGTGTCTGGCGAAGCATAATTATTGTGCCTAGATTGCAGACCATGCAGTTCTCTATTTGCTGTCATTACTTTGAAGTAGTCAGCGACATTCCCTAACCGTCAAAGCATCAGATGCTACTGAAAGAAGTGGCAAACTTCCCTGATTTCAGTCTCGTTAACCCTGGGCTTTTTATAGCTGGTGACATCCCTCATGCAATTTAAATCAAACCACCAGACGTTCTCCCCTCGGGAACCCAAAGATGCAGCTTATCTCTATTAAATCTGTACTGCTACTGTTTTCTTGTTTAGTTTAAACCCAGATCAGGCATACTATTTGACAGTGGTGCTATTAGCTAATTTGACTGCCAGATTCAACCTCTCTAATTGTGCAAGTCTCATTAATTTCACAGTGACATTGATTTTTCTCCTCAGGTACTCTCCTAAATCAGCATGTACTTGTATGGATGGACAAGTGAACCATTGGACTGAAGGAGTAAGTCAGTGGGTACACCTTAATCTAGACAGTACTAGATTATTAGTTTCTCATCCCACATGCCTTTGGCTAGCCTCGTTCCCAGGCTCTTGTGCGTGGGCGGGGAGAAAAGAGCTTGGTACACACTGTTTGCGCATGCTCAGTTTTCCCAGGATTTCTGGGAATTTGGAAATTTCCGTAAAATGTGCTTCGTTACACTAACCTCCGCGAGGCACGCCGACTTCTCCCGTATAGAAGATGCCTGCCACTGACCACGCTCTGTGTAGACGATGAGGAGGGAGCGACGAAGGTATTCAGCTCTTCGCTTGCAGGAATTGTCCACGCGTTCGTCCATTCCAGCTAAATGCTGCGGCACGTGAATGACACAATCTGTCCCTTTGAAGTTCATCGATCGCCTCGAACGAAGCAATGCAGACCGTTACTGGCAAAGTGATATTGTTTTTGACTTCAAAACCGCCCGTATGTGTCCCACAGGGAGTGTAACTATGCAGTGCGGCCTTTCAGCAGGTAAACAGAAATTGACCGTAATTTTAGTGTAGCGGAGTAGTATGCAGGTTACCATGGGAACTTGGCGCATGCGCGAACAGTGTGTACCAGGCTCTCTTTCCTCCTCCCATGCCCACCTAGTGCTTCATTATTCATAACGTCTTGTGCAGTTGAGCTTTGTTCGTTATGCTTCTTGTCAAGTTGGCTGTATTGATTTTGTTTGTTGGGTGGGTCTTATAGACTGAGGATCCTGGTCAGATATGATGTATCCAACTGCACCTGCCTCATACCCTTGTTCTCTATTAGTCTCATTCCCAGACTATTGGCACAAGACAAGTTCTCAATGTTCCTTACACATGCATAGCTAAAAATGAGAATGAGCCAAAACATTCAAGTGCTGAATGCACAGCAAATCTCACTCAGTACTGAATGGAGTGTCATAGTGGGTATGGCCTGAAAACAAGGCTGACCGTTAACGTTTGACGTCACATGACTTATGCTATAGTAATATTTGATGCTTGTCACTGCCCAAATATCTACTACTTGCTTTTTTATACCCTTCACAGGAATGAAGTTGGTGTCGATGGTGCTGAAAGAGAGATTTGCTGCATTGTTATTGGTGTCCTTTGGCTTGTACTATATATTGTTTGAGGAACAGCTATAATTTTCACGTTTTCTCTGAGCTGCAAAGGACCAGGAATTGTGATGGCATGCAATACCCTAACAAAATCAAATTTCACATCAGAACAAAGTTTAAGCTTTCCTCTTTGTGTTGCATGTAGTGTTTTGAAGCTAGGATGGATGAACAAGTTTTCCGCGCTATGTTTGTACTGCCCATTGTTTACACAACGTTGGCGGTTGTCCTGCGCGAAGGCGTTTACAGAAAGATCGCCCGGTCTACAACACTTTGTAAATCGATAAATCGATTGAGCACTGGTTCACAATGGTCTGTCTTTAAAATCTGGGGTTTAACTGGAAACGAGTGCGCCCAAACTTCAGCTGTACAAACAGAGGTGAAAATTGAGTGCGTGCCGCCATGATCCGCGATGTGCAAACGCGCGCGGGCGTGTGCAAATATATCTCGAGAAATAAACGGATTTTTGACCGTTAGCGGAACGGCTGATTATTCACTCCGACACTGGAACGCATGGCTGGCACGGTCTTTTCCCCCCGCGGCATTGGGCAAGGCTTATGAACACCACGTAGGTAAGGCGCTACCTACTTGTAGCATAGATAGTATAATTATACCTTATATGGCTCAGAAGGAGGCTAATATGACCTAGCAGCATTGCATCAGCTGTAGTGTGAAAAAAAATGTAGGGATGCGGCTTTGCCAATATGTTGACCTTTGCTTTCATGCATTATCCGTACCTTGTTTGCATACTTTTTGGCATGCCATGCCTATCATTTTTAAGTCTTTTTCGGCTCCGTCAGGCTCTGCATTGTCCATCGTACAGTACATTGGTAACGAGGTCTCGTCGGATCCATAGATACTGAACACTATTTTTGGTTGAATAATTATCCTGTCATGACAGGCATCAAAGGGGGTCACTCTAAAGTAGGAACGGGAAATGAGAAATGGGGAAATGGAGATGGCCCGGCAACGCCAGTGTACTGTACGACACAAGTGGTGAGTTGTAAAACAGGACAGTAGAGTGTATATATTGTGCAAAGTAACTCAAGACTTAGTATTTGCTAAAGGGGGTAAGCCTCTAGTTTTGTTCACATTACCCTTCTCTGGTGAGGAAAGCAGCTATTATAGTATTGGACATACTCCATCTATTTGATCCATGCTATTGCTAGTTCTGATTATTCTTGTAGAATTGTCTCATAATACATGGTTTTGTAAATAATAGTGTTGCGTGTATGTCAAATAAATATGTATATATGTGGCTCCGTAATGAAGCAAAAAACCAAAGATGGCTCAAAATGACTCCTTGTAGAAGGTTGGAAGGTATGAGTAATTCACGAATTTAACAAACTTAAAGAAAGCTAACAAGCTGCCAAAAGTGAAATACTAGCTTGCCAACCATGATGCAATGCCATTGCATACCCCTTTGGTGCAAACCGTAAGTATAGATGCTCTTCTCAATAAATACGGGATGGACATTGGCTTTCTCATCACATTTGATGACTGCAGCAACAAAATGTCAGCAGTTTGCTGAGTAAAATGCAATGTGCCTTCTTCCCGTTTCCTCATTTCCTTGTGCCTACCTTTAGAGTAACCCTATCAAAGGCGGCTGGTACTTATATGTTCACATGACATTTCATGAGGTGGGTCCAGTGTCATGAAATTTTGGGGATCTCCATGAAAATGGGGACCATGGGTCCCTATTTGCCTGATAAATTGGGGACCCCCGCTTCCTCCACCGCACGACTTTACCACGAGTGCAAATCTCGGCCTGTCTATATAGAACCTGTCAGAAGTGGGAAGTAGCCAGTAGCTATATCTTTCAGAAAAAATCCAGACTACTTCGGAAAAGGACAGCTGAAATCCATCACAATCTTTGCGATGGTTGCTACACCGATGGCTATGCTATATCAAGTCAGAGAAGGTAGCTACATAGCTCTCTGAAAGACATGAGCAAAATATTTCTGTGATGGTGATCACTTTTGTGTTGGTGGTCATCAAGTAAAACTCTTACATGTAGCTCTCTTGTAGTCAAGTTATGTAGCTTGTACATTCATCCGGGTACTTCTCTTTCATCTTCCACCAAACTACAGAGAGGGATGCTTAGGTCAGTGTTGTAGGCTGTATATTCAACCGATGTTTATGTGTAGCTAGTGCATTCGTCGGTACTTCTCTCTCACTGTTCTATAACAAACTACGGTAGAAGGATGCTCAGGTCAGTAAGAGCTGGGCTGTTCACAGAAGATCTGCCATACAGAGGGTCCTGATACTCTTGGAGAAATGGTCAGCCATACAGGAGATCCCCATTTTCACCAAGGGATCCCCATATTCCCTGGAAAATGGGGACTCCGGGTCCCCTTTTCACATGGCACAGGGTCTAGCTACAAGAAACACGTGATCCATCAACAGTCGTCCAGAACTTCTTCCACACTGCCAGCAGAAAGCTTTCACTAATGATTTCAACAGGATAGCCAAAGTAGTGTAATGACAACTACAGTGGGAGGCAATGTCACATGTAGTTAACTACACTACAGACGGTTACCACTTACCACACGGCTGATCAGGTATAGGTATTGCTACTGAACACAATTTCCCCGGTAGATGAGGTCACAACGCCAGTTACAAATGTAAATACCATACTTATGGAGCAACTGGAAACACAGAAATGAGGAAACAGAAACAAAAAATCAGAAGTCCAAAATAGTAGTAACATTTAATTACACATAACCATTTACACACCTGTAAGACATTACTGTAGCAGAGGTTGGGACACCGTATGTGATTCCTGCATGTATTATCATTACATGTGGGAGGCTATATATGTATGTACCGTGAAGCCAAGAAGCTTAACGAGACTTGAGGGTATGTTCCTTTATGTTAGGTAGTAATGAACCATATCTTTTTGACTGACATCATTCTGGAAAGGCAGAAAGGGGCAGTACCAATTAAATTTTGTGGATGATCACAATTTTGGCCAAGGCAGCCAGGAACACAGGAGGAGCCACCAGTTTTGCACAAATCAAGCCACTGGTACTACCTGGGGATGGTTATGGATGCTCCTTATGCCAATGACTCATGCCTCTTAACACCAGCAACAGACCATGCAAGACCCACCACAGCCAGGAACAGCAGAGGAGTAACAGTATGTATGTAGCCAATCTAAAGAGACATATCTTTTTACTAACTTGTATTCCGGACTAAATGTTAAGCCATTGTCTCGTTGTACTAAGTGATGGCTTGTATCTGTTCACATTCCTAGGTCATTGCTACATCTCATTGTCAATGATTCATGTGTCTTGCTTTTGCACTGAATTTGCAGCAGTCCTTCTGGTGGTTCATGTTGCTTCTGCTCTGTTAGTCTATTGGACATTAACACATACATACTGATAGACATATTGCTATACATGTAGGGGGAGGATCAGAATGCCCATATGTGGTCAGCTCTATAGTATAAGGCTGTGTCAATTTAAAAAATATTTTTTGAGAACTAATCAATTTGGATGACCAATTTGAAGCTATATAGCTAGTCAGAGTCCAGTCAGTTTAGTCTTGATCTTGTTTGCCAATCGTTCCTCCCCAACTGCGGGAGCCTGCAGAGCGTGCACTATTGTCAACCAGGTGTAGGAGTGTGTTGTTGAGTTTTGATTCTTCCATCGTGTGAAGACATTACTGTAGCAGAGGTTGGTATCTCCCAGGCTGATGGTGGCAATTCCGCCCAGTACACCCTGGTCCACCCCCAGCTGCAGGCCCATATCCCTCCACTTTCCTGGGATCTTAGCTGCTACCTCGTTCATGAGATCTGGGAGCTCTGGTTCACTGTCCAAACCAGCTGGGTACTTGCTGGCAAGACCTGAGCAAGAAACAGATAACTAGTGGCAGTGTAGCAATCTTGTACATCACACAATGGTTGTTCTCAGTTTTTTATAGGCAAATGTAACATTAAAGAAGTCTGTGTTAATTGAATTATACAAGGGGGTTGTGAGACCAACACACTGGGCTGTGTGTTGCAGTTTGAGATTCCCTCCCTAAATGATGGTCTTACTAAATATTATTAAAACTAATGCTACCTCACTCACTGTCTTCCACTGATCCACCACTGGTTGTTGACTGATGTCTTACCACCTCTGGCTCTGCATGAGAAAATACAGATGGTTGGTTATAGAGGGATAAACCCGGACAGCAATGTAGCTAAGTACAGCTAGCTAACAAATATATACTATAACACACAGTGCTGCTGTGCTGCTTGTCCTTTGCTAGCTGTTGTAACAGCATTCTGTCTAAACATGTGAGTTGAGTTTAGGTACCAAAAGCTGAAGCTTGAAAATTGGAAAGCAAAATATACAGTCATGTAATTACTAATCCATCATGACAGCTATTTGTGTGCTACTATAGTGATGTGTGGATATTAGAAATACAAATGATAACAATGACAGACTACAACTGAGCTGGCATACTATCTTTCCATGTTGGGTTTAGGCTCAGGTTGAAGAAGTTGTAAGGCTCTTTGGCTCCAATAAGGTTGATCTTGTGCCTCAGACGCACAGGTTTCTTGTCTTTACGCTTTGGATCCCACTCCACAAGCAGCTCACACTTTGGAGGAATGCACAGGCCAGGCACAAAGTTATCTACATCCTTCCTGAAGATCTGGTGAGGGTGCAGAAAATGTAAATGCATAGCCAATAATGTCAAGCAATAATGGTAAACTGATCTACTGTTAGTGTTGTTTTAAAACTAAAACTAAAATTAATGCTGCATCGTCCATTAAAAAATAAAATTAATCTAATATCGAAATCACTCAAACATGGTAGTTGAACCTAACCTAGCCTAATTAAATTGAAAACAAATCACTGGTCCTAGCATTAAAACAACACTACTAATGCATACAAGCTGTATGTATTTCTATCATCCTTTGCAAAGGATGATAAAAGTGATTCTTGTATGCAATGTTCAATGTCACTCACAGTGGGGTGAGTGCTTGGTATTATTTTCCAGCCTTCCTTGGTCACTTCCCCGTTTTCAGGAACATCCAGAATAATTTTACTGCGCCCAAATTTGACCTGAAATGAGGCTTCCTCACAATAGTGCTTTCCGACAGTCTGCATTGAAACAGATACATAAGCCTGCATTGGTATATGTTACTGTGGCATTACTGTAACATTGGTACGTGTTTATTGAAACATGTATTACATATCACATACGGTCTTTAGCGTATCAAGATCTTTAGTGATGATAAAGTAGAATCTCCAGTCGGATGCCTCCTCCTTTATGGTGTAGTAGATCTGTGCACAGTATGCTGATGGAGTCCCCTTTCTCCCAGCAATTCCAATACCAGAGAAGTGGCTCAGTTGGATGCTACCATAGGAGCTATCTGTAGGGAAGCTTCCTCCATCCAACTGCTTGAATGTGTAGGGGAGTTCCTTCTGAGAACACTTGGTGGAGATGAAGTTAAGATCAGCAAAAGATGCCTCATCTCTGGATGCACAGTGTTGGATCTCTAGTGTGACTGGCTTCACAAACTTGCAGAGTGCTGAGATCCAGAAGACAGGGCTCAAGAGATCTGACTCCTCAAACAGTTGAAATGGGCCAGACAGACTCGCTTTGATGTTTATTCTGCACTCTTCCATGCCGGTGGGTAGGCTGTCTTCAGAAATACTGAGCCTCAGTCCATATCCTTTCCATTCAAAGGAGCCCCCTCTGGTAGAAACTACAAAATCTGTTTCTTCAATCACCTCCACTCCACGAATGGAGTCTAAAGATGTAGTTGATTATAAGCATTTTGTATCACAAGACAAAATATTTTGTCATCAGACCAATTGACCTACCAATGATCTTCTCTCTGGAAGGTTGATGATGTGTAAGGACAGTTACCTCTTCACTGGCTACCAGGTGCTGAATGAAAACAAACTGAGTCTTGAGTTTAGCGCTGACACTAGTCACTTAATTTAGAGGCCCACAATACGCCTACTAAAGAATGTGTGTGGCTAGTCTCATTCCCTTCACCACCTCCAGCATTTGATCACTTCCAGTATGCAAATATAGAGGGGTAAGGGGAGATGTTGTCATGTGCAGTGGTGTCAGGTAGGGTCAGGTAGACAGAATGCAGGTAAATGTGTGGGGGCAGTGCTCAGCCATAATTTGAGCTTTATTATTATAGCTGACACTGTCTCAAGTGTGTCTGCATTCCGTCTACCTGACAATATCCGACATCACTACACGTGACGAGATCTCCCAGGCCTTCTCCCCTCTGTATTTGGATACTGGAAGTGATCAAATACAACTACAGTCAAGGCTACCAGCTGCATGAATATTGACTAAACATCAATGAATATTTTGTCACACGTCAATGGTAGATTTGGCTACAATTCTTGTCGCACAAGTACACAAAAGTAACTGCATCTGTTCACAAAGTAGCAAGTAAATCATTATATTTCTGTATCAAAACACCAATATTTTCATGAACACAGAGAAAGTAACATAACTTCTGAACACCAAGCGAAGGTACAAGCGAAGTTCAAACAGCAAGCACAGGTAAACCATTCAATGTTAATCACACATCTTGTGTTAGTCTCGTTCCCAGAACCCCCTCCAAAGAGGAAAGGAGGGTCTGGCGAATATAGTACACCAGACCATGGGCTAGCCATTGCTATGGATTCTGCTAAAAGCTAAGCCTTTGAAGTCGCTTGCTGGGCTTCAGTAAATTGGAAGTGTGCTAAGTAGGTCTGTAAAGGTGTGATGAGTAAAGCTAAGTGGTTTGCTGTAAGGAAGCCCAGTACAGGTGAGATAATTGGCACATCAGCCAATCAGATTGTGTCCCCCCCACCAAATATGAGAGCAACTTACATACTGAGCACAAGTGAATGCATGAGTTCACACAGCAGCAAGTGGAGAAAAGAGTAAATCATTCATTCTTAATCACACATCTTGTATTAGAGTGTTAACCAAATACAAAAGTAACTTACATACTGAGCACAAGTGAATGCATGAGTTCACACAGCAGCAAGTGGAGAGAAGAGCAATCATTTATTCTTAATCACACATCTTGTATTAGAATGTTAACCAAATATGAAAGCAACTTACTTCCTAAATGAACACAAGGAAATGCAGAAGTTGATTCACACAGCAGCAAGTGGAGAGAAGAGCAATCATTCATCCTTAATCACACATCTTGTGTTAGAATGTTAACCAAAAATGAAAGTAACTTACAGTCTAAGTTCAAGTCAATGCATAAGTTCACACAGCAGCAAGTGGAGAGAAGAGCAATCATTCATCTTTAATAACAAATCTTGTATTAGAATGTTAACCAAATATGAAAGTAACTTACATTCTGAGCACAAGTGAATGCATGAGTTCACACAGCAGCAAGTGGAGAGAAGAGCAATCATTTATTCTTAATCATACATCTTGTGTTAGAATGTTAACCAAATATGAAAGTAACTTACTTCCTAAATGAACACAAGTGAATGCATGAGTTCACACAGCAGCAAGTGGAGAGAAGAGCAATCATTTATTCTTAATCATACATCTTGTGTTAGAATGTTAACCAAATACGAAAGCAACTTACTTCCTAAATGAACACAAGGAAATGCAGAAGTTAATTCACACAGCAGCAAGTGGAGAGAAGAGCAATCATTCATACTTAATCACACATGCATCTTGTATTCGACACAGAGATCACACATCTTGTGTTAGAATGTTAACCAAATATGAAAGTAACTTCCAGGCTGAGTACAAGTGAATGCATGAGTTCACCAGGGCATAGGAATTGAAATGTTGGAGTTGGAATGATTCTGGAATTTTGTACTTGGAGAAGTGAATGTGAATTGAATGGGACTTAGGGTATTTGTATCAGGAATGGAATAGAATAGAACTGGAGTTCTGAATTCCACAATTCCACACTGGGCAAGTTCAAGCTGGTATAGCATAAAGGCCCTCTACGAAGTAACTATATACTGTAAGATTGACTTGAACGACTTCCATAGTAATAAAAGTTATAACTATGATATGTGCTAGGTTGTAACTTCCTGTATGTGGAGACTGTGGACTTCTGGAATCAGGAATTGCTTAGGAATTTAATGGAATGGTATAGAATTACGTAGAATTGACATGGAATGGCAAAGTTGCCTGGAATTGTTGTGAATTGAATCCCAGTTGTAAGGAATTGAGTTGGAATGTGACCTAGAACAGAGTGAGTTGAATATAGGAATGAATTAAAGCTTCAGCTGAATGAATGTGAATTGAATGATTCTGCCCAATAGCCTCAATTCCAATGCCCTGGAGTTCACACAGCAGCAAGTGGAGAGAAGAGCAATCATTCATTCTTAATCACATCTTGTGTTAGAATGTTAACTAAATATGAAAGTAACTTACAGGCTGAGTACAAGTGAATGCATGAGTTCACACAGGAGCAAGTGGAGAGAAGAGCAATCATTCATCTTTAATCACACATCTTGTATTAGATTGTGAACCAAATATGAAAGTAACTTACAGCCTGAGCACAAGTGAATGCAATCATTTATTCTTAATCATACATCTTGTGTTAGAATGTTCACACAGCAGCAAGTGGAGAGAAGAGCAATCATTCATTCTTAATCACATCTTGTGTTAGAATGTTAACTAAATATGAAAGTAACTTACAGGCTGAGTACAAGTGAATGCATGAGTTCACACAGGAGCAAGTGGAGAGAAGAGCAATCATTCATCTTTAATCACACATCTTGTATTAGATTGTGAACCAAATATGAAAGTAACTTACAGCCTGAGCACAAGTGAATGCATGAGTTCACACAGGAGCAAGTGGAGAGAAGAGGAATCATTTATTCTTAATCACACATCTTGTTTTAGCTAGAATGTTAACCAAATACGAAAGTAACTTACACACTGAGCACAAGTGAATGCGTGAGTTCACACAGGAGCAAGTGGAGAGAAGAGCAATCATTCATCTTTAATCACAAATCTTGTATTAGAATGTTAACCAAATATGAAAGTAACTTACAGACTGAGCACAAGTGAATGCATGAGTTCACACAGCAGCAAGTGGAGAGAAGAGCAATCATTCATCTTTAATCACACATCTTGTGTTAGAATGTTAACCAAATATGAAAGTAACTTACAGGCTGAGTACAAGTGAATGCATGAGTTCACACAGCAGCAAGTGGAGAGAAGAGCAATCATTCATCTTTAATGACACATCTTGTGTTAGAATGTTAACCAAATATGAAAGTAACTTACAGGCTGAGTACAAGTGAATGCATGAGTTCACACAGCAGCAAGTGGAGAGAAGAACAATAATTTATTCTTAATCACAAATCTTGTATTAGAATCAGGGTTGTACCTATACCACAATTTGCCTATACTGCAGATACACAATAATATTAGCTATCAGATCGGCCGTACCGATACCGATACAGATATTCACAGCTGGTTGTATCAACTTGTATGACATCATAATTATTAGTAGTAATTATTGCATTCCGTACGTACCTGGGCAAGTCTGCGCATGCCTGCCACGTGCAATTTGCAAGATATGTGAAAAAGCAGTATCTCGTGGTGGACTAAAAAAAAAGGTAGGAGACCTAGACTTAGTTATGCTAAATTACGTACTAGCCTACTAGGCTACCAACTACTAGCTACCTATGACAGGCTCAGCCTTGTTCCCAGGCCTCCCCCGTTTTTTTGTTCTTGGGGTATAAACCGTATAATATTGATAGGTGTTCCCAGGCCTTCCCCGTTTTTCGTGCTCTTCCGCTTCTGTGTATTATACTGAACGCAAACCGAAGAACAAAAAACGGGGGAGGCCTGGGAACAAGGCTATGACAGGCTAAATCAGTATAGGTTATGAGCTTACCTATACCTATACTGTGCCTATACCATGAGTATAGGCACCTATACCAATACCTATACCGGTATAGGTACAACCCTGATTAAAATGTTAACCAAATACGAAAGTAACTTACATTCTGAGCACAAGTGAATGCATGAGTTCACACAGCAGCAAGTGGAGAGAAGAGCAATCATTTATTCTTAATCATACATCTTGTATTAAAATCTTAACCAAATATGAAAGTAACTTACAGACTGAGTACAAGTGAATGCATGAGTTCACATAGCAGCAAGTGGAGAGAAGAGCAATCATTTATTCTTAATCATACATCTTGTATTAGAATGTTAACCAAATATGAAAGTAACTTACTTCCTAAATGAACACAAGGAAATGCAGAAGTTAATTCACACAGCAGCAAGTGGAGAGAAGAGTAATCATTCATACTTAATCACACATTCATCTTGTATTCGAATGTTAACCAAATATGAAAGGGTAACTTACAATCTGAGTACAAGTGAATGCATGAGTTCACACAGCAGCAAGTGGAGAGAAGAGCAACCATTAATTCTTAATCACACATCTTGTGTTAGAATGTTAACAAAATATGAAAGTAACTTACAGGCTGAGTACAAGTGAATGCATGAGTTCACACAGCAGCAAGTGGAGAAAAGAGCAATCATTCATCTTTAATCAGAAATCTTGTGTGAGAATGTTAACCAAATACGAAAGTAACTTACAGGCTGAGCACAAGTGAATGCATGAGTTCACACAGCAGCAAGTAGAGAGAAGAGCAATCATTCATTCTTAATCACAAATCTTGTGTTAGAATGTTAACCAAATATAAAAGTAACTTACAAGCTGAGTACAAGTGAATGCATGAGTTCACACAGCAGCAAGTGGAGAGAAGAGCAATCATTTATTCTTAATCACACATCTTGTGTTAGAATGTTAACCAAATGTGAAAAGTAACTTACATTCTGAGCACAAGTGAATGCATGAGTTCACACAGCAGCAAGTGGAGAGAAGAGCAATCATTCATTCTTAATCACACATCTTGTGTTAGAATGTTAACCTAATACGAAAGTAACTTACATACTGAGCACAAGTGAATGCATGAGTTCACACAGCAGCAAGTGGAGAGAAGAGCAATCATTCATTGTTAATCACACACCTTGTGTTAGAATGTTAACCAAATATGAAAGTAACTTACAGGCTGAGCACAAGTGAATGCACGAGTTCACACAGCAGCAAGTGGAGAGAAGAGCAATCATTAATTCTTAATCACACATCTTGTGTTAGAATGTTAACCAAATATGAAAGTAACTTCCAGGCTGAGTACAAGTGAATGCATGAGTTCACCAGGGCATAGGAATTGAAATGTTGGAGTTGGAATGATTCTGGAATTTTGTACTTGGAGAAGTGAATGTGAATTGAATGGGACTTAGGGTATTTGTATCAGGAATGGAATAGAATAGAACTGGAGTTCTGAATTCCACAATTCCACACTGGGCAAGTTCAAGCTGGTATAGCATAAAGGCCCTCTACGAAGTAACTATATACTGTAAGATTGACTTGAACGACTTCCATAGTAATAAAAGTTATAACTATGATATGTGCTAGGTTGTAACTTCCTGTATGTGGAGACTGTGGACTTCTGGAATCAGGAATTGCTTAGGAATTTAATGGAATGGTATAGAATTACGTAGAATTGACATGGAATGGCAAAGTTGCCTGGAATTGTTGTGAATTGAATCCCAGTTGTAAGGAATTGAGTTGGAATGTGACCTAGAACAGAGTGAGTTGAATATAGGAATGAATTAAAGCTTCAGCTGAATGAATGTGAATTGAATGATTCTGCCCAATAGCCTCAATTCCAATGCCCTGGAGTTCACACAGCAGCAAGTGGAGAGAAGAGCAATCATTCATTCTTAATCACATCTTGTGTTAGAATGTTAACTAAATATGAAAGTAACTTACAGGCTGAGTACAAGTGAAGGCATGAGTTCACACAGCAGCAAGTGGAGAGAAGAGCAATCATTTATTCTTAATCACACATCTTGTGTGAGAAGAAATATGAAAGTAACTTACTCGCTGAATACAAGTGAATGCATGAGTTCACACAGCAGCAAGTAAAGAAAAGAGCAGTCATTCATTGTTAATCACACATCATGTTGTAGAATCTTAACAAAATATGAAAGTAACAAACAGGCTGAGTGCAAATGAATGCACAAGTTCACTGGTGGACCAATTACTAAACCTTTTCATCTCAATGATCATGCATGTAGTGTAGAACATCAAACACATACAAACCAGCTTATCAACATCAATTGAGTTTAAGTAATTTGAAGTTCATAAATTAGTATGCAGCAATTACTTCTGTCATGATGATAAATCTTTCAAGTATGTGTATATATATGAAATGGTAGCTTACATAACGCTTTTTCCCAAAGCAGTTTCCCATTTCTTCCAACTGTTAGCGCACACCTTTCCAGAGAAATTACCTGGCATTGGAGATGCCACAGAAAATGTTTTGGTCAGTTTATGTCTTTACATACATACATGATATCTACATACGCTAGGTGCACACTGGTATACCACTTGGTAATACACATCCACTTGTGTAATGACAAACGGACAGAATCATGGTACACAGCATCAACCTGGAGACATTCATTATAAAAAACTCAAGTGATCAGTTCATGTGTATGTGTGTGTGTGTATGTGTGTGTGTATGCGTGTGTGTGTGTGTATGTGTGGGTGTATGCGTGTGTGTGTGTGTGCATGTGTGTGTGTGTGTGCGTGTGTGTGTGTGTATGCATGTGTGTGTGTGTGCATGTGTGTGTGTGTGTGTATGCATGTGTGTGTGTGTGCGTGTGTGTATGCGTATGTGTGTGTGCGTGTGTTGTACTATGGGTCACCTAGCCTCAGATCACACACCTAGCTGCTAGCAGTGACTTAAGGCTCACCATTAACCATTCTTTATCAGTTCATGGGCAGCAGAACCAGGGGGCACTGGGGGCACATCCCCCCACAAAGCTTCCACAAAATCTTACAGTGGCAGACACACGATTCAGACATTTGTGATTGTCGGAGTAATGATGTAAGTCCACACCAGCTAGCAAGCAAACTCGAGATGAGCAAGCGTCTGTCTTTACTCTAAATTCGGACAGTGACAATATTGGTGAAGTGAGCGAGGATGAAAAAAACCCCGAAGCCCTGGAAACGAGGCTGATACCTGGAGCCAATCAGCACCCCAAGCTATCAAGTGTGGTATGAACTAGTGCTGCGGTATCTAATTTTGAATATTTTTGCAGGGAGGGCCTGTCCCAGAACAAGCTGTTAACGACAGTACGTTACAATCCATATGCTATACTGTAATTATATCAGCCCTAATCCAACCCTAACCATATAAATCACTGTATAGCATACGGATGATAATGTACTGTCATCAGTGGAAATTGCCCCAGATCCCTCATCCCCAGCTACTGCGAAGTTGTAGTCATGTGCCCCCCCCCCCCCGAATCTCAAGTGTCTTCCGCCGCCTATGCAGTTTTGCCTACAGGAGTGTCCTGCCAAAGAAATTATTCACTATCCTTCTTATACCTTCATGCTTTGGTCCCACTCCTTTTTCAATTCATGTATTGTAGTATTTTATTTTTCCATGCCTACCCATCGACCGTTCTTAGCGTGAGTGACCAAAAACTACACGGTGCCTATAAGCAGCATATCAACTTACATGAAGCTGAGTTCAGTTTCCAAGAAATTGGCGCGCTCCATAAAGATCATGTGATCCAGCCCCCCCCCCCCCCCACCTAGATCTCGTCCCCAGACACCAAATTTTTCGCGCGCGCGCCCTGCGGCCTTGTCGAAAAATAGGGTCTGGACACGTTCACTGGGGCGTAATCATACAAGCGTATTGGCATGTTGTCGCACCAATCAGATTGCTCAGGTAAAGTAAATTGCGTTATGCGTCATCACAAATAGCCAGCTTGCAAATTTTTTGGCGCCAAAGCAAACGCTGCTGCAAGCTGGTAGCTGATAATATGATTAACACCTACAATTACCCAATTTACTGACCGCCGTATGTAAACATGCCCCAGTTTTCGTAGTGAAAGTGTCCAGACCCTATTTTTCGACGAGTCCGCAGGGCGCGCGCGAAAAATTTGGTCTGGGACGAGACTACCCCCCCACCCGGTACCCGGGTACGTACCCCCCAAAACATTACATAATCAAAGCGGTTTAGGGCTGCGGTAGCCTCGTTCCCAGGCTCTCCCCGACCTTAGCGGGGAGAGCCTGGGAACGAGGCTGGGGCTGCGGTACATGTATAAATAACGACCAATAGGATTCAAGCCTTGTAAAGCATTGCACTGCAGGATATGTCTTGTGACCAGCCAGGATATATCTGGTCATAAGACTAGTTTAGTCAAAAATCAGTGTCTGGCTGGGCACAAGACTACACACAGAAAGCTGCCCCACTCCTCCTAGTAAAGGTCAATGAGTGTACTGTGTTCCTAGTCTTGTGCCCAGCCGTCCATACTCCCCAACGGTGGGGGCATGGACAGCTGGGCACAAGACTACTGTGTTCCCCGGCTCACTTCCTATTTCTTTGTGCAGGAGAGAGCCTGGGTACAAGGCTAGGGTCTGGAACAAGACTACCTGGGCTTTATACCATCCAATTTTTCTCTTACACAACAACACAATAGATGACATAAGAATACAAAATTAATAATTAATCATTGAGCATTTGGCTGAAGCAGCTGTCATGTCAGCAGTCCTCTTAACTGCAGGAGAGAAATACAGTAAGTAGAAAAATGATGTAATAATGATGTAAACATAATGTGAGCCACATGGTCTAGCCTCGTTCCCAGGCTCAGAACGAGAACATCACAATCATGAAGGCAGGGAGAGCTTGGTATCTTTTCTCATGTAAGTGATGTCAAGGGTAGAATGTTGGCAGGAAGTGTTTAACTTAATAATCCTTGTTGTATGGCATGGACTCAGAGAGGTTGGAAGCTAGTAATTAGTGATGCGTGAGGTAGCAATTAGTGCTACACGAATGACATAATCATACGGGCTGCCATACATGCGCATAGTGAAAGGTGAAATCGAGCCAAAGCCGAGTGAAAATGCAACTCACAAGTGCAATAACTGTGATATGCACGCTAACTTTTTTATTATCAAGTACCGTAAAAGCATCATGTCTCTTCTCTCACAATACTAACTTGGGAGTTCAAGCGCATTGGTTCTACAGTCGAACCTCCCATAACGGACCCTCCGAGAAGCGGACAACCTCTCTACAGTGGACAAATACTATGTTACGGATTGAAATTACTATAGTACTAATACATAAATAACCTCCGAGAGGCGGACGCTTCTTGATTCCAGACAGCGGACAAGATTCGAACTCCCAATGTGACTTTTCAATACAAAGTTGCCTCTAAATAACGGACACCCAGGAAACCACACCTATAAAATTGTAGCACACACACACATTTTGAGGACAATCAGGAATTTAACCACATACGATTATAGATAAACATGCACGCATACACATGAGCAAGAAGACACAGGTTTGTCATGTACCAGTGCCACGAACGATCCCAGATCCCAGCAGCATCGAAGACCGAACAGCATTAGCAAATGTAACCGCAAGAATTGCCTTACATGCCCTATTTTTAAGCCTGACACAATGTTTAGAAGCAGTGTCACCGGAAAAACGTACAAAGTTATAGGCTCAGGAGACTGGTCTTGCAGCACCTCGAATGTTGTCTATTTAGTTACCTGTCAACGCTGTGGCATACAATATGTAGGAGAGACAAGTCAAGCCTTGAGGAAAAGAATGAACAACCATAGAGCCAACATTAAAAGCCTGAAGCCTCAATTTTTATACAAGCATTTTACATCTGACGGGCATAGACTCGAAGACATGTTTGTTCAGCCTATTGAAAGCATTGTAGTAGCTCCAAACGAACAAACTAGTACTTACTCAAAACGTCTAGAAAGAGAAGAGTTCTGGATTAGAGAGCTTAAGACTGTATACCCATACGGCCTGAATGACAACATTCGTGGTGTCGGGAACATCTCCAAGCAAAACGACGAGCTTATAGTCTGGAAGTTTTTTAACAAGCATTCTAAAACTAGGAAGCGAAAATCAAAACGACCCAGTCGCAAGAATACAAAAAAAACCACTAACCCTCGTGATTGGCTTAAAAACAAACTTGGTGATTACAAATCCATGTGTTTCCTACATAAATACATTAGTGAAATTTTTGGTCTTAGAAATACCTCTCTTAGGGATACCAGGACACTCGTTGAGGAACAACTCCATCTCCATACCTTTCCTACTCATCTCCTCCTGATTTTGAAGGATTTGATCAAATTTAGACTAGGTTCCTCTCAGCCTCAGCCTCAGCCTCCGAAACAGCATACCAAAGAGAATAGCCGTAAGCATTTCTTGAAAGTAAAATTCCATAACAAAGGCATCGAAATGATCAACTTAAGCGGGATACTCCGTTCCAGGCAAGTTAAGGACACAATCCCAGTGTTTTTTGAGCATAACGAACCCCCAACGGTTTCTCACAAATATACCAAGACTATAGGACCCTCAGTCTTCAACTTTAAAAAAACTACAGAGAGTATTAACCTATCCAGCAACGACTGCACAACCTGCAAATGCAGTTCATCTGCCTTTCTTTACCAGCCTTTAGGCCATGTGGTCACCGGTGACCTCAGCATCATAACCAATAGGAAACTTAGACACCTCATTAAAAAAGGCCCTAATTTTAGAGAGCAAAATAATATCAACTGGGATCTGTGTCTGAAACTGTGCATGGAGGGAGTACACGATTATAGAAATACGTGGGCTTCTAGAGAGGGAGTAGACCCGTGCACACTCAATGAGTGGGCGGGCACGGTGAAACTCCTTATTGAAAAGAACATCAAACGTCTCGAGTCTCGGGGACATAAAACAAGAAAAAGACAAGTTTTGAAAGACACTAGGTGTAGGACAGCCCTCCGGGAACTCCACAACGAATATGTCCTGGTACCTGCAGATAAAGCTAGCAATAACATAATCATAGTCTGTAAGAAATACTACACTGAGGTGATTAGAAACGAACTAGCTGGAAAGAGTGGGAAAGCATCTACATATGTCCACTGCAGGGATTCTGTAGACCAGATTGTACAAAAACATTTAGCATACATGCATAGCACGAAGGTTAAAGTAGCAGAAGACATGAAGAGATTGCCTGGTTTTTACTGGATGCCTAAACTACACAAAAATCCCTATGGACATCGCTTTATAGCAGCTTCTGCCTCCTGCACAACCAAACCTTTATCTAAGCTGCTTACCCACTGTCTCCAGCTGATACTTAAACATTACAAGGAATATTGCAATGGTATAGAAAGAAGAACCGGGGTAAACTGCTTTTGGGTCATTAACAACTCCACTGAAGTGACTAACACCCTAGAAAAGTTGAGACATGCAAGAGCATTGGATAGCTTTGATTTCAGTACACTCTATACTAACATCCCCCATAGTCAGCTCAAAACACGCATGGAAGAGTTAATTAGAAATGCATACAATACTAGAGATGCCTCCCACATGGCCTTAGGAAAAGATTATGCTTACTGGACTTCCAGACCTGTAGCTAATACCCGTAACTTAACGGTGAACCAGTTGGTTGAGATGTTCAATTTCTTGATAGATAACATATACATCCAGATAGGATCAGCTGTCTACCAACAAACAATTGGCATCCCTATGGGTACTGATTGTGCTCCATTAGTCGCGGATCTATTTCTTTTCTCCTATGAATTTGAGTTTATGAAATCCCTAATCCGGACTGACCTCTCTGTAGCAGCTAAATTTAGTAATACTTGCAGATATATTGATGACTTGCTTACACTTAACAACCCTGATTTTCAAGCATGCATAGGCCAAATTTACCCCCCAGAATTAGAGCTTAAGAAAACTACAGAGAGCCATGACAGCTGTTCCTACCTGGATCTTAACATTAATGTCCTGAATGGTAAGTTTTGCACAGACTTGTATGATAAGAGGGATGCCTTCAACTTTTCAATAGTCAATTTTCCACACATGGATAGCAACATACCCTCAAAACCAGCATACGGAGTAGTAATTTCACAGTTAGTTCGATATTTGAGGATATGTTGTAATTACCAAGATTTTGTTTACAGATCTAAACTACTCACAACCAGATTACTTAGACAGGGATACGTATACCAAAAACTCTGTAGCACCTACAAGACCTTTGTGCATCGCTACCCCAGGACTTTACAGAAGTACGGGAGGTGCCTGAAAAACATTATTACTGAATGCATTGCCATAGCTACTGTTTAACGCAGCCTGAACATGCAGTTTACTTGGATTGGCACATTTATGCACACACAGCCTTTAAACACGCACTGTTTGCCTTACACTGTTTGCCTTGTGCCTTATTAACAATACTTCCGGTACCTCCAGTGCCTCTGTATGCGCGCGCGCGCGCACGCACACGTCGATAACACGTGACGATCAATCGCTACGTAAGATCTTCGAACGAAAGACAGCTGCACGAAGAACAGCTGCACGAAGAGACGGTGCTTTCGAGGAGTCTCTACCGACTTTTGAATAAGGCCAGCCACCTGACTGCATTCTGTGCATGAGATAGCAGTCCCCATCTCCCGGTCACCCCAGCGCAGCTGATGAGGCCTGGTATTGGCCGAAACGCGTCCTGCGCAGTGGGTGACTTTGCATAACATCTAGGCCTGTTTTATAAGGGAGATATGGTTCGTTGATTGTTCATGAACACATGTAGACAGCTAAACTTCCATATTAAACTTTCACACACAGTAAATAATACGTTGTTGTCAAGAAGTTTTTAAGATTTAGTCTAGATGTAGGGCCTATACAAGTCCAGATGCTGTTAAGTCTTGGGTCCATGAAGATGATATATGCATGGGATTTCAAGTCCATATCGAGCTCTTCTGTTAACTTTCTCTCCAACTACTTTAGCAAATGCCTTGTTAATGTCTCTTTTCAAAAACAGTGAAATACTTGGGGCTAATCATGCATTATATTTATTATCTACCCATATATTATTATTAAAACATCATTCGAGGATTATACAATTGAACCTCCGAGATAGGGACAACCTCCGAACAAGGGACAAAAGACCCGTTCCCAAAGTGTCCTTTGTTCGGAGGTTCGACTGTAATTCATATGCTGTGCAATATCATGTGATATTGCACAGCATGGGAATAGGAAAAATACTGTTGTAGAAATATCAACTGGATAAAACATATCCTTCACCTACTACACCATGTTGCCATGCACACGAACTAACCTCTTCAATTTTAGTTTTTCTTTGCTTCTCAAGCTCTAGTAAGAATGACTCAAATCGCTCCTGAAAGGTGGAGAAGTCATCATCATAACCCATCAGAAACACTGCAATCATGTGAAGGTCACATGACCCAGGGGCTTTATTAGGGAGTTTTGCATGCAGAGTCTATTGCTAGCCTCGTTCCCAGACCCGTTTGAAATGGGCCTGGGAACGAGGCTAAGTCTATTGCATGTACAGTCCATATAGCCTCGTTCCCAGGCCTTCAATCACAGCTAACACGGTGGAAGGCCTGGTAAAACTCCTACGTAGAATGACATCAGGTGGACGTTTGGTGGACATTTGGAGGTGTTATACTTCAGTAAACTGCAGTCATATGTCTAGTCTAAGCTAAAGCAGGTGCTATCACGGACAGGCGTTTAACAACGACAGAGGAATCTGGTGTTACTTCTCGGGTTCTCGGTTTAACGGAAGTAGCACGCCTCCAAATGTCTGCCTGACGTCATTCTACCGTAGGAGTTTTACCAGGCCTTCTGCCGCGTTAGCTGTGATAGAAGGCCTGGGAACGAGGCTACAGTCCATAGACTGTGCATGCAGAACTCTAAATAAAGCACGTCTACACAATGCACAATCTCGACGTGGCCCAGGTCCGGTATGCTTAGTAAGTAACCATATCATTAATTAACTGTTTAACCACCATAGGCTATTTACTGGAGGTCTTTTTTAGGCTATGGATACCTTCTTTGGTCTGTATTTCACTTGAGCCAATGCTCCTTTGACACATTCTCTGCGGGTTCATGACCCTAACCACACCCACTCATTAGCAAGCTTTCAATGGTCAGCTAGGGCTCTCCGACCATCAAACATTCCGCCTGACTAAAAAATTGCCTACAGATCTGGAAATCCCCTACAAGGGGAGGGTTGAAGGGGGGTCTGGGTTCGAGACTATTCTACAGCCAGCCAAGGCAGCCGCCATGTGCACAGCATGTTTGAATATGCCCGCCCACCTCCCCCTATCCCATCATTTTTGCTAGCACAAAACCTATCTTCAAAACAGATTGCGCCAACTGATAACGTGGCCAAAGTCAGATGACACCAAAATGTGTCATCGGTGGTTGAAGGGTTAACAATGAATATGCGATAATAGGCAAAATGCGCTAAACAATGTGTGAGTACAGATATTAGAAATTAAGACCAGCTGCTAATCTGTGAGTACAGTAGAAGGAAATATATATCAGAGGTCAGCCATTCGTAGAGATGAGCCTGAGTGAACCCTAACCTAGTTCCCAGATTGTACCTTAAGGGCACTATTGATTGCGGGTATTTAATTTAGCGATTTTAGTGAATAACCCATTTTTCGCTAAAAAGTGTACTCGCCGATATTAAATTCATTGCTACATTCATTCCAATAGCTAGATTAAAATTTCAAAATCACTAAAATGAATACCCGCTAAATCCGCTATTTTTCGAAACCGCTAAAATTTGTAACCATTAATAGCAACCCTAAGGTATCTCGCAGCCACCTGGGTGACCTGGGAGCAGGGCTAAGAGAACCTAGCAAGTTGAAGCTAGCTACAATGTTAGGCAATGATAATAATAATATCCATTGTTTCAAAGGCAATTTTTTCTACCCAAACCATGCGTGCGTCAGCTATTTAAAGTTTATTATTATTAATTAGTAATCTTTGGAGTGACCTGGGAGCAAGGCTAAGAGCACCTAGCAATAATTTTGTGAAGATGTCTCCTATCGTAGTTAGCTACAATGTAACTGGATGATAGATGTGTTTGCAGCGACTTACCTCAGATTTCTGTAAGTACAGCGTATGTAAGCAAAAAGTCAGAAATATGAAAAATGGCTACATTGTCTCTGTGGTTGGCCTTCCTCTGTTGAGACTGCCTTTGGCTTCTGCTCGATATAAAGAAATACTCTCCTATTTATTTTATTATGTAGTTATGTACTACATGTATTAGCCTCATTCCCAGACTACTTCTTAATTTGGTATATAGCCTGGGAATCAAACTACTGTTGTTTCAGGTCACTCTTTGATTTTTGCATATAGCCTAGGAATGAAGCTAATGTATACATGTATACTATCATTAGCTATATACTGTGAGAGAAAGAAAGAGTCAAACTTAATACGTGTGCACAATCAAACCTTGAAGCTTTTGGCAAACTGGCATGCAGCATATACCGCAGATCGGGAAAACTTCGCTGTTAAAATAATTTCGCGGTTGATACCAACCACAAAAATTTAACGCGCGAATAAAAACATTTACGTGGCGATGATCAACGATTTAAAAGCGTGCACGCACGTCCATACCTCCTGAGGTAAATGTCTGATCGACGACTACTCCTGACAGCCGCGTTGTATACAGCCAGTGATACCTTGCTCTGCCGATACCTGGTAGTAGACCATACGCTAGGATGCTCAAGGCGCTCGTCCATCTTGTAACCGCCTACCATTAAAAAAATTTCGCAGATCGAACGAACCACAAAAATTTTACACCATAAAAACTTTTTCGTAACATAAAAATTTCCTAATCTACGGTATATAGAAACAGCTGTTCTTAAAGACAGTTGGCTATGCACAACAGACCAGCTCTCAAAGTCAATACGTGGGAAAGTTTGTTTTGTAATGGATTTTGTGCACAAGCAGGATATGATAGCACACAATCCATATTGTTAGCACAAAGAAACACACGTGTTACATTCAAAGAGGAAACATTACATGTAACAATGGTATTCCAGTGAGTGTATATGTAGCGTGGTAGTTTCCCAAACTCATAGTTATGCAGGTCTGTTGTGATAGAGCAAAAAGTTGTCCAGGCAGCAACTTTGTGTAAACGTGTTTGTGCATGCATACATACATGTTGTACATGCACGTGTGTGTGGTGTGTGTATACATGTGTGTGTGTGTGTGTGTGTGTATGCATACGTGCATGAGTGTGTGTGTTTGTGTGTGTATGCATATGTGCATGAGTGTGTGCATGCGTGTGTATGTGTGTGTGTGTCTGTGCAGAGGAGGGAGCTCTCAATTCCCACCTTCCCTCTCCCAAATGAAATTTGGCCTGTAATGTAGCTGTTATATAGGCAAAGTGTTAAATGCAGCAAAGGCAATCATTGAGCATAATACTATTCCCCCACGGCCTCCTTCCTGGTAATTAAAACTCCACACACAGCATAGGAAGGTACATACATGAACGTAGGTGAATAGCATGAAGCCGTATGACAGCTCACCCTAAGCAGTGCGTTTGTCGTGTTTTGTATCTTCAGTTTTTGTTCTTCAATTTGCACCTCTAGGTCCTGTACCACGGCTCTTAGTGTCTCCACCTCCTCGCTGTTAGCTGGGAGGGAGGGAGGGAGGGAGGGAGGGAGGGAGGGAGGGAGGGAGGGAGGGAGGGAGGAAGGGAGGGAGGGAGGGAGGGAGGGAGGAGGGAGGGAGGAGAGGGAGGGAGGAAGGTAGGGAGGAGAGGGAGGGAGGAGAGGGAGGGAGGAGAGGGAGGGAGGAGAGGGAGGGAGGAGAGGGAGGGAGGGAGGGAGGTAAGGAGGGAAGAAGGGAGGGAGTAGCCTCGTTCCCAGGCCTACCCCGTTTTTTGTTCTTTGGTTTGCGTTCAATATAATACACGGAGGCGGAAGAGCGCGAAAAACGGGGAAGGCCTGGGAACACTTGTCACGTGAATGACGTCTGGTGGACGCGAGGTGGACGTAGGGGGGGCGGTGCCCAACTACGAATAACGTACTAGACTTCATCATCGAGCGCTCCAACGATAGCCCGGACCCCAGACGTTCACAAGATCGACAGTACTTGACTTCAGCGGTAAGAAACTCGCTCTATGGTTTATTGCACACGAATTTGTAGTTGGGCACCGCCCCCCCCCTATGTCCACCTCGCGTCCACCAGACGTCATTCACGTGACAAGTGTTCCCAGGCCTTCCCCGTTTTTTCGCGCTCTTCCGCCTCCGTGTATTATATTGAACGCAAACCACCAAAGAACAAAAAACGGGGTAGGCCTGGGAACGAGGCTAGGGAGGGAGGGGAGGGAGGGGAAGTAATTCACGATTCTAAAACAATGTTCCATTGATCATGGCATCATGACATCATTGAGCCTGATATGAGGCTTAGATTCGTGGCAGTAACAGCTTGCTCCCTTCCCATGTGTGCATGAAACTATTGCAATGTGCTTGTACAAACCAATGAGGGTGGAACTGTGCACAGTCAACTTGTCAGATTGCTCTACACAAACAATGCACAATCATTTGCCCTCAATCTCTTCCTCCTAGCTACCTTCAAACTTGTTCTCTCTCTCTCTCTTCCTCCCTCCCTCCCTCCCCCCTCCCTCGCTCCCTCCCTTGGTCCCTCCCCCTCCCCCCCCTCTCTCTCTCCCCCCTCCCTCATTCCCTCCCTCCCTCCCTCCCTCCCTCCCTCCCTCCCTCTGTCTGAAATGTTTAGGTGCCCAGTCTATCGAGCTAAACCAACTTCTCTCGCTCACCACAAGTTGGGGGCAGGGCATAGCTCCAACTTCCGGTGAGCAAGAGGTTGTCTAGCTTGAAAGATTATGAGGTACCTCAAATGTCTTGATAACCCGAGGCGAGGTGAGCATTTGATAACGAACATAGTTATCATAGCAGAGGTTTCAAGATAAAATTGTTTTTATAAACTTTGGTTTAATCAGCTGGGCGGGCGCTTGTTGTTAAATGGACCACAAAATGTTTGGTCTACGCTAAAAGCAAACACAATCAGCTGGGGAACAGGTGACTCGAGGGGAAATGAAGTGAAATAGTCAACAAGCTAGCTTCCCTGTTTCTTCCTCATCCGTCCCCCTCACTAGCTTCCTATCTCATTGTCCATCTGTCTATCCAGCCTTTTCCCCTCCCCTCCTTCCTTCCTTTTATTCTTCCGTTTGTCCATCCCTTCTTCCCTCCTCCTACCCCTCCCATTCTTCCTCCCACCTAGTTACTTTCACTCGAAAGTTTAGATCATCTGAGGTGTGGTAAGCATATTTGATAATGAACATAGTTAGTCTAGTAAAGGTGACAAAATCTTATGATCTTTGGTCTAATCAGCTGGGTGGGTTTAAATGGACCAGGAATGTTTGGTCTACGCTCAAAGCAAACACAATCAGCTGGGGAACAGGTGACACAAAGGCAAACAGTCATCAAGCTACTCCTCTAATGGTAGAGGTGGATATTGCCAGATTGAACAATGCTTAAAACATCAGTTGGTAGACATAATGATGTTATTGCCGAACACTTTAGTGTGAGGCTCAATCGTGCAGGCGTGGTGGGCGCTAGTGGGGTCTTTAGTCTGAGCTTGTGCTTGTACATGTATGTCTGTCCGTAACAGGTTTACAATTGAAATATACAGGTTTACATAGAGTTTACGTGCCTTTCTGTCACGTGCCACTCATGGCGCCATCGCTCGCGGAGGACTCGGAGCTGACGGAGGATAGAAAGACGACGGCAGGCTAGAGAATGCGCTTTGCTGTTTCATCCAATCGACAACTTTCCATGTGCTCCGCATGAGGCACATGATGCGCATGCGTATACCTATAGCTAGTAAGGCATTAGAAATAGAGGAACATGAAAGCCAACAGGTAGTGGGAATTGAACCCAGGGCTCCTGGCTCAAGCCACCAGCACTCTACCACTGAGCTACAACCAGCAGATAGAGGAATGTGACGGCTGGCAGTTGTCCACTGGCCTCATTCCCAGGCCTTCCTACCTTTGATGGCTTGCAGTATGCAAAAACAGAAGGCCTAGCTAGCTGGTATCATTTATCACATGAGTGACGTCACTGTCTACCTACATACATGTAGGTGCATACTGCAAGCGATCGCAAACTAGGGCTGGGAACCAGGCTAATTGTCCAGTTGTCATAGCTCAGTGGCAAAAGCATCTTTAATCACGACAATCTCTGAGTGGACAAAACTTCCATCATACTCAGCAACATTTCAGTCCCAAGGGACTTGGTTTGGGGCGTAGATAGTCTATCAAGCTAGACCATCTCTTACCCTCCTGGAGGGTGAGAGATGGTCTAGCAGATGTTATTAGTATTCATAGTTCACAGCTTGTTTAATCTGCAGCCCTAAAACTGCACCAGTATTAGTCTTACATACTGAAGCCAAGGTGTTGCTACTGTCTCAAAATGGAACAGTAGGATCTGATTGGTCAGCATCTCATGCATACTAATAACATCTGCTAGACCCTCTCTCACTTTTCTGGAGGGTGAGAGAGGGTCTAGCTTGATAGACTAGGGCGTAGAGTGCTGGAGACAAACAGCACAATTATTCAAATAGTTGGGACAATCTATGATCGCACAAAACTCATCTTATATAAGGTTTTTAACCCCAGGGACCGTTCTTAAGCACACAGCATCTTTAAACACTGAAATACAAAGATTGCTCCTGATGATTGTCATAATTGTTGGCTCAGTTGTTCAAGATTCTGACTACCATAAACTAAACATGCCACTCCAATTGTATACTAGAAAATGTAGAACATTGTGGGGGCGAGCCTGAGCAAGCTGATACAGGAACATAACAGTGTTATGTGTGTGACGTCAGGTAGACGCGAAGGGGGCGGTGCCCGATCGTTGTAACTCACAAACTTGGCATTGATCAGCCTTGAGTCTACCGAACAACGAGCTGTATTGACGCTGTCTTTCTAACGTTACAGTCTCAAGTTCTTGGACAAGATATTAAAGAAGGACCTTGAGATTCTTCGTCGGGCACCACCCCCCTCACGTCTACCCTCACGTCTACCTGACGTCACGCACGTGACTCTTTCTCCCAGGCCTTCCCCCTCCGTTCTTGCATACTGCAAGCGATCAAAAACTGGAGGCAGGAACAACCTGGGAACAAGGCTAATGATTGTCATAATTGCTGGCTCAGTTGTTCAAGATTCTGACTACCATAAACTAAACATGCCACTCCAATTCTATATTAGCAGCCTGGGCTTTGAGTTTCACAGTTGTGCAAGTCATGTGATCACCTGCACACAAAGATGTCTGATTAGCAATTCTGATGTAGTCACCCTGTGCAAGTCATGTGATCACCTGCATACGAAGAGTCTGATTGGCTATTGTGATGTAGTCACCCTGTGCAAGTCATGTGATCACCTGCACACAAAGAGTCTGATTGGCTATTCTGATGTAGTCACCCTGTGCAAGTCATGTGATCACCTGCATACAAAGAGTCTGATTGGCTATTGTGATGTAGTCACCCACCTGGTACACTGTCGTCCACAGCTATAGAGGAGTTAGAAGAGGAGAATAAAGTGGGGGGGGGGGGCGGGGGAAAGAGAAGTAAAATATGTCACTGACCCTTCCAATTACTATCCTAAGTTCCTCCCCATTATTTTCCTACACCCCTCCCCATTATTTCTCGCTCTTATCTTTCTCATAGTCTCCCTTCACCCTCTCATGCAGAGCTGATCTGGTCTTATCTCTCTCCTCCCCTCTCCTAGCCTCATACCCAGGCCACATGGGAGGAGAAAGACAGCCTGGTATCGACTGCTTGCGCATGCACGGCCGTTTCCGCTATATTTCCGTAAAATTGTAACGTTTACGTAGATTGTCCACGTGCAATAATATACGGACAAGATATTCGAAGGTAGTATACGTACAAAGCTGAAAAATGAGCTACAACAAAACAATGCACACTCATGCCGTTAAATTTTACGAACAATTTCCAAACGTAAACGGATTCCCAGGTTTTTCTGGGAATGATCACAGCAGTCGATACCAGGCCATCTTTCTCCTCCCACGCGGCCTGGGTACGAGGCTACTCCTCTCCCTTCTCTCACCCCCCTCACTTATCTCCTCCCTCACACTTCCCTACCCTCACCACCTCACCTATTTCCTATTTCCTCCTTATCCTTTCTTTTCTCACTTCACCTCCTCCCCCCTCCCTTCTTCCCTCTCTCCCCACCCCCTTGCTCCCTCCCTTACCTATCTCTTCTTCCTCGCTCCCCTCATCACTGCTACTGCAGCTGGCTTCCTCTAACATCTGCAGCAGTGCTGATCTATCCTCCGAGTTACCAACAAACGAGTCATCAAGCAGGCCGGGTGTTTGGGATCTGGACGCAAGTGTGTCGGCCTCTGATATTACGCTGTGTGCACATGCGCATGTGTGTGTGTGTGTGTGTGTGTGTGTGTGTGTGTGTGTGTGTGGTGTGTGTGTGTGCGTGTATGTGTGTATGTGCATGTGAGTGCATGTTTGTGCGTGCACATGTGCATGTGTGCATGACATGTACATGTATGTTTATGCAAAAACAATCTAACCATCTAAACAAACTCTGGGAATTCCGAAGCGTACCACAAAGCTCTGGCGCCTCAATGTCAACTGACACATTGTGTTCGGTACTAATCAACACACTTGCCTGTCTAAACATGCCTACTCTCGTCTCATCTGGCGGTGGCACGTGTACGTATTGCTTCCAGTAGAAAGCGATCCGCACTACTGTTGGTTTTGAGTCTGGTCTAATACACGTCCTAACAGTGGAGTAGACAGAATATAGAAGATGTCTGGGCATATTGCTTTGGTGATAACTTCTGCTTGAAGAACACAAGCACACAAGCATCTAACAGGGTTTTCCACAGAATTTTAAAAGAGGGGGGGGGGGGGGGGGGGGGAAGGGAGAAGAAAACAGCAGGCTGGACTGTGCTTCTTTGAAGCACAAATCACATGCCCCGAGGAAATTTCCCATACTTTGAGGTTGATTTTGAAGTTACTTTGAATGTAAATTGTATGGTTCTGCGATACTTTGCTTGTATCACTGCTAAGATTATGGAGACACATGCAGACATGCCCAGGTGTGGCTATGCCACTATGTCGTAAATGCAAACTCTAATGTATACAGCTGGCAACAGCTGTGCGTAATGACCTGTTATTAGTGTATAATGTGCCATTGCTAGGTTGCCTCGTTGCTAGGTTGCCTCGTTGCTAGGTTGCCTCGTTGCCAGGCTTCTTCCATTTGTTTTGCACTGTTTGCTTTGCGTTCACAAACAACACTTGCTACAGTAGCGGTCAAAAAAGATTACCGTTTTGTTTTCGCACACCTCTGTGTATCATTATGAACATAAGCACAAGCGGGGAAAAAACAACAACCTGATGCGTAGTGGGAGGGAACTGGGCTATCTATGGAGGTGGATATACATGTAACATTCAGTTTTTACATACAATGTAATGTATCATGTCTGGGTCCATTCTGTAGGTCTAGACTTGTTGTCTGTTCCTTATAGCAACCAAACTTTGAATGTGAATTTAGAGGTGGGTGATCATGGGACGTGTCAGTTGGTTGCTAGACAACAAGTAATCCCAAGACTGAACAGCATTTGTCCAAACCAGTTTGTTAGAGACAGCTGGTTTTACAATGCTGCACAATTGTTACAATTCCTAAATGAAGTGGCTTTGTGCCAGGCCCCCACCCTGCTTTCTGTTGCTTGTGGTATGATAAAGTTAAAAAAGGGCCCTGGTAAGTTTTCTTATGGGAGGATGATGTAATTGGAAAACGCCAAATATTTTCAGAACAGAAAGGCAACATTTCACACATTGTTTATCAAACTATGAGCTCAAGTTTACGTTTGGTGTGTCACCCCCCCCCCCCCTCCCCCCCCCCCACCTAGCTTGATGTTACCTTTGCTCTTCTTGTGGTACTGAACCTCTGTCCATGCACAATTACCTACACGTACCACACTACAAGCGACGGAAAGCGGGGTCGTAACCTGGGATGAAGCTAGAGATGGAGTAGAGTGAGCATAAAGACCCTCAATCCTAAATCCCATGAGCAAGAACTGACGCAGCTCATAACAGCCTCAGTTCACTCACACACACCATTTACTGAACAAGGATTACACATGTGCATCATGCCTCGCAACATTGCCTATAAGCATAATCGCCAATATACACCAAAACATATGCTAGAGCTAGTGCCTGGGAACGAGGCTAGTGTATATGGAACTGGTAGCCTTCATTCTCGGGCCTCTCCCACCCTTCAAAAGCTAAAGTAGGCCGAGGTGATAATTGGGTGTAGCAACAGATTGCTAAGGGAACACAATCAAGACAATTGACTAAGCATTCTGTCAATAGCTATTTACAGCCTCAGGATATGAGCCCGTGTACACTTACCTACCATACTACAAGCGATGGAAGTCCGGTGGAGCCCTGGGACAAAGCTACAGATGGAGTAAAGTACGCCTAAAGACCTTCAATCTTAAAACCTCATAAGCAAGAACTGACACGCAACTCACAACAGCCATAGTTCACTCACACACACCATTTACTGAATAACAAAAATAGGCGGAGGAGATAATGAATTGCTAAGCAACAGACTACCAAGGCTCTTGTCAACTGAGCAGCTACCGTAAAATCGGGATAACAGGCACCCATAGAAAATAAGCACCCCATGAAATAGGCACCCATTCAGGCTGCTATTTTCGAAAATAGGCACCGGTGTTTAATATCCCGATTTTATGGTATTTGTTCAAAGAGTTGATAACTTTTTCTAGCCTCAGAAAATGACCCTGGGTGTGACTCTAAACTCGAAACGTTCTCTTATGCACTTCCATCCTTGGGCTTGTTTCAGATCAAGAGCGACCAATGAAACTGCAGAGTGGCATATTTGGTAACAAGAAACAGATCAAGAGCGACCAATGAAACTGCAGAGTGGCATATTTGGTAACAAGAAACAGATCAAGAGCGACCAATGAAACTGCAGAGTGGCATATTTGGTAACAAGAAACAGATCAAGAGCGACCAATGAAACTGCAGAGTGGCATATTTGGTAACAAGAAACAGATCAAGAGCGACCAATGAAACTGCAGAGTGGCATATTTGGTAACAAGAAACAGATCAAGAGCGACCAATGAAACTGCAGAGTGGCATATTTGGTAACAAGAAACAGATCAAGAGCGACCAATGAAACTGCAGAGTGGCATATTTGGTAACACGAAACAGATCAAGAGCGACCAATGAAACTGCAGAGTGGCATATGTGGTAACAAGAAACAGATCAAGAGCGACCAATGAAACTGCAGAGTATGTGGTAACAAGAAACAGCACTTCAATCAAGCCACACAAAGTAATGTTATGTAAGTAAATGTTATATTAATTATATAATTATATGCAAACCAATAAGCAACCTTATCCGCACAATTACAAGGTTTCAGCACTTCTTCAAGCCCAAGGATTCGGGGGAACAAGGGTATGTAAACAAGCCTCGTGTCCTGTGTACTTCTGTAGTCTTGTACCCAGACCCCACCCACGAGGAGAGGATCTGGTGACATTTGGCTGATTCCTATAGTGCTGAGTCATCGTGTTGAAGTAGCCAAGGATTTCCGGTGTTACAACCACATATTGTGTTTTCTGCACGTGATTGGCAGTTGGAAAATTCTCTTTAGAAAGCCCGAGGGTCTCTCCTCTCGGGTAGGGACTGGACACTAGACTAAAAGATTTGGGCTTATGTCACGTCACCCATTTTCTCTGTGTGTCAGTTGAGCTACCAGTGCTGAGCCACCACCAGGTAAGCCTCGAACCCAGGCTTTTTGTTCCAGCTTTTGTCTCGCAGCTTTGGAGAAAAGGTGCGAGACAAAATCCGGAATGGAAAGCCTGGGTTTGAGGCTACCGGCAACCAACCAGCAGCTCTGTGATGTAGCCTTGTTCTCAGGCTATCGTGTGTGGGCTGGGAATGAGGTTATATTAGCCTCGTTCTCCTCCCCCTCCTCAGCGCCTGGGAACAAGGCTAGAGGTTATATGTGCTGTGCTATCTGTGAATTAATTGCAGCAATGTAGCAGCATTTTTTTGTTGCACTTTGAACCCAAAACCACATGTGAGATACTCTGTATACATTGTATAGTTACATGTACACACTATTCGAATACCCACACTCACACGTTGTTAAGCGCATATATAAAGAGAAAATTATCTGCTACCAACTTGAGCTCGAAAAATAACTTGCTGACGTTTCGACTGAATGCTTGAGTCGTCATCAGGGCGAAAGTGGTAACAGATAACCTTCTCTTCATTTATGCAGAAGCCACTGAAAGTTAAGCACAATCATATGTTTTTACCCTCATAGCATAGACAGTAGAGTAGTACTCTAGCTACTGTCTATGTCCACAGGAAGAAACTGAACACCTAACCTGCAATACTGTATTTACTTGCACCCTGAACCCAAAACTTCATGTGCAAGAACTGACATGCAACCTATAGTATGGCTCAGTTACACACACAAAAGCCATTTGGGATCATTTGAGTAATTGAAGTAAGAGTCTTGGCAGCACTTCAGCGCTACAAGCCAACAAAGTGCGTGTTTTAAAAACGTTTATTGGTTTCAGCTGTTTCGCATCACGGCGGTCTCTTGCTTTGATACAACCAGGAATGCAACAACAGTGTACACTTGAAGCCAACGAGACACGCATATCACTGTCACACCCCATCGCTATGGCAACGTAAACAGCCAAAGTGTTCTCCAAGTACTGTAATACTAGCAACTGTGAAGTTGCAGAGTATCGAATTTGAGGTCTGACAAACATTCCTCGGTGTCAGTTTCAACAAAAACATACAAAGTAACCTCATTCGCTGGCCTTCACTGCCTCCAACTGCAAATATGATGAAAGCACATACAGTGCAAAACCCTCGGCGTTTGATGCATGTTTTGGTTCATTGAGTAATAATAATGAAATGAAAATGTTCAACTTCAAAAATTTTGTGCTATAACTGGCAATAACCCTGTCATTATGCTCTTATGTAATGTTATTATGCTGACATGGGAAAGCATAGCTATGCCAGTATAACGTCCCAAGGTGTATAGCGCGGTGTGAGTATTACATAAATAAACATCCTACAAGTTATTTATAACTGCGTTAACTAGCTAGCTAGCTAGCTTAAAGCTAGAACCTGAGCAAATGTGCAAGCAGCAGGGATGCAATATGCATAGGACGCGTGCGCGTGCATGTGCATAAACATGTATGTATCACGTGTGCCAGCATAGTGCCAGGTCAGCAGATACACGCCGATGAAAGCCAAGAAGCTTTCGAGGATAGTGGCTATTTTATAGTAAGATCAGTGACAAGTCAGCGGTGTTATAGGAGCTATCGCTATCCCTACACACTAGTCTGTCTCTCTTGTCCATCTAGAGCTCGTCATCATCGTCAAGAAGCCAGGAAGGCAGTGGTGGTCAGAAAATCACGCCAGAACTTTTGAACGAAGCGTTTTCAGCGAAAGCCACACGACAAAAATCTTGAAAACACCATAAACAACCCTATGACACCCCACTTGAGACGTATAAACGAGGTATGTAGCTGCTAGCGTGGTAACAGACAGACAGACACACACACACACAAAACGACTACTGTAACCCTACGGCGCATGCGCACCGAGGGTTAAAAATACGAAAGGGATGGTATCTCATTAGGTAGACAGACGCACACTGGGGATTGTGCCTGAAAATGAATCTTGAGGTCCTTTTTTGATGACTATACGTAGGTCAGAACACTCACAAGGTAGTGTCAAAACAGCTTCTTGTTTTGTACACTCGGGACTGATCAACACAAAGTTGGAATTAGGTGGGGCACTGCCCGCTACCCCCTGAATGTCAATCTTCGGTTTAGATATAACTGACGCTACATGATACATGAGATCTAGTCTCAGTCCCAGACCAACCCTAGCGCAGATCAATTTCAGTACTGTTTTCCTGCGTGTTATACTGGAAGCAATATACACACCGGATGAGGTCTGGGGACGAGGGGGAAGGCCTGGGAGATCCTGTCACATGTGGGGATGTCATGTAAGATCAAGTTGACAGAAGGTAGACACATGGGGGTGGTGCCTGATCAAACTCTGCATTAATCAGCCTCAAGTGTACTGAACACTGAGCTGTATATTGACACTGCCTTGCAAAGCATTCAGTATGACTATATAAGTATCACCATAGTACAAAGCTATACGAGTGCACAGTACCATTTGCAGTTTCCTTGGAACAGGTGGCTAGTGCTAAAATCTATCACTATCACTATCACTCAATTGGCTGTCTAATTGCAGACCTCTCAGGATCGGCACCTTGAGTGAGACTTCATCTAATAATGCATCCAAGTGGATTTCGAAATCTCGTACGCCGGGACGCGCCGTGGCAGACCCCTTGAGTGAGCTTATACAAGCTGCTGAGATTTGAAAGCTAGTCTACTTGTAGACTTGTTGCGTGAGATTTGCTTGTGCATGCGTCCATGTGAGAACGCTATGCTTCTATACAGACGGCAACAAATTTGTGATATTTTTTCCGGTATAGCTTGATACTATGGTGATACTGATTTTATCATACAAACCTTCGATTTCATTGCATGTTCAGACACAGCACACGTGACTTGTAGTACCTGTTATGGATTCTTGCGTGACTTGTAGTACTGATACGGATTCTCGTGTTACTTGCAGTAAAAAACACAGCCTTCTATAAACTGCATGCAGCTGCAAGGCTTCCCCATTGACTCCCATACATTCCCGTGAGTTAGACGTATGATAAAGGTACAGAGGGTTATGAGGGTTATTGGTTGTTTGGTAGTTCGTAGCTCAGTGGTTAGTGACTCAAACCATGGGTTAGAATCCTTGTGTAGCCTCATTCCCAGGCTCTCCCCTCTGTTTTTATTTTTCGTCGGGGTGAGGTGAGAGCCTGGGAACGAGGCTAATCCCTGTGTGTATAGTTTCTTCACTTTCCTCTACAACAAGTGAAATAGTGCAGTAAGCCACACACCCCAAATTTTGAGAGGCACAAATAGCTCGCCTCCAAACATTTCTTATTAGATGAAACCCTATCAAGTAGCCTTAATTCAGGGTTTCCTCCAAGAGTACGAGTGCGCCCTCTGTAATCCTAGTCCCTTTGATGTTTACGCACAACAAACATCAAGTAGCAGCTGAATAGCAAATGGAAGGCTACAGGTATTTATGTAAGTGTACACAATTGTTTGTTCTGAAAGGATGCACTTTAATGGCAGTCAGCTGTGACAAACAAGTGTGCACATCCGGTAAGTCGTGTCCAATTAGTTCATTAAACACAATTAACCAGTAATACCAGTTAGGCAACATGTTCCATTAAGTGGGTAATAAAGCTTGGCAACACTACTATGGTAATACATTCCACTACACACTGCAACCTTTTGTTAGTCTCGTTCCTAGGCCTTCTCTCTGTCCAGTTTTTGATCGCTTGCAGTATGCAAAAACCGAGGTGGAAGGCCTGGTCTATTTTATCACATGAATGATGTCAGTGTCTACCTAGGTAGACAGAGAGGGGGAGGGGTCCCCGATCGAAAGAATGAGCTTGATGCCTTATTTTCTAGTTTCTGCTCCAAGCACTGGAGTTTCAAACATTTGTGAAGTGAAAAATGTACCACTCTTGGTTCAAAACAAAGAACACGTGCGCGAAATGAGTTCTTTCAATTGGGGACCCCTCCCTTTGTCTACTTAGGTAGACACTGACGCCATTCACGTGGTAAAATGGAGCAGGCCTTCCCCCTCCATTTTTGCATACTGCAAGCCATCAAAAACTGGACGGTGGGAAAGCCTGGAAACGAGGCTACGGTTTGCAGTATGGGTTTAAGACGCTATAGCGTGTCAAACTTGGTGATGCGCTCGAAATACACGACAGAATAATATTCAATTTCTATCCGGGACTGCCATATATGTAGTCACTGCTAACATGGTTACTGGCTTTCTTTCAGGGAAGCCTTTGTGGGCAGTGGTAATACTGAGTAAATACGTAGTAGCCCATAGCATAATTAAGCTAGGCGACCGTCTGCTAAGTGCACACACAGTGGGCTATGATTACACTACCACACAGACAAGGTCAGCCTGACTGGCCTTCTCACAAGACACTGTAGTATTGGGGGCCTCCTTGCCAGAATCTCACCCCCCCACCTAGAAACTTACAATTCATGAGTGCCTTACCAGTACTAGTAAATGTGATAACCAGTTCCATTCACAGATAATGACTTGTAAAAGGGTCTAAAGTTCTTCCCCCCCTTACAATTTGCACAACAGCACAGGGGGCTGCCCTACCCCTGTTCCCAGGCCTCACACAGCAGTGCAAAATGTCACAGTGAATACTGTGAACACTGGGTCTGGGAACAAGACTAGTGATCCCCCACCAACAAAGAAAAAAAGACTTACAGTCAAGTTTCGTTATACAATGATAGATCACGGTATAGTTGGCAAATTTTTTATATTTTTGCTTTCAATTACACTCTACGATGTAGTTGGGAAATTTTTATTTTTGAAACATTTCAATCACACTACAGATCTAGAGTGGGATCGAAACGTTGCAAAAATTAAAATTTGCCAACTATACCATGATCTATTATTGTATATTGTAGCACACAGTAACATGACGCTCAAGGAGTAAGTCAAGTTTTGTCCCCTCTTGAAAATTTTTCTAGACAGTTCAAAGCAGCTGGAGCTTGGAATACTGGTTGAAATGTATCTTACGCAATGGGTGACTCTGCATAGCATCTAGGCCTGCCTTCTTTCAGGGAGCTATAGTCCACATTATTCAGTTAGTGCTTAGATGTTTCCAGAGGAAGAAGGACAAAGTTCAGGGTCATTGCTAATTGGGTGACTGACTGGACCAAGCCTTGAATCTTGATTATAAAAGTGGGTTCCCTCGTGATGAGTGCCAAGAACATTTGTCAGTTAAGAGACAAACATCCTTTAGTGGTGTTGACCAAACAATGTAACAACGGTTACCAAATATGTGTGACCTTTTCTTTTACAGTTTCACTGTTTTGTGGTATACTGTATGGTAATTTTCGCGAGGGATTTATTTTCGCATATTTCATGAGTCAAGAGCCATTTGCGAAAATTAAGACCGCAAAATTTTTGTTGTCCACGTGCAAAGTGAGTGAATCACATTTCAATCTGGCCTACTTCAGCCATCCTAACTCCAACAGAAGCCTGTTAGCGAGTGTGTCGCTCAAGCCATCTAGGGAACCGAAGTGCTACGTAAGCACAGATGCACGAACCAGATGGAGGTGCAAGAACGAGAGAGGATGCAATCGTTTCTACGAACATCCTGGGTATGAGGCTACTTTTCTTGCCACACAACTAGCCATCTCTCTCTGTAAACAATTCTAGACATTAGCTCAGCTTTTAGCTATACCGCTAGCTAACCTGCGCATCCAAGATTCACTGACCATGAAAATTAAAACTGCAAAAATTTTCTGAAACCCAAATTTTGGCCTGTTTCGTGTAAATTTATACCCGCAAAAATTATCAACCCTACGGTATATGAATATAGTTAGCCAAAGCCATACTAGGAGAAGGTAATTATCGTATTTACCTCAAGTTGAACAAATGAGTGTTATGTTACACGTATATTTGTTATTTGTGTGTAGTTTGACCTCAATGGAGGGTAGACGACTCTCATAACTTGTTGTGCCAGTTTCATAAACCAGTTTCAACTACCACCCAGTTCTCACTACACAAACTGACAATTTTACAAATTGTAGACAGTTTAATGACTCTAAGTGACCTTTACAATTGTATTTTAGTGTGTGTACACTCACAAGTGGCTAATTGTGTTTCGTGTATTTCCTAGAATTATCAGCTGTCTCTGTTCTTGTATCAGTTTGTCCTGAAAAGCTAACTACACATCAAGATAGTGGTGCACTGGCAGTTTTAATTTCTGAGTGCCCAAAGCTTTGTATATCAACTATGGCTTTAAGATTTAGACTCCTCCAAAGATTGTGTGAATGGGTGTATCCAGATGGCAAATCTCGAGACAAACTGGTCATGCCCATCCCATATACAATGTAGGCGTACATGATTGTCACATATGTCATCTATTTCAGGTGCAGTTTCAGAAAAAGCACACATGCACACATGCGCACACACAACACACACGCACATACATACATATGCACACATGCACACATACACACACATACATATGCACACACCCATGCACACACCCATGCACACACTTGCGTGCACACACACACATGCACACACACACACACACACACACACATGCATACACATGCACACATACGCATGCACACACCCATGCACGCACGCACATGCGCGCACACACACACACGCACACACACACATGCACCCATGCACGCGCACATGCACTAAACACATCTTACGAACCTCATGCATGCATGCACTCACCTCTGAGTGTCGTCGTTCTGTTTCTCTTCATCTACGATGACCTTGAATGCTGGTGTGAGAGTCAAGGAGTTAGGAAGAGGAGAGGAGTATGCATTTATATAGCTATCTAGTTTTTGAATGAGAGGTGAGAGGAGAAGGGAGAGAGGATGAAGGGGGGAGAGTAAGAGGGAGGGAGGATGAAGGGAGGAAGGGAGGGAGAGGAGAAGAGAGAGGATGAGGGGAGGAAGATGGGAGAAAGGGAGGGAGAGGAGAAGAGAGGGAGGATGAGGGAGGAGAGTAAGAGGGAAGGAAGATGGGAGAAAGGGAGGGAGAGGAGAAGAGAGAGAGGATGAGGGGGGAGAGTAAGAGGGAAGGACGATGAAGGGAGGAAGAAGGGAGGAAGTGAGGGAGAGGAGGAGAGAGGGAGGAACATGGGAGGAAGTGAGGGAGAGGAGGAGAGAAGTAGGAGATATTTTAGCTTGGTACTACAGAGATAATTGAATTGCACAAGCCTCCCACTTCATTGTGCGCTCTTCAAGGAATACCATATTATAGCAAGAAATCTTGGCTGGATGGCCGCAAATGGCTGCTTCTCAAACTCAACGCTGTTCTCAGGTGGTCTGTTGCAAGAACACTCTCTCACAAGTTTATTAGCTTTCTGGTAGAGCACCAGACAAGCCTCCAATTTCATTGCGTGTTCCTCAACCATTAGACATAGCATACATGCATGATGTAGCCTCATTCGTAGGCCCTTGCGCAGCTTTCTGTCGCTTGCAGTACGGCTAATAAGCGGGAGAGGGCCGGGTACATTTTCTCATGTGAGTGACGTCACGGGTAGAAAGACAGTAGAAAAACTTTAATTGAACGTGGGCAAGCACGACTACATTGTTGCTGTGTGTCTTCACTGTCTTGGCTTGGTAAAACTCTCTGTCCTCCCAACTGTCTCGTGAAGAGCGATATAAAATCGCCTTCGTGCGCCGCATCTTTTGACTCGGAATAGTCGCGCTCCGGTGCGTGCACAAGGGCAAAGTTGTTTGTGGTTTTACATGACGTTCACATTTGCATAATTTGCTCTACCTGTGACGTCACTCATGTGAGAAAATGTACCAGCTAGGCCCTCTCCCGCTTAACCGTCCTGCAAGCAACGGGAAGCTTGGCAAGGGACTGGGACAACGCTATGCATGGTGTGCGTACTGATACAAATTTCTCACGTGTTTGCAGCACCGAAACAGATTCTAATGTGTCTTGTAGTACTATACAGATATTCTCGCGTGACTTGTAGTACAGGTGTTTATCAAGTGTGTGTACCTAAACATGCAAGGCTTCCCTATTAAACCCTATATATTTGCACAAGATATGTACGATAACGTTCCTAATCCTTATAACTTCAGGTCTCACGTTTCTCACACGACATGAATAGTCATAATTCAATTTCAGGATACAAACTCTGACCGCATTGCAATCTTCCCTGAGCAATCTTTTAACTTCCTTCTCAACTTCTGGGGAGTCCACAAACTACGACAGAAATAGAAGCCACACAAAAGATCAAAGGGACAGTTAGCCGTAGCCATGACGATACAATTAAATCTGAGTTAACACTGGGAGAGAGGGCAGCAAATTGGGCACAGAGCCAAAATACTCTTAAGAGTACTTACACAAATGGTCTAATTAAACAATAGTTCAAATACCAGTGGTTGAATCCCATGTGTCGGCATGCAGTGAGCTGTGTGGTTTTCGTAGACAGTGGTGTACTTATGTCCTTGAAATAACTGAAGAATTAGTCTTCACCAGTGGGATGGCTTCATGAAAGACTACACGTGTGGACTTCTCATACCAAACCACTGTTAGAAGCTCCACACATTCACTACAACTAGGGATACAGGGATTTTATCATTCACTACAACTATATAACTCATTGTGGGGCGAGCCTTAGCAAACATCAACACATGACCAGTGTGATCTGATTGGTTGGTTGGTCAGTGTGTCACATGACCATTGTGATCTGATTGGTTGGTTGGTCAGTGTGTCACATGACCAGTGTGATCTGATTGGGTGGTTGGTCAGTGTGTCACATGACCAGTGTGATCTGATTGGTTGGTTGGTCAGTTTGTCATATGACCAGTGTGATCTGATTGGGTGGTTGGTCAGTGTGTCACATGACCAGTGTGATCTGATTGGTTGGTTTGATCAGTGTATCACATGACCACTGTGATCTGATTGGTTGGTTTGATCAGTGTATAACATAACTGTTGTGATCTGATTGGTTGGTTTGTCAGTGCAGCACATGATCTAATCGATTGCCTATAGCTATACAAGAACCACATGACCAGCACAGCTTGACTGACGAGATGGTTAAAATACCAGTGCTTGAAACCCTCGCTATAAATTTTCAGATCGTGACGACATATACTGTAAATGATGAAGCCGTCCTATAATTATAAAAATAATATTTGATCCTTGAGGGTCAAGTTACGGCACTATATAGAGATAATATAACCTGTTACCTAGGCAACATATAAGAATTTTCTCTTCTACAGTGATGTTGCCTAGGTAACAGGTTATATATTCCTCCCTGGGGTGTGGTCTTGCACATTGGTGTCGGGCTATGCCCGACACAAATGTGTAAAACGACCACCCCCCAGGGAGGGATATAACTATTACTTGGATCTTAGTTGTGTATGCCTGATAAAGAGTTGCGAAAATTAAAAATTTTTCCATTTGCCGGCTAAAGCCAATTAAGGCCCAACATCTCAACAGTTCAGCAATAACTGCAACCATTTAGCTTCCAAGTCAAGTCCTAGTTTGAAGTCCCTCGGTGGAATGCTAAAACTTTCCCTTGTGATAGTCACTGTGAGTCAGTGAAGGATTGACATAGTTGCTGGACATTCCCAAGAGAACTTTGAACTAAAACCAAATAACCATTAAACATTATCTGTTCCCAATGGAAGATAACTGCACAAACAAAAGGGAATGAGAGAAGGGAGGAGAGGGAGGAAAAAGAGAGGGAGGAGATCAGGAGGAGAGAAAGGGGGGAAAAGAGAGAGGGAGGAGAGGGAGGAGAGGGAGGAGAGGGAGGAGAGGGAGGAGCACTTTCTTCCTATGCCAGCACAAAAGACCCAGCTGGCAGTGGTTACAAAAGACCCCCCCACTCAGCCTTTCACCACCACTCAAAATACAACTCAATTAGTGAAAGGAAGACAATGTGGGGCGAGCCCAAGCAAAGCTTGCTCACTTAGGCAAAACCACAGACAAAGTGGGTTCCGCCAGGCAGTTACCAAAGCTGAAGTTTTAGAGTTCAGATCTTGTGTACTTAGGTAGACAATACATAATACCTATGCAGGCAGTTGCTAAGACAGAAGTGTTCATGGAAGATTTCCAAATCACAGCTTGTGTACTTAGGCAATGTGGGCAGACAATGTGTGTTTAGGCAGTTACCATGGTAGTGGTTGTACACGTGTGGGCAATAGCCAAAGGCAACATATGTAGACATTGTTACAGTAGTGTCAATACAGCCAGCTGCAGTATTTGTCCTGCCTCCAAAAAGTTACTACGTGCACTGACAGTGAAATCCCTCTAAAACGGACACTACTGGGAGTCAGTGTTTCGTAGTGAGGTGTCCCTAACCCAGGGACTTCTGGTACATTGCCAGTGGATGTGGTGTGCGTTATTAGGCACAACACAGCCATATTTTCAGAGCTTTCTCTTGCTGTACACACCGGCAGGGAAGACTAAGCAGAGGCTAGTACTATAAGTAACAGTGCTAATCGATCTAATGTCAAGTTGTTAACTCCAGCAGTGATGGCGGACAATCTTGTGGAAGAGGGTGATAAGCGTCTGTTACTTCAGGGTTAAGCTTACGATTAAGAGTATGAAAAGCGTCTGTTACATGAAGAGACAGGTGTCCACTATAGGGGCTTTCCAAAACCATGCCCCCTCCATTAAATTTTCTCCCAGCATCTTGATCTACCTACCATAGTTAGTACTCTATGACTGCAGACTGGCTTGCAAATTTCAGCTTTATACCATGTTTCATTCGTTGGATATGCAGGCTTCAAGTTTGAAACTTTCCTGTATATCTAGATGGAGATTGGGGCCAGATTGGGTCCTAGCTATTAAAATGTATGGGTAAACTGAAATTTTGTGTGTGCGGATCTCAGAAACTAAACATGCTATCCAGCTCAAATTTTCAACTTAGTCTCTTCCTAATGAGTACTAAGTTATATCTAAAATTCAGGACAATCAGAGGTACTCCCCAAAAGTGGGTGGGTTTTGGAAAGCCCCTATTCACGGGTTAGTATTGAAGTACATTATGGGAGGTGTCTGTTATACAGTAAACGTGAGAAGTGTCTGCTAAGTGGGGTTCCACTGTATGAGAGGAGGGAAGTGAGAACCTGAGGGGGAGAGAAGTGGGGAAGATGGACAGGAAAAGGAAGGAGATGGGCATAGAGAGAGGGGAGGGAGAGAGAGAGTGAGGTGAAGGCGAAAGAGAGGGAGAAAAGAGAGAGGGGAGGGACATTGTCGTGTGGAGTGATACGGGGCAAGAGGTCTGGGTCATTGAGTTAACTGTGTGTTTTGAGACTGGATATGGAGCTGCACACAACTTAAAGACGAACCGGTATGCAGACCTCATGGAGTAAATTGATGGCAGTACACACAGTGGATCACTTTGGAGGTTGGAAACCGTGGATTCCTCTCCCTCCCCAGCTTCACACTGCTGAAACAACTACTCATTTGTACTAGAAAACAGTGGGAGGAGGTCCTAATAAACATTGCCAGAACAGTAATCAGTTGTTCACACTGAATATGGGTGGCCCGTAACTTTAAAGACCTTAACTCTCTCAACAGGATATCAACAATTTGTTTCTGTACTCTTGTTTGTCTATTAGTCTCTTTATATACCACCCTAGTTGAGCCAAGTGAGGACTCATTGTGAGCCATGTTATCGTCAGACATGTGAAATCACTCCCTATATCACCTGGCCCTCATACATGTGTACATGTTGCACATACAATGAGATGTTTATATATATGGGAGGGAGGGAGGGAGGGAGGGAGGGAGGGAGGGAAGGAGGAAGGGAGGGAGGGAGGGAGGGAGGGAGGGAGGGAGGGAGGGAGGGAGGGAGGGAGGGAGGGAGGAAGGGAGGGAGGGAGGTAGGGAGGGAGGGAAGAAATGAGAGAGAGAGGTGAAGGTGAAAGAGGGGGGAAGGAAGGAGAGAAGTTAGGAGGGGGGAGAGAGACATCCTGGTCACCTTCTTTGTCGTTGTTTTCCGAAATCTTCTTTTCCTGACATTCTTCATCGGAGGGGTGACTGCAGACATTGTGTACAAAGCATGCTAATTGGCCTCCCTTCAAGTAAATAAAGGAAGAAATTGTTATGCATAAATGCAGAATCTAATAAAATAAGAGGCGAGAAGGAAACGAGGAAAGAAATTGTGTTGCAGGGATTAAAACCTGAGCTATCGCATTCAGCGGCGTAGCTACACCCTGTGTCCACATAAAATTCGCAGGTGCCCGGGTAAAAATAATGTAGAAAGCTAAGGTCAATAATCAGTTATTAGCATCTGCGATCGCAAGTTTCATGTGGACATGAAGCAAGCATGCAGGTAAGACTGTATTTGTGGCCGAAAATGGCCTCAGAAGCGATCCCAGAGTGTATAATTTAGAACTTTTTCATGGCGGGAGCATGCCCTAGGTCCCCTAGCACTGAGTGTGCCCATGCTGTGCTCACGTAACTTGCTCATCTTGGCTACACCACTGATCGTATTTTAGTGCAATAACAATCACACACTGGGATTTTTTTTTTTTTGCAAATGAAATAACATGCTACAATGTGGAACTGTCGCATGTGGCAAAACACTATGATACAGAAACTTAACAAAAAAAACAACAACTTAATGTAAACATCTTCTGATTTACAGTATGTCGACTCTACCACAATTGATCGGGTGGCATTAAAATAATGGAGTCAGATTGATAAGGAGAAGGGGGAGCAATTAACACTGTCAAGCAGAGGATGATGAAGCAGGGGCTAGTGGCAGAAACAGCAAGCACATGTATGTAGATAAAGGGTGAGTTGGTCGAAGAAGACTGACGTCTGCTGGAATAGCACACTTGAGGCAAAGGGCGTCCGAGTGGCTAGCAGAAGCCGGCTGAGAGTCTGTCACAGTTAGCAAGTATTAACTCGCTTCCTGGAAGGCTCTTGTGCGGTGTACCACCTACAAACCTAATTGCCTACGCGCCAGAACAGTTTACCCAACTACATGACCAGCACACACACAAACATGAGTGGTTGCCATGCCAACATACTATCATGCCAACGTACCGCCATGGTTCCAGTTGAACTTCTTTGCGACCTCCTTCCTCCTGGACAGAGGAAGTTCCTCAAGATTCTCTGTGGGTATCTCCAGGGGCGTCTGGGAGGGGGGGGGGGGGAGGTAACATACACTCTGTGATTATTACACTATATGCTTTAACGTCTGGGAGGGGGGGTAACATAAGCACTCGGTGATTATTATATTATGTGTGAGAAGTGGGTGTAAATGCAACTCAATTGAAACTGCAACCATGTACCAATTTTGCTACATACTGCTATTTTACTATTGGGTAATACATGTGTGTATGTGTATACATGTTTCGACATACACATTGTCACGTAGGTGCTCAACTTGTGGTGAATGGTTGGAACAGTGACAGAGATAGATGGCAAGTGCCTCAGTCAAATAATCGAGCAAAGCATTTACCAAAATGTGGTTATCCTGGTGGACTGATAACTCATTGCGTGCACACACCAAAATGAGTTTTTGTACGCAGAGGCATCGCAAAGATACATAGCCTGAATATTTGTGGCTAGAGGGGAAGTCGTAAGGAAGTCGTAACAATAATCAACACAGTAAGAATTAAAGTGCATCTTTGCAGCTCTCATCTCAATGATTAGTGCAACATCACTATGTGTGTTTAGCGTGTGGCAGTAGTACCTTGTGGGTGGACATTTACACTGTTTTACCTCTCCTGTATAAACCCAGGCCAAGGTCAATTGTATATACAAAAGTCTCCTTTGGGCCGGTTACAGTTGACATACAATAGGGTCTAGTCGTCTTAACGAAACGTTTGGAATTATTGCATCATCAGATTAATTATTGCATCATCGAATGAGCCTCTTCTTTGTAGTCCAAAATGATCCTCTTCTCCATCTTTTTACCATGGGCCAACTGTAAATGTGTCCTCGGTGATATTCTTGTGGCATTATCTGTTTTCTCACATTTCATGCGACTCACCTGAGAGCACACCAGGATCTGCGAGACGTCCCCCGTCTTGTATACCGTCTTTTTGTCCAATGTCTTGTGGCATTCTGTGAGGCAAGGGAGGTCAACAAGCTGTGTGTGTGTGTGTGTGTGTGTGTGAATGTGTGTGTGTGTGTGTGCGTATGTGTGCATGCGTGTGTTGTGTGTGAGTTGCATGTGTGTATTTTAACGGTATTTTGTCCAATTCAACATATACTAGAAGCATTATAAGTACATGTATGTTAACTCTGATCACACGTACATGGCAGCGGTTTTCCACTTTTCATTGCTATCTTGAAGGTGATCACGTGAAAAAGCTCTATTAAATGAAGGGTAAAGTGCTATGCTACACTAACTGAAGGTGAAAGTGTTATGTACAAAACTTGGTCAAGTACGTGCCCAATCGTGCCTATACACTGAGGGGAGAAAAGTGCTATGTACCTTGGTGGCCTCGTTCCCAGGCCTCCCCCGGGGAAGGCTTGGGGACGAGGCTAGTACCTTGGCTCTACACACACATGTACCTTTGCTGAGAGGACTTCACTGTCCCACTTCACATGAGCATGCCTCTTATCTCCTGTTGCCAAGGAAACACAAATTGTTGGTGTAAATAAACAAGCCTTGTTCTCAGGTTCTCAAAGTGATGAGAGAAAGCCAAGGTCATGTACTAGCCTCTTGGTGGGCAGGGACCACCGAGAGCCTGGTTACAAGGCTAGGTCATGTACCTACATGTACCTATGTAGATATTGATGTCATTTATATTAGAAATTTCTTCAGCCCCTCTCTATTTCCTCTACAGTAATCAATTTTAGCACTCTGAAACAGCAATTTTTTGGCGCGTAAAGTAGTATATCAGTTTGCAACTATGCATACAATATGCTATGAATTTGTAAGGAACCCTGAGAAATCAGACAAACGTCACCAGACCCTCTCCTCACTGGTGGAGTCAGTATGCAGTCACAGATTGTGTTTTCTGCAGTGTGATTGGCAGACGGAAAATTCTCCACAGAAAGCAATCAACATTTATGAAGCCTGAGAATTGAGCTAAAGCCACCAGGCCCTCTCTCTCAGGTGGGGTCTGGGCACGAGACTGTACCCCTTTATCCCAATTGTTGCACACCATGAGATGTGCTTTACACACACACACACACACACACACTTACGGAGGAATTCCACTTGCAGCCTGTTGCCCAATGCATCTGTCCTGATGGCCTCACGGACCCTATCTGCATGATCCTAATCGTGAAAAGCAAGTTTAACATGTTCAGAATACCTTACTTATCCAAACAGTATGCCTTATGCAGATGCTAAACTGGAGTATGACTAAATCATCTGTTCTAGTACACTTGCTTACAGGTGGGAGGCGAAGAACAAATAGGCTCTCCGGTTCTAGCTCGTCCCCAGACATCGTTCCCTCTTCTCGAAATGGTTTGGCGCTATAAATAATGAACAAATCCGTAAACCTCCGCATACTCATTAGCGGGACGTAAATTAGTCATTTAGCGGTTAAAAAGTTTTTACGCCCACGGCATTGGGACGGCACACCTCCCAGCTCTGGGCAGTTCAAACCTGTTCACTTTGCTGTTAGTGTAGTAGTCTGGAGTAGAGGTCAGAGAAGTGTTCGCGACCCTGCGAGAACACAGATCGGAAAGCTGATCGGATCGCCCAAGATTGACAGCCAAGTGAAGTGAACTGCTTCACCAAGAGAGAAGGTGCGTGCGCCGTGGTGAACGGCGGAGTTAAGAAAAATAGTCGTTGCTATGTTGGACTCTGCAGTAGCGTAGCGTGGGGATTGTATAATAAATTTCAGCGTGGATGTAGCTTGGTAGCTAACTGCATGCGATTTGGTGCAAGTTGCAACGCGCAATAATGATGCGTGTGGTATGCCAATCACCACACTGGCTATCAGCTGTTAGCTCGCCAATTTGTACCGCCATCTGTGCTGTTTAAAAATTTGAACTATGGGTGCTCGATACCCGCGATTTTTATAAAGGGAAGAAAGTGAATGCAGTTGTTGCAGTGCGTGCAGTGTTTCCCTGCTGTGTTTTCCGTAGAATCCTAATTTCGAAATAAGTGGTCTTTCCTGTTCTATACTTGTTTCTTTTGATTTCCCAGACAGGTAATTATGTAGGGTGTTGGATTACGGTATTAATTACTTTTCAATGTGCGCTATCCACACAAGATACTCGAGTAACGTATGTGACTTTTTTTGTGTTGCTATAGACAGTGTGAAATGCGTGGAGGTGGAAGGCAGTACTGATTGCTATCAGTAGAATTTGCTAATTCTAGCAATGCTTCTACAAGTAGCATTTCTTGTGCAGGATTAGCCTTACTGAAATTGAAAGTACACTTCATTTGTTGATGCAATCTTGTAGAATGATAGTTTTCCATGCGCTTCAGGATGGAGGCATGTGGAGAAGTGTGGCTAGCCTCATTCCCAGGCTAAGGAGAGCCTGGGAATGAGATTAAAAGGGTTATGTAAGATGCATGCACAGCGACAAATCTTCAGACCCGATACAGTACCGTTGCCAGGAAGTTCTGTTACGGGCATATTTTCGGAACTGAATCAGTACTGCAGTATCATCAGGACAGTATCAGATCAGTATGCACATATCTGTATCAGACCTGTATGAATAGCATGTCTTAGGGCTGTTTTTGTAGAACTGATACGGAGCTGCAGAACTGATACAGATCCGATCTACAGTGAGACCAAAATATTCCCTTGCGTTTCTGGGTACAGATCTGGATCAGATTGATTTCAGTTCTGATTCATGACGTAAAATTTCGCTGTGTGCTGTGTCATAAGAGTGTATCTAGTTGTTGGGTCTGTGGGCTCAGTAACATAGTGACTCTTGAGGCACCTTCCCCTCACCCCCTTTCGACACACTAAAGTATCTTGTTTGAGTAACAGATTGCACTTTTATGTATTCATGCAGAAACTGAGGATGTAGCGGAGTTGTTGGACACTAATTGCATTAAATTTACTTAAATCTTGCGTTACCTAGGAAAGACATAAGAATGTACTCATATCCCTCTTGTGTTGCCCAGCTAATGAGAACAAAGAGCCTAGAGGGTAGAGGTCAATCCACAAGACAACCCCAAAGGGAGGGATATAGTTTTTATGTTGCTTGGCAACTGTAATTGAAGTCTGGCTCACATGCACAGCTGGTATGGACAGACAAGGGAGGTGGGACTAATAACAAACTGTTTGCGCTCTACTGATTGTGTAAGAATGTAATCAGTCTAATGTACTAATTGGGGTGGGGGAAGTTTTAGAGAAATACCCTTACATTGCATCATACTGGTAGTTATTACAGCGCTTCTGGTTGCGGACATGTAGTGTGTATGTAGTGTGTGTGTGCGTGCATGTTCGCGCATAGTATGTAGTGTGTGTATGCATAATATGTGTGAACTGAAACTATGACATCATTTTTGTGATTGTTAGTTTTACACTTGAATTTATAAACCTATATGACCCTTGTTATGCGTATATATATACCTTATTACTCGTGTAATAAAGTATTTATTATCCATTACCACAACAGCGTCGTGTCTCTTCTCACACAAAGTCCCGAGTAACTCGCCGTTCGAACAGACTGACAATAACTACCCGTGCAATAACTACCCATGCAATATCGTGTGATATTGCACGGCACGGGAATAGGAAAATACTGTTGTAGAAATATGAACTGGATAATAAATATATATACGGTCTAAAAGTGATCTCAAGGACTCCTTGCGCTTCTCGGCAGTGGTTAATATATATACGGTATTCCCACACAAGTCATGGTCTAAAAGTGATCTCAAGGACTCCTTGCGCTTCTCGGCAGTGGTTAAACTACAAAGAGCCTGACCACTTAGTTCCATCCCTAGCTTAAGTGGTTTCAAGCCTTCCTGTGTTTGGTTTCAATGTTGTCACATTGTGGCACGGCTTCTGTATATGCCAGTAACTGGTGATGTGTGCAGTGTGGACTGCCGTCAGTGGTTACTCTGGGTGGACAGCTATGGTTATTTCCTCCTTCATAAAACATTTGAGTTTTTTTGATGTTCTTTTTGTGTGTGTGTGTGTGTGGGGGGGGGGGGGGGGTAGGGAGGCTCATCAAAGATTTAGTGCACTAGAAAATGCCAAAGCTGTTCAAACAACAAACAAGCAAGAACTGTTAGTACCTCTATGGTTAGTCTCGTCCCCAGACTTCATCCGGCGCGTATATCTACCAGACCCTTCCTTCCCCGTGCACGATACTGAAAGCGAGCTGCATGGGGTTGGTTTTGGGTCTGGGACCGAGACTACTCTATGGTGTGCACAGCTGGTATGGTTATGTCATTGCTACCTCACCTGTGCATCACTACTTAGCTTCCAACCATATGATAATGTCATTCACATAGTATTAATTGCTATTTGGTGCGTACCACTAATTACTGGCTTCCAACCTCATGTGGCTTGAGTTGATACTGGGCTCATATTTGGCCTCTTGAGTTGATTCTCTGACAACCCAAGAGTTAAGTGGTTTCAAACCTTCTCTGTCCTAATGGTATCCATGATTTCACTCAAAGCCCTCTCGTGTTGGTACTTCAACCAGGATGTGGGTTATGATATGACTGGTAGAGTACCTTCAGTTACGCAACATCGTCCATCATGTGTCCAAAGAGACTAACAGTCTGGTATGCACAATTGAAATCAAAATCGATAGCAACAATGGTCTGATTGGCTATCTGATTAGCTAGCTGACTAGGCTCGTTCCCTGGCCAGTTTTTGATTGCTCACAATATACAAACACTGGATGGTGGGAAGGCCTGGAAGCAGTGCTGCTATATGACTACTAGCACTGGCTACACAAGCCAGGTGTCTTTGGTTCGAAATCCAGATGACTACCAGCCTTTTCACCTTCCTCTATTTCGCCTCATAACATCTAAATCTCTTATTTCCAGTGCGAGGCAAGATGGTCTAAGTGTAGCTAGCTGACTATTTTATAGTCTCGGAGCCAGACCCTGGTTAGAGACTAACTGTTTTACTATTTTATCATAGCTTGGTAATAGGCTTTTGTCCCACCCATTATTGAGACATATGGAGGGTCTAAGAGTTCTTCTCTCAGGTAATACTGTATATGTCAATCTTTTTTGGCCCACACTACTCACAGCTTTGTAGCTTAATTAGTAGATCAGGAAAATTTAACACTTACGCAACATCGTCCATCATGTGTCCAAAGAGACCAATAGTCTGGTATGCACAATTGAAATCAAAATCGATAGCAACAACGGTCTGATTGGCTATCTGATTAGCTAGCCAGTTTTTGATTGCTTGCAGTATATAACACTGAATGGTGGGAAGGCCTGGGAGCAGTGCTACTATCTGACTAGCTAGCACTGTCGTAGCTCAGTGGCAGAGCACTGGCTGCACAAGTCAGGAAGTGTCCTGGGTTCGATCCCCAGTGGGTACCCGATGTCTTACCACCACTTCGCAGAGGGACCAACGGGAGTATGACAGGAGTTGGGATTCTGTGCAGTATTGGAGGAGGTCTGGTGGTGGGACTGGCCTACTTTGTAACTCTTGTCATCTTTCTGGACACAGAGAGATTTGCCTCTGTTACACTAACATCACTGCTGGCCTCCTGTATTTCGCTTCATAACATCTAAATCTCTTATTTCCAGTGCGAGGCAAGATGATCTAAGTGTAGCTAGCCAACTGTTTTACTGTTTTATCTTGGTAATAGGCTTTTTTCCCTCATTATTGAGACACATGGAGGGCCTAAGAGTTCTTCTCTCAGGTAATCTTGTTTTGCCCATACTACTTACAGCTTTGTAGCTTAATTAAACATCTGTAGATCAAGAGAGTTTAGCATCAGAAATATTTTGGCACTCAGACCAGTTCCACAACATGTAGATGTAGCTAATGTTTTGTGTTGACCACATCAAAGGACGAAGAAACAGATGATAAGGCTAGTTGTAGGTACAACAAGTTATCTAAGCTGTTTTAGCCCTGGCTCTGAGCCTCTTTGAGGATAGTGGTCCGAGTGCAGACGCTTGTTTTGACACAGAGCGACGCGCTACACCTCAGCCTGCTGCTTTCCCGATCCCTTTCAGTTGACGTACACGCATAACGCCTTCCACTTGTGTCTACACATTGTTTGTTAGTGACTTGACACTTGTGAAGTCCGTAGCTGTTGGCAAAATGTCTAGGCAAACTCGATCACTTGTACACACCTGTATGTACTGCCCGCATGTTGCGTGGGCATGTTGCCATCATTACGAAACCGAGTCCACCATTTCCATTCCATGATGTATATATTAATAGTACCAGGCCTTCCCCCGATTTTTCTCTGCGGGATAAAATCTGGGAGTGGCCTGGGAACGAGGCTATCACAGTGTGGAGATGAGTGGGGGAGAGCCTAGAAACGTGCCAAAATGAGCAAAAATAAATACTAATGAGAAGTAATTACAGAAAATGCCCTTGGGTGTGGGGTGATGTGCCAGCTATTGATTTGGGAAGCCATCATTGTTAGTTGATAATAATACCCTTGGGGTGAAATGTCAATCATATCAGGCTCTGGTTTGTTGTTATCTTATAGTGGTGACACATGACCTGTAGCTCAGCTGTACTGTCAACTAACTATAGCTTACAGTACACAATCAGCCCCCCCCACCCATGTTTGAATGGCAGCTTACAAACAAGCAACCTTCTTGGTATGAAGGGTACTACCTGAGATAGGCAGAGATGTCCCAATCGATCATCAAAATTGATTAAGATGGGTGGTTATGAATTCTTGCTCTACAAATTGCTTGTATCAGGTGAGTACAGGCTTGATTGCTCTTGGCTTCTCCCAGTAGTACATCAATACCCTTGGAAGTGGTTTGTGTTTAGCTTTAACAACTCAGACAATACACACTTTTGGTTTCAAAATGCTTCAACATGAAATACATAGCTGTATGACATCATGTCATGCCTTTAATCTCTGTTCTCCATGCAGCAAGGAGCAATAGATGAGTGGTCGCATAGTCTCTACCACCTCTACCCCCACTACCTCCCCCACCAGCCCTACCTCTGCCACTCCCACCATCACCACCTCTGCTACCTCCCCCATCCTTACCACCAGCCCCACCACCCTCACCACTGGTACCCCTACCCCCAGCCCCATCACCCCCTTCCTCACTACCATCCCTGCCACCACTCCTACCCTTACCACCACCCCTACCCTTACCACCACCCCTACCCTTACCACCAGCCCCACCCCTATCACTACCGCCATGTACTTGCACCTCATCATCACATCCCTAGTGCTGGTGGCCGTACTGGCAGCTGCTTTGCTCATTGTGACTGTGGTGCTGGGCTACTGTGTGTACCGTGCGAGAAGAGATGTGAAGATATTGAGTAAGTAAACCACGTCGGTCGAAACGTTGTGTATATTTAAAAAAATTGTTGAAATTTTGCCCTGAGATATCTCACAAGTTCAGACTGCAACTTTGTACTATGTTCTATTGAGTAAGCAGTGTTTGAGGAGCTCACCACTCTTTAAATATCTGTGCAAGATTTTAGTGAGATTTTAGTGAGATTTTAGTAAGATTTTAGTGAGATTTTAGTGAGATTTTAGTAAGATTTCTAGAGAATTCCAGTCTGTACGTGATCAGCATGATAGACTACAGAGTAACTTTGGAATTTCAGATTTCATTTTCAAAGATTTTCAACCAAAGAACTGGTTAATTTTTGTGTTACCAGTCTCTCGTGCAAACTGTTTTCTAGTCTTGCCTGTATGTGAGTATAGCTTACCATGTACACTTGAGCTGTTAGGGCCTAGTTGTGCCTTGTCGGTTTTGCCATAGCTATTTTAACCACATCCCTAGGTGAAATAGAACTCAATTGTGCTTAGTAGCTAGAACCAAGGAGCTGGTGGCTATGTCTGTGCTGGCTAATGTATGGCATACCCTAGGTGGGATAGAACTGTATTGCACTTAAAAAGATATGAACTGTTGCTGCATGAAACGTCTGTAACATTCACTCTGTGTTCTCTCTTCCAGGGAGGTTGTACAATCGCGTGACAATGAGCCAGCTTGAAAAGGGCCAGAAAGAGCAAGTGTAAGCGCAGCACTCTTTCTCTCCTCATCCTTTCCTCCCTTTCCCTTCCTTGTCTTCTCTTTGTCCTCTCCCTTTTCCTGTTACCCTCATGAGAGAAGATACACCATATAAAGGGGAGCATGGTAGAGGCAGTGTTGAGAGCTCGATCACGTGGAGGGCTTACAAGAACAATAGCACTCTCTCTCTGCATGTCAATAAACAGTTGCCCGTTGCCGGCTGGATTTGATAGAAGGGACATAGATTGACAAAAGGCACTTTGGTAGACAACTAACCATCTACCTGATAAGTTATCTGGTATGCAGGGCTCCAGCCTTATAGCTTTATTTCCAGGCTGGTAGCCTAAGGGTTGAAGGAGGCTTTAGCAACCCCCTCATGTGCAATGAAGTTAACTGGTGACTTTTCTCCCATGCTGTTACTGAAGATTTCACATTGTCGTACTCAAAAGTGGAATGTGCACAAAAGTGGACATGTCCCTAATTGCTCTTGGCCATCAAGCCTGCGTCCTTAGCATCCCTAGGTATCAGCACTCTTGTAAACAGTTATGATGTCTGGCCTGTGGATTGACAGCTCTTTTGACTGAGGCAGTGAAAAGGTCAAGTGTAGATGTGCCATTTTTGAGTATGACAACGATCTTCAGCCGAGGAGGTTGGAAGCTAGTGATTAGTGACACGCATGAGGTAGCAATTAGTGCTACGTGATAACTTGACGTAATCATGCAGACTGTCATACCATACTGAAGAGACGCTCAGTAGATACTGCCAGGTGAGCTCTAGATCGACCGCTTTGGCATTTTATGATGCACAGAATTTCCACTGGGATTCCCGAGGAAACACTCAAATGCTTTGCGTATAAGGAAGAGCTCTAGCGTGTATCACTAATTACTAGCTTCCAACCTCCTCGGCCAGACTGATCCAGCGCGGAAGCGTTCACACCAGTGTCCGGATCGCCAGGACCACAGCGTACTCCAGGCAGTGCCGGATTGAGACACTCGCCTGCCGAATCTTCAGTACCTTATTGCATGGGTGGGGAGCTAGGATGGAAGGTGACTAGCCAGATCTGGGAGGGGAAGAAAGCTAATTGTCTGGTATGTATGAATGCTGTTGGCTGGTGGTGAGTCAGCCCTGGACCACTTATGTTGTGTAAACTGATATTATCTCTGTTTGCAAGCAAGTGGGTGGCAAAAATGAATATCAACGAGGTGAGATAAAACCTGCCAGCCTCTGCCCACCTGATTTGCTTAGGCACGATGAGGTCATTGTTAGGTCTAGCTGTTTAGGTGAACCTTATCAGGCCTTTTGTAACTTCGTTTGGAATCGTTCCAGCCTCGCACACCCCCAAATTTTGTGGCCTTGTTCCCAGCTTCTCGCCTCCCCCCCTCCCCCCACTCCCCCCCACCCCTCCTTCCATAGCTTACTGCAAGTTATGAAAGCTGGTTGCAAGAGGGTGGGAAGTGATGAACGCTGGGCTGTGAGAGAGCAATGTTTGGCGAGCCTTATCAGGAGTCCTTTTTGTAGCATTGTTCCCAGCCCCCCCTTCCCGGACTCATCACTGACAATACAAGTGGTGAAAGGTGTGAGAGGGAAAAAGGCTAGTTAGCACGTTGTGCCAGTGGAGAGGATGCCACATTGCAGCAAACTTGATGCACTCTGATTGACATTTCAAGAATGTGAATACGAGCTACAAGAAATGAACTAGTCATGGTGGGAGCTTAGGGTTCTCTGAAAGCATCCGGCCAGTCAGAGTTGCTTTTCATGACTCATCTCACAGTAACTTGCCAGTTCAATGCTAGGAATATTTTGACTGGTCAGACGGCTTCAGCTTTGTCAAAAACCCTATGTACCCATTGTGACTTCATCCACAGAGCATTTCTTGTAGCTTGTGCCTGCGACTCCTGTCTTCGCATGTGGAATGTCAAGTACACTGCTACTATGTGACCATGGTCTGCATCCTCTGATTATATCTAGGTAGGAAAGAGTATGTTGTGTGTGTGTGTGTGTGTGTGTAGTGTGTGTGTGTGTAGTGTGTGTGTGTGTGTGTGTGTGTGTGTGTGTGTGTGTGTGTGTGTGTGTGTGTGTGTGTGTGTGTGTGTGTGTGTGTGTATGTGTGTGTGTGTGTGTGTGTGTGTGTGTGTATTCATAGTGAAGGTGATGATGTACGTGATTATACTATTGGCCATCACCAATACGTGTTCTCACTAGCTACCTGAGCTTCAGAAGCAACTGCCTGGGGACAATGCCACACCCCCAGCTTAAAGGGCTATTATACTGGTATATCATGCTTGATGCATTGGGTAACCTATATATTAAGGCAAATTTACACTCAAAGTTATATTGGCGCAAAATTTTTATCCCTCACCTTTATGTGTTTGTTTTTAGTCCTTTCTGAGTTCTTATTAGGTCTAATGGCATTGAACAAATTTTATCAGATAGCTAATGTCAACTATAGTTAGAAGAGGAGTGTGTGGGAGTGAGTTGGGTAAGGTAGACCACCTCTGGGTACACTTTCATGTTATAAATTGGTGTGCACAAGTTGTGAAAATTAATTATTTTGTTTACTTAGCAACTATTTTGCCATGGCTGACCTGTGTCAGAACCTCCTCTGAGTTGGCTCTGTTTTGCCATGGCTACCACAGAGCCAGTGATGTATAGGTTGTAGTGTTTGTGGTAAGAAATATTCCTGACCTGTGTCAGAACCTCCTGAGTCGATTCTGTTTTGCCATGGCTGCCACAGACCTGGGGTTGTAGTGTTTGTGTGTTTGTGGTAAGAAATATTCCATGGTTTCGTGACCTGTGTCAGAACCTCCTCTGAATCTACTCTATTTTGCCATGGCTGCCACAGAGCTGGGGTTGTAGTGTTTTTGGGAGGGCATTGAGTAGGTGTTTTGGGATTTGGATGATACGGCTGCTGTTGTATAGAGGTGTGTGTGTGTGTGTTGACAGTGCAGGTGAAGTAGCACTTGATTAGTGACCAGAAGCCCATTGTGTCCTTGGCACTGTGAGTGAGCCGACATGTTGGTTGTGGTAATGGTGGCAGGGCACTGAAGTACTGTTGATGTATTGGGCAGATGTCTTGATATCGCCACTATTGAGTGTGTGTATGTTAGCGACCAAGCTCTTATTGTGCACTTGGCAACATGGGTGGTTCGGGTAGACTGGGGCATTGAAATGGGTGCACATATCATCTAATCTTGACATTGTCGCTGTTGTGTTTGCCAAGTATGGAGTAGTGTGTGAGTGCAGGTGTGTCTATTATTTTAGCAACTTCAATAAAGGCCTGAGTGCAGGTGTGTGTATTCCATGGACAATGAACCACTTCACCCTGGGAAAAAGGCATGCAGGCTCCCTCTGTTACGCAAAGTTACCCTTCCTAATTCATCGAACATGCTGAATTTCGAATTTTCCTACCTGTTCTATTAACCGAATGGCCACGCCACACGGTGTACACAAGTATTAAAGTATGGCAGGAGCTCGAGAAGACGACTCGGAGTTCAGCTTCACTGCAGCTGTTAGAGGCTTCATCGCAGAGCGTGGTTACCACATCTTGGACAGCATCTGAGCACGGAAAGGGAACATGAAAATCGTTTTGTGATCGCTGTCAGATAGCACAGTGACACTAGAGCTGACGAGGATGTCGACGATAAACCTGTAGTTGGACACCTACCACGAGAGTGTAGGACATGTTTTAGCTAACACATACCAGGCGTCATCTTAGCACTGTTCATTGTCTACTTGGCACTAAGATTGTGAATTAGTAGAGAGTGAATCAGTGGAGAGAGATGGCTGAAAGTGGGGTAGCTAACACCTCTTTGTACAGGCTTAAATGGAAGGAAAACCCCTCCTAAACCCATCATGATCTTTGCCGCACAACTTTTCCAATTGTTGTATTGATGGTTTTTAGTCCTTGGAATGTTCGTTAATGCATAGTGCACATGACTGTGTCGGACCTCCTCTGCTGCCATTGCTCATGCACTGTCAGTCACATAGCCTCGTTTTTATGTCTCAGTTGTCAACAAACACGTGTTTGCAGGTATGAGACAAGACAGTGGAAACAGCTGTACTAGGTACAGTAAAATATCAGGTTGTCATTGGTGGTCAGAGTACTGGTAGCTCAGGTCAGCCACCCGTCTACCCTCACGTCTACCTGACGTCACGCACGTGACTTTGCAGCAGTGGAGCACTGACAGCTCAGGTCAGAGACCTGGGTTTGATTCCTAGCAACTGGCAAATCTTCACTTTCCTCAATTTTGCCCTATACCACCAAATGTATGTTCTTTTCACTCCTCCCATGTAATCTGGGAATGTGGTTGTGAGGCCTTGTGACTGTAGGTGCATGTTGTATAACAGCTGGAACATGTGTTGTTGGTGATGGCCTGGGAACAAGGCTAGGGACAGCTTCAGCTATAATTATATGGTACATCCACCGGAACCTTCAAACCTTACAATTCATGATATTTAACATCAAACAGTGGCAGCGCTACTTAGCGAGACACATGGTAATCATCCACCTGCATGACTTCATGGGGACATCCCTGATGAAGCTAGTAGCCTAAATTAAGTGATGCTGAAAGTGTCTCGCCAGTCAGAAGCAACATTGCATACCTTTGTGACCTCCAAATGGCATTTATGTGGTTGTTGAGAGCTAGATGAGCGGCAGTGATCGATCTCGACCTAATAGACAGCTTCAGTATGGTTAGAAATACCCCCCAACCCGAGTGAACCCAGCACGCTAGAAGCTTCTGATGCCCAGAAATCGTTCTTGAAGCAATGGAATGCAGGAGGTTAGCAATCAACTTGACAATCAGGATAACGTGTTGATGTATATGACATCACAAGTGTCGGACCTCCTCTGCAATAGCAGCATTTGATGTGTTGAGGTAGATGGCTGATGAGAATACAACTTCCATACAAATGTAAATCAGAGAGGAAGTGCATGGTCGTGTGCTCATGGGTACTTGGACGTGGTCCAAGAAGGTGAGGAGGTTGTTCCTTGGGGCTGTTGAGGCAAGGAGAGACTTTTTTAGAGACTAGATACGGTTGCGGTTCACATACCACCTCTAATACAACACATGTGAATGTAAGGGAGTCAATGGGAAGCCTTGCTAGTAATTAGCGACGCGCGCGATCCTGCGAAGGTAAGCAATTAGTACTACGTGTTGACGTAATCATACAGGCTGCCATTGAGGCCCATAGTAAAAGGTGAAATCGATTTACATTACGGCGCCCTCGCTTGTTTGGAACAAAACTCGCCCAGTGGATACTGCCAGGTGAGCTCTAGATCGACCACTATAGCTCTTCCTTATACGCGAAGCATTTGAGTGTTTCCTTGGGAATCCCAGTGAAAGATTTTGCACGTCATAAAATGCCATAGTGGTCGACCTAGAGCTCACCTAGCAGTATCCACTGAGCGAGTTTTGTTTCAAACAAACGAGGGCACTGTAGTGTAAATCGATTTCACCTTTTACTATGGGCCTCAATGGCAGCTCTAGCCTCGTACCCAGGCCACGTGGGAGGAGGGAAAAGTGGCCTGGTATCCACTGTGTGCGCATGCGCGAACGATTCCGGAAATCTTCCGCGAACAAGTCCGATTATGGACAATTTACACGTGGTTATTATGCGGAGAAATAACCAAACTAGATATACGGCTTGCAGTGTGGCAGCTGTGTTTACGCGGCGATGGCTTCCATTATCAGAGTCACAAGGGGTAACACGACAAGGACTACGCTACAACCACTGCCGGTTCCACCGTCACTGTGCTTGTAGTTGAAAACAAACGGCAGAGTCTCATAGCAGATGGACTTACCAAATCCCATGGGTAGCCACAGGAATACGTCTTTACCATTGTAGATACATTTGATCGCATCCAGCTGCTCTGCTTTCAACGTGAAATCTCCCTTTCCAATACAACAAAGAGCAAACTTCAGCGCTTTCAAAGTCCTCGCTTTTACCTGCCCTGTTCGCGGGATAAGCTCGAGACGGACGTGCTTCGCAGCTATACGCCAGTATGCGGTAAAGATTAATGGTTTGTAAACGATGGTATACGATACCCCATGAAATCATGGGGTTTTTCGCGCATGCGCAAACAGTGGATACCAGGCCACTTTTCCCTCCTCCCAAGTGGCCTGGGTATGAGGCTATGGCAGCTCGTATGATTACGTCATTCACGCAGCACTAATTGCTACCCTTGCGTGTTCGCGTACGTCGCTAATTACTAGCTTCCAACCTCCTCTGATGTGTGCACACATAGACAAAACGCACGTGTTCTAGCAACCCTATCACGTCCTTGTGCAAACTTTACCACTTGCCACTGAAAGTGGGAGAGCCCTCACTACTAGTGACGTTATCATATTACACCATCTGCGCTGTGTCTCTTAGCAACAGAGTGGTGAAATCCAATACTGGTATATCCCATTTTGTAGTGGATTCATTCCTGGTTTTCCCTCCTGATGAATACTACCACTTTGAGTAGTCTGTGCAATAACAATTTGGATTATGTCACTATCACCTCTTTCATTCTTTCCCTCCCCCCTTTCCTCCCTCCTCCTCCCTCCCTTCCTACCTCCCTCTCTCCCACCCTCCCTACTCCCTACTTCAGACTACATGAATATGTCAAAGAGCCTCCTGGAGGAGGCAGGTTCTCCACGCCCCCTCCTGAACCACTGCCCATCACAACCACCTCCACAACCTCCTCCTCTAACCCTCTTCCTCCACAAATGAACCCCCAGCCGACATCCTACTCTGCAGTCAACGTACTCGGCCTTCTACCAGAGGAGCTCCGCACTCCTGAGAATCTTGAGGGTCGGGAGCTGCCGGAAGATCAGCAAGAAGAGTTCATGAAGCAGTGCTTGAAGGAGCAACAGCAGTATGAGAAGCAAGAAGTGAAGCATCAAGACAACCAGCCTAGCCAGCAGGATACACCAAAGCCAGCTGCCACAAGCACCAACATGAAAGTACGCTCCATCTCTCCTCCTGGCTATGAGGATGTTCCTGACCCACTCCATGCTGACGATGATTACAAGAATCCTGCTGATACTCTCCCTGGCCACTTCTTGAATTCTAGTCCAGTTAAAGCCTCGCCACCAGGTGGAGGGAGAAAGTTCCAGATAGAACAGAGAAAGGACGCTGGACAGGAAGAGTATACCTCAGTGTTTGACTCCCTTGGTCCAGGAAAAGCAGAACGGATTGGAGAGCCTGTTCAACGGCGTCGGGGTCATTCAGATTCAAGCCCACTCGTAAAACAGTTTAGTGGTGATAACCACTCTGACCCAACTGAGTTCAACTTTAATGCAGCAGTGCTGCCAATCGTTGCTGAAGGAAAGTCAAGTTCCCTACCTCCCAATAGCCTTGAAGATCTCGTGGAAGCTTACAGTGAGTCCAAGCGACCATCATCGAAACGGAATTCTGCAAAGGAGTTTGTTGAATTTGATCCTACAACTCGGAAGGGTAGAATGGAGAGCCAGCGGAAAAAGAAACCTAAGCTAAATGGAACTGTGAGCAAGAACGATGATAATGAAAGGGACTCTCCTGATGGAGGTGCAAAGGGAGCGGAATCAGCAGGCAGTGCCAGCCCGGTGAAGTCCAAAGAGTTTGAAGTTTCGGTAGAAAATATGTCAGATTCTTATGCAGTGGTAGCCTTAGTGGACAAGAAACAATACCGTACAGAGGCAGACATGATGAAGAAGGAAGGATCGGGAAAACCAGAACATTACTCAGCAAGCATAAAACGTCCTATTAACTCTAGTGCGGAAAACACTTCCGTTTGAAGTTGAAAAGTGGTACGTGTAGTCCACATAGGGAAAATATATTTCAGTGTTCTTTGTGTGTTATGTGGCCCTCTTCTGCTAGGGTCGTACTTGTGAACAGAGTGGCATAATAATATCGTCTTCTGTCCTAGTCTTCAGAAATCATTGTCCCTCATATTATACATTTATACCCCAACCTCTGCTTTATGTGAAGCTCTCTCTAAGAGACGGCCCTTGAAGTCACTCAGCTATATTCTCATAGCAGCTTTATCATCATTCAGTGCCATTCATGTGTACACAGACGCACACTCTCTTTCTGCCTTAATGATTTGTTGTACTCATTCACTTTCATTATACTATTGCCACCATTTTATTGTGTGCCCTCACCTTCCTACCCTTCTTTGTTGTATCATGCATTGACTACATCAATCATCTTCAGTACACATCTGGTTTTATACTGGTGGAATGTATCTATTGCTGCATTCATGCAGCATTTTATTGCATCAGAGAATTTAGTCCTCGTAAACAATTTCGTTTTTTGTTTGTGAAAGTTTCCACTTTGTTAATGGTCAAGTTGGTAATCTTGTTGCCTCCACTTGGCTTCTTGTTGCTTGCAGCAATTAATATTTTGAACCAAAACTGCTAAAAAGTGGAAATTTTCTTAGAAGAGTCTAAGTTTATATCAAGTAACTGGTATGCTCAAATTATTCATAGTAGATGTTTGAAGGGTGTGGCAGTTTGCAAGAGTGGGAGTGTCAAGGTTATGTTGACTAGTGTGTTGAAAAAAGCTAGTGTGGTGATTTTTATTTGCTGAAAACTCCCGAAACCAAGAGAGTAGATCGAGAGTAGCGATTGTCATTCTGATCAGTGATCGATTGAAACGCCGAGACCTCTGACACTAGACGGTGTTCAGGACTGTTCAGTAAGGTAAGGCCACATAGCTCTTGTATCAGTGACGCACATGAACAGTTAGCAGGGTTTCATACAGGATTTTGAGGGGGATGGGAACAGCTTCTTTGAAGCATGACTAGGGGGGGGGGGTCTGGGGGTATGCCCCTATTTTTGTCCTATGAGAATGATTTTTTTTTCCCGCTGACTTGTCTTTAGTTATCACAACCAACACTTTAAAACAAAGCTAATGGAAGTTAGTTTACCCTTCGGCAGGAAATGCAGAAGGGTCTGGGAAGGAAGGGGGTAGGTTAGAAGGGAATTTCCCCCATTCCTACCCTTATGAAACCCTGGTTAGGGCTAGTCTCGCAAGCTAGACCCATGCACTTCTGCAAAGAAGTGAAGGATCTGGTGAACTGCATATACAATCCATGTCCTGCCGCACTTGCCGCACTGTACAGTGTGGTCCAATCACGTTGCAGTATTTTGTCACATGATGCATTACATCACTGTTTGAGTAGCAATATTTAAACAGTCTTGAAGGGAGCATGCTTACTCCGCAACAGGTAATTCAAGAGTGCATTATCTCATTACGTCATTCAGCTAGTTGCATTCCAGTGGGACACAGCTTGTATACGCAGTTCACCAGACCCTGCTCTTCTTTTGCGGAAGTGGGTCTGAGTTGCGAGACTAGGTTAGGGCTTGTGCATGCTATGAAGCTAGGTGTTCCTAATTTGCACTACACATTACTGTACTGGAAGATCTTACTTTTAAATGTATGTATCACTACTCCTTTTAGCAATAACAAATGACTTGTCTGATATGATTGTATGTGTTCTGTTTACAGCAACAAGCTGATCATGGGGATTGATCTTGCCACATGGCGGGCTCGTATTGGGCTCAACTACTACCACATGTGTCGCCCTCTCCAGACCAGGTGGAGAAGCAGTGGTGGTTGGCTGTACCAGCCTGGGGTGGCCAGCTGGGGGGTGGGGGAGGTCATGAATGACACACCCCTGGTACTCAAGGGCTGCATGGCAGTTGTTGCTCTATCACTGATACTGCAGTATGTAGTCCACTCCTGGTCCAAGCTGAAGGGGAGGGGTGGCAAGGTGCGCTGCCACTGGCAGGGGTTCACTTCTCAAGTGAAGGTGACGGTGGATGGTGGGGGGACCCTGTTGCTCAGAGCCATTGTGGTGATGATACCTCTACTGCTGGTGATAGCAGGGGACGTGGAAACAAACCCAGGACCAGAAGGTACAAATAATCATCAATAAGCATGTTTGCTCAGCAGAATTGTTGAAGGAATATTATAAAGTGCGGTAACTTGACCCATAAGGATCATCTTAGTGCAAGATAAAATAATTGTGCCGCATGGGTCCAGCTAGTCTGTATACTGTATAGCAGTTGCAATGTATGACCACGCCCCTACAATTTTATGCATGGAAATGGTTACCCTGCCAAGGAATTCAGCGTGCACTTGAACATTGAAACTATGGTAAAAGGCTACCACACTTATGAAAATGTATGGGTCATTGTTGGCAAACAGCTGCCATGCCAAAGGGAGCGAGCTAATTCCAAGGATCCTGTCACAGTTTCAGTCACAAAAGCCGAGTTGATCGTAGGTCATGTTCTAGGAAACAGTTTGCTCAATGCTTTGCTGAGTATAGGTGGATAAATTCTCTATTGAGTTACTGGATCCACGGCTTGACAGCAATGTGCTTGGCTTGCTTAACTCGCCATCAGCAAGAAATTTTCAGAGGAAGAAATTTACGTGAAATTGCAAAAATTTCTCCCTTGTGAAAATTTCTCACTATACGGTTAGTAGTATGGCCCAATAACACACCAATGGGTGATGAACTTAAGTGGCTACTCAAACGGAGGTGAGTGTATTTTCAAGAGTTATGTTTAGTCTTGTGAAATTAGACTTTCACACGAAAAGTAGGAGATTAAAACTATTCCCATCATACAAGTATTCTAGTCCAAGCAACGCCTCTCTTGTCATACACCTACTTACTGCTGATGTTTAATCGTGAAAATTGCTACAATTTCTGCCTTGCACTATACAGTACTAGAATGGCCCCAAAACACACCAATGAGTGATGAACTTAAGTGGCTACTCAAACGGAGTACTTTGCTATGAGTAGTCTCGCAAAACCAGACTTTCATGCGAAAAGTAGGGGATTAAAGCCTGAAATTATGCTCACCCCATTAGTATTCTAGTCCAAGCAACACCTCTCTTGTCATGCACCTACTTATATAATAGCAGCAAATGTTATCTGCATTCATTTGTTTGTTTCACCTCTTTGTGAAACTTCTGCTTCTGCAATATTTTGTTTCACATCACCACATGTACTACAGTGTACATCAGTGAACGTAATTTCGACCCTTTGCAATAACCTCATTCGAAAAGGGGGGGCAGGTTTTATTTTGAGGATTATGGTGTATTTTAGCCTTGTTTCCAGGCCCAAAGAGGAGGAGCCTTCATACCCAGGGTTTCATACAGAGGGGGGGAGGGGCCCTGGAATTCCCCCCCCCCCCCCCCCAGAAATCTTGAAATTGAGTATGGTTATTATTGTTGTGCTATCAATATTAGCTATTTAATTTACATGTTACTGGACATAAGTATACGTCATCAAAATGTTTGGAAAGTTTGTCCCAGATTACGTCAGAAGCAATCTGAGAGGATCTGAATTCCTGGGGGGGGGGCATGCCCCCAGACCCCCCTAGTAGGCACACACGCTTACACGTGCGTGAGTGTGTTTTTGCACGCTACTATCATCCTGCTACCATCCTGTTTTCCCCCTCCCAACTCAAAATCCTGTATGAAACCCTGATACCTGTAAATTGTGTTTACATGTGCAGTACCGACATTGAAAGCTGCCATCAATGCACTGCATTCCGTGAGTTACAAGTGGTATAATATTGGAGTGCAATTGGAAGTTCCAACCTTTCAACTCAAAAACATTGACAAGAAGTCAAGTGACTTAATGGACCAGCTGCGTGATACCCTAGACTACTGGATGAGCAAGGTACCTTCCCCCTCCTGGAGGCTTATTGTTGATGCACTGAAAGCTCCGAGTGTTGGTGAGAACCGGTTATCTAAGGCAATAGAAGAGGAATATTGTGATCCAAAGGAACAAAGTGGCTGCAATGAATCAAGAGCTTCAGTTCAAACCAAGCGTCACCAAGGTAATATACTACGTATGCTTTTGCCGTCTGGATTTCAAATCCGTGCTCTTTCTTTTGCAGAAGTTGGCAACAAGAAAACTTCAGAAGGAACATCCTTTGCTGCTGCACCAGGCACTATGCTCACAACAGAAAGCTCTACCATGCCATTACAGCATACAAAGGAGGAACCAAATTGTCCTACCAAAGTGGAGGAGAGTGAAGGTATTGTGGTTTAACCTGTTATCAAGGGAAAGACTAAGTTTGAAACCCATGAATATGAGTTGTGTGCTACCAATATTTATAAAGTAGTATGCCAGTGAATATTTTTAGCTGTAACTTCTGCAGAATTTCATGATTACACTCTCCTGAATCAGCATTGCATTCAGAAAAGGCAATCTCATAATTGTTCTACAGAAAGCCTTACCACCAGTTCAGCAAGGCACAGAAGCAGTACCAGCCCTCTTCCAAATGAGGCGTCTGTGAAGCCACCTTTTGGATGTGGGTGTGGCAAGTGCACATTCTTCAGCTTCATAGAGAGAGGCTGTCCAATACCCATCCCCTCAGCAAGCTCCTTCCCCTACCTTGACCTCAGTGGACTCACTCATGAGCAGCAGCAGGAACTCAGAGGAAGGCTTTGGTCTGAGTCTCGAGAGATAATGATACGATTCCAAAAGCTAGTGTCAGCAACAATCAAATCATTGAAGAGGCGCTGTGTACCACTGGATGATCTTGTGTCACATATTATGACTCTTGGAGCATTTGACCCTGTGTTCAAGGAGCCACAAGTGCCAGTGTTTTGTCATTGTTTGAAAGAATTGAAAACTGCAGGCACTATACCAAAAATTTTCCTAATTCTGAATGACTACTTTTCTTTTTTCAACTACCACATCATTGAGCACATAATTGAAGAACTTGGCACAGAGGAAGATAAAACTGAGCTACAGAGGTATAAGAAATATTTTAATCAGTACGCAAAACGAAGGATCTTTGAATGCCTGCCAGAGTTCGGACCAGTCAGTGACGCTGACCATGCTGATATCTTTGTGAAACTGGACTCACAGTATGACAACTACACCATTGTACAAATTGAGGGCTTCCGTCATAAACTCAGTGATATCCTACGTGTTTCACCGCAAGGTGTCCTGCGTCTCTGTCGAGTAGATAAAGGTTGTTTTCAATTGATGCTTCAAGTGCCAGCATTTGTACAACAGGAGATATTTCCACTGTCCAGAAAGCAGGAGAAGACTCTGGCAGCTGAGGGTGTTATCAGGCTCACATCTGGGAAATACCAGTTCCTAGTAAGGTTTGTGTGTGCTTCTAATAATTGTCCCTGCATCAGTAACATTTTTCTGCATGTAGATTGCATTTGGAATGAGGCATGGATGCTGTTGCCATATAATTATATGTTATGTGCTTTGCTCCTCACAGAAAGATGAGACATCACAAGCCGGAGTTGGTATGGCTCTATTATTAGCAAAACTATTCTCGTGTTCTGTCATTCTTTGGATTGACTGTGCTTTTCCATTTCACAGAAAAGAAACACCAGCGTGATCCTGATGATGATTCAGGTATGGGTCCCAGCATATTCACTGACACAAAGAGCACTACTTTTTCTGATGTAAGCTGCTACTGCTACCTCCCCCAATACATGCATGTATTGTAGTGTGGTCACTCTTGCATATACCTTCATTCTCCTCTGCAAGGATCGTCTGGACAAAGAACTGAAAGAATTGGACTATGAATTGAGAGTACAGGGTCTTATAGAAACAGCATCCTCAAAATTGTCTGGGAGTGTCTTAGAGCTCTACTCTGCACTAATAATGGGACAGTTAGAGCATGTCAGATTTCTTATTGAGAAGAAGCACTGCAACCCAATGCAGCAAGATCAGGATGGCGTTGCTCCCTTACATGTGGCAGCAGTCAAAGGGAATGTGCAGGTGTTCAAGTATTTTATCACTGAGAGAAACTGCAACCCAGCATGTCCAGGCCCACTTGGCTTAACACCACTTCATTTCGCTAGTCAAGGAGGTCATCTGGATGTGGTCAAGTATCTGGTTCTTGAACAGCAGATCGATCCATTGTGTGAGGATCAGTATGGAAGTACTCCACTACATAGGGCTTGTGTAGGTGGTTGTCAGGCAGTTGTTGAGTTTCTTACTTCAGAACATGAAAAATATATTCCCATCACAGAGCTTGTGAGTGATCTCAAAAACAAATGGAACAGCACACCTCTTCACATTGCAGTAGTACATGGTCATTTGGACATACTCACATTTTTTATCTCTGATCGCAACTGTGACCCAAACCTTCCAGGTCCATGGGGTGGAACACTTCTTCATCATGCTGCTGGGTTTGGTCATTTGCACATAGTTAAGTATTTAACTGATGAGCAAGGCTGCAATCCATCATGTTTGGATGAAAATAAGTACACTCCACTTCATTGTGCTACCACAAAGGGGTACACAGACATTGTGAAGTTTCTTACTCTGGAGATGAAGCGCCGTCACTTGTGGAGGTATTCTCTGTATCAGCAAAGTTCTCTCCACATAGCAGCATTAGGTGGTCATATAGACATAATTAAGTTTCTTACTTGTGAGATGCATTGCGACCCAACAAGTAGAAATGCTAACAATGACACTGCTCTACATCTGGCAGTAGGTAAAGGGCATTTAGACATAGTGAAATTCTTCATCTCTAGTTTAAACCTTGATGTAAACGTTTCAGGTCATGATGGTGCAACTCCTCTTCACTATGCTGCTTGGTTTGGTCACCTGCACATAGTCAAGTATTTAACTGATGAGCAAGAGTGCAATCCATCATGTCTGGATGACTTCAAATGCACTCCACTTCACTGGGCTGCCTTGAAGGGACACATTGATATTGTGAAGTTGCTGACTGTGGAGAAGCACTGTAACCCAATGTCAACAAATCTCCATGGCAATGCGGTTCTTCACATTGCAGTACAGTGTGGTCACTTAGACATAGTTAAATTTCTTATTGAGGAGCAGAAATGTCCCCCAGACATTCCAGGACTACTTAACCTGTCTCCATTCCAAATGGCTTTACGTATTAATCACCCTGACATTGCTCAGTATCTACAGGAGCACAGTGTAATACCTTACATATATACTGCTGTAGCTATGATGGAACAGCTCAAGTATTTTACTTACAAACAAGGCAACAAGCAATTTCTGAATGAAATACGGAAGTGCATTCCACTTCACTATGCTGTCCTAGCGGGGCACATGAACAATGTAAGGTTCCTTACGGTGGAGAAGCACTATGATCCAATGTATAGAGATCCTCGGTATCAGAACACTTCTCTCCATGTTGCAGCTCTAGGTGGTCATATTCACATAGTTAGGTTCCTCACTCTTGAGATGCACTGTGATCCAAAAAGTAGAAATGCTAAAAATGAAACTGCTCTACATCTAGCAGTAATGGAAGGACATTTGGACATAATCCAGTTTTTCATCTCTGACCTAAACTGTGACCCTAATATTCTAGGTCAGGATGCTGCAACTCCTCTCCACTATGCGGCTGCATTTGGTCATCTGCTCATAGTCAAGTATTTGATCCACGAACAAGGCTGCAATCCATCATCTTGGGATGAACACAAGTGTACTCCACTTCACTGTGCTGCTATCAAGGGGCACATGGATATTGTGAAGTTTCTTACTATTGAAAAGCGCTGTGACCCAATGTCACAAGATAATTTTTGCAGGACTGTCCTTTATGTTGCAGCAGGGCATGGCCAATTAGAAGTAGTTAAATTTCTGATTGAGGAGCTGAAATGTCCTCCAGATATCCCAGGATTGTTGAACACAACCCCACTTCAAATCTCCATTTGTTTGAATCGCTCTGAGATTGCTCAGTATCTATGGAAGCATAGGCTAATACGAACTGCTATAGCAGCGATGAAACAGCTTGAACTCTTGGAATAGTCAGTCCATGTACATTAAGCCATATTTATGTTGTAATGTACAGTGACAAGTCCAGTGTTTAAAATTTACCAACAACTAATTATTGTTCTAGATCTGCTAAAATTTTGTGCACTGTGAAGGTCTAGTGTGTATAGCTTTTTTGCATGATAGTGTAACAATCAGTTTGGATGCTGAATGCTAAAGAATGTTTTCATTAGCTGAACCATAGCTCATTATTACACAACAGTTGGTGTAGCGTTGTGCCCAAATCTCATGCAACTTTCACCAAGAAAAGGTACAGTGTACTAAGTTGAATTTCTTAGGCTTAATTCCAATGTGGTAAGGACCAACTAGATATTGCAAGATCATTAATTGTTATGTAGCTAGTACTTTCCTTACAACAGTAAAATTTTGCACATGTACCCAGGTATCGTAATGCTTTTTTAGTGGGTGTGTCACAAAAATTTTTGAGCATTTCTTGGTTACAAAAAGTCTCATGACCAGACCTAAGTGCATGTTAGCCCAAGAAATTCGATGTGATGCACCAGACTGCTTTCCTTGTGAGAGGATGAGGTCTCGGCCATCTGGCATTAAACTACAGGACAACTGTACTGTAGTGGGACAAGTAGCTACTTCAGTTGGATGAGTGTGTTCTACAAAGCCTTTGTCCTGAAGTAAAAGTGTAGACCATCTGTGTAGATTAAGCCATTGTTATAAAGCAAGTGATGCTTACTTGAGGTTTTAGTTCTGTTGTGCTTTGCTCTCGTATAGTACAGTATGGGGAAAGGGCATGAATATTCTAGTGTCACTTTAACCCCATTGTAGTCTTTGCACATACATTGCATAGTGCTATACCCCCAGCATAAGACTAAAAGACCTATTATGCTGGTATTATGCTTGATGCGTTGACCGGCCTACTAGCTATGCTCAATTCAAGTTATGCCTGAATGAAATTCTCATCCCTCACAGCTCACCTACATGTTTTTCTTAGTCTTCTTTCTGAGCTATTTTGGTATATTGAGCTGGTCGTCTTACCAGATTGCGATTGAGGTAGGACAGAGTTGGCTGACTGTATAAGTTTGTAGTGTTTGTGGGTTGGGTAGTGTTGAAGTAGGTGTATTGGTCAGATTAGGTTGATATGGCTCTGCTAATGTATGGAAGACAAGTGTGTGTGTGTCATTGTGTGTGTGACAGTTGGGGAAGTTGAATTTATCACTAGGTCCTGTCATGAATGATTCCACAAGACGAATGGCTGTCCTTTCAGGTGATGTAAAGGCAACATCATTGACACATACATTACTGAGCTCTCTGACACCCACGGGTTGGTTTGCAGTCAACCGGCAAGATAACAGTAACATGCTGAATTTGCTATAATTTGAGCTATGAATATAACTAATGCACACACATCAGAGGTGTAGACACAAGTTTAAATGTGTGGGGGGTTAATTAAACCAAAGTCAGGGTACACTCAGCCTTAACTAGCCTCCTATCTTAACTCAATAGCTGAGCTTTGTATCAATGCATTTGTAAATGAATATATATATCCATATATTCCATAAGTCCCAAAAACTTGGGTGGGGGCTGAAGCCAAATAAGTTTTATCACTGCACATCTCAGGGTTTCATACAGAGGGGAGGGGCACTGGGTTCCTCCCCCCCCCCCCCCACAGATATTATAGGCTTAATGTATTATAGCTAAATCCAATGATTCCTATCCTTAAAGAATCTCATTAAAACCTACAGCAGGTGCACTGATGGACTGTAGTTCCTACTAGGTGCATGATTACTGTGAGTTTGGTTTGCTATGCTGTTAGTACTCACAGCATTTGTAAAATACACTGTACAAGCAAAATGTAGCATTACTGTTGGTGTTTAGTGGGGTGTTTCAATCAATCAACATTGTTTGTGCAACTGTAAATGAAGTAAAATTAATGTGAAATGATTTCACGGAAACATTTGGACGTGAAACTTTCTCAAGTTTTGAGTTAAGGCTGAGTGTACCATTTTGTTGAAAGACAGAGATGTAAGTTATATAGCATACATGCACATCAAGTCAAGTTACAGGTACTTCTAAATGTTGAAGTGCCTTTTTGCATTAGTTTCCACTAAAAATGAAAATAGCACAAAATAGCACAAGTGAGTGAAAATATTTGTCTCAGCAAAACCTTGACTGCATGCCTGAACTTCAAATATAATCAGCAATTCCTCCTCAACACTGGTAATATACATTTCTTATCATGGCGTACGGTAGTACGCCATATGTAGGGATGACCCCGAAAAAAAATGGCGGCCACAAAGTGCACAAATGACACGCTCGAAATGTCTGCGTAGGATTTAATAGCCAACGGGCTCCATGAGCCATATCAGGCATTATCGAGTCAGTGGCGGATTTAGGGGGGGTAAGGGGGGTGCAAATGCACCCCCCTTTGGCGGCTAGTAATGTATTTTGCGTACATAACTGCACGAGTCCATCAAATGATTATGCAGCAGTGGCATGCAGCAACAACAACCAGGCACAGCTACACACTCACATATCAGTTCCTTACTGATCTCCAGACGTTTGACTAGGCCTAGAGTTGCTTCGAGATATTCAGTTCGGCCCGAGGGATCCGCCACGGCGCGCCTCAGCGTACGAGATTTCGAAATCCACTGGATTTGACATGGATTTCGGATTTCAGAGTGGATTTCTGGATTTCACAGTGGATTTCTGGATTTCAGTTTGGATTTCTGCCGACAGGTTTGTAGTTTTGGTTAACTAAATTTTAAAAAGGCCATACTGAAATGTATTTAGTTAAAGTTATAGTTAACTAAAACAACACCGTCGGACAGTCTTTTGTGACGGACCCCTCGGTTCGGCCTTCCAGCTATATTTTATTTTTATTGTAAGAATGCGTTTACGTGACCGAAAGTGGGCGTGGCAACCCCAAAAATTTCCGGCGCGCGCCGGTGACTCAACCCCCCTTTCTAAATTTCTAGATCCGCCACTGCGAGTGCTTCCATGGGCAACAGGACTGTTAACTTTGCTGGAAAGCATCGCTAAAGTACCAGACCGGCACGTCGCTAAAACGGGCAAATCGTCTATCTTCTGACTTCTTCTTCTTCTTTCTTTTCTTCACCGCGATAGCACGACAACGGCTGAAGCTATGTACTCACCACTCATCGTTCTCAAAGAAAGAACTCGAACTAGTCGGCAATTCTCAGGTAATCCCACGCTTATGCTTGCTGCTATACGCCATTTTGTTAGAATATAATTCCGAGCGAAGCGAGGCTATACCCGGGTTCAATTGAGATTTTTCGTCGTCGTCGTCGTCTAGTCCGGCGAAGCCAGACCCGAGCGCGCAGCGCGGGGGTCTGGTCTAATGCCTATACCTGACCTGTCCCCACTGCAAATATATTGCAGCTCCAATCAGATCGCAGAACGTCACGGGAATGTAATAAGAAAAGTAGACTCCAGAGTATACTCCAGTCTTTTTCACTGTCACAAGTTGTACATACCCCTACCCACACAAACTCCAATGGCCACGCCTCTCTAATTGATTTGGCTCTTGTGTCAAACAAAACACAGCTTCTTGACTGCTCCGTAGTTCCACCTCTCGCAAATGCAGACCACAATGGCCTTGAACTCTTCCTTAAATGGAAGCACTGTGACAAACAAGTACGCATAACACCAAGAACAGTTTGGAGGTATAAGGATGCAGACTACAGAAAAGCATGTCAGATGATTGATGAAACAGACTGGGATGGCCTCCTCCACAATGATGATATTGACTGCTCTGCCATCAACTGGCACAACAGGTTCATGGAAATCATGTCTACTTGCATTCCACAACAATCACTGAAACGCAGGAGGAATGTGCCATGGCTTACAAAGAACATTATTCGACACATAAGAATGCGAAATGCTGCATTTCAAGCTGCTAGGGGATCAGCTAAGCCTGCACAATACTCCAAATTCAGAAAACTGCGCAACAAGGTTTTGAAAATGATCCGAAATGCCAAGTCATCCTATTTCAAGAATCTAAATCCTAGAAACAAAAAACAATTTTGGAAAGCTGTTAAATACCTGAACAAACAACAGTCAACCATCCCAACGCTCCACTATCACGATACTGCTGCTGAATCTGACTCTGAGAAAGCTAGTCTGCTCAATGAGTGTTTCTCTGCCTGTTTCAACAGAGACATTCCTCCTCTCTCACCTACAGATAATGACCATCACACTGTGCATTTCAGTCCATGCTCAGATGAGCTCCTTTGTACAGCTGATGAAGTTCTTTTTCTCATAATGTCCCTGGACCCATCAAAAGCTAATGGGCCTGATGGAATCTCAGCTCAAATGCTTAAAGGTACAGCACACAGCATTGCTCCATCTCTCACCAAACTTTTCAATATCTCCATTAGTCAAGGTCGCTTCCCTGAGTGCTGGAAAACATCTTCTGTTGTTCCAATTCCTAAATCTACAAATCGCAGTGAAGCTACCGACTACAGACCCATTTCCTTACTCTCAGTAGTAAGCAAAATGTTGGAGCGACATTTTCACCAGTATGTCACCAAACATCTCAATGAACACCACCCACTATCCAACAAACAATGGGGCTTCCAGTCTGGCAAGTCAACAGTTACAGCTCTCCTCTCTGTCACTCATGATTGGTTTCAAACACTCGAGGCTGGACAAGAAGTGTGTTCCATCTTTTTTGACCTCAGAAAGGCCTTCGACTCTGTTCCTCATAGACCACTGGTAGATAAATTAGCCAACCTTGGACTTGATGCTCATGCCCTTTCATGGATCACCAGCTATCTGACTAACCGGAAGCAACATGTGGTTGTGGGTGGAGAATCATCGCTGGACACACCTGTTCTCTCTGGTGTACCTCAAGGCTCTGTGCTGGGCCCACTGCTATTTCTTGTTTACATTGATGATGTTTCTGATGTTCTCTTATCAGATGGAAGCACACTCAATCTTTATGCAGATGACATGCTGTTGTACAAACCTGTAAAATCGATTGAAGACATTCACCACCTGCAAATGGACATTGATTGTATCAGTGAGTGGGTAAGCTGCAATAAGCTAACACTTAATCCTACCAAGTGCAAGACCATGGTAATCTCACGAAAAAGGAACTCTGTCCAACCCTATGCACAGTTTGTTTTGAATGGCAGGCCACTTGAGCAGGTAGAGACTTTCAAGTACTTAGGAATCCTCCTCTCATCAGACCTCTCATGGTCTGCACATATTGAGTCTATCTGCACCAAGGCAAGAAAACTGATTGGTCTGCTGTACAGGAGGTTCTATGGCAATATTGATGACCACAGCCTACTTGAACTGTACAGTGTACTTGTACGTCCTCACCTTGAGTATGCTGCCCCTGTCTGGGATCCACACCTCACTAAAGACACTAACAAACTTGAAAGTGTCCAAAAGTTTGCATTAAAAATGTGTTTGAAACAATGGGACCTAGGATACCACGACCTTCTTGACCTGTCTCAGTTCCCTACTCTTGAGAATCGTAGACTATACTTAAAGCTTTGTACTCTTTATAAAATTATACATGGTTACTTTTACTTTCCTCCTAATGTATTTGTACCTCAAGTAAGTAGACAAAGTTATTCCTTACCTTTAATACATCAACCACATGCACATACCAATGCCTTCCAGTCGTCTTTTGTACCTAGCTCTGTTTCTGTTTGGAATCACTTACCCCATGAAGCACTTGCAGCACATTCCATTAATTCATTTAAATCACTCGTTGCACCCTTGTTTTTGTATTCATAACTGGTTACACACTCGTATTAGCTTACCAGCTATTTGTGTATCCTTGCATTAATGCAAAAAGTTTTATAGAAAAAAAAAAAAAAAAAAAAAAAAAAAAGAACATCCGGTTGAAACGTCATAGCTTTGAATCAAAGCGCAAAGGCTGCTTACTAGCGACTTTAGGCTACCATAGCTTGAAAGAAAAACAGCTAAAGTTAGCAAACTACCTTCCTGCAAGAGCGTGATGGCATCGCTGTTCTTCCGAAGGACTAAGGGAAGTGTCTCCGCTTGGCTCCTTCCCCTTCAGTTTGATAAGGTCAGCCCTGGGAGTTCACCGCCAGTATAGAGCGTTCTCAGCACGTGATCACAATTCCGTATACTAGAAATGAACCGCCATTTTGGTGCATAACTTGTACAGTATGTTATTAGCAGTATATGCGATATCGATTAAAACACCCACAGGTAAGCGTTTATATAGGTGTTTTAACTTATGTAGCAATGGTATTTTGTCCGATTCAACACATATTAGAAGCATTATAAGTATATCACTCATTTCGTGAAGATCGCCATAGAAGCTCCTATCTCGAAATGGCGGCTGTTTTCTGATTTCCTTCGTAATCTCGAACGTAATGACGTCACGTGCAATCGCTCTATTGACTACTGACACGGCCAAGATATCGTACTGCTTGTCAATAGCGTTTCAGACGCTGGCAGAAGGGCTGTACATCGATTCCCGCATTACAATGACATTCATAAGCTGATAATAACCACTTATTACACATTCCAGGATGCACAGGTCAGGTATAGGCATTAGGGATCTTCTAAGTTCACATATATGCATAGCTCCATGAGGTTACGTCATAAAACATCACATGGGAGTTCCCCGTGCCCACCGAATAATCGCGATAACCCTCTTTCTACGTAATTTAACTTAACCAAAAATTGTTCTGAACTAGCATGCATTCATAGAGTATGCAGCATATCAAGGAAAAAGAGAACAAGTAAGGAAAATATCAGTAAGATAAAGTAGTCAGGATGAAGGTGTATATTCGTGGCAGCTGGGAGGGAGAAATGGATTGTACAGCTCAGAGCTAGCGGCCTCCATAAGAGGCATGTTGGATCAACTGAGATGACGGTTTGAAGATACAGTCTGTTTTTGAGCCCTAAATTTGTGCTCTATTGGGCAGCAAAGGCTTGTAAAAGGTACTCCACACGAATTACTTTTTGGTCATTTGTGTGCATCATTCCGTAGCAAGCCCAGGCCAAAGTGAGCAGTGACAGTGTGCATTTAATATCGGCATGTACTGCAAGCTAACTAACTCTGCTGCACTCAAACTCTTTGTAGAATGTGTACCTTCTCCTTTGACATATTCTACCGCTTACTAGTTGATATGCTGCATTCTCACTCAATGTATTGTCACTAGAGTGAAACCTGTCTATAGTGGTCGCTGCATGTTAAAGACAGCCAGCTCTGGTTTGTTACGGTAACTACTCCTGGTCCCAGTTGTACTAATTGTGCAAAATGACCAGTATAAAGCAACCACTTGCCTGAAACAGCAAATAAAAAATAAATGCTGGTCCCATGACGACCATTATATCAGTGTAGCATACACAAGTCTTGATTCACAAATTACATCAACTAAAATGTAAATTAGGAGAAGGAGGGTTGATGTTCTGAGAGAAATGGTATAGGGGATGGTTTGGCATGGTGAAGTCTGAGACTGTTTCAAATAGGTGAACGTAGCCTTGTGTTGAGAGAGCCTGGGTACAAGGCTAAGGAATATAAATATACGATCTATGCACCGTGAAGGACTGATCACTGAATAAATTTGCAGGGCCGTAGCCACCGGTCCGGTTAGTCCGGTTTCAACCGGACCACTTTTTCCCTCACCCATGGCTTGCTTGGCGTCGCCAAATAGGCCAATGCTCGGAAAACGCCCATGTCATGGCACGCACACAGCGTGGTGACATGTTGCAACATAATACGAGATGGCTGCGAACAGTGCGAAAGACCGAGTCTTCCAACAATTTTCCGTTCTTCCAACCGAACGATCTGCGAAGGGTGTGGCTTGTGAGATTAGCGAACGATCGGAAAGTCGAAACCATGCAGTGCTATATGGCGCAACGGGCAGAAAGGGTAGATGTTCATGCATGTAAAACTCTGTCGTCTAGCCTCCGAGAAGCATCGTTTTGGCCCAAAAATGGTCTCAGAAGCAACCTCATAGCTTCTAAATTCCAAAAATTTTATGGGGGAGCATGCCCCCAGACCCCTCTAGCTGTTGCATGCTTACGCACGCACCACTAACCTGACCACTCCAAATTTGATGGCTACGGCCCTGATTTGCACGAGGATGCAAGATTCAATGAAGAGTTCAGCCAGACTTCTGATTTCTAATCATGCAATCACTACCACAACTTTTCTCAGCAGATAGAATTCATAAATACAGACTCAGACAATTTCATCAAGTGAATAAGTGATGGAAGTATCTGTTAAGCCCCATCCAGAACAGCACAGATAGAGATCACGGGGCAGCAAATGGGTCATGGGATGCCTGACACTTAAAGTGAGAGTTGGAACATACACCCAGGATGCTTGTCATCAAATATAGGATGTCTCCTTTTTCTCCAAGAGGGTTGCTAGAGGAAGATCTGTTGTGTGCAGTCTGTCCCCTCATGTTTCGAGAGGAGAGGGTTCTTTTGAGTTTTGGGGGGAAGCTGTTTGAAGCATTGTCTAGGGGCTCTGGGGGCATGCTCCTCAACCAAAATTTGGGTTTTAGGTGCTCTGAGATTGTTTGCGATGCAATCTGAGAGGTAAAACCTATAACTGTATTTTTAATTTTTTAGGTGGTCTTTAACAAAAGCCATTTCCTAGTACTCCTCCAGGGCTCAGAGGTGGGGGAGAAGCTTCCCCTAGTCTATTTCTTGGTGATCTGATATATAGTGGTATTAGAACTTGTGTGCATTTGTGTAGTCGCTTTGTTGGTGAAGAGAGGGGACTGCATACACAAGTTGAGCATAACCTCATTTCCAGGCCTTCCTTACTTAGCTTTCCATCACTTGCAGTGCTGACAGAAAGCTGGGCGGGAACTTGGCAACAAGGGTGATTTCAAACATACAAGTGCGATAAAGTAATGATTGGTATACTTGTGTGACACGGTCTTGGGCTTGTTGTATGAGGCTAGGCCTGGCTGGCTGTGTATGCAGTGACACAGACAGTATCATTGAGTGAGAATTTAGCATGTCAAGTGTAATAGAATCAAGTAAGCAACATAAGTAGTCAGTGGAGAAGGTAGAAATTTCATGGATAGTTTGAGTGCAAGCTCACAATGCATACAGCTAAGTGTACACAGCAGGTTTGCCATGGTACTAACAAATTATGCACACAGACACTTGAAATCTTGATCAACTTGTGTGTGACAAGAAGTTATCATGTACATGCTTTCACTGCCCAAATTTAGGCCTCATGGACTGATTGTACTCTCATATGACCAAGTGTGCTGTACTCAGCCTTATATTTGAGGCTAGCTCTGTCCTGTACAGTCGATTTTCCCCCCTCAACAACTGCCACGAATATCCCTTCATCCTGACTACTTCACCTTACTGGTATTATGCTTACTTGGTCTCTTTTACCTTGATGTGCTGCACACTCACGCATGCTAGTTCAGAACAATTTTTAGTTAAGTTAAATTACGTAGAAAGAGGGTTATCGCGATTATTCGGTGGGCATGCACGGGGAACTCCCATGTGATGTTTTATGACGTAACCTCATGGAGCTATGTGAACTTCTGTTCAGTCGAGATTTACTGAATATCGATTGAAACGTCGAGACCTGTTACTAAGCGGGTGATAGGACTGTTCCAGTTAGGTAAGGCCACGTAGCTCTTGTATCCGTGACGCACATGACAGCAAACAGTTAGTAGAGTTTCATACAGGATATTAACATGAGGGGGATGTGAACTGCTTCTTTGAAGCATGACTAGTAGGAGGGGGGGGGGGGGGGCTGGGGGTATGCCCCTGTTTTTGTCCTCTGAGAATGAACCGCTGACTTGCTTTTAGTTATCACAACAATTAACCAGCACTTTAAAACAAAGCTAATGGAAGTTAGTTTACCCTTCGGCAGGAAATGCAGAAGGGTCTGGGAAGGAAGGAGGTAGGTTAGGAGGTAGGTTAGGAGGGAAATTCTCCCTTTCCCACCCATATGAAACCCTGGTTACGGCTTACGCACACTATGAAGTGTTCTTTTGCACTACACAATACTGTACTGAAAGATCTTACTTTTCACTACTCCTTTTAGCAATAACAAAGTGACTTGCTTTCATGAAGGCTGATATGTGTTCTGTTTTCAGCAACAAGCTGATCATGGGTATTGATCTTGCCACGTGGCGTGCTCGAATTGGGCTCAACTACTACCACATGTGTCGCCCCGTCCAGACCAGGTGGAGAAGCAGTGGTGGTCAGCTGTACCAGCCTGGGGTAGCCAGCTGGGGGGTGGGGGAGGTTATGAATGACACACCCCTGGTGCTCAAGGGCTGCATGGCAGTTGTTGCTCTATCACTGATACTGCAGTATGTAGTCCATTCCTGGTCCAAGCTGAAGGGGAGGGGTGGGGGTGGCAAGGTGCACTGCCACTGGCAGGGGTTCACTTCTCAAGTGAAGGCGACTGTGGATGGTGGGGGGACCCTGCTGCTCAGAGCTATTATGGTGATGATACCTCTACTGCTAGTGATAGCGGGTGACGTGGAAACAAACCCAGGGCCTGAAGGTACAGATAATCATCAATAAGCATGTTTGCTCAGCAGAATTGTTGAATATTATGAAGTGTGGTAACTTGACCCATAAGAATCATCTTAGTGCATGATAATTGTGCCGTATGGCTCAAGCAAGTCTGTATAACAGTTGCAATGTATGACCACGCCCCTACAATTTTATTCATGGAAATGGTTACCCTGCCAAGGAATTCAGTGTGCACTTGAACATTGAAACTATGATAAAAGGCTACCACACTTATGAAAATGTATGGGTCATTGTTGGCGAACAACTGCCATGCCAAAGGGAACGAGCTGATTCCAAGGATTCCGTCACAGTTTCAGTGACAAAAGCCGAGTTGATCATAAGTCATGTTCTAGGAAACAGTTTGCTCCATGTTTTTCATGACTAGGTGGGTCAATTCTCTGTCGAGTTACTGGATCCACGGCTTGACAGCAAGGCTTGCTCAACTCACCATCAGCAAGAAATTTTCAGAGGAAGAAATTTTTGCATGAAGAAATTTATATGAGCTGGTGTTTAATCGTGAAAATTGCTAAAAATTTCTCCCTGGTGAAAATTTCTCACTATACGGTACTAGAATGGCCTGATGACACACCAATGGGTGATGAACTTAAGTGGCTACTCAAACAGAGGTGAGTGTATTTTCAAGAGTTATGATTGGCCTCATGAAACCAGACTTTCACGGGAAAAGTAGATCAAACTGCCCACCCCATAATTATACAAGTATTCTAGTCCAAGCAACGCCTCTCTTGTCATGCACCTACTTATACAGTAGCAGCAAATGCTGCCTGCATTCTTTTGTTTGTTTCACCTCTTTCACACTTCTGCTTTTGCAATACTTTGTTTTACATCACCACATTTACTACAGAGTACATCAGTGAGCATAATTTCAACCTTTTGCTCATTCGGGGGGGGGGCGGATTGCTTTTGAGGATTGGCCTATTTTGAGGAATATGGTGTGTAAGTTAGCTGCCCAAAGAGGAGGAGCCTTGATTCCTGTTAATTGTGTTTACAGGTGCAGTACCAACATTGAAAGATGCCATCAATGCACTGTATTCAGTGTGCCCCAAATGGTATAATATTGGAGTGCAATTAGAAGTTCCAACCTTTCAACTTAAAAGCATTGAGAAGAAAACAAGTGACTCAATGGACCAGCTGCGTGATACCCTAGACTACTGGATGAGCAAGGTACCTTCCCCCTCCTGGAGGCATATTGTTGATGCACTGAAAGCTCCGAGTGTTGGTGAGAACAGGTTAGCTAAGGCAATAGAAGAGGAATATTGTGATTCAAAGGAACAAAGCGGCTGCAATGAGTCAAGAGCTTCAGTTCAAACCAAGCATCACCAAGGTAATGATACTATGTATGCTTTTGCCGTCTGGATTTCAAGTCTGTACTCTTTCTTTTGCAGAAGTTCCCAACCAAGGCAACATTAAAACTTCAGAAGGAACATCCTTTGCTGCTGCACCAGGCAACTTGCTCACAGTAGAAACCTCTACCATGCCAGTACAGCATACAAGGGAGGAGTCAGAATGTCCTACCAAAATGGAGAAGAGTGAAGGTATTGTGGTTTAACCCAATTTAGGCTGTTATCAAGGGAAAGACTTTAAGTTTGAAACACACGGATGAGTTGTGTGCTACCAATATTTATAAAGATATAAGTAGTATCACATTATTTTGCAGTACTTGTACCCTTTTAACTATAACGTCTGCAGAAGTTCATGATCAGACTGCTGCTAGCTCGAATGAAACACCACTGAAAGATCAGATGACACAGTCCCGTGCATGTTCTACAGAAAGCTCTACCACCAGTACAGCAAAGCAGAGAAGCAGTGCCAACCCCCCTCCAAGTGAGATGTCTCAGAGGCCACCATTTGGGTGTGGGTGTGGCAAGTGCACATTCTTCAGCTTCATAGAGAGGGGCTGTCCAACACCCATCCCCTCAGCAAGCTCCTTCCCCTACCTTGACCTCAGTGGACTCATGCATGAGCAGCGACAGGAACTCAGGGGAAGGCTTTGGTCTGAGTCTCAAAAAATAATGATGCAATTCCAGGATCTAGTATCAGCAACAATCAAGTCATTCAAGAGGCGATGCATACCACTGGATGAGCTTGTTTCACACGTCATGACTCTTGGAGCATTTTACCCTGTGTTCAAGGAGCCCCAAGTGCCATTATTTCAATATTGTTTCCAAAAATTGGAAGCTGCAGACACAATCCCAAGGGTTTTCCTGGTCCTCAAAGACTACTTTTCTTTCTTCAACTACCACATCATTGAACACATCATCAAAGAACTTGGTACAGAAGAAGATAAAGCTGAGCTACAGAGGTACAAAGATGATTTTAACCAATATGCAAAGCGAAGGGTCTTCGAATGCCTGCCAGAATTCGGACCAATCAGCGATGATAACCATGCTGATATTTTTGTTAAAGTAGACTCCCTGTATGAGAACTACACTGTTGTACAAATTGAGGGATTCCGTCATAAACTCAGTGAAATCCTACATCTTTCATCCCAAGGCATTCTGCGTCTCTGTCGAGTAGACAAAGGATGTTTTCAGCTGATGTTCCAGGTACCCTCCTTTGTGCAAAAAGAGGTATTTCCACTTTCCAGAGAGCAAGAAAAAGCTCTGGAAGCCAAGGGTGTGATCAAATTTACATGTGGAGTGTACCAGTTCCTAGATGAAGAGTACACTGAGGAATCTCAGCTCAATGTTGATGCTAGTGGTAAGTGAATGCATGTAATTATACCACCCTCAAAGCTCATCCATCTTCAGATTTCTTTGCATACCTCTCTTCCCTCACAGGTGAAGTGGAGGACATTGAACCCGTATGGAAGAAACCACAACTTAACAATGAGGCAGAACCTGATGGTGCGTGCTTGATATCTAACCTATCGTTTAAAACTACTACCTTGATAGAATCATACCAAACTGTTCTGTGGCATATATAGTTATTCTTTTATACTAATAGTTGAAGATGTTGATGCCTATGAATCAATGAAAAGGGAAACTCAAGGTGATATTGACGAAGACTCAGCCATTGGGTTCAGTGTAGTTACAGGTGGAAAGAGCACTACATTATCTGAGGCAAGTGTCTTCCAACCACACAGTACAATTATGTGTATTTTTGGTAGCTACCCATCCTTTTTCTTTTGCACAATAGGATCCTCTCGACAAAGAGATAGAGGAACTGGACTATGAACTGAAAGTGCAGGGTCTTACAGAAAATACATTCTTCCACAAGTCTGGGAGTGGTTTAGAACTTCACCATGCAGTAGCAGTGGGAGACTTAGAGTATGTCAAGTTTCTTGTTGAGAAGAAGCACTGCAACCCAATGCAAAAAGATCAGGATGGCATTGCTGCTCTTCATGTGGCAGCAATTAAAGGAAACGTGAGGATGTTGAAATATTTCATAACAGAAAGAAACTGCAGTCCAGTATGTCCAGGCTCTCTCAGCTTAACACCCCTTCATTTAGCTAGTGGACAAGGTCATCTTGATATGGTCAAGTATTTGGTTATCGAACAGCAGATGGACCCACTTTGTGAAGATGTGTACAGAAACACCCCATTGCATAGAGCTTGTGCTGGTGGCTTTCAGGAAGTTGTTGAGGTTCTTACTTCAGAACTTAAAAAGTACACCCCCATCACAGAAATTGTAAGTGACCTCAAGAATATATGGAACAGCACACCACTTCACAGTGCAGTAAGTAACGGACATTTGGGCATAGTCCAATTCTTCATCTCTGATCAGAATTGTGACCCAAATATTCCAGGTCAGTATGGTAGAACTCCTCTTCACTGTGCTGCTGAGTTTGGTCACCTGGAATCTGTTAAGTATTTAGCTGATGAGCAAGGCTGCGATCTGTCATGTTTGGATGAACACAAATACACCCCACTTCACTGTGCTGCCATGAAAGGACACACTGACATTGCCAAGTTCCTCACCATTGAGATGCACTGTGACCCAACATGTAGAAGTACTGACAATGTCACTGCTCTACATCTAGCTGTAGTACGTGGACATTTGGATATAGTCCGATTCTTCGTCTCTGATCAGGATTGTGACCCAAGTATTCCAGGTCAGTACGGTAGAACTCCTCTTCACTATGCTGCTGAGTTTGGTCATCTACACATAGTAATGTATTTAACGGAGGAGCAAGGCTGCAATCCTTTATGTCTAGCTGAACACAATGAAACTCCACTTCACTATGCTGCCTGGAAGGGACACATAGACATTGTGAAGTTCCTTACTGTAGAGAAAGACTGTGACCCAATGTGTAAAGATTTGAACTTGAACACTCCTCTACATGTTGCAGCAGCCAATGGTCATAATGACACAGTAAGGTTTCTCACTATTGAAATGCGCTGTAATCCAACAAGTAGAAATACTGAAGATATCACTGCTGTACATCTGGCAATAGTACATGGAAATTTTGATATAGCTCAATTTTTAATCTCTAGTCAAAACTGTGACCCAAGTATTCCAGGTCAGTATGATAAAATGTTTCTTCACTATGCTGCTGAGTTTGGTCATCTACACATAGTCAAGTATTTAGCTGATGAGGAGGGCTGCAATCCATCATGTTTGGATGATAACAAGTATACTCCACTTCACTACGCTGCAATGAAGGGGCACATTGACATTGTGAAATTTCTTACTGTGGAGAAACACTGTGATCCAATGTGCAGAGATATAGATCTGAACACTCCTCTTCACATTGCAGCAGAAAACAATCATAAGGACATAGTAGAGTTCCTCACTGTTGAGATGAACTGCGACCTAACAAGTAGAAATGTTTTCAGTGACACTGCTATCCATCTAGCTGTAGTGAATGGACATTTGGACATAGTCCAATTCTTCATCTCTGATCAGCACTGTGGTCCAAACATTGCAGGTAAACATGGTAAAACACCTCTTCACTATGCTGCTACATTTGGTCATTTGCACATAGTCAAGTATTTGACTGATTGGCAATGCTGCAATCTATCATGTCTAGCTGAATACAATGAAACTCCACTTCACTATGCTGCCTGGAAAGGACATATGGACATTGTAAAGTTCCTTACTGTAGAGAAACATTGTGACCCAATGTGTAACGATTTGAGTCTAAATACTCCTCTTCATGTTGCAGCAGCAAACAATCATAGAGGCGTAGTAGAGTTCCTTGCTGTTGAAATGCACTGTGATCCAACAAGTAGAAACTCTGGTAATAACACTGCTCTACATATAGTAATAGTACATGGACATTTGGATATAGTCCGGTTCTTCATCTCCGATCACTACTGTGACCCAAGCCTTCCAGGTCAGAATGGTAGAACTCCTCTTCACTATGCTGCTGAGTTTGGTCATCTGCACATAGTCAAGTATTTGATTGATGAGCAAGGCTGTGACCCATCATGTTTGGCTGAACGCAATTACACTCCACTTCACTGTGCTGCCAAGGAGGGGCACATGAACATTGTGAGATTTCTTACTGTGCAGAAACACTGTGATCCGATGTGTAGAAACTCTGATCATAACACTCCTCTTCACATGGCAGCACTGAATGGGTATATAGACATAGTTAAGTTCCTCACTCTTGAGCTGCATTGTGACCCAACAAGTGGAAATGCTGACAGTAACACCACTCTACATCTAGCAGTAGAAGCTGGACATTTGAACATAGTCCAATTTTTGGTCTCTTATCATAATTGTAAACCAAACATTCCAGGTAAGTATGGGGGAACTCCTCTTCACTATGCTGCTGCATTCGGTCATCTGCACATAGTAAAGTACTTGATCAGTGAGCAAGGTTGTGATCCGTCATGCTTAAGTGACCAGCTGTACACTCCACTTCATTGTGCCGCTATGGTGGGCACCATAGACATTGTGCAGTTCCTCACTGTTGAGAAGAACTGTGACCCAGTGGTACAAGACATTTATAGCAATACTGCTCTGCACTATGCGGTAATATATGGCCACTTGGAGATAGTTACGTTTCTGATTGAGGAGCTGAAGTGTCATCCAGACATCACAGGACAGCACAACATGACCCCACTCCAAATGGCTAGATATATGAATCTCTCTGATATTGCTCAATATCTACAGAACAGTGTGAATTCTTAATATAGAACTAGATTTGTCTATAGCTATAGCCACATGAAGCATCTCATCTGATGACAGTAGACTATAAACTAGAGTGTTCTAGACCATGCATGCCAAGCATTGCACATTGAGAACATTGTTTACTGGTACTGATAGTAGTGCACACCTCATGCACAAATGCCAAGTGTAAGATTCAAGTGCAAAGTTAATGTGAAATGATACTGATGACTGATAAATACAATCTGAAACTGAAACTGATACACATACTGGTACACATCCAATTCATATTCCCAGGTCCTTTAATAACATGATAGCTAGCCACTGTTCAAGATGGTGTCATGCACACATTCACATAATGGACAAGCTGATTTATCAAGACTGCCCACTTAGCATGTATAGAAAATGTGGGAAGTAAAACCAGGCCTTTTTCTGAAATACCCAGGAATGAGGCCAGTATTTAGACATGAGCTGCAAATCAGCCTATACTGCAGGATTAATAGTTACCCCAGTTTTTTATGCGGATGATCATTACTTGTCTATATGCGAGAAAGTAATGCGTGAGTCTGGAAAAATGGATCAAACTATTATGCACTGCATATTTGTGGGACCGCCTGGAGTTGGAAAAAGTTCATTGCTAAAACGCCTACTTCATATGAAGTTGGATCCAATTCGCACTAGTACACAAGTAGTGGAGAAGTCAGTACGAGTTGAAATCATCAGGGATGTCTCAACAACTGTTGCTCAAGTGTCAGGTATAGACTGGCTGATAATGAAGGATCCAATTTCACAAGCTTCGGGACTAATTGGACCTGTGAAAATATCAAAAGTGGGGGATCAAGAAATAGAGGGTACAATTACTCAGGCTTCTGGAAAAATTGGGGAAGTATCTGCAAAACAAATAAAAGAAGAAAATCTTTCCACAGTTGGGAACTCAAATGAACAGGTTTCTGGGAAAATGGTGTAGGTACCCAAATCCAAAGTTCCCAAACACATTACATCAGAAAGCTCTGAACCCTCTCAACATTACCAGTTTCATAAGACCATTGATTTCTTGCGACATGCCCAGTTTTGAAGAAAATGGGTGTCTCCGGATTGCCGCAGAACATTAATCCATGGACCCTGTACCTGACTGACTCAGGAGGCCAGCCTGAATTTCAAGAACTCTTACCAGCTTTAGTAGTAGGCCCTTGTGTTTTCTTTGTAGTCCTCCCTCTTAATAAAGAGCTCAATGAAAAATACAAAGTAGAGTACATGAGACCAGACAACCAGAAATACTACAGAAATATTTTTCCAGTCGCACTCTTCAAGAAGACCTTATGCGATCTCTTGCAAGCATTGCCTCTACCCAGTATACAGATAAAGATGGAAAAGAAGTGAAGCCAAGAGTGATGCTCATTGCCACTTTCAAAGACAAAGTCCCACTGGAGAAAGATCGTCAAAGAAAACTGAAGAAACTTGAAGCCCTGGTTAAAGAAACAGACGCTTTCCGTCAGGGTATGATAGTAGAGGCCTCTGAAACCCAGATGGTGTTTACCATAAACAATGTCTCTGATGAAGAATCTGCTAGGGATGCAAAAGAAATACGTGATGCTTTTCAGATAATCGCAGCTGGCTTTCTTGTCAATATGCCCTCTCCATGGCTATTTTTTAGCATACTAGTTCAGCATGAGTATGCAAAAGAGAGTGTCATAACTAGACAAGAATGTTTTGAGGTTGCCAGGGAATGTGGAATCCACAATGAAACAGAGTTTGAAGCAGCTCTCCAGTTCCTTCACAGACAAACTGGTGTGCTTCATTATTACAAGGAACCACCTGAGCTCAGCCAGATTGTGATCAAAGACCCACAGTCCCTTTTTAGCCGGGTGAATCAGTTGGTAGAGAAAACTTTCACCTTTGTTAAGACTCGTTGTAGCCAATGTACAGATGATTTCAAAAAGGGAATATTTAAACTAACAGACTATGAGACACTGACTACTAAATCTAGCCAAAGTAAACTGAATCCCTCCATGCTACTAAAGCTCCTTGAACATTTGAATGTTGTTGTACCACTAGGTGATGGTGAAAGATATTTCATGCCTTGTGCTATTGCTCACCTTGATGAAGACACCGGTGTTGGTCACACACAATCAGCCACCATTCCTCCACTGCTGATAACTTTTAAGAGTGGGTACTGTCCTAAAGGGCTCTTTGGAGCACTTGTAGCTTGCACTGCAAACAAAAAAGTAGCAAACTGTACACTAAATTTGGATGAATCAAAAATCCATCGAGATCAGATATGTTTCACAATGGATCAACACAGTCTTCTCTTGAGAGTTAATCCCACTTATATCTACATTGAAGTTATTCCTTACAGCCCCAATGTACCTCTCTCAACCCTTGGTACCATATGCAATGGTGTTCGCAAGCTCATCTTAGAAAATATCAAGACTGCATGTAAGACATTACATTACTCCAACAATGCAAACCGCTGTTTATCATTTGAATGCCCATGTGATCAGTATGGTCAAGACAAGAAATTCCATCTAGCTATATTGCGATGTGATCTAAATAATTGCTTCTGGTGTATTCAGTCCAAAAAAGTGGTAGATGTCAGGAAAGAGTGTTACATCTGGCTTCCACAGGTGAGTAGGAAACTACATAAGCGTTAAAACTAGTTCCGGTGTGAATACTGACATAAAATTATTATAGACAAATGTGTGCTGCCGAGAGTTATTGTTAGTAGATCAGCACACTGCATGCACAAAATATCAAACACTGTTTTGTTTTGTTGTCTACTGCCAATATAGCCAACCATATTACAGCATCCAGTCTCCCAGTCAGTATCTTCTGAAACAGAAGCAGTGTTCAGAGTGAAATCAACTGGAGAAAGTCTTCAGTTCCACTGGCAGAAGAATCGCATTGACCTGTGTGATGATGACAGATACTGTGACACTAACACTGACACTTTACGTATTGTAGAGGTGGAGAAAGGTGACAAAGGTCGCTACAGATGCCTTGTGAAGAATGATATAGGAAGGGAGCTTTCTGATGAAGCTCTCCTTACTGTCAGTAAGTTGGTGGTTATATGCACAGAGCTGACTACACTCATCATAGGAATTGCTTGATGTGCACACATAATATTTGATGTAGTGGATTTTAATAGATGATGTAGCTATATTAATGTAAATTTGCACTACCCAATTTGTGCTACTTCTGCAGAATTGCCCCCATTCCCTGACGCACCCCCTGTCTCACCCCCTGGCATATTGCAGCAAAGTGGTCAGTTGGCTTACCGCCAATACCTGTCTTCACAGCAGCTGTACAGTGGAGGTATGTAGGATGCCAGAATTAATTTTGTCCCATCTCAACCTCCATGTCAATGTATTCTTGGTCATGATTGACAGTTCTGAGGATAGGACAAATTAGAGACAAAATTTGGTCGATCAGAAGGCTGCACCCAGAAAGACCGAAACCTTAGTGATTTTGTCTTAAGCAAGTATCTCTTTCATGATTGTGAATTCTAAGTGGGTGTGTATGGCAGTGAGGCATTGGCCACATTTTTCAATGCGAATGCCACTGATGTAAGTGCTGTAGATCCATGCACATGTGAAGCACACCACAAGCCTTCATTGTCAGTATAGTGTATCCAAGACCATTTCTTAAACCTGAAAACTTCAGTTGATTGCCACTTTCTTGTAAGCATGCATGAACTTGTGGTAGTGTTGGTGCTGAAAAAGCTGGTGTCTAAGTAGAGTATGTGGCATCATCCCAAAGTGCTGGATCATCTGTGTAGAGTACCATACAATGTAGCAATAGTAAAGGTGTAGCTGAGCTAAGAGCAATGGTTAACAGCTTTGTTGTAGAAACTGGCAGGTGTTGGCTGGCTCTTTTAGACTGTTAATTGCAGCAAACATTTTCTTAAGTATGGACTTGATGCTCAGTCCCCAACTTTGGGCAAGCTGCATTCTTGCTGGGGATAGTATACTGAAGAATAAATGGTGTGTAAAACTCAGCAGTGTTGAATTTGCTCACGGCACCAGTTTTAGGCTACAGGAAGAATGTACTCTATTGACATCATAAGTGAGAGAGCCTTAATACTGTATAGGCACTGGTTGTTAGTGTACCATACCCCTTATAGCATTCATAAGTACATGAATTTACAGAGGGTCTTGAGATAACGTGTTAACTTCCTGTTATGCACTTATTCCCTGCATATTTTTTACTGCCAACTTCTATAGTCATACGTGTGTAATAACTGTTAGTTAATAGTTGTAACTTTTCTTGTGTGCTGTCACCGACAGCCACTCTCACAGTTTTGAATGGCAGAGATATGGCCTCAAGCTGCACATTCTCGAAAGGGCAATGCCAGCACAACACACAGAATTCAGAGTTGCTATCAAAGCATGTCTCACTGGACAGTTCAATATCCCAGATGATTTACAGCTTGTTAGTTGTGTATACTAGTTATCCTCAAAAGTTCATGAAGCCTGTAACACTTGAAATTGAACACTGTGCATAATTTCAGGACTCTTCTAAGTTTTCAAACCTCCAGTTCATTGTTGCTAATAGTTTGCAGGCAAAATGTCTATACCAATTCAGAGTGCTAGAGCAAGGAACATTTGTGCCAAGATTTCATTTTCTAAAATGAGTTTGGTATATGCAAATAATGCTACATGGGTTTTGGTGGGTTTGCTTTGGATGTGCGCAGGTGTGCACTATTGTGGCGTTGGCTTCACCAGTCCATGGTATTTCTGCAGAATTTTCCCCACCCCCTGTCCCACCCCCCGGCAATGTTGCAGCCAACTGGCCAGTTGGCGTATCCCATCAGTTTCAAACATCCATCTTCGCAACAGCTGTACAGTGAAGGTATGTGTGATACCAGGGATTAACTTCCATATAGGCATTTCTGGTCATGGTTAATAGCTCTGAGGACAGGACCCATAACAGCTCAAAATTGACTGAAGCTGCACTTAGCACCTAAGAAAGAATTAAATGTGGAAACCTTTTTTTTAAGATCAATAACTGTCTTGCGTGCAAAGTAGGCCAATATTTATCTTGCATGCGAATCCTAGTAAAGAATTTTTTAACTGTGTGATAACAATCCTCAAAGATCAGCTGTAATCTTTATCTTTGTGCATTAGGTGACGGTATAACCCTGTCTGAGCAAGATTTGCACATTCTTACTGAGATAATGAGACCAGCTATTCCACAGTGGAGAACAATTGGAGGCTCTCTTGGGTTTCTAGATTCTGATCTGAACATAATACAACACAGCCCATTACTCATTCCTGAAGGTACCCCGGGGTACTTCAGGGAGATGCTGAGCCAGTGGTTAAAATGGGCCCCTCCCAGCCATCCTTGGCCAGCTCTTAAAACTCTGTCAGTTGCTCTTCAGAGCAGTAGCCATGAATGCCTTGCAGTCAACCTTCCATTGTTTTATTCACAGAGGAAAGGTACATAAATTACAAGTGTTTGGGCAACTAGATGGGTTGCTGTCTGCTATTTTAGAATATTTAAAGCACTTTACAGGCCTGTAGCAAGCACCTGGGAGCTGGTCCGGCCATTGATGTGGTTAAGTGATACCCCTAATTAATTAAATGATGTCACATCCTTTAGTTCCGTGCTAGCGCGCACTTAGCCATGAAGTGAAGTCATTGCCACTGCCACTGGCTAAACCAAGCAGATTGGAAGGCATGGGACACTGCTTTCTTTTGCCTTAAATGTGCGCATGGGAAACTTATTGTTAGCTGGATGATGTGGCTTTTCGGGGGTATAATCTTGTGCGGTGGAATCGGTGATACTGCCAGTTGCTGTAGCCATGGCGTGGTACGAGCACGCGTTATTGCTCGGTGCAGCTGCACAAGTACGAAAATTTCATCATCTGCGCATGCACAGTTCCAAAAATGACCGTTAAAACTGGTCCGGCCAAAACCGGACCAGCCGGACCACTTGCTACGGCCATGCTTTACAATAATGCTATCTGATTTTCTTTCCCTCAGCTGATTGCCCTAAAAAGATAACTCATCAACATACTGCTTGTAAGTTATACTCTCTTATGTGTATGGACAATGATCTTATTCTGAAATTTATGTGCCATGTGTAAAATCTCACAAGTATCACTCCATCTATCTGTTGTAGCTTCCGCACTATCCTTTTGCACTCGATTCGACCAGATTCAGTGAGACACATGCACACGCTTCTTTCATTGGAAAATTTTCAACATGAGTCTGATCACGTGATTACAATAACCAATAATAAGAGAGTAATACTAGAATTCATGACAAGTACAAAGTTGCTTCAGCACACACTCCCCCCCCGTTGACCAGACATGGTCAACAGATTTGGTAGCAGCACAAATGATTAATCAGTCAACTAGTACAGATATGGATACAGCCAGAGCTTAGTCATCATCTAGTTCAAACATACATGCCTTCCTCCGCTCATCTCCTCTTTGGGCTGCAGCACGTTTGGACCGTCTGAGCTTAGTGCCTGCTTGTTCAATACTGCTCTCAGTCCCAGCGGGAGGTTCTGCACCACTACTTCTCTTCTCAGTTGACGGTTCCGAGGAATCACTCAACTCCAATGGATACAGGAGTTGGATTGGTCGGCGTAGCAACACTGGTTGTCCATTACTTGCTGCCGTCTTCACGATAGCAGCTCTGCAATGACCATCTCGACCCTTGAGGAGTTCTTGGATCCTCCCGAGTTTCCAAAGACCACGGGGTAGTCTCTCACTGTGTACAATCACAACATCTCCAACAGATAGGTCAGCAGGCTTCTTGTACTGAGTTTTACTCATTGAGCGCTTGTGAGCTTCCCGCAATTCATTCAGATATTCCGTCCTCCACCTATTCCAGAAATGATTTAGGGTGTTGTTTAGGTGCCTCACTCGTCTTGTGAGTTGGACGGAGTCGGTCGTGAACTCCTCGTCATCTAGGTCACATAAGTAACCAATGTGATCTGGCAGGCTTAGAATTCTACGTCCCACAAGCAAATGAGAGGGAGTGAGGAGTTCATCGATGTCTTCGCCAGAGACGTAGGACAAGGGTCTCGAGTTCAGCACTGCCTCAATCTCTGTGATCGTAGTCAGGAGCTCATCAAAGGAGAAGTGCGCTCTCGCAATCAGCTTGCGAAGACATCGTTTCGTTGATTGGATTAGCCTCTCGAAAGCACCTCCCCACCAAGGTGCACGCTCGACGTTGAACGTCCATTCACAGCGCATTCCAGCGAGATGCTCCTTGACTGTATGGTCTTCAAACACGGCCTTGATATATTTGGATGCTGCTTTAAAGGTTTTCCCGTTGTCGGACACAAATTTACGAGGCAGGCCTCTTCGTGCGGCGAACCTCTTCAGACATCTCAGGAAGGAGTGGGTAGACATGTCAATTACTACATCTAAGTGTACTGCTCGTGTAACCAGGCATGTAAACAAACAGATCCACACCTTCTTTGAGTGGGTTGCCTTGTCTGCACGGATTGTCAATGGTCCGGCGAAGTCCACACCGGAGTAGGAAAAGGGTGGGTCTTCCTTCACTCGGAAGACAGGTAAGGGTGGTGGTGGTGGACCCTTAAAGGGTGCTCCCTCAAATCTTCTGCACAGGACACAGTGGTGGATCAAGTACCTGACCAGGCTTCTCCCCTTTGGTATCCAAAACTTCCGTCTAGTTTCTGTCAGAGTTTCCTTGACTCCATTGTGGTGGACACGCTCATGAGCCTCTCTCACAACAAGGGTGGTCAGGGGGTGATTTCGGGGCAGGAGCACTGGGTACTTGACGGTGAATGGAGCTTCTACATTTGTGAGTCGTCCTCCGCAACGCCAAATTTTCTTGTCATCAACGAAGAGATTGAACTGCTTCTGTTGGACCTTGAAGTCAGGCTGACTCACCAAATGTTGTTGAGCACTCCTGATCCACAACATCTCAACATGGGCTAGCTCTTCGGATGTCAAGCCAGGCGAAACATCTTCCCTCTTGCCCTTGAAACCCTTGATTGCTCTCACTACGTAAGCAGTCACTCTCAGTAGCTTGGAAAGAGTACTGAACCTGTCACAGCTCATTAGGTCGCTTATCGAACCTCGAGAGTCAGCTGTCACCAAGTTGAGTGATGGTAAGGGTGTAACCTTCAATTCAACAGCACACTCTCCAGGCATACTAGTACAGGGCTCAGGTTCCACCCAAGGTACGTCTGCATACAGCCATTCTGGTCCTTGCCGCCAAAGTTGATTCACTGTGAGCTCCAAAGTGGTGAGACCTCGCGAAGGAAGGTCTGCAGGGTTTGAGATCCCTGGGCAATGGCTCCACAAGCTTGGATGGACGTTCCGACGGATTTCGTTTACCCTGTTTCGGACAAAGGGTTTCCATTCTCTGTTTGTTCCACAAATCCAGTACAAAGCAATCTGAGAATCAGCATAGCACTGGACCTTCAACTGGGATAAGGTCGACTGTAAGCTGTTAGAGACAGAGACAACCAGCCTGGACAGCAGCAAGGCTGAGAGCAGCTCAAGACGGGGAATCGTCTGTGTCTGCAGGGGTGCAACTCGTGTCTTGGACACCACAAACTGAACACTGGTGTTGACATCTGTTTTCGTCACCAGATACACCACTGCTGCATACGCATGTGTGGATGCATCACAGAATCCACAGAGTGTCACTGAAGTGGCTGGCGCACTGGTGAGGTGGAAGTAGCTTCTAGGTATCGAGATCGGACCTCCCTCACCGAGATCGCTCACTAGCCTGTTCCACTCCCCAATCAACTCTTCTGGTAGGGATTCATCCCACTCCAGCTTGTCTCTGCACAGCTTCTGGAAGAGCACCTTGAACCTGATCGTCACTGGTGCGAGAAACCCAAGAGGGTCATAGAACCTCCCAATCAGCGAGACCACATTCCGTTTTGTTGGCTGTAGACTACTGGCGAGTCTTGCTAGCTCAGTAAGGTTGAAAATGAGATGATCACTAGTGGGATTCCATGAAACTCCCAAGATCTTGTATTCTCCGATGCTCGTGTTCGGAGTCGTTCCAAGCGTGCCCTGTGCGAAGGACTCTTCCAATTCATGGAAGGAATGTGTCACCCCTTCTGCACAGTCGATTCGCTGTTGTAGCTCTTGGGAGTTGGACACAAATTTCCGGAGATTGAATCCCCCACGACGGAATATGTCCTTGGACTGAGTGTAGAGCTCAAATGCTGCTTCGTCAGTGTCAGCACCCGTGACGATATCATCGACGTAGGTAGAGTTGAATAGACATCTGACCACTGCTTCATTTGTCCCCAGAAATCTCTCCAGATGGTACTTGATTGTTGCGTTCAGCAAAAATGGGCTCGAAGACACACCAAAAACAACTCTGGTAAACCTGAATACTCGTATCTCAGGGTCTGCCTTGGATATGTCATCAACCCAGAGGAACCTGAGGACATCACGATCGTGGTCGTCAACGGAGATCATAAGGAATGCCTTTTCTATGTCAGCAGTCAACGCAATTCTGTATGACCGGAATCTCAGCAGCAGATCAAGAATCAGTTGATTGAACTTGGGCCCCTTGTGAAGGCAATCATTCAGAGATGGACCAGTAGACCTCGCCGAGGCATCATATACCACGCGCAGCTTCGTGGTTGTCTTGTCTGTGCGCACCACGGCATGGTGGGGTAGGTAGTGTACCTTGCCGGCGGTTGGCTCAAGCGGATCCACGGTTTCTATGATGCCCTTCTCAAGCTGTTCTTTGATGGTGTGATCATACTGCTCTAAAAGAGTTGGTTCTTGCCTAAGTCTGCGCATCAGGCCGTGCAGTCGCTTGCGACTGAGCTGGTAATGATCTGGGAGTGCATCATGGAACTCCTTCCAAGGAAGGGTTACTTGGTAGCGGCCTTGGTTAAAAGCAATGCCGCCAGCAAAGTCGTCGTAGAGTGTCTTCTCTACCTCTTGTATGCCAAGTGACTCTAATTCCCAGAAGGATCTGAGCTGCTCCTCGAGACCTGCAGACTCTTGCTGCTGCGCATCGGCTCGGAGTACGTGTGTGGTCACTAGAGTTGCAGAACAACAAGAGCCACCTTCTGCCAGTGTGGGACCTGACAGCACCCAGCCCAACTTAGTGTGAATGGCTGAGGGCCCATGCTCACTTCTACACACATTCCCAGTGACAAGCTCCCAATAATAATCACAGCCTATAAGCACATCCACCTGCAAGGTTGATTTCCCGTCTGAATAGTCTGCAAATTCTAAATCTATAAAGGAATCGGATCTCTCAATGCAAGTGGCAATAGGCTGGCTCACTAGAGGGTCACATATGGTGGGAACAACATACAGAGACAAGGACATTGGTGAATAGCCCCCCGAACACATTCCAACATTCACAATCTCACATACCCTTCTCTGTCCCTCGCTCGATCCAAATGTGGCAATCACGAGTAGCTGTTCACCAGTCGGCTCCAACTGCAGCAGTTTCTTAGCTCGCTCCGTGATGTACGATCTCTGACTGCCACTGTCGAAGAGCAGTCGAACTTCGATCGAGATATGTGGCTCCGAGAGATTGTGTATGATTGTACAGGCTGTCTGTAGTAGCACAGCTTCCCTCTTGTCTGAACAGAGTGCGGTAGTATTCGTAGTCGGAACCTGCTGGTATGAGGGGGCAGCTGGATTCAGCCCTGGTTTTGGGTTGGCTGGCTCGGGTGGCCTTTGAGTCTGTTCAGCGGTTTTCTCACATATGGAGGTGTGATGACGTCCACTGCACTTTTGGCACCTGCTCGATGACCGACAAGTACGTCCAACGTGGCCCTTGCGCAGACAGTTGAAGCAGCGACCGCTCGATCTCAAGATCTGCTTACGGGCAGTGGCATTGCTCACAGTAATGCAGTCTGCTGAAGTGTGAGGTTGTTGGCAGTAACAGCAAATTGGGCCACTTCCTGCTTCCTGTGCTTTTGTCAACAGTGCTGAGGACTGTTGTCGGGCTTGGCTTCTGCGAGGTGGAGCGTGAGATGTTCTTGAACTGGAAGCCCTCTCCCTTGCTACTAGTTCTTCCTCAAACGTTTCCAATAGATTGTCCATGTTTAGGTCGGTGGATGAGATCCTTCTACTGACAATGAGGCGTAACTCCGGTGGTAGTTTCATCAGCAGCACTGGAGAGAGCATAGCTCCATATGATGTTGGTTCAACACCAAGGGACTTCAAGCTGCGGAGGTGTGACTCAGTTTTGTCATACAGGTGTCTCAGTTCCTTGAGACTCTGATCGGATGTCACAGGCTCGGCATTCAGTAAGGTCTCCATGTGCTTGGAGATGATGAGAGGCTTGTTGCCAAACCTCTTCTGTAGGATCTCGACTGCTTCCTGATAGTTAGCAGCAGATAAGGTGAGTCCAGCTACCGCGTCTAGGGCTGTGCGTTCTAGTAAGGACCTCAGATAGTTGAACTTGTCAACTTCTGTCAGTTCATCATTGTTGTGGATGGCCGACTCGTAGGAGTCCCAAAATGTTGGCCACTTCATCAGGTCACCATTGAAACGTGGCAGTGAGAGTTTGGGCAACCTAACCTTAGCTCCATGTGGACGCGGTTCAGCTCGATCTCCAGGTGCATCTGCAGCTCGATCGACAACGGCAGGAGTGTCAGTGGGCGCAGTGGGTGATGTAACTGTTGGCCCAATAGTCGGAGCAGTAGTTACAGGAGCTTCAGGGGTGGTGACAGGAGTCAGTCTACGATTGATCAGTACAAGAGCTTCAAAGATATTCTCCTGGCACTCATCAGCTTGCTTGATCTCAGTATCCAGCTCTTCGTCGGGGACGAGTACTACAATCTCATCGTCAAGCTCCTTCAGTGTCTTCTGCTTCGCTTCGAGTGTCAGCTTCAGCATAGAGAGTCTTTCTACGTTAGGCGGCGTAGCTCCCAAGGCAGTAGTGATCTGTCCTTGGATCCTCGTGGCTGATGCTCTATGACCAGCACGAACTCTCTTCTTACGTTGTAGTGCTTCGGCTTCGGCCATGGTGGGCGTTAATAGGAGAGTGTATAGCTTATAGGCGATCAAAACTTCCGAATCAGCGATCCGGCTCGAAGGACCATGTAAAATCTCACAAGTATCACTCCATCTATCTGTTGTAGCTTCCGCACTATCCTTTTGCACTCGATTCGACCAGATTCAGTGAGACACATGCACACGCTTCTTTCATTGGAAAATTTTCAACATGAGTCTGATCACGTGATTACAATAACCAATAATAAGAGAGTAATACTAGAATTCATGACAAGTACAAAGTTGCTTCAGCACACCATGTCATGCAAAACACTGACATAATAGTTCTCTTATGACTGCAGATTACAACTGGAAGACAGTTCTGAAGACAGGTGGCATCATCTGTGTACTTGTGCTGGTGTTGCTTGCTGGATTTGGAATGTGGTACTTACTAGTGAGAAAGAGTAAGTCAGTATGGCTTACCTCTAATAGTGTGTGCTGGAATTTGGTATGTTTGAAAAGGTGTGTTTATGTATGCTTGCTTCTAATTAGTTGCTGATAACATGAATTTCTGCTATTGAATTTCAGATCATTTGGAACATCCTCATCCAGATGAACTGTAGGGACTGCAACAATTTCTACACTATTGCATATCTCATCAGTCAACTCAAATGTACATGTGTCCAGTACACCTGGTACATGAGAATTGTACAACCCACTTCTGTTGGGGTTAATTTTGCTTCTACTTATAATATTGTCTTATTTAGTATACATTTATCTCCCAACCTCTGCTTTATGTCTCTCTCTCTCTCTAAGAGGCATCCTTGAAGTTACTCAGCTATACATATTTTCATAGCCAGTTCATGTGTACACATACCCACACTTCCTTTTTACCTTGATGTCATTGTACTCACTTATACTGTCACCCCCTTACACTTGTGGAATGTTTACTGTTGCTGCATTGATACAGCATCATAGCATTGAGCCCTCACAAAAATATATAACTATGCCGTTTTTGATTGTAATTTGAACTGAAATTTTCCTGCTTGTAAATAGACCAATGAGAAGAAAAGTTATAGTGAATGACATGAGTTACCAAGAATTAGGTAATAGTTATAGCGAATGTCAGACCAGATCTACGTACCTCTTTTCAGGAGGGTGTAGGAACAAGACTAGAAAATAGGAGTAAATTATGCTGGGGGGTAGAGTTAAATTTTTAGCTCCGTGTTGAAGTGTTGAATTGCATGTAGAGTTGCCAAGCTCTCAGAAACTGAAGTACAGAAGCATCCCTATAGCTAGGGACCTCAGTGTCATGGTGCATGCTACCCTAAGAAAGGTTGGGATCCCTTCAGGTTTGATCTGAGGCCACTTGTAAGTTGTTTGAGTAAAATCAGTTTTATCACTGCAAATCCTGTGGTTTACATATTGCTTCCCAAATATAGGCCCCGGCCTGACACTGTTGAAGAGCGTGGGGAAAATGCTAGGCTCTGTAGATGAACTCTTGCTAAGATTAATGCAAACTTGATTTCATGGGAATAGCTAGCTAATGCAATATTGGTAAGGAATTCACCAACTGCACCCCTATATGTAACCAGGATCAAGTGGAGGCAAGTGGCACAGTGTGGCAGTAGTCTCGTTCCCAGGCTCTGGTGCGTGGGCATCTGGGAATGAGGCTAAGTGTGGCAGATGTGAGGGGTTTGCAGGTACATGTAATAGAACCTCTGTTTGCTTCATCTTGGTGGCAATCATTAGATGAGAGTGGTGGGCGTTGACAACACCTTAATAAGGTGTCTTTACAGATGTGTCAGCACATTTGTTAGCATCAATTAAGGTTACGGGTACAAGTTCATGAATTAAATTAGTATGTCAAAAACTTGCCTGTATAAATTTTGCTGCAAAAAAGCTACTGGATATTTACAACAACCAGTCACTACAGAGGGCATTTGGCTATAGTTTAGCATAACACTACCTTCGCTATAGTACACCGTCGAGTGACAGTAGGCGGGTGCTCGGTGGAATACGAGTACAAAATTCTACGTCAGTTCGCTCGCGTTGTTGCACACAGAATGCCGTATACCAGCATTTTATCTATTTGTACGACATCGCTGCAGGGCCACACGAAGCGTTTTTGAAAGAAAAATTTTCCAGTTCGCCGTGGTTTGTTTTCGAAGTTGCTGGTTACCTGTTTTTCGAGTATCCAGCAGCCTTTCAGCCACTGCCGCTCTGTTCTGTTCCGAGATATGGGGAAAAACGCTTCGTGTGGCCCTGCAGTGAGTTGCTTTGGCTCTGTTGAAATGATGAAATGTACTTCTGCATGGTTATGTATGTCCTGTTTCACACCAGAAGAATGCAGTTTCAGCAGGGATCAAGGCACCGATTATGGGCTCTTTGCCATCATTGCCTTTGCGATCCAGTTTTGTTTTGGGAACAATCCGCAGTGTTACAGGTAAGCTACTGCAGTGTCACAGTCATACAAGTCTGATCAGTTAGCAGTATTGTTATTCCAGGTATGACCAGAAAAGATGAGAGCACTTCTACATGAAATGCTGTCATGGTGGAAATGTATATCTTATCCGGGAAAATAAAATTGGGTCACATAAGGTGCTGGGTGAAAGCCGCATGCGTCATCATTACATCATCATTAATCTTGTACTAAATAGGACGGAACATCCTCTGTCAACGTGCACGCGCCTCTGCATACTTAGACCTTTGTCAGTTGTGAGAGCCTGATAACGTCAACGAGGAAAAAGACGCCATCCCTCAGGTGATCTTTAACAACAAAGAATTCAACCAATATATAGCTGTGTGATTTCAGTGAACTGTATCCAGGTGAGCAAGAATGGGAAGCATTTGCCACACTTCTGTTGTCTCCACTACACAATCTGCCAGGGACAAATTATGATGATGCAAATATAGACTTTTCAAGCCAGCACGACGTTTCAGCAACCTGGAAACTCTCAGAGAAAATGGACCCAGAAGGAGTGAACTGAACCTACACAGCACGCTACCAAATGCAGCACATTTGAGACCCAAGAGCTGTGTTTGGTAGCAGAAAATACGCAGATTTCTTAATGAAATGCCTTTTTTATTTGGTGGGGGGTTGAGGCAAGACATTGAGTGGTATGTGCAGTCAATGAGGGCACAAAGTTCTGGGCATTGGCTGTAAGTTTGAAGCAACTACAGAGCCTGGATGATACAATGATTCATGTGATCTTTGTTAGGCCTTCCAACTTCAACCCATGATGTCATAGAAAAAAGAGAAGATTTGTGGCTACCGACAATGGTGTTGAGATAGTAATAACACAGCCCTAATGAAAAAACTGGACCAACCAACATCCTCTAACTCACTGGCAATGTGTAAAAAACTACCAATCAAAGGGTTGTTCCACGCGGCGGCGCGCGCCTGCTTCTCGGTACGGTACGCGGTACTCAAAAAATTTGGGGGGACCCGTGACACCGGAAGTTCGAAGGAAGTTTTATTGTCTTGTTCCCAGGAGCCACTTTGGAACCGGAACAAGACTAGTACTGCGTTCGCCACGTGGTGGAAGGTGAGAGAAGCAGAAAGGTCGAGAAGCAGAAAGGTCGAGCAGCAGAAGACAACGCGAGTGAGAATGCTGTGATTACTGGATATAAACACGCTCAGAAACTGGAGACGTGTGGAACGGAACTACAAAACAGCGCTGGATAAACAGAAGCGCGACTAGTGGAGACGCAGTATAGACTTACGACCGGATCTTCTCAGCGTTGTCAGCAGCCGCGGCTTCCTTGGCAGTTGACAGCAAAGTAAGTACGTTCAGGCTCGAATGTGTATTATTTTTTGCCAGATTACTTTGCGTTTGCTTGTACAATCATATGGTGTAAGTTTAGAGTTGTGGCATTGCTCCCCCCAATTCAACTCGTACTCTGGAAGCTTTTTTCGTTTCGTTTGTTTTGTTTTGTGCTGAGATTGCTATACCGTTGTAGTCATAGATTACTTCCATCTACAGCTAACTAGAAAGATGCTGAGTGAGTAGTAAATTGATTCAAATTGCCCACATGTAGGTGACGACACATACTGACATGCAGCTATGTTGTTCAGCTAGACTACTATGACTACATGCACATGAGCTAATCTTCACATGAGCTAGCAGGGGAATCCCTGCTATGTATGAGCGGTCTTGCCAGGTGCTGTACCTGAAGCAGACCTCACCACCATACATTCTGCTGTTTGTCACTCGCAGCCTGACGGTCATGCAATCCATGGTCACACTCATACGTACCATAGGCATAGTTTTATCAGAAAGCCGTGCTGCCAACGCATTCAACTTGAATCGTCTTCGCTCTCGCTCTCTTTCATGCTGACCCTGCAGTCTGACAGTAGCCTTTCACGCTCATTCTCATGGCTTAGCTGAAGTACACGTCGGCATAGATATTGATTAGTTGTGTCGCTTTTACACTGCCCTCTCCCTACCTCTTTTTTCCATGGCATGCCCTTTCCTGAATTCCTGATGAAGTGGTACTGCTATCAATGTCTGATCTAATTTCCTTTCATTCAAGCAAGAACCTCCTTATTCCACACATCTTCCCTCCTCTTTTCATGACCTGTTCTTTGCAGGGAGGGACAGCTGCTGTGTGAAATCAGACTATTGTCAACCAGGGTTTATGAATGAGGCAGACTGTGAGCTTGTGTCCAACACTACCGTCAACTGGGGGTCATGGGATGAGGCTGACTGGGAGGAGTTCTACTAGAAGTGCAAGGTGAGTAGGGGGAGAGTGAAGCTATAAAAGAAGCTTGGGAGGAATACCATATGGTGAAAAGTTTTGAGGACCATATTTTTTATGCAGATTGACTATGAGAATCCACAGTTTGATAATGATTAAGTCATGGCCATTCCCTGCTTTACGAATAAGTGTAAAATCATTACCTTGAGGTTTACGGGAGGCATACTGGATACCAGAAGAGTCCAAAAAGGCTGGAGCTTGAGACGGTGGATCTCAGGAGTACACTGGTTGGTCTATAAAACTGCAGGAGTACACTGGTTGGTCTATAAAACTGCTGGTACCGTAGGCAGGCCCTCTTGTTTGTTGGCAAGAGACTTTGGAAACTTACCTGAAGACTGTTAATTGCATATTGGAATGGGCCTTCGTTTTAACTTCCTGTTGTTTCAATAATTCCTGTATACTTTTCACTGGTGGAACAACTGTAACTTATTTGCTTGTGTGCTTGAACTGGAGTATGGGTCAGTGGTGTTCAATATTGCAAGGGCTCAAATTTTTGCCTTTCACATGCATTGTCAGCAGTAAATAGTAATAGCGTTATATGATGTCATGGTAATTGAAAGTAGTAATTTGTACTTCAATCATAAGAGATTTTATATCAGTACCCACGTGATAAATGCCTTCCCTCTCCTTCCCTCTCCGTTTTGTAACTGCAAGCTATCAGAATTTATATCAGTACCAGTGACATCACCCACGTGATAAAGGGTGTCTCTAATCGCTGGACTGGAATATGGAACGGAACGATGGAATGGAAAATGGAATGGAACTGTGAACATACACAGTTATAGCTAACTCGTGTAACTGGCACTGCTCAGTCTAGGTTGAACTACATGGCTGTTATCTCACCGCAGAAGCTTTATGAGCAAGTACGGCATTGCCCACCGTCATGCTTCTATATCCTAGCATGATACCGTTGCTGGCTAATCATCAGATGCTTTGTTATTGTAGTCTTGCACAGCCAGACTCTCGAACGAAAGACAAGGGTCTGGCTTTGGAAGACTATAGCAGTATAGTTATAGTCTTCGTGGACAAACTTGAATGTGATGAGCGCTCGATCCTCAGTCTCTTCGCTTCGGTCTTTGTCTGTGCAACTTGATCCTCGGTCGCTCCTAGGTCTCACAACCTTAGTAGCAGTATTCCTTGACAGTAGTAAGTGTGGCTCCTATGCATGGTACTGTAGCTAGTCTTCGGGGACCGAGTTCTGACCGTGACATCATGGTACCAGACAAGGAAGAATGCTGGCAACATGCACTGGACTTGCTCATACAGCCTCTGCGGTGAGATAAGAGCCCTAGACACATAGTAGCTAGCTCAACCTTGAAGAACAGTGCTAGTTACACGAGTTAGCTGTAACTACATACATTCACCGTTCCATTCCATATTCCATTCCAGCGATTCGAGACACCCACGTGATAAACCAGATCTATCCTAAGTCTGGTCCTATTAATTCTAGGACAGAAAGAAGAAGATAAATGTCTTCCCTCTCCGTTTTGCATATTGCAACCTATCAAAAGCTGGACAGTGCTGGAAGTGAAACTACTTCTGTTAGGGTGTGTGTTAGACACTTGGCAGCACCAATTGCACAGGTGGGAGTTTTATGGGGGCTTCCTAGTGTGTGAAAGCCCTCCTTCTGAACTGAGAACCCTCCCAAGCGTTTGATGGCTTCCTATTTGTTCTAGTTTGTCTGAGCTGGTTCTCTTGCTGCTCTGTGTGATCTGGAACAAAATCTGTGAATCAAGTGTCCCTGTGAAAGATAGGCTAAATGTCACTTGGAAGACTCTGAGTTTGCCACTTCAGATCTTGTGCAATTACTCATAGTGTATGATCAGTACATGTATTCAAATTTTTGGTAGCAACATGGAGGAGTTGGACTAACCCAGAAGGTGGGACCACTGAAGCCAAACACTGCATTATTAGGCTTCCTAGTGTGTGAAAGCCCTCCCTCTATACTGAAAACCCTCCCAAGCAGTTAGATGGCTTCCTGTTCTTGCTTTGTGCACAAAATCTGATTATGTTCAGTCTACTGTCTGTGAACCCCTGGTCCTTGTGAAAGGGAAGGCTAAATGCTATTCAGATTCACTTGGAAGACTAGTCTCGTGCCCAGACCCCACCCTCTCACGAAGAAAAGGGTCTGGTGACCATTGAGTGATTTCTTGGTTGTGCCGAGTCAGCAGTCTTGATACTGAACAACCCAATGAAATAGCGCTACGTCATGCAACCATGTGCTCGATCGACCGACCGTCCTATTCGTAGTCTCGTGCCCAGACCCCACCCTCGCCGCTGTTGCGCTACTCAAGTCACATGACTAATGGCATTTTGCTGACTCGGCACAACCAAGAAATCGCTCAATGGTCACCAGACCCTTTTCCTCGTGAGAGGGTGGGGTCTGGGCATAAGACTATTGGAAGACTGGGTGTCATTTCATTTCACATATCTTGTGCAATTACATGATTACTCAGCATGTATGATAGTTTCAAGTGGGAATTTTTTAATCTTCAAGTTGATGCCATTAGAACATCTCGATTTCTTGTTGGTAACAGTAGTGACATGGAAGAGTCTGACAAACCCCAGAAGGTCGACCACTACGTCAGAAGGAAGCCAAACACTGCATCATTAGGATAGGCTGTGTGCAGCAATTTGTGTTGCGGGATGGTTTACTAAAGTAGTACATTTAACCCGTGACAGCAATTTTACGTCACTGATATTAACGGCGACAGCTGTTTGGACAATCAACATTACCACTCGGAAGTCAAAGTGTCAAGCATTAGGATTTTACCCTTGATATTTTTGGACTCTTCTTTGTCCTCTTACTTCTTCGCGCGGTAGTGACCCGAATGTAACGTAGACGTATATATATGCCTATTGCGTTCAAAGAGCTAAGAAAGTGGAAGCTGTTGGCACACTGCTCAGTCCCTGAACTTTAGAGTAGTAGGTGTGCTTCATTCCTGGTGAAAACGGGAGGGAGATAGAGGCAGGAAGAGACAGGGAGAGATAGAGGCAGGAAGAGGCAGGGAGAGATAAAGGCAGGAAGAGACGGGGACAGGGTAGCTAGATAGGTAAGTACATGTGGTGGTGGGAATAGTTTCTAATTACTTTACAATGTTGTTACACCCATACTGGGTCTAGTAAGATTGCCTAGTGAACGTACGGGTTGTACGGTCACCAGTCTAGTCATCAGACCACAGTAAAGAGGAATTGTAGGTTGTGTCACTGTTCACTGACCATGCCCCCCTTGACCAGTGGCCATCATTGCACCTCCCTCGTCACTATCGTCATCTGTGAAATGTTATGAGAAATGAACAGACACAGTTTTAGAGGAGCCGCTTAGATGCATGAAAGCTGTCCCATGCCTTTAATGGCTTCCCTTTTGTGTTTGGCTGGCTTGTTGTTGAATGTTGATAAACTGAGGCTACCTGATTATGTAGATGTCAGTTCTTATGTATGAGTGAATAATAATGAAAGGCACTGAAGTGCCAAACCCTCGGCGCAGCAGTGCATGTGATTGTACTTGTGTGTTAACTAGAATCGATCACTGTCTCGTGAACAATAGAAGCTGTCATGCTTGCCAGATGTGTTCGGTTCTGTTCTTACCTGTGCAAAGTCTGCTCACGTGTTTCAGAAACTCTTACTCGTTTTGCGGACTTTGTCTCTCTCTTTCCCCACTAATAACCCTTCCTCAGACAGTAAGGCGTTTCTACGTTTCATTGCGTTCTCAGGCTCCCCAACAGCAGTACACTGTGCTTTCCTTTCTTCGATGCGAAGGCATGGCAACAGTCACAAACTGGCCTCTTCATGTGCACCACGGTATTACACTGTGGGCATACCTTTCTCAGACGCATAGACCTATTGCACTCCATTGCATGCACTACGGTATTACACTGTGGGCATACCTTTCTGAACCTCTCGTAAAAGACAGTCACAAACGTTCGACGGAAAACACTATACCGCGTGCTCCAAGTCACGTGATCACACATTACCGCTACGTACGTGTTACGGAGAGGTATACGGAAACATTGCACGTGAAGAAAATGGCTGACTTAGTCGCCGTAAGTTTATAAGTTAACGCTTCTAACTTTTGAACCAGTTTTAGAGAAAACGGCTTTTTAATTTTACTGCATTTTCCGCGCTGTAGCCGCTGATACCTATCGTTGAACGCCTAAAAGCGCGAGAAGGCAGAATAGAGAAAACAGACACACACACACAGACACACAGGACAACTACTGTAACCCTCGAGCATGCGCGCTGAGGGTTAATTACCTGTCCATGTTACAAGGCTGGCGTAGGTAATTCTACGGTAGTGAAAAGTTAACAGCAATGTAAACAGTAATTTAAGTCCAAAGGTAAGTACACAAGTCAGGGTTGTTTGGCTAATTCCTTTCAGCTAAAAGTTGTTGAGGTGTGCAGTGACCTTTTAACCGATTATACACTAAGTTCATTGGAATGTAATTAACCTCATATGTGGAAAATTTTGGTGTCATGTGAGGTCAACATTATAAAAACTTCTATCTAAAATTTTAAGCATCTGAAATGTAAAACAAAACTCTACAGATGGAGGAATACAGATGGAGAAAGGTTCTACATGGTTAATTTGTACATACCCATATAGAAAAAACTAGGTTGTAACAACCTTGTAACAACCTTGTAACAACCATGGCACAACCTTACATGCATGTTACAACCTTGTTGTGAGATTGTGTATAGGTTGTGAGCAGACTGTTGAATAATTACAAGTTAGACACAACCTTGTAGAGAGGTTGTGTATAGGTTGTGAGCAGACTGTTGAATAATTACAAGTTAGACACAACCTTGTGGAGAGGTTGTTGGTAACTGTGTATAGGTTGTGAGCAGACTGTTGAATAATTACAAGTTAGACACAACCTTGTGAAGAGATTGTAGTCTACACGCACAGGTTCATTACAAGGTTGTAAATGGATTGTGGTTATGTGCACAACTTTGTGAATGGATTGTTATATAGTTTGAAATAATCACGACATTGTGTATCATCACAACATTGCAGCATACCATAAAATATCAATACAGGACAATATTGTTATAGTCATTTGTAGGCAGACGCCAGTTGTTTCTTATGCTAGCAGCAGCACTACTTGTTTCCATTGCAGTCTTCACAATCTTGCCAGTTGTGGTTGCAAATGCAAGTTTGATAAAAGGACATGATATGATTAATCTGTTCTCGATGTTTAAAAGCTGTTAGCTTTTTCTAACAAGCTCACATCGATAAGCATCTAACATGAGCCTTTTCCTAAACTCAAGCAAAGAGTTAGCTATATGCACTGTCAGGATTGGCAAAAGTCATCTCAACAACATCCAAATCAACCTCAAGTTCTTCATCAGTGTTCTTTGCCATTTCATTTCTGCATCAGGTGATGATGGGACACTTCCTACATATGTGATTGCAGGTTTAGCATTTGGTGTAAATTTCAGCTTGTGTTTAGCTTTCTGATGCTTCCTCTGTTCTATTTTCATCTGCTTTCCCATCTTGATGCAGACAACAGCTCTGTAATAGGGGAATTTAGAGGAAATAATAATAACTACAGCAACAACTATATTCTCTCCTCCCAATTTCAGGTGTACTTCATCTTAAGTTGCACCTTCTAAGCCACTTCAAGTACTGTAAGGTGAAGCACAAAGCATGAGTGCAACGCATCAGACTGACAGTTGTACCACCACAAAGTCTAACACATCAGTCACAAGACCACAAAGTTCGACCCATCAGACTGACGGTCACATGACCACAAAGTCTGACACATCAGACGGACGGTCACATGACCACAAAGTCCAACACAGCAGATCGACTGACAGTCACATGACCACACAAAGTCCAACACATCAGACTGACAGTCACAAGACCAAGAAGTTCAACACATCGGACTGACAGTCACAAGACCAAAAAGTCCAATGCATCAGGGGGACTGACCAAATTTTAATGCCACCCGAATGTATGCTGAAACCCCACTAGCCAACCAACCTCAACATGGATGGCTTTTAGTATCAGAGACAGTATCACGAAGCATTTCCCGTATGTATTGAAGTTATCAAATGCAATCCCATACTACTGTTGGTTGCATCTGGCTTGTCACACAAGGTAGCTAGCTACATATACTAAACCCGTGTAAAGTTTATTAAACAAGAAGGTAACCTACAGTGCACATTAATCCGCCTTACAACAAAATAGGTGGCAGATGATAACCCACTGGGATATGTTACTTTCAAGCTGGTTCCGTTCTTTCCAGAAAGTTGGACTATGAGCATGACAGGCTAAGGCCGGCTGTAGCCAGCTGCGCGGCGCCGGTGCGCTTAGACCACACCCACTCCGGGCTGTTAAAGGCAGCACGCATGCGCAAATTTGGCAGCACGCGCTTGCGACAGCTGCTTGCAGTGAAGCTGACAGCTGCGGCTGCCTTCAGTAAGAGCCACACGTCGGACACGATCGACGTGCTGCCATATCATCGAAGGCTAAGCGATCGTGAATACAGCGCAGAAGACGCCTACGAAGTTTGTTCTTGTCCGTTGGTTGTCCGACGAAACTGAAGGTGTGATTCCCCTCTCCGCCACAAAAGGCGCTGCGCATATTGATGATGAAGAGGAACAGGACGTTGTACAAGGCTGTACTCCGAAGGATCCAGGAGTAAAGGTAATAGTATAATTACATAAGGGGAAGATAAAATTTGCTTCTCCATGGCCGACTTGCACGATAGATTTCCATTAATAGCAGAACGTTAGCATCCGTAAGCTATACAGTGATTTATATGGTTAGGGTGGGGGTAGGGTTGGGTTAGGGCTGGTATAAATACCGTATAGCATACGGATGCTAATGTTCTGTCGTTAACGGCTTGTGCACGATAGGATCACGTTGGCACGCCCCTAGCCCTCTGGGGGTCAGGTTCTTCTCGTTCTCCATACAAAATGTATGGAAAATGACCGCCGTGGTTGATAAAATAGCTTGCTGCTCATGCACAGCGTGTCCTTCAGCCATCATTTTGAGATTATCGTGGAGACTAAAAGCTTTGCCACAGTATATAGCTAATGTGTTAAAGTGCTTCGTACGCGGCACAAATATGGCAAATTCTGTTGACAGGATGCTGGAACATCAGCTAAATCGGCTAAAAACTGACTTAAACAGCTTCTGCTTTGACAGCTAGAGAAAATGTTCCCTTTATTGCATAGCAGAACACTCAAGTTCCTGAGGTGAAAATACTGTCACGGAGCCATGGCCACCATAGACCTACCCTCAAATTTTAATGACTCACACATATGAAATACACATGCCCACACAACTATAAGTACTGTGCCTACAAGTACTTTTTCTTGCAGTGGTCCACAGAAGCTAGAACGTTCAATCATAACTCAGGTCTGTGATCTTTGTCAACCTGCTCATGGATGGTCAGTTGCTGCACTCTGTCCACTGTGATGATAACTCTGTTTCATCAGGAAATGAGAATACCTACATAGACACAATGACATCTTTAAAGTAGCATGCATGCAGTGGGTATTATCATTTTTATTGCGGATGACTCCACACAGAAACTTTAATGCCAGCAGTAACTAGCTAGATTTAAGTGCTGTTTGTACAGCAGCTGGAACTAGCTTTATCCCCCTACGCCCGCCCATTAATAATGTGCACACAAAGCTAGTAGCCAAGTTTTTCATGGCTTTTGGCTCACCTGAGTTGGCTGGCATTCCATGATTGGCTCAAATAGTGTTCATGGTCACAGACAATCCCCAACAGAACAGCCACAAATAGTCTATAGGTTCCATCCATCGTCTTTGTACCGTGCTGTTCGCACTCTCCATTCATTTTCTATGGCAATTTCACAGACCCTGATCCCCAGCTGTATCACGTGATTTTCTATCATGCAAGTCGGCCATTCCTCTATATGTTTGGTTGTATACTTTACTTAATTAACTACCTTATTTCCTTGATTACTTCCCGTGGGTACTAGACCGTACTTACCCACGGGTACAATACCAGGGCGGGAACAAAACGAGGGCGGGTTCAATTAATTTCAGCCAAGTCCGGCGTGCACTCCAGTCGCGCATGTGCGCCATCGAAATGCACACGACTTGACATCTTTGTACAGCACAAATACTAGGTACATACAGTGCAGTAAAGTACGTGAGTACAGACCGGCTAGACAAGTGATCTGAGTCATCCAAGTTGTCCTCGTTGCCAGCAATGAGTGTGGCTGTGTAACCGTGTGGGAACTAATCAAGGGCTTTCTTCAGCTCAAGCGTGCTCTCGGGTGTGCGGGGTTAATTCAAGGGCGGGAAAAAAATCAAGGAAATACGGTAACTCGGATCTGTTTACAGCTTCATCAAAATCAGCCAATTTACAATCTATTACCGTAGTTTCGTGAAAGAGCGTCCACCCCCTACTTTTGGCCCAATTTCCTGTATAGGGTCAAAGTTTGTTCGAATGATCGCCCACCCTGGAGCGAGTATCGCGTGGCTAATGAGTGCACATGTGGAGTTTGAGAAGCACATCCCCAAGCACTATGCATATCTGAGGTAAGAAACTTCGTGTGTTATACTTCACTGAAGGTTACTACAAAGCAGCTTTGCGTAGACAAACATAGCTAACGCGGTGCGCACCGCGAGGTAAACTATGCTTACATCAGTGGTGCCGTTCAGAGTGTTATGTGCCGTCAGGACGTAACTTCAAAGCTGCTGGTGGTTCCGATGTATGTTATTGCTTGTCCAATTATTTGCTTCAAGCCGAATTCAAGGGCATCGAGTCACTGTAAACACGAAAGGGCGCTCCTTTGTGATTAAATCCGAAAGCATTCGAAAGAGCACACACCCCCCTCTCTGGCGGACTTGTAAGGTGCTTCACCCATGGGTGCTCTTTCATGAGACTACGGTACTTTTAGCTACCTGAAATGCTGTTTACTCCCTGCATGCGTTTAAGGAAAAGCTTCATGTTTGGCAAGCTACCTCTTAATTGGCCCATTGACAATGCATGCAGGGAGGATTTAAGTAGGAATTTTACACTGCATGGCAGCATTTTAAAATTCTAATTTTGCTTGTTCTAAACAGGGCATGTGTGCAGTCATCCCACCCTGTTGCCAAGAGCTTCCTTGTCAACACTATCAATGACAAGTGTGCCAACTGTTGCAGAAAGTAGCTTTAAGCTATAATTAGACATTACATGTGTATAAGTACAGACAGTGATGCTTTTAAATAATGTCCCTTTACCCTTTGTTGTGCCCACATGCGCCCAAAGTTTTAAAGTATACATGTACAGCTACAGTGGTAGTAAAGAGCCAGAAGCTAATTAACTTGGAAGTGCATACAGGCACTCTCTTTAAACGTTTGTGATAGATACACTTAAGCAGGTTTGTTTTCAACCAAGTTAATACGAATGTCTGAACTCAGCTAGTTTATAAGTTTCTCTCGTGAGCATGTGATTGATTTCTGATCATGCATGCGCATAAGAGGTAAAGGGTAAAGGGTATGTCATGTGCTGTATCCATACATCGTAGATAATTTATGTACATACTATGTGATTATTTTACCATCTGGTTGTTTTGCATGTGAAGTATACTGATCGATACACCTATGTTTACAAGCATGTAGCAAGGTTGTACCAACCCTGCAGGAATCACCTGCTTATTTACAACCTTGTGACTACCTTGTTACAACCTTGTTACAACCTTGTTACAACCTTGAAACCAGCTAGCGGGCGTGACAAATCCAGGGTTTGGACAACCTTCTGGCAAGGTTGTCACAACCTTGTCACAACCTTGTACCAACCATGCGACAACCTTGTTCCAACCTTGCCACTACCTTGTAGCCAGGTTGTTACAAGGTTGGTACAAGCTGGCTGTACTACCTTGTGACAAGGTTGTCACAACCTAGTTTTTTCTATATGGGTAGGTAAGTTGTTACGAAGCATACAGTACCGCTTTGCGGGGAACGCTTACTTGTTGATAGTTGCGTGTAGCGTCTTTGGCTTTTCTCATTGACAGCAAGGCGCAATACCAGAGCTGCTTTGATATGTATAAAGCCTAAGGTCCACTGCACCTTCGTAGGTAGCGTTGTGTCTCTGCTTACAGGCGTTGAGAAGAAAACGTGGCTAATAAGTGACTTTTGCGATCGCCAACCATCATGGCTTCTGGCATTCTGATTCAGAATCACTACGCTCTGCCCCTTGAGGGCTTCTAGACCAATCCGCACATATTACTAGGGGAGGACCAGATATCAAAGCTGTTGCTAATAGCCTACGGCTGTGATAACACTCAACTGCAGCTGTGACACGTATACGCGTTACCGCATGTAGTGCATTGTTCCTTGGTGACGCGTATACGCGTCTATTGCGTATAATCGGTTAAAGTGTAGGTGGATCGCTTGTACAGGATATGGTAGTGCACTAATGTGCAGTGGATTCAAGAACACCATGAAATCAAGAGAGTTACTAGCCTCGTACCCAGGCTCTTTGTAGGCGGGGAGGGAAAGAGCCTGGTATCTACTGTTCGCGCATGCGTGTAATTATCCCCTGCTGAACACATGTTCAGGCAATAGTGGGAGGGGAACGCGTAATACTTATCCATGTGATTTATAGTGTGACGTACAATCATAATTTAGCAAGTACTAGTATAGTAACGTGTTGCGAAGAGCAAAACAACTACACTACAACGAATAGCGATTTTTGAAAATTTCGTTGAAATAGTTTTGTGAATTTGCTGCACGCGCACACTGCACGCCACGTGTCAAAAATGTTCGTTGAAATATTTTCGCATACGGTTGAAAATTCGCGAAATTCACGAAATTAAAGACCCACGAAAATTTAGTGCTATATGGTACACTACAACCAGCGTTACACCGCCCTGAAATTCTTGCTAACAGTCTATAACACTTCGTATCACACAGACTTACCAGGCAGTGAGCCGTTAGTCGCGTATTTCCCCAAGCAAATGTCCAAACTGGAAGCTACCTGTACTTTCATATCAGAAGTACCTAGCTGTTGGAGGTAGCTGGAGGCCGCAGGAGTACGAACGATTGAAAGACTTTCATTGTTGGTCAGAAAATGTGCGGATGATGTAGCGGTAAGTATACGTTCTGACGTCACGGTTGTACGGATATAACACGATAGTTTCCGATTTCCCAAGATTTCTGGGAAATTAAGCGCATGCGCAAACAGTGGAGTGGATACCAGGCTCTCTTTCTCCCCGCCCACCGAGAGCCTGGATATGAGGCTAGAGAGTTACCTCATCTGCATCTCAGGGTGAGTGTAATTGAGTCTTACTCCTGGAGGATGAAATGGTTCTAGTCCTAAAACTGTTCAATTTCAACCAGTGCAACACTTGTGCAGTAAATTGGTTGTACTTAGACCCGTTTCAGCATCAGTGCGCTTGTGTTCTAAAACCCCGCCCAAAGCACCCAACGAAGCTGCATGTTTGGGCAGGCATCAGTAAGAAGGGAAGAATCTCAATTGCCATATTTGACGCTATCATACCGTACATTAAAATACTGGAACACAGCTTGATACCATTCATCCACAGTACCTACCCAGACTCACACAGACTGATACCATTCATCCACAATACCTACCCAGACTCACACAGACTGATATCATTCGTCCACAGTACCTACCCAGACTCACACAGACTGATACCATTCATCCACAATACCTACCCAGACTCACACAGACTGATACCATTCATCCACAATACCTACCCAGACTCACACAGCTTGATACCATTCATCCACAATACCTACCCAGACTCACACAGACTGATACCATTCATCCACAATACCTACCCAGACTCACACAGACTGATACCATTCATCCACAATACCTACCCAGACTAACACAGACTGATACCATTCATCCACAATACCTACCCGGACTCACACAGACTGATGCAAGATAATGACCCCAAGCACACCTCTAAGAAAGTAGCTGAGTTTTTCACACAGTCAGGAATCAACTGGTGGAAAACACCACCTGAATCCCCAGACCTAAACCCTATTGAGAATTTTATGGCATGAACTGAAGGAGTACATTAGGCGTGAGGTCAAACCAAGCAACGAATCTGAGCTGGAATCTGGGATCATAAGGTTCTGGAGAACTGTACATGTCCACAAATGTTGCAAATACATTAATCATCTTTGAAAGGTAATTCCTCGTGTAATTGACCTTAAGAGAAGCAGCAACTGGTTACTAACACTGTTTTACTGTGTACATTTCTGTTGTTGCAATAAACATGTTTTGCAGCGTTCATCAAAATGCACATGAAACTTCATACAGTAAAAGACAGTTACAGTAATGTATAATTAAGTTATAGTAATCAGCAAAGAGAATCAGTTAGAATCAGTTCATGGCAGAGAATCAGTTCCAGGCAGAGAATCAGTTCATGGCAGAGAATCAGTTCATGGCAGAGAATCAGTTCCAGGCAGAGAATCAGTTCATGGCAGAGAATCAGTTCATGGCAGAGAATCAGTTCATGGCAGAGAATTAGTTCATGGCAGAGAATCAGTTCATGGCAGAGAATCAGTTCATGGCAGAGAATCAGTTCATGGCAGAGAATTAGTTCATGGCAGAGAATTAGTTCATGGCAGAGAATTAGTTCATGGCAGAGAATTAGTTCATGGCGGAGAATCAGTTCATGGCAAAGTCAAAAACTTCAAACGACGAGCAGCTCTTAGTTGTTTGCACTTCTGCCCAATGGCTATTTTGCAGCATGCCCAGAGTTCCTCACTGTCCGCCTCTGATTTTTCACCCCAAACTTGGACAAGATCAACTTCATCTTGAGGGGGGGGTCTAGGGTGCCGGCTGTGCTGGAGGCCATCACATCCTCGCCAAAATAATGTTCTACTGCCAGCTGGACTGCCATGCGACCAGCATCAGAATCCGATGGAAACGTGTGGTGATTTGCTCAACTGACTGTTTAGGGCTGAACCCTGCATGTGGCTGCACGTAGGGTGGAAATGTGCGGTGATTTGCTCAACTGACTGTTTAGGGCTGAACACTGCATGTGGCTGCACGTTGGGTGGAAACGTGCGGTGATTTGCTCAACTGACTGTTTAGGGCTGAACACTGCATGTGGCTGCACGTAGGGTGGAAACATGTGGTGATTTGCTCAACTGACTGTTTAGGGCTGAACACTGCATGTGGCTGCACGTAGGGTGGAAATGTGCGGTGATTTGCTCAACTGACTGTTTAGGGCTGAACACTGCATGTGGCTGCACATATTTGCTCAACTGACTGTTTAGGGCTGAACCCTGCATGTGGCTGCACATAGGGTGGAAATGTGCGGTGATTTGCTCAACTGACTGTTTAGGGCTGAACCCTGCATGTGGCTGCACATATTTGCTCAACTGACTGTTTAGGGCTGAACCCTGCATGTGGCTGCACATAGGGTGGAAATGTGCGGTGATTTGCTCAACTGACTGTTTAGGGCTGAACCCTGCATGTGGCTGCACATATTTGCTCAACTGACTGTTTAGGGCTGAACCCTGCATGTAGCTGCACATAGGGTTGGTGGTGGCTGGATCTGAGTGTGGGGAGCTGATAATGGCCAGGTGCGGTGGGCTGATGGTAGCTGAGCTGGTAGCCTGGTGTGGAAGGGTGGTGTTGAAGACGCTGAGAAAGAGTACTATGATGATCTTGCTCAAAATCAGGGCAACCCGCAGGCAGTTTGGAAGGATCTCAACAAAATCATTGGGAAAGGAGGAACGTATTGGAACCATCCAAGTAAATGGTCATGATATAACATGAAATCAGGATAAGGCTGAGAAATTCAACGAGTACTTTGTGAACTGCATCCCTCCACCTACCATCTACTGATACTAGTCCAGTTGGCCTTGAAGCATTGGAACAGTCCTTCTCTTTTCATAGAGTGGAACCTGAAGGAGTAGAGAGGATTCTCAGAAGCCTTAACACTTTGCACGCGGAAATTATATACACGTCACCGTTTATTAACGCGGAAATTAAAATTATCTGTCTGAGGTCAAAGTGACAAGCGTTGCTTAGCAAGCCCTGGGCCTTGCCAGCGGCCTGATTTGCATAGGTGGCATGTAACAAGGCTGGACTAGTTCATCTAAATTGCTGATCACCGCTAGGTAAGCGATTTGTACCTGTTTGAAGCCATTATCTGTAGGTGTATATCGTAGCTTACCAGCAATTTGAAACGGTGCCGATGTTCTCATTTGTTACGTACAGCTCCGACGGACTAAGCCCTTTTCCAAGTTATTTGAAGCTATTACTGCAGCCTTATGTGAAATCTGGAAGCCGCTTGCTCCATATGTTGAAGAAAAAGCTTCGCTTTGACGGCCCTTCTTAAAATTCACGAACGATCACGAACTAGCACCGCCCCTTCCGCCTTTCCTGCGAGGTGATCTAAGTGGAAAGGTGTGGTCTACACTTATTACTACTCAACAGGAAGGGATTTACCCCAAAAGCTCGCTTGGCTTCGCTACTTACCGCGTAAACTCTCCCGCGCCAATATATTGGCGCATCGCGCTACGCGTGTACAGCCCGTGCGCCAATATATTGGCGCTTCGCGTTCTAAGTGTTAAGGTCAATAAGGCAACAGGTCCTGATGGGTTGAGCAATGAATTACTAAAGCTGGCAGCACCGGCAATGACCCCTTTTACCATAAGATCGAATTTTCGCATGATATTCGCTGTATTGCGATATTCGGCACGACAGCGCGCTGTGCGATGGTTAAAATCTAGCGAAATTTACATTGAAACCTATGTAAAAGGGGCATTGGGCGCGGCCTAAATGTACTCCGGATGCAGCGTGCAGGCAATTGCATTCCACAGCACGTAAAACGAAAAGGTCTATTGCCACTATCTATAATTATAACTCGATTATGTGTTTAGTACTGTTTACGTGCAACATTTGTGTCTTGTGTAACTCTTCTTTGTTAAGTTTTTCTGTTTGCTTGTAGCTATGGTTTTTATCTTCTGCTTGTATCTGGAGATCTGTCAGCCCTGCTTTTGTGTGAAGGATGTATGTTAAGAAGTGTGAACCACCCCAAATTTATGTGAAAGTACCCGACAGAACAGAGGGCCATACTTCCGTTAGTGCAATATTGGCACCAGCTGTAGTCAGAGGATCCAAAATCAATTGACAGCATTTAACTGGCAAAGAACTCAAAGTTTGCAGGTCATGATTCTTCATTACCTCCCATCTTTAAATTTTCAAGCTGGTGAGAAAAGTCTGCTGTCTGGAATCAATTTCGCAACAGCAACAATCGTTCTGCTGAAGAGTTCGAGTTGTTCTGGGTCCTCTAATCGGTAGCCACTTGTCCTGTTGACCCTCTTAAAGGTTACGCTCCCATACCCATGTTCTCCCCAGGAGCACGTTCCCAGAAATACCCAACAATCGAAGTTGCGTCTCATAAGCACTGCACCGATTTTGGTCGTTTTTCTCTTTGCCAGCATTCTCTTTGCCAGCATTCCCAGGGCACCAATGGCAAGCTGCATTTCAGGATCTCTTGAACCTATGCTTTCCACTTTACCAATTGCTAAGTACACAACTGGTACATGTTTTCTGATGTAAAAATCAGGAGTAGCCTCTACTGGTGTTCACCACATCCGAAGTTTACGACCACCTTGCTACCTGCAACCTCCACTGAGGCATCGCTTTTAACTTCTGCTTGTATCTGGAGATCTGTCAGCCCTGCTTTTGTGTGAAGGATGTATGTTATGAGGTGGATGGTAATATTTGTCAGATTGCCTGAGAGAAGACGACCTCCAAGTTCACTGCAACATGTCATGATGTTTTATAACATCGTCAGCAAGGTTGGTTCGATGTTCCTACCTGTGTGCACTACACACTTACACACTCTCTCGGCTTCGTCATCTGTGGAAATGTAGGCAATCCGTAACAGTTCCGATGATGTGATGGGATGGTCTTTGTAAAGTTGCCTGCATTCCAGTGCTACTGTAATCAGAGAACACTCCTCTTGGCCCGGTGTGTACCTGGTTCGTCTACTCTTTTTGCATCTACTACTAGTTTCGTCTGCTACTAGTTTCGTCTGCTACTAGTTTCGTCTGCTACTAGTTTCGTCTGCTACTAGTTTCGTCTACTACTAGTTTCGTCTACTCCTTTTTCGTCTACTACTAGTTTCGTCTACTCCTTTTTCGTCTACTACTAGTTTCGTCTACTACTAGTTTCGTCTACTACTAGTTTCGTCTACTCCTTTTTCGTCTACTACTAGTTTCGTCTACTACTAGTTTCGTCTACTACTAGTTTCGTCTACTCCTTTTTCGTCTACTACTAGTTTCGTCTACTCCTTTTTCGTCTACTACTAGAACGTTTTCGTCTACTACTAGTTTTGTCTACTACTAGTTTCGTCCACTCCTTTTTCGTCTACTACTAGAACATTTTCGTCTACTACTAGTTTCGTCTACTACTAGTTTCGTCTACTCCTTTTTCGTCTACTACTAGAACGTTTTCGTCTACTGCTAGAACGTTTTCGTCTACTGCTAGTTTCGTCTACTACTAGTTTTGTCTACTAGTTTCGTCTACTACTAGTTTCGTCTACTGCTAGTTTCGTCTACTACTAGTTTCGTCTACTCCTTTTTCATCTACTACTAGAACGTTTTCGTCTACTACTAGTTTCGTCTACTACTAGTTTCGTCTACTCCTTTTTCGTCTACTACTAGAACATTTTCGTCTACTACTAGTTTCGTCTACTACTAGTTTCGTCTACTCCTTTTTCGTCTACTACTAGAACATTTTCGTCTACTACTAGTTTCGTCTACTAGTTTCGTCTACTGCTAGTTTCGTCTACTACTAGTTTCGTCTACTCCTTTTTCGTCTACTACTAGAACGTTTTCGTCTACTACTAGTTTCGTCTACTACTAGTTTCGTCTACTCCTTTTTCGTCTACTCCTGCTATTGTACAGTACAGGTCACAGGTAAGGTAACAAATTCGCACGTGTAGTGAGGGATTTACCCGCGTGTGACGAGTAATCAACACGCGTGTGATGTGGCGGGTACTCGCAGTAGACTCGCGTGTGCAGCGACTCGCGGGTGTTGGTGCAACAGCCAAGTAATACACTGTACAAAGAAATACTGGGAGACAAACACTACTACGGGAAGGTATGAACATGCAAGACAGTTTTTCAGTGTTGCTATGCCGTTCTATCCGTCCTGTCTTGTTCCTCCTGCTGTTACTCTTCGTCTTCGCCCTTCGGTCTCGCCCTCCCCAGCTGTTTACCCTTCGCCTTCGCTGTTCGGTTCACTCCTCTCGTCGCTCACTCTACGTCTTCGCTCTCCTAACTCGCTGTTTCCGCTGTTAGTCTTCGTTTTCGCTACCCAGTCTCGCTCCTCCCGTCGTTTACTCTACGTCTTCGCTCTCCTGACTCGCTATTTCAGCTGCTAGCCTTCGTCTTCGCTAGCAAGTCTCGCGCCTCCCGCTCTTACTGTTCGTCGTGTTTTCTCCCTACTCTTTTCAACCGGCCTCTAGCTCTCCTTCGTCGTCGTTACTTGCTTTCCCAGTCCGCACACGTGCACTCGCGCGGGGCGAGTGCGAGGGCGGAGACTCGCGTGGGTGGAGCGAGTACTCGCATGTGCGCGCCTACGAACTCGCGAGTCACACGCTCGCGCGTGTTACCTTACCTGTGACCTGTACTGTATGTCAGTATTTGTATGTTAGTAGGATCAGTTGTACAAAAAAAATTAAGTGAAACTAAAAACCAACCCACTTATAGCACTAAATATTCAACTAAGGTATAGTCTCATGCATCAAATTTGTCCTCTATCTTCTTTATTCTTCCTTTCTCTTCCTGCTTGGCCCTTCTCACTGTTCCTCCTGCAGCAAGCAGGAGAATGCTGGCTTCCATATGAGACTGTTCTGTCTTGAATAGTTCCACCATTTCAAAAATGTTCAAGTGGGCCTTTCCTGCCAGGGTTTTAACTGCTGTGCCAGCCTTCAAGGTTGTTATTTGTGCGTGGACCGTCAATCAAGTGGACATTCCACTGACTGAGGCTAAAATGGTACCCGCGGTACTAGCATCTTGCATTGAGTGTGGCTACACTGTAGACCTCCACGTGGTCCGGTCCACTTCACGCACACATGTGTAATATCCTCATTTACTGAAAATATATTCCACCCTGGTAAACAAGCACTCATGCCAACTATTCTTATCGATTTAAACCAATTTTGGGTGTGTCTCTACGATTGTAGACTCAATGTTTTACTATATCGACACCAAAACTGCTATCGACCGAAAACGGATTATCAATTGGAACCAAGCAAGAAAGCCAAAAAAGCACGTTCGGGCATGGTACACCTTGGTAAAAAAAGCCAAGAATCAAAAAAGAATAATTCCCTATAGTTCTTCAAATTGAATTTAACCCGAGACTTGCCTTGCTTTTGTATAAGTACAGTACGGATCACAGCTAAGGTAACACGCGCGAGCGTGTGACTCGCGAGTTAGTAGGCGTGTACACGCGAGTACTTACCGCGCCCTCGCGTCTTCACTCGCGAGGGACTAACCCCGCACTCGCGAGTAACTCGCGAGTCCCCGCCCGAGTCCCCGCCTGTTTTAGTACACGCGAGTGCACGTGATAAAGCACGAGTTCTGACTTGGAGTGTGAGAGATATCATATTGTGTGACCTTCGCGAGTGTGACGGTGGAAAAGAAGTCGGATACTGAACAACGAGAGAGAGCTAGAGGTAACCGTGAGAGAGTGGAGAAGAAATTGAAAATTTGGAGTGGAAAAAGCAAGACGGAAGCGTTTAACAGCTGGAGGGTTGACGTACATGTACCGTGGAGACGAACGAGTTTCAAGGCAAGCTAGCGAGCAACAGGACTATAAATAGGATAACATGGGACGCATGAGTGCAGATACTAGAGCGAGAGTAGTGTGTTTGTGCAGGGCTGGATTTTCTGTTGTGAAAATAAGAGAGAGACTGCTCGAAGAAGGGATCGTGGTTTCAAGAAAGTCGCTGTACTTGCTACTAAAAAAGTACAATGAGACTAACTCCATAGCTGACCAAAAGAGAGCACCAAGAAGGAGGCAATTGAGCAATGAGCACTTCCAGTTCATTGATGAAGCTATGGAAGCAGACCGTGAGCGAACATCTCGACAGCTCCATGGCCTGGTAGTTGAGAAATATCCTGACCTAACTGTCTCGATTAGTACTATAAAAAGAGCACGTCGGGCACTTGGCTGGAATTCGAAAAAGACAAGATACTGTGCACTTATCAGTGAGATAAACAAAGAAAAAAGGATGACGTGGTGCTTAGATCGTATTGCCGAAGGTGATCTAGAACTATCTGATGTTATTTGGACGGATGAATGTTCTATTCAACTTGAATCTCACCGCAAGATCATTTATCAGAAACAAGGTCAACCAATCCGGCTAGCTGGAAGACCTAAACACCCCCCGAAGATTCATGTTTGGGGGGGAATATCCGCAAGGGGTGCTACTCCAATTGTCATATTTACTGGAATACTGATAGCAACTAGGTATACTAGAATACTTGATGCTGCTCTATTGCCATTCATCCAACAGCACTATCCAGATAAACACCGATTCCAACAGGACAATGACCCCAAGCATACAAGTCGGTGGGCACAGACATATTTCGAACAACAAGGGATTAACTGGTGGCACACTCCTGCCTCCAGTCCAGATCTCAACCCCATTGAACTCATTTGGGGATCCCTGAAACAGTATTTGCGTACTCATGTCAAGCCAAAGAACATCGAACAATTAAAAGTAGGAGTTCAAGAATTTTGGCTAACTCTTACCCCAGCTGTTTGCCAAAAGTACATCAGTCATCTGAAGAAAGTTATTCCCAAAGTAATTGAAGAAGATGGTGGGCCATCTGGCTACTAGGAAAGTACTGTAATTGTATAATGCATTGTTTTGTGAGTCATTTTGCATGTGAAATCATTAGTTGTCAGCAGGATATTTTATTCGAGGGGTGGGGCCATGCAGGACGTTTGCACGTGCATTGCTTGCACGTGCTCTTTACTGACCTATGAACCCTCCGCGTGGGTATAAAATCAAGTTACTGCTGCTATGTTTCTACACAAGCTCGCATTCGAACTACGAACTAGAGACTCCGCAGCTCTCCGAATCCGAAACTCCGAACAGTCGACCCACCGCACAATGGCAACTGAAAGGCGGGCTATCCTTGAGACCGTAGGTCCGAGTCATTATGTTGTCCATTTCGATGAAGACGATTGCATAGCCCGAATACCCAGGAAGTCAATGGTGAGGCCCTCCATGCCCAGTGTTGGTGACACGTGCAGTGTTGAGTGGAGTGATGGTGTGGAGTATACTGCTACAGTTTTAGCCATGGGTAAGAGCTTGTTTTGTCGCTAAATAAGCTACTTCAGTGTGTTCATATTTTTGTCAGCATTTGAAAGATGCGAGAGTCTGTTTTTGCACCAATTCACCATTATTTTTTTTACACATGTATATGTCAACAAACAGGTGATGCAGTGGCGGCAAAGAAGGCAGAGCAAGAGCTTTTTCGAAAACAAGTAAAAGAAAATCAGGAACCAACACCAAAAAGGAGAAAGGAAAACCTGGCTACCAAAACTCCATGCCGCAAATCTAATGCTACTAAGAAGCGGAAAGCACTGCGAACCATCCAAACATCAAAACAGGCGTCTAGCACACCCGACTTTGAGCTGGGGCCTCCAGCCCCTGGCTTATCACCATCTTCGTGCACAAAAGCTGTCTCTTCGCCAATACAAAAGAAGCAACCAGATTTAGAGATCTCCTTATCTGGGTTCTCGACCGATGACTCCACACAAAGTGAGACTATTCTGTCTCACAAAACACCTGAGAAGGTTAGTTACTTATTATGTACAGTATGCATTTTATTGAGATACGAAGATACATGCAACTTATGATTCCTACTGTTACTACTAATAGCATACACTTTCTTCCATTTTATTTCTTAGATGATGACTATCTGTATAGATGATTACAGTGCTGGTGTTAGCCTTCCATCACCAAATTCCTTTGGCTTGCATACAGATCAGGTACATGTACGTACATACATGTATGTGTATACAGCAAATACAATATTATTAATGTGCAAGATTTTCTAATACAAACATGTAATTATTTCTATTGCTTCATTTTCCACACTTCTTCTCATAGTGCATTCATCACCAGGAGATCCTTCACAAGCTGGATGCCTTGACGTCTGCTGTGAAAGCAATTGATGGGCGACTACTATCTGTACTGTCAAGGATTGCCGAGTTTGGACACTCCCAGATTCCAACACCTGCTCTCACCGCCCCAGCTCAATCCCAGGCCACAACACTTGACCCCATCATCTCAGCCCAACCCAAGACCCCAACACCTGCCCCCATCCCCTCACCTCAGCCCCAGACCCCCACACCTGCCCCCATCCCCCCAGCTCAATTCCAGACCCCAACACCTGCCCCCATTCCCCCAGCTCAATTCCAGACCCCAACACCTGCCCCCATTCCCCCAGCACAATCCCAGACCCCAACACCTGCCCCCATTGCTCAGCAAACATCATCAGCACCAGTAGCTGTTGCTTCCCAGGAATATCTAAGTGTCGACGAGATCCTGAGAATGAAACATGGCAGCTCTTCTCGGATGAACTTTGCAGCGAATATCAACCGTAGGATATTTTCATTCACAGAGAGGTCAATGTGCAACGTCAGGGGGAAACTTGGCAAAGGAATGTTAGATGCAGAGAAGATGGAGTATATCAAACTCGTTGCCTTCAGGATGTTCCCGTTAGAGAGCAAAGAAACTGTCAAGACTGCATGGAATGCATGTATAACTGCCATCGATGAAGTGAACAGGAGATTGAATAAGAATAAGAAGTAAACTTGTATGTAGCTCAGCCTTTAGTACTCATTGTTTATAATATCTACTTTACCGCTGCTACACTGCTCTTGTTCATTATGTTTTTGCTTACTTTACACATTGGCTACGCCTACTTTTCCACTACACGTACACTTAGCACTCGCGCGCGCCCTAGGGCCCAGCCACCGCGCGCGCGACTAGACTCGCGCGCTGTAAATACTCGCGTGTACCTGCACTCGCGGGTCCTCGCACCTTGCGAGCGAGTTTTTTTCGCCAACTCGCGTGTTAACTACCCGCCACACGCGAGTAAACTCCGCGCAACACGCGAGTATTTGTTACCTTACCTGTGATCTGTACTGTAGTCCTGTAAGTTTCTGTTGATAAGTTTCAATTATTCAATTCAACCAACAACATTACACATTAACATGTCTGTCTCAACAATATGACACTTAAAAAGCTTGAGATGAAATACAGCATCTTCTCCGTCAATAACTCAACAATATATGGCAACTCGACCTAAAAATTCTTATTAGTCGAGGATGCATTGTCCATGTAAATATGCAACTTTCTTATCCATGGTGGTACTTTTCCACTCTTGCAAAAGTAGTCGGTGATTAGGGCCTATACGTTCATCAAATATGTAGATGGCAGCTTGATCATCAGAATGATTGTGTATCCCAAAATGTCATGAAAAGAGAGAACTAGTGCCATGAATGTGAGTAAACTGGTAAAATAGAGACATTTAACACCATAGGTGCATGGGTGCACCTCAGACAGAGCTACTTAGATATTGAGACAAAGGAATCTACACTATTCAGAAACCAGGGGCCTGAGTGCAGCAATGGCAGAAACCAGGGGCCTGAGTGCAGCAATGGCAGAAACCAGGGGACCCGAGTGCAGCAATGGCAGAAACCAGGGGACCCGAGTGCAGCAATGGCACTACTAAAGGCCCATGTAAAAGGGAAAAACGGGAAGGCCTGGTCTTATTCATCACACAAGTAACACTAGGTGGACGTGTGGGGGGGAGGGGGGCACATATGTGACCCACTGAGCGAAAACCCGGCACATCGCGCATTTTATGAAAATCGAGATGAGACCGGAAATCGGTATACCAATGTGTAATTGTGTGGCAGAAAAAAAATGGAAGCGATCGGTTGCTTGGTTCCCGAGCTACAGAGCGAAATGCGTAGCGGATGCGGAACGCAACTTTTCGAGAAAACGCAATGTTTTTATGTTGCTACGGTAAATTTCAATATCTCCGTATACTATCGTGTCACGTAAATTTACACGTGTTCTTGTTAAAAAGCAGCTTGAAAGTCGGCAAAGACAGTTGGGAAAGACAGCGGTTGTGAAAGCGGGGGCTTACATTGTGTCTATGGACAGAAAGACAACCGTATACGGACTGGAAGCTGGTAAAATCGCGTTTTTTGAAAAACGCGTACAAGCTGTCCATAGCAACGCGTTCCCGTATTTCACGGGCCTGCCTGTGAGTTCGAGCTTATATCGTCGATGTAGTAGCAGAGCCGGCCTTCATAATTCAGCATCATACAGTGCAAGCCCCCTGTGACACGTTGGTGCAATAATCTGAGTTTAGCTGGGAAACGAGCTGCATGTACGGATAAAATTGCCTCTAACTCAAATTCAATATTTGCGCGAAGTGCCGGGTTTTCCCTCAGCGGGTCACATATTCAAATTGCATACACTTGAAAGTGAGTTGTTTTTTTTATCACTCAAGAAGAGCAGTTTTGGTCCCTCCCACTGTACATCCACTTCACATCCACCTGTAAATCTACAAAGCTTAGCCTGTGAGTGATGAAGACAATTTGACAAGCTATAGAGCCACTCTTGTAGCTTATTCCATAAACCATGCCCACGGAACGTCATCAGAGAACATCTGTATATTCCACTAACTAGTTCCCAAGCCTTCCTTATCTTTCACTGCTCTTCTGCTCCCGCTTATTATTATTGTGGGGGAAAAAGTGAGGAGGCCTGGGAACTAGGCTACTACTACTACTACCTAGTTGTTTTGTTCTTACCTGTGGTGGAAGACTGCCCAGAGTAACATCAGACCTGATTGTTTGATTGTGTCTTGGGTCCTCCAGGTAGCTTCTTCCAATATCAGCTGAATATCATTCTGTGCATCAAACAATGAGATGACAAAACGGAAGGAATTAGTTGAGGATGTAGGTTGTATTCAGTGAACGAACTGACGACAGCTTCAGCAGAAAATTGCATCCCGGAAATAATAACCCCGCTTCAAGCCTTTTGCTCTTGAGAATAAATGAATCCCCTGGGCTTTCAGCACCGGTATCATCGACTTTCGTATTTAGCACATGTGTAAATGACTCTCTCTCTGCCCGCCACCGAACATCAGGGGTACCATGCTACGTATTATACGAGTCCCCAATTCCCAAATGGTTCACAGATACTTGGGGCAGCTGCTCATTCTCTACATACGCTTTGTAAGTGTATGCATCTAAACGATTTCTTTGCACAACGCCTCAAGTAGACTTGTGGCAATCTTGAAGAACTCCTCTGCTTCTGATTGCTTTGGTTGGTAAGGATCTGGAAGCAGTGGTGTGGTGTCTTTGAGAGTTGTTACATAGCTGCTTTATAGCTATTTCTTCTTCGGATAGTGGTTGGGAAGGGATGTTATTAAAATCTGTAACCTTCAAAGTAAACAAACTTCAAATGAAAGTCTGCTCAGTTTCCCCTTCCACCACCTTTTCTATTGGAAGATAGACTTTTGAAAACGGTCCAGCAGGGCCAAAAGGCTTTCAAATGGAAGTCTGCTCAGCTTCCCCTTCCACCACCTTTTCTATTGGAAGATAGACTTTTGAAAACGGTCCAGCAGGGCCAAAAGGCTTTCAAATGGAAGTCTGCTCAGTTTCCCCTTCCACTACCTTTTCTATTGGAAGATAGACTTTTGAAAACGGTCCAGCAGGGCCAAAAGGCTTTCAAATGGAAGTCTGCTCAGTTTCCCCTTCCACTACCTTTTCTATTGGAAGATAGACTTTTGAAAACGGTCCAGCAGGGCCAAAAGGCTTTCAAATGGAAGTCTGCTCAGTTTCCCCTTCCACTACCTTTTCTATTGGAAGATAGACTTTTGAAAACGGTCCAGCAGGGCCAAAAGGCTTTTTCACATGGTAAAAGTTGAATGTTGTTTGTTGGACTTCATTAAGAGTCTGAACAAATGGTATGTCTGCAAAAAATATATATTTCTACATAGTACAAAAGCTTGGTCCAGGCACTATACAGACAGGGTGAGATCCCACATCTCATCACCAAAAGTAGTTTGGTTCCCAGACCCTTCCTGTATGGGCTGGGCGAGAAAGGGGAGGGGAAGGAAGGGTCGGGTGAATAACTCAACCCAATGCAGATCCACAGCTGCATTCCTGCTGTCAGTGTTGATGAGGGGAAAACGCGAATGTCGGGTAAGTGTGAGCCATGAATGAACACAGGTGAGTCGTCAGTCAGCGGTTGCGAAGCTAGAGATCCAGCAGTTTAAAGATGGGCTTGGGTGCTGTGTCCGGCAGAGTCTACAATCCGTACAACTACCAGGGGAAGGGAAAGTACCTCCCAGGCAAGCCTAGCTATCACTTACTTTCATGTTGTTTTCTGCTCTAGTGACAGGGTAGTAAACGTGTAGTCCTAGGAGTTTCGTTTTTGTAACGTAAGCTGGTCATGTCGCTTCCAACAACAGCTTCCAGGGAAGTTAGTAGAAAGCTCCCATCTTCTTCGCATTCAAATTCAGCAGGTTCTTCACCAGGAAGTTTATACTAAAATGTTCAAACAAGAGTGAACTCTTAATGTGGAGGTTTATATACGTATGCCATTCAGCCTAGTTTTGTTTTAGGTATAACTAGTTATTAGTTACTAAAACTAGCCGTACGCATCTTAGAATTGTTACTAAGACTAGTAGGATTGGAGGTTAACTAAGTCTTTAAGTCTCCATGCCAGTAGGTGTGAGCTATGAATAAAGTTCTGTGAATGTGTAGTGGCTGCACATTATAGATTGGGAATCCTTGGATTCACAACTGTCAATTATTAAACAGAAATTCCGTGGAATCACGTTAGGGTAGAGTTATTCACCAGACCCCTCCCCTTTGTCGCTCTGCCCATACAGAAGGGTCTGGGAACCAAACTAGTACAAGGACTATAATAGTGTATGGGTTGCTCACAGAAATTGGCAACAAGCATGGTTTGTATGCTGTGGTCTAGTAATGCGCTTGTGAAGCCTTTAGTTAGCTATCCAAACGATGCTGCTCTGGATTGCTCACTCAGGCTTGCCCCACGATGTTCTACATTTCCCACTAGTTAATTGATTACAAAAACATACTTCTCAGAGGAGAGTTGCCTTGGTTGGCCATGGATGGTTGTCCACAGATGGCTGCATGTCCACAGATGGCTGGTGGAAACACTAGCATTTTGTACAACAATATCCTCTGTGGCATAGAAGGACAGAAGAACCGCCACAAAGGTGGAAACGAATAACAACTAAAACACGAGCTGATTATACAAAGATTACGAGAGAATTAACAGAAGAACCATGAAAGTGGAAACGTGTAACAAGTGCCATTCTTGCCCACAGGCTGTCCTTGGGAAACTACATGTATACAGCTCAAGGCCGTCAGGTTTCCAAATAATGCACACTTGGAGTCAGTAATGCACCTGGGGTAGGTCTAGGTGCCAGTAGTGATAGTATGTAGACCTTTGCTTTCGTGCTATCATCCCTACCTTGTTCGCTTGTCATGCCATCCCTACTTCTTTTTACCTTTTTAATGTTTTTAAGTCTTGTTAGAGGGATATTTTGGGAGGTGCAAATTTTCGTATACACCACATGTAAATGGCTGTAAGGCCTTCATAAGAAATTTTCTTGTTTTTATTTTCGTATGCGCCTGTGCATTGCCATGCCCTCTAATGCCCCCTAGCTGGCTAATTTCAGCCAGGGTACTTTCCAAGTCTGAACCAAAGTAACCTTCATCCCGACTCCCAAGTTCTTTGAAAAACAATGAATAGCCCAGCTGCCTGGTTGCCGTACAGTGAGGTTTGCTGCCTGCTGCTCGCGTGCGAACTTGGCATATTTCCCTCTTTGTGTCGCACTTCTCACAGCCTCATTGGCATCTTTTATCGCCGCAGGGCTAACGGATGCAGACAGCGGTCCACTGATCTGGAAAGCTGTTCAAAGGCTGGAAATACCGGTACAACGCCATTACCATTTCTGCGTTTTAGAATCACCCATGCAAAAATTTAACATTTCTAACATTTGCACGTTAAAATTTTTGTGGTTTTAATTTTCGTATTTCCAGGCTTCATGCGAAATATACGAAAATTTGCACCCCTTCGAAAATTTCGTGCTGTATGGTATCAAGGCTAGCAGTTGGGGATTTGGCGATGTAATTACTGAAATAGTTCTGTACCTCATTCTGGTTTCAACGTGTGGACATTAGAGCCAGTGTGCATTGCTACTAATCCACTAGCTGTTACAGAGTACTCCAGCACAGTGGCAAGTTTGTATGCTAAATCAATGACTGTCGCAGCATCAAATCTCAATTAAATACTAGCATCTAGCGACTCACCAACAGCAAATCTGGAGGAGTAATCCAAAGCGAGACGGCAGTCGCAGGAGAACCCCAACGGGAGGCGGCAGTGGCAGGAGAACCCCAATGGGGGGTGGCAGTGTCAGGAGAACCCCAATGGGGGGTGGCAGTGTCAGGAGAACCCCAACGGGGGGTGGCAGTGTCAGGAGAACCCCAACGGGGGGTGGCAGTGTCAGGAGAACCCCAACGGGGGGTGGCAGTGGCAGGAGAACCCCAATGGGAGGTGGCAGTGGCAAGAGAACCCCAGTGGGGGGTGGCAGTGGCAGGAGAACCCCAATGGGGGGTGGCAGTGTCAGGAGAACCCCAACGGGGGGTGGCAGTGTCAGGAGAACCCCAACGGGGGGTGGCAGTGTCAGGAGAACCCCAACGGGGGGTGGCAGTGGCAGGAGAACCCCAACGGGGGGTGGCAGTGGCAGGAGAACCCCAACGGGGGGTGGCAGTGGCAGGAGAACCCCAATGGGAGGTGGCAGTGGCAAGAGAACCCCAATGGGGGGTGGCAGTGGCAGGAGAACCCCAATGGGGGGTGGCAGTGTCAGGAGAACCCCAACGGGAGGCGGCAGTGGCAGGAGAACCCCAATGGGGGGTGTCAGTGGCAGGAGAACCCCAATGGGGGGTGGCAAGTGGCAGGAGAACCCTAATGGGGGGTGGCAGTGGCAGGAGAACCCCAATGGGGGGTGGCAGTGGCAGGAGAACCCCAATGGGGGGTGGCAGTGGCAGGAGAACCCCAATGGGGGGTGGCAGTGGCAGGAGAACCCTAATGGGGGTGGCAGTGGCAGGAGAACCCCAATGGGGGGTGGCAGTGTCAGGAGAACCCCAATGGGGGGTGGCAGTGGCTGGAGAACCCCAACGGGGGGTGGCAGTGTCAGGAGAACCCCAACGGGGGGTGGCAGTGGCAGGAGAACCCCAATGGGAGGCGGCAGTGGCAGGAGAACCCCAATGGGGGGCGGCAGTGGCAGGAGAACCCCAATGGGGGGTGGCAGTGTCAGGAGAACTTCTGCTGTTCAAAGAGTTAACATACAGCAGTCAGTAATTGGTGTTACAACACAAATCCATAAATTTTGCAACCTGGCTATTTGCATGCAATGACACATAAGCATAATTTACTTCCCTGAGCAATCTGATTGGTGCAACAACATGCTGATATGCTTTATAATTAGGCCCCAGTTTTCCCAGTGAGGGTGTGTTTTTTGATCAGGCCACAGGACGTGTGAAAAAATTGGTCTGGGGTCGAGATTATATAGCACTACTAAAACATACCAAACCTTTCCTTACTTACACACCCTGCCCAATACTCCTGACAAACAGCGAAATCTTTCGTCCTTTCAAAGAACATAGAAACTCCCGTCCGGGATGCCACTACTTTACGAGGGGCTGCTGCCGACAGCACAAAGACTTTTAATGCTTCCAGTGACTTGATGTCACTGAATTCACCTGTGAAGTACATGCAAACATTTATTAAAAACACAAATAGATGTGTAGATGTGAGGAAAAGGACCACTTCACGCAAATACCGATTTTTTTGTCTGTTAAAAAAACTGCTGTGACTGAAATATTGGAACCATGTACAGCAGCTAACCAAGTTCTGCTCTAAGTCTGTGCACACGGTTAGTCTTGCACGCCAGACCCAGCCAACCACAGTGTGACTGTTTTCAGTAGTTTTCTGTGGTCTACATTGCGGTTGCCATGTAGCCAGTCAAATTGCAGATCTAATATAAATTCAGATAAATACTGCTACCTCAAGTTAACTCATTGCACGTGGGAGGCCACTTAGTTGCCTAATAATTGCCGGTTAGCCTTACCTACACAACATGCCCAATACTGTTGGCACAGTATTAAAATTTTGGATTTTGTCAAAACATCTTGAATTTGCTGTCATCTGGGTTGCAACCACAGTCCTCTCGGCTCACTTCGATCCCACCATAACTGGGAAAAGTGATGGCTTCCAATGCAGCTCCCGCTGGATTGGTAAATAGCAATAGGAATGCCAGCAGGCTTAAGCTCATTCTGTTTCTTCCATGAGTGGAACATGACTGAATTCAACGGAATTTGTGGGCATAGATGCTGACGGCACAAAAATTTCTTAAAGTTGCCAGTGATTTTATGTCACTGAATTCACCTGTGAAGTTCATGGAAACACATAATAAAACATAAATAGACGTGTAGATGTGAGGAAAAAGATCACTTCACGCAAATACCAATTTTTTTGTCTGTTGTATGATGTTAAAAAAAACTGCTGTGACTGAAATATTGTACAGCACCTAGCCAAGTTCTGCTCTAAGTCTGTGCACACGGTTAGTCTTGCACGCCAAACCCATCCAACCACAGTGTGACTGTTTTCAGTAGATTTCTGTGGTCTACATTGCAGTTGCCATGTAGCCAGTCAAATTGCAAATACACTCTGCTACCTCAAGTTAACTCATTGCATGTGGGAGGCCACTTTAGTTGCCTAATAGTTGCCAGTTAGCCCACGCAGAAGGCCACAAGTAGAGCTCATCGTTTACCACGAAGCTAAGAAGCTTAGCTAAACTCAGGGTAGGCCCCTTTATATTTGCTACTAATGAGCCTAGAGCAGACCTTTTGGCTGACATCATCACTCTTGAAAGGCAGGAAGAGGTGGTGCTAGTTCGGAGTGGTTGCATGTCAGACACGAAGTTAAATACAGTGAGCAAACAGCTTCCAGTTTTCACTTGAGGTAGGACTTGTACCTTCAAATAACTTAGAAACCGGCTTATAAGTCAGAGCTGTAAGTGTCTAGGGATAGAATTACAATGGCCTATATTTGTATTTACGGATTGAACATTATAACAATGACACTAGAAATATGTTGGGACCACGAGTGACTCAGATGGTAGTGGTTTTGTGTCATCTTTTATCTTTCATTCAAAATTCAGCTAAAGGGTTGCGTTCAGTGGCCATGCAGCCCTTTTACCTGTTTGTTGAAAAATGTCTAGTATATACGTTTTTTTAAGTACTGATTTGAATAAACAACATATTAATTTGCTAAGTACATTGCTTCACAGGGCTGCAGTTACTAGGTTGCCAGGGGCCCTTAAGTTGGTTGGTAGTTGGCCAACCACGTAAACTTCATCCAGGTTGTAAGAGACCCCTGCTACTGTGGATTGTAAAAGAGCCACAATGTGGTGATTTCTTACCTAATTTTGGATAAAAGAGTTCAAATCCACTTAAGTTGGTTGGTAGTTGGCCAACCACGTACACGACTCCTGCTACTATATATTGTGGATGCTAAATCAGTGACTGTCACAGCATCAAATCTCAATTAAATACTAGCATCTAGCGACTCACCAACAGCAAATCTGCAGTGAGTAATCCAAAGGGAGGCGGCAGTGGCCGAAGTACTCCAAAGGGAGGCGGCAGTGACAGGAGAACCCCAATGGGATGCGACAGTGGCATGAGAACCCCGACAGGAAGCGGCATTGGCCGGCGAACCCCAGCGGGAGGTGGCAGTGGGAGGAGAACCCCAATGGGAGGTGGCAGTGGCATGAGAACGGGAGGCGGCATTGGCCGGCGAACCCCGACGGGAGGCGGCATTGGCCGGCGAACCCCAACGGGAGGTGGCAGTGGGAGGAGAACCCCAATGGGAGGTGGCAGTGGCATGAGAACGGGAGGCGGCATTGGCTGGCGAACCCCGACGGGAGGCGGCATTGGCCGGCGAACCCCGACGGGAGGCGGCATTGGCCGGCGAACCCCAACAGGAGGTGGCGGTGGGAGGAGAACCCCAATGGGAGGTGGCAGTGGCATGAGAACGGGAGGCGGCATTGGCCGGCGAACCCCGACGGGAGGCGGCATTGGCCGGCGAACCCCAATGGGAAGGTGGCAGTGGGAGGAGAACCCCAATGGGAGGTGGCAGTGGCATGAGAATGGGAGGCGGCATTGGCCGGCGAACCCCGACGGGAGGCGGCATTGGCCGGCGAACCCCAACGGGAGGTGGCAGTGGGAGGAGAACCCCAATGGGAGGTGGCAGTGGCCGAAGTACTCCAAAGGGAGGGCTGCCACTTTCCACGCAGTGACAGGAGAAACTTCATCCAGGTTGTAAGAGACTCATATATTGTGGATTGTAACAGAACGGGCATACTTATTGTAAACAGCAAACATAGACTCACAATTCAGTCCTCTACTTACCGTGGTTGCACTTTACTCTCTCCATATTCAGACCATATTTTTCGAGTCCTTCCGCAGCAGAGAGCACCCACAATGTGGTGATTTCTTATCTAATTTTGGATAAAAGAGTTTAAATCCAATTTGAGCTTGAATATCCGTTACTTCACTTATTTATTATCTGCAGTATGCAAATAAGTAGTTTTGCAAGTTGATTTTCAAATGTTAGCAAACTTTCTTGTGACAGCAATATACCCATTAATTTTCGCTATCAACTCCCTAATAAAAAGTGAGACTACACAAGATTTCCAAGAGTAGACTGAAAATTTCATTAGCCACAGCGGTTAGATCAATCTTGTCTGTCTCATTATTGTGAACATGCAAGATCATACACCAGTTCAGTCTTGTCTGTCTCATTATTGTGAACATGTAAGATCATGCACCAGTTCAGTCTTTTTTGTCTCATTATTGTGAACATGCAAGATCATGCACCAGTTCAGTCTTGTCTGTCTCATTATTGTGAACATGCAAGATCATACACCAGTTCAGTCTTGTCTGTCTCATTATTGTGAACAAGCAAGATCACACACCAGTTCAGTCTTGTCTGTCTCGTCATTGTGAACATGCAAGATCATACACCAGTTCAGTCTTGCCTGTCTCGTCATTGTGAACAAGCAAGATCATACGCCAGTTCAGTCTTGTCTGTCTCATTATTGTGAACTAGCAAGATCATACGCCAGTTCAGTCTTGTCTGTCTCATTATTGTGAACATGCAAGATCATACACCAGTTCAGTCTTGTCTGGTTGTGGCTCCTGCTGTTGTATTGGCTGTGTGATGAGCTTTGCTCTACCAAAGAGGCCAGTTTTGTGCTCAGCAACCCCAATGATTGTCACTGTCTCTCCCTCCTGCTCAATCTTGGTTCGCCTTTGGTACTTCAGCAATGTGGCATTGGTCACAGCACCGGGTCTCTGTCAGCTCCGAAACGTCAGCAAAGCAGCAACCATTATGGTGCACATGTCTGTAGTAATTGTGCAGCTTGTTACTCGTGTCATCTTTTTAGTTGAGGTTAAGGTGTCTGTTTGTGTATGCTTATGTTGTGGTTACCTTATTGTATTTACACCTCCCTTGCTGCATTTGTGCATGAATGTTCCTTTTGTGTCATGTTAGGCTTTTGTTCTTTGTGCTCAGGGACCTGCTCTCCGTAAGGTCTCTTTTACTCTTTGTTCTAGCTGCGTATATATTTGGCTGTTCAGTTGTAACTAGGAGTTGAGTTGAATTCCAGATAAGAATAAGAAGTTACAAGAACGAAGTTAAGGGGATTCGTATCCCCAGCCACCTCAAGATATTACAATGTCCACCTCACGTTTTGACACTGGCAAATCCTTTCCGCATTTGTCTAACTTTGGTGAAGTCCTTCCACATTGCCTCACTCTGGATGACATCATCGACCTCAGTGATGTGGGAAGAACTCAACTCCTCCATTCGCTTCATCCTTTTTTGGTCTTTTTCTTTCTTAGGGTAGCCTTCCACCCTTTTATGGTGTCAGCCATCCTCATGGCACGCTGAAATGTGGTGTTGCGTGGATCATGAAACCTCTAGCGCATCTAATTTATAGATTCTGCCATTCGCTGCTACATTAAACACTTACAGTTATCCTTATATGCTGTGAGCATATCTCTATCAAGCAGATGCTCCCAGTCTGGCAAAGCAGGCTTCCCGCATGCAAATTTCAAGTACTTGGACACATCTGTTGCTATTTCTGTGGCAACTTTTGTACTCTGGTTTCCGTCCATGTTTGTCAGAAAACTTCGAAGGACATTGGAGTGCTTTCTGAGGGGGAAGCACTGTACTGCTGAACTTCTTTGACCAATTGTACACTAAGTTTATTGGAATCTAATAATCCCAAGCGCAGAAGCTTCTAATATCACGTGAAGTTAACCACGATAGAGTGATGAAACAAAATACCTGCCTGAACTAAAGTTTATATGAGCAACTAAAAGTAAACACTGTTGACTAAGTTTCATTGATCAGGTTCTACTATATAAGAATCATTAACAACCACAGTGGGAAACATAACAATACTTTCAAAAGTTATATATACTTGTAGATACTGAGTTTGGATGATTTTCATAAAGTTACTTGCCCTTGTTCGCTTTATTAACAGTTTTCACTCTGTCCTGTATTTGTCTTGGTGTTCTTGCTAAGGTCGTGGTTTTCTAGGCTTGGTGTGGTGCCTTCCCGTATGTATTGGTCAAAGTATAAGTTGATCACCTCCCTCTCATGAGGTGTGAACGGGCGGTGTTTTTTCCGGCTAGGGTTAGGATCACCATTGTCACTGTCTGAGTTGTTCGCATGAGGTGTGATGCCTATAAAACAAGGCAAACTCGAGAATTGCTGTTGCGTAACACTTGATCCTGTCGTTGTGGAAGCCCTCCTTGGATAACGCATGGCTGTGTGCAAGTTTTGCTAGTAGACAGCCCAATTCCACGCAGAATGGGCGGTGTTTTTTCCGGCTAGGGTTAGGATCACCATAGGAGAGTCACATCAGGAATTAAGGGTACTTAAAAACACCAGTGGTCATTTTTTCCACTTATGCATGGGCTCCTTAATAGAAGTTCTTGACAAGCTCTTGGCAAGAATCCATCCAAAATTTTTGCAAGATCCTGGTCATGAAACTTATAAGATTCTTGCACTTGAGCCTACTTGAGCTTGTACACAGCATTAACCACGGCATATTTGGCTAAGACGTTGCAAAGATTTGGTTCTCCTTGCAATAGATCTGGTCAGTGCTACTTTCATAGAGCAAGGCATTTGACATGACAGTACATGTGCACATTCAGTTAGCTTATATTACAGTACGTGACTTACCCAACACGCAACAGCAACTTGTAGTACCGGCACTATGAACAGCAACATGTGGACCTGACATTTGTGGGTGGAGCCTAGAAAGTGGTCATGTGACATCCCCGGAATCACGTGTCATTATGAGCCAGCAAGACATCTTAATGCTGCAAATCTTGCCAGAATCACTTGCATGAACTTGGCATGAACCAGCAAGAATCTTTTCAAGGATCTTGCATTGTCTTGTCAGATGAATTCCACAAATCTTGCCAGAATCACTTGCAAGAACTTGGCATGATCCAGCAAGAGTCGTTTCAAGGATCTTGTCAGATGAATTCTGCAAATCTTGCCAGAATCACTTGCAAGAACTTGGCATGATCCGGCAAGAGTATTTTCAAGGATCTTGTCAGGTTAATCCTGCCAAACCTTGCCAGAATCACTTGCAAGAACTTAGCATGCATGATAATCTTTTCAAGGATCTTGTCAGATGAATCCTGCCAGAATCACTTTCAAGAACTTGGCATGATCTTGCACGAATCTTTTCAAGGATCATGCAAGATGGATTCTTGCCAAGAGACCTTGTCAGTATCATGTAACATCATGTAAGATCTCTCAAGATCATTCAAGGCATTTGTAGTAGGGTATATACATACATACATACAAACGTGAACTGACTATATTGCACGATTAGTAGTCTTGCGCCAAGGCGCTCGACAATTACCTGTCCATGTTACAATGCTGGCGTAGGTAATTCTACTGTAATGAAAAGTTAACAGCAACGTAAACAGTCCAACGGTGAGTACACAGGTCAGGGTTGTTTGGCTCTCCTTTCAGCTAAAACTTGTTGAGGTGTGCAGCAGCTAGCTCGTCACTAACATGCTGCCAGTTATATTTCTTGTAAATTTGCGAACTCACGGCTTTGTTCAAGTACCTCAAGTGAGAGGACGGCAATGCTCCCTGATAAACGCGCTCGCAATGTTTAGTAATACGCTGCGAGATGCCACCGCCAAATTTAAAGTCCGCCAATATTTTTTAAGCTCGGTTTGTGGCCAAACCGCCAAGGTTAAAGACTGCTAATATTTCCGGCTATATGGTAGGTTGCTTGTACAGGATATGGTGGTGCACTATAGTATGGAACGCCAAGAAATCAAGGGAGCTGCCTCATCTGCAGCAGACAGGGTGAGTGTGATTGAGTCTTACTCCTGCAGGATAAAATGGTTTCTAGTCCTAAAGCTGTTAAATTTCTCACATTGGACCATCATGGAGTCATACTCGGCTGGCAATGAGCAGACACAATAAAGAGTTATTACGATATATTTTCAACCAGTACAACACTTGTGCAGTAAACTAGTTGTACATTTGATTGGTCACATTGTCCAACCACGTGCTAGTTTGAGCGGTTGTTCTAATAAAATGCACGGAAATTGACCGGTGTCTGCCAGTTATTTTGCACACTGGTGGATGGTTATGTAGCTCGATGTCGTGGGCACATACCCCTTTCGGTACCCGCACCAATCTGTACGTGGATCTCGTGTTGTAGAAATCTTTGTAGCCCCTATGCCTGTCAAGCAGAGTAACTGGTACACAAGGAGTTTCCCGGACCAATCACATGCACTGCTATGCCGAGGGTTTGGCACTGCAGTGCCTTTCATTCTTTCTGTACTCAAAACTAGTCTCACAAAGTTGGACTCTCACACGACATGTTCAACCATGCTACAATGTGTTGTGCTTGATTCTGGGTACCCGCACCAATCTGTATGTGGATCTCGTGTTGTAGAAATCTTTGTAGCCCCTATGCCTGTCAAGCAGAGTAACTGGTACACAAGGAGTTTCCCGGACCAATCACATGCACTGCTATGCCGAGGGTTTGGCACTGCAGTGCCTTTCATTCTTTCTGTACTCAAAACTAGTCTCACAAAGTTGGACTCTCACACGACATGTTCAACCATGCTACAATGTGTTGTGCTTGATTCTGGGTATCCGCACCAATCTGTACGTGGATCTCGTGTTGTAGAAATCTTTGTAGCTCCTATGCCTGTCAAGCAGAGTAACTGGTACACAAGGAGTTTCCCGGACCCATTCCTCATAAAGCAGCTGTGGTATACTGCCCTCCATAAAATCGAACAGAGGCTGAAATTTAGGGAGCAGGTGGGTGGGCAGTGATCTCTTCCGTCTTGCAGGTACAGCAGCTTTACACTGCGGGCATAGCTTTGTTGGAGGCATACTTACTGCCAATGGCCAATAATCAGCCAACTCGCAAAGAACGTCTCTCCCAAGAACGAACTGGCCGCTAGCCACGTGGTCCAGATTCATACGCACACTCGTTTTCCACGGAGTAAAAAATGGCCGACTTATCATGTAGGCCTAGCCGTACCAACAGGAAACCTCTAGCTTCGCAACGAAGCATTTTCAGAGGAAATAACTTAAAATTTTCAACCTTCATCCACTGCTGAGAAGGTTAGTATCGTTTGTGGCTTGAATAATCACGTGAAAAGTGAGATGTTGAGTAACAGACACACAGACACACAGACACACAGACCAAGTACTGTAACCCTCGCTGCGCATGCGCACCAAAGGTTAATTAAATGTAAACAAAGTGTTGATTCATTGAAGTGGCAGTTTATTGAAGTGGAAACACAATGAAGGTATTAGACGGTTGACAAAATGTTGTTGATTTATTACCAAATTCGAAGGTGGGACTAGGTAGAGGCCCTATTATACGTAGCTATCATTGCTTGGTTCCCCTACTCTCTTTTATCACTTGTAATGCAGAAAGGCAATTTACTGCAGCAATCAAAAGCTGGAAGTGGTCTGGGAACAAGGCAAAGGAAAACTTGTCTTTGTTTTAAAACTTGGTACTTTTTTTAGTAAATGTATCAAAGTTATTTACTTCAAGCATCAAAATCTGGAAGTTGCCTGGGAACGAGACAAAGTAAAACGTACTCCTCTTGGTTTTAAAACTTGGAGAGTACTTTCAGTAAATGCATCAGTATCTCCATACTACAAAAATGAGTTGAAATCTATCGAAAGGTTTCGTGTATCACAGGTTGATAAGTATGGCTGTAACAGTAACCGAACACAACCTTTAATGGAATATGAGCAGAACCCCCCAAGTTCCACGAAAGCACAAAATTTACTAAAAGACAAAGAGACTTGAACACGTAAATACACAAAGCATAATGGGACCTGCGCTGGGACAATTCCACTGTATAGTCTAACCACAACTACATATTAAGTTAAAACAGCATCCTTCTGCAGGTTATATTAACTCAAACGAGTTAAAATAATCCAGTGTTAACCAGTCTTTTACAATGGTTTATAGTTTAACACGTTTCTTGATTCTTTTCACTGCTAGAACGGAGAAGAAAAAAGATGATGCAAGAATAATGAAAGCACCTTTTACCAGTCACTCTTTGCGCACTACAAAATGATCATATTTCACCTACCTTCACACACACGAAGATGATACATGTCAGTATAGCAAGTACTATAGATACCACGACAAGTGTCAGTACAATTGCCAGCTGAAAGAAAACAGATTTCTCAACTCTTTCACTGGTAGAACAGAAGAGGAGAAAGAAAAGATGACAAAAATGACATGTATTAGTGGTGAAAGCACCTTCACCTGTCACTCTTCTCTGTATCTTTCTCCTCGTTCACTTCTTCATTCCTTTGTAAAACATGGCAGTTACTAAACTTTTCACCCGGATACATTGGTTGAAATGTTTCACTTCAACAGTACCTCTGGTTCACGTCAGTTTATTTTCCTTCAAACCGACCCGAGTTGTTCAGTGCTGTGATGCAAACATCGCTTTACAAAATAGCTAGTGTACTTGTGCTACAACCGTGCAAACATCCCGTCTACGCTTTCCAGATGCCACCTTGTCCAGCCATCATTGTTGTTGTGTTTCCACTTGACCTCCACAGGAATGAGCATCAGTACTACAGGTCATGTGGGAATGACTTGCATGTACTACAAGTTCCTTCTTCGTTAGGACTCTCCTCAAGCTGTTTTGGCTTCTAAATGGTTGGGCTAAGGGTGGAACCATTTCTCTATTAGTCCTCAAGGGTGAGGACTAATGGTGGAGCTATTCTTCTGATCCTCAAAGGGGAGCAGTTCGCCAACGTTCTGTGACAGCAATATTCACTATCAACTACACAAAGAGTAGACCGACAATTTCTAAAAACAAATTCAATTCTATCTTCTTCTTGTGAACTTGCAAGATCATACACCAGTTCACTCTTGTCTGGTTGTGGCTCCTGCTACTGTATTGTGGATTGGCATAATGTGGTGATTTCTTACCTAATTTTGGATAAAACTGTGAGCTTAAATGTCAGTTACTTCACTTATATATTATCTTCAGTATGCAGATGAGTAGTTCTGCAGGTTGATTTTTAAACGTTAGCAAACTTTCTGTGACAGCGATGTCCATTAATTTCACACTGAATTCCCTAATAGGTGAGGGTCACCTCTTGCAATGTTTTAAGAGCGTTGCATTGGCATGTTCTGAGTGCAACTGGTTATTGAGCATCATGTAAAGTACCCACTTGTTCTCATAGAGCAGCTCTGTGGTGGAACTTCAGTTTGTAGTTCCTCTTCTGCTGCAACTGGCTTGTCACTGCAAGATTTTGCCAATGCTAATCGACATGCTGGAGAAAAACATGAAGAATTGGTCATCCTCTTTGAGGCAGTCCTTCATTAGCTTGTGTACTGAAGGCTCGTCATGAAACAGGATAAACACATACCGTATAGCGGGAAATTTTCGTTGGTGCAAATTTTCTTAGAATTGACCAAAATACCTTGAGAATAAATTTCGTAGTTTTAAATTTCGCATGATCTACTGGACGCACGCGCGTACGTTCAATGGCCAGCCGATTAGGACACGCCCATTTGCTAATATTCCACGTGCATGCAGACAAAAAGATCACACCCAGGTTCAATCGAAGATGGCATCTTTCTCAGTGGAAGCGATGGTGAGAGGTTACCACATCTACAAAGACATTTGGACTGCTGTTGTTAGCACCTCACACTGCAGCTGCCCGTGCCGTTCAAATTTTCGCAGTTTTTATTTTCGAATGCGGAGCGAGCATTCGAAATATACGCAAATTTGCACCATTCGAAAATTTCCCGCTATACGGTACTCATTTGAAGGGCGAGTTAGCTGTTCAATTCAAACTTGTCTTGGCTAGGTGGCAACTTCCTTGTACTCACCGCCTTGTCAGTGAGTACGAAACTTGTATAAAGAAAGAAAAAAACCTTACTCGTGTTTTACTCTCGCCCCCTCCCCCCCAAATGAACCTGGGATGGGGGAGGAAGTGGGAGTCCAAGTTTGTCGGGGTTCGATGGGGATCGATGCTTGGAACATTTTCGTTCTGAAGGTAGAACATCCCTACATTGTCTGAAAGTCAGAAAACTGCATGTTTTAATTGTAGCAGCAAACCAAAGTGCATGTTTTAGTGTTAGCGCGACAAACTACTCTCGAAAGTGCACAAAACGCACTCAATAAGGGCTGCAGTGTACAAAATCCTGATTTCACTGAGCATTAGATGTGTGCACGACCGCTCCTTATGAGATCTCTCATTGCTTCTCGCTGTGCAAGTTTCTGTCGTGCCTCTCGACTCATCCTCCGTGTTTTGCAGCTGTACCCTAACACATGCAGCCGCCGCGAGTTGGTCTATCTGGACTGCTGGCCACACCCATTTCCGTATCCCGTAACCTTAAGTGTCACATTATTGCACAACACTGATTTGCACAAATAGCACCCTGTAGGTAGCCTGTGAACAATCTTTGTTATTGAGTAGTCCATAAATCAAGTGTACGATTCAAGGTGAGTGGCCACAGGCAAAAAAAAAACACACACACACACACACACACACACACATGCGATTCAGCCCCTGTACTGCACAATTAGTTAGAAATTGCATGGTGTAATGTAGCAACACCTCATACCGTAAATTCAGCTGCTCTAATCCGGATCCTGGAAACCCTTCAAATGCTCCTTTGATTACTGTTCTGTCATTGAAATGAGCATCCTTTCCACCTTGAATCCCTCGAACAACCCCTTCATGAGTGTTCCATCTGTGTGGTGGGTATCTCTCCCACCACACCTCAACATGACCCCCCGCAACCACATGTGAAAGTTTTGTACTATTTCAGCGTCGGTGAGGCGGTCTGTGCAAGAGAAGGAGGTCATGAGTAGAGTAGGAGGTCACTTAGAAGTCAAGTTATCTAAACATGTCAGTGAACCCTTGATGTGCAGAAACAGTTATTAGTTAATGGTTTATTGATCTTTTAGGACCCAGATTTATTGATCTTTTAGGACCCAGATTTATTGATCTTTTAGGACCCAGATTTATTGATCTTTTAGGACCCAGATTTATTGATCTTTTAGGACCCAGATTTATTGATCTTTTAGGACCCAGATTTACTGATCTTTTAGGACCCAGATTTACTGATCTTTTAGGACCCAGATTTACTGATCTTTTAGTACCCAGATTTACTGATCTTTTAGGACCCAGATTTATTGATCTTTTAGGACCCAGATTTATCTGTAACTTTACTTCACACGGTATGGCTGCTGACTGTGTGTAGCAATCCCCAATGTCCCCTATAGCAATGATTACAGCTTCTCTACACTAACAAACTTCCTGCACTCAGATATTTTCAAGTTTTGGTTTCAGCCGATGCACATTGTATACATCAACACTTACTTCCTCCTCTATCCGCGGTGGCAAATTGGGGAACCTTCAAGTTCACAAATTATAGTAGCATCATCAGAAAACTTGATGACTGTACATGGATCTGCATCATCATGATAAGGTGGTTCAGGTGACTCAACTGTAATAAACCAGAAGAGAATTTTGGTTACAGCGGAAGTGAATGAAGAACACAGAACTAGTGAGGTGATTTACAAACCTTTATTAGCTACATGCCATGCATGCATGGCCTGTGTGCAGTGACCTGTTACTTCACTGGTAAACTACATAACAGTTTAATGCATTGCTTGCTCACACCCGCCCCATCTTGTTCTGCATTACCCTAGTTAGCTATCCTAAGCAGGAAGGGGTGGGATGGAAGGGGTGGGGCCACACCAAGATGGCAACACGGTAAGAGTGCCAGTCGCAGGCTTGTAAAGCTGTCTGTTCTTAGGTTGTATGCTATCACTTGCTTCGCTGCTGGAGAGGAGTCTATAGTAGCTTACAACAGGAGCTGTACTCCAGGTAAACATAAAACAAAGGCAAATAAGCCTGCCTATTATCGCTAGCTGGCAGTCTCTGTCTGAACAGCTGCTCGCTGCGATGTTCAGAGCTGTTGCCTGCCCTTATTACTTTGTAATAAGGGCAGGCGAGTCGTAGAGAATAGAAACACTAACAAACTTTCTGCACTCAGATATTTTCAAAGTTTTGGTTTCAACCAATGTACATTGTGTACATCAACAACTTACTTCCTCCGCGGTCCATTGTTGTGATTGGGGATCCTGGTAAATCACAGCAACGAACGATCTCAGCGTCATCTGTGAACTTAATGATTATGCAAGGATCCGCATCCAAAAGTTCAGACGACGATGATTTTTACTGTAATAAACCAGAAGAGAATTTTGGTTACAGTGGAAGTGAATGACGAACACAGAACTAGTAAGATGATTTACCATCATGGGGCAAGCCTGAACAAGCAGCACACTGCTGATTCAGTACTAATTTGTCATGGCACACAACAGGATTTGTCACTACTGTAAGCGCTGATTAATAACGTGGGGCGTTATCATTTTTTGCAGCACTAATAGGTCGTTACTTTCGTGTGGGGCATTATATCTATATGGGTTGTTATAGTTAAGAGCGCAATGTTGTATCAGTATTTACCGCATAAAACTACAAAATCTATAATAATAGAATTAATGTTCTAGTCGTAAGCGTTTTCCCTGCTTCGTCCCAGTCCCATACTCAGTACTTGTACTGTTTGACCGATATTATCGCTAGCTGGCAGTCTCTGTCTGAACAGCTGCTCGCTGCGACTGAGCTTCATAGTCTTGCAATTAGATCCTTCCCACACTGCGCGCGCTCGGGATCTAAATATGCGTAGACCACTCAAGCTCGGTTAATAACTATGATATAATTGGTACAAAAATAAACAATTTCACTGCTATAAGACTCTGATGAGTTTTCACTTTGTTTTCAATTGCACCACAACGGAGTTCTCTTTTTTGAGGAGGGGGGACGGGAGTGTTTTCTTTCTCCTCCTGCCAAGCTTGAGGGGAGGGGTTGTCATCCTCACAGTCATCGTCCTCCTCCTCCTCGTCTTCTTCCACTGTCAGCAAGACAACAAGAAGATCTTTAGCGAACATGTACACATCGCCTCCCCCAGAGAATGGACAGAACTTTTCGACATTATGTCCTGATGCTGGTGTGATGCTAACACTTTGTAGTGCTGGGAGCTGCTTTACAATGCAAGTTTTGGACACTAAGGAAGCCTATCAGCAGGTACTTTTCTAACTTTGGTTAGCTGCCATCATGTATAACAACTAGTAACAAGTAACCTTGGCTTCGATCTATGACTACGTGCATACATATATATGTGCCTATGCTGGGTGAGTAAGTTTACAAGGCTCCACAACTTACACTTTACATAAAGATGTCAGTTGCACGAAAACCTCTTAACCAACATCGAAGAATGAACTTACAGCATGCTGTACAGTATTCGCTGAATGTTAGTCTTGCGAGGCTTCACAAGAATATACCTGCAGAAACACGCAGACTGACCCCCACCTAGCTTATTTCGACATCATCCTTGCCTGTACGATCAGAAACAAGAGCCAAAATAATGTGTTTATTCACACTTGTGGACGTTAGAAACGCTCTCATCATATCTGCGTCAACTCAGAGTGCTTGTGCTCAAACGCGCTTCCGCTATACAAACAATAGAATAATAATTTCATTTTTACGTGTACAAATAAATTAGAGTACGTAAATTACCATTTTTATCCCGGAAAAGGGGGGTGTACGAATTATTAGAAATTCTACGGTAGTTCTCGGAGGGGCTGAGTCAGGTCAGCAAGGGTGGGGGAAAATTTACTCAGCTGGTTTGCCATCCCCAGAAAGCAGCGTACATCACCAGTTGGAGCTGGTACCGTCTGTATGGCCATGACCTTGTTTTGGTCAGGTCGGATTCCCTCACTGTCAATGACTTGTTCCAGAAACGTGACCTGCTTCTGTGAGAACTGACATTTCTCGATGTTCAAAGTCACTCCTGCATCTTGGAGCTAGTGGAGAACCTTGTTAAGGCATTTGTCATGTTCCTCCTGGGTTTTACTGTGGACCAAGAAGTCATCAATCATGCAGACCACTCCACTTAGGCCACTCAGGGTCTTGGACATTCGCCACTGAAAGTGCTCTGGAGCACTAGTGATCCCAAATGGTAGTTGGTAGAAGCAAAATCGCTCAAATGGGGTTATGAAGGTGGTAAGCAATGCAGATTCGGGAGAGAGGGGTTTTTGCCAAAATCCAGAGTTGGCATCTAACTTAGTAAACACCTGGGCTCCTGCATGCTGGGCCATTGTCGATTCGACTGCGGGTAGTGGATGTTTTTCCCTACGCACACACTGGACTGGTTCAGTGGGGTCAAGTCCACACAGATTTTCACTTTTCCATTCGCCTTGGGAGCAACAACCATGCCTGCACACCACGTAGTTGGCTCATTCACTTTGGCAATGACTCTGCTCCGATGTTCCCTAGCATGGGTTGGCAACTTTCCACACCTGGAAAACACTGGGCTACTGACAGGTTACCTCTGAGGGGTTGCTCTATTCACATGCAGGCTTTGAGGGATCGCTTGGCTTTGTCTGCCATTTGTCCTCTGGCCAGGCCCTTGTTTCCGTTGGATGGCTCCAATAGGGGTATTAGGTTTCCCCGCACTTATGCCCAGCAGTAAGGGCTGCTGTTGTTTTGATAGCTTCTGATTGGCGCACCTGCATTACGGCTTTCTCAAGTGTGAGGTCCGGATCAAGCTGCAATTTTTAGTGTTCTGCAAATCCATAGAGTGCTGTAATGAAGGCGTCGACGGGCTCTCCTTCTTCTTTGCGCATGTTGAACTTAGCCCACTCAGAAATGACGTTCCTTCGTTTGTTGAAATGCAATTCGAATTGGCTATCACCACATCGTACTTTTTGGAGTCACGTTCCTAAACTCCGAACGACCGCAGGATGTCGTCTGCGTCATCTCCCATGGAGTAGATCAAAGTGTTAACCTGTGCCTCGTTGTCTTTTTCTTTGAGGCCATACACTTGGTCGGAAATGCTCGAAGCGACGACTCCATCTCATCCATTCCTCGGGATGACTGAATGTGAACGGTTAAGGGAGGGGGGCGCTTGGTACGAGGCCGCCATGGTTACTCTCTCCTCGTAAGGCAGTGACGGAAGAACACTCTTGCCACCATTGCCACCATGCACTGTTGTGTTAGCTATGCCTAGCTAGTCGGATCTCTCAGAATTCTTACAGAGAGGTCTTCACTTGAAACTCATGGAACTCAACACAATACCTGTTCAACTGATGTGTACAGGGATGATATAATGCAGTTGATATACCGCGCAACAATGATAAGCACAATACATATGCATTGGTGGTACAATGTAGTAACTAACACTACATATGGCAAGTCTTCTTGTACCTTGTGAGCACAATTTCTCCTACTGTCTTTTCTGCCTCATTGTAAAAGTTGGGTGACCTTTGAAAGACATAACTGAGATAATCATGTAGCATAATTATGTCAGTGTACTCTGCAGATCCAAATGTCTGTCCGAACCTCGCCCGATAAACGTATGCAGGTGCACATCTCTGGAATGAGCAGGAAGGATCCTGCACCACCCTGTTGCTCTGATCTCCCTCTTATTTGGCTGGCTCACCAGTAATGGCTGTTCTAGGTCGTAAATTTACATGGAAAGATATATCGCCATGAATCAATGATTCTGCGCATGCGCATCGAGAGTAAAGGGTTAAATAGATAACACTTCGTAGTGTGTGTTTTACCAGGTGCTGATATTTAGATGATGTCTGAGCTATCAGCAAAAGCTGAGTTTCAAGTCTTTGTGACACTGTCCCGGAATTTCATCAGTGTATCGACCCTTCTCTGTGGCGAAACACAAGTGTAAACAGCGATGTCCTTCATGATCCGAATGTCTGTTCGAGCCTCGCCTGATAAATGTGCGCAGGTGCACAGCTCTGGAATGAGCAGGAAGGACCCTGCATCTTCCCCTCTTGCTCTGATCTCCCTCTTATTTGGCTGGCTCACTAGCAATGGCTGCTGTAGGTCGTAAATTTTGGCACCATACGCCTTGCACTAGTAGTCCACAAAGGAGATCTCTTCTCTGCCTCATCGTGGAAGTTGCGTGAGCTTTTAAAGAGTTAACTGAAAAAATCATGTACCTTATCTGTGTGGAAGATCTGGTGTGAAACGTCCGCACAAAGCATCAGATTGGTAAACAATCTAGCAAAGTATGTTTATACTCCGAGCATATATATTATATTCAATTCATGCCACATTGAGACTTGTGCTTTCTCATAATCCTGGGTGGTGAACAGCACCATGAGGAGGATGGCCGAGATTAGGATCTAGCTATGTATCTCATGAGATCAATCAGCATCTGCAGGCTTGTATTTGAAACTGGTCCTCTTTTGATAGATGGTTTCACCAGGAACCACCTGCATGGCCATGGTGGCAGAACAGTGTGTCACCAAATTCCAGGTTCCACCCATCCAAATCTCCTTCGTTTCAGGAGTCTTCTTGATGCGGTCCAGGAATTACGTCAGTGCAGTGAAACACAAGTATAAACAGCAATGTCCTTCATGATCTGGTGCTGTTTTGATAGATAGTTTCTCCGAGCCTTGTCCGATAAACGTATGCGGGTGCACAGCTGTGGAATGAGCAGGAAGAAGCCTGCATCTTCCCTTCTTGCTCTGATCTCCCTCTTATTTGGCTGGTTCACCAGCAATGGACGTTCTAGGTCGTAAATTTCAGCACCATTTGCCTAGCGTGGTAATACTCCACGAAGGAGATATCTCCATTGGAGGTGGTGAAGGTGCTTCGTGGGGTATTTATCCAATCCATATAGCATGTCTTGTTGTTGCACCTTGTGAGCACAATTTTCCCAACCAGTGTCTTCTCTGCCTCATCGACGAAGTTGTGTGAGCTTTGAAAGATGTAACTGAGATAATCATGTACTGTAATTATGTCAGTGTACTCTGCGGATCCAAATGTCTGTCCAAACCTCCCCGATAAACGTACGCAGGTGCACATCTCTGGAATGAGCAGGAAGGACCCTGCATCTTCCCCTGTTGCTCTGATCTCCCTCTTATTTGGCTGGTTCACCAGCAATGGCTGCTGTAGGTCATAAATTTCAGCCTTATGATAATAACGAGATCTCTCCATTGGAGGTGGTGAAGGGGCTTTGTGGGGTCTTTTTCCAATCAATGTCATCAATATGGCATGTCTTCTTGTACATTGTGAGCACAATTTCTCCCACCAATGTCTTCTCTGCCTCATTGTGGAAGTTGTGTGAGCTTTCAAAGAGATAACTGAGATAATCATGTACCGTACCTGTGCGGAGGTTCTTGTGTGAAATGTCCACACACAGCATCACGTTGGAAAACAATCTAGCAAAGTATATCGTGTTTGTACTCCGAGTATACGTAAGTATTATATTCAATTCATACCACATTGAGACAGTAAACTATAACTCAATTTTGTGTAAACTATTTTGTAGTTCAATTATTGTACCATTTGTACATAACAGGAGTATATGACATGTTGTACTTCGCTATTCATTCAATCAAATACTTAGAAAGTGATGTAACGTGGTATGAGCTCCATGAAAAGCACACCTCCACTGGAGGAAGCTGACCAAAGTTCACGATGAGGCAGCTGCGAAGGATGTAGTTCTAATTTCCAGATACATACATAAAAAGCTCTATATACCTGATCAGGATTGGCATAATTATGCAATGCCGGAGAGAAGAGGAAAATTTGGCTCTTGGGCCTTTCAAATGAAGAAAATGCACTCTGAGTAGCTACCACAACCTAACATTCACTACCAGGCAGGTATGCAATGAAATCACAAGGAATTATCCTTGAAATTTCAATGGCAGAAGAATTGATTTACCCCATGAGTTTCATGGTATACTGGCTATGAAAACTTGACTTTTCATACCCCATGAATACTCCTTGTCAAATAAAACACAATGAAATCACCATGGTTTACACCCATGAAAAACAACTGGAAATACCATGGAAAACAAATCCTATGAAAGCACCATGAAAATTTAGTTGTTTACTCATAAAAATGCCATGAACTACAGATAATACCATTTAAAATGCTATGAAAATTGGCACATTCACCCATGAAAACCCCATTAATTTGTACTAGATTCAAATCCAGATCTTCAGATCACATGCATTGTGACATATCAACATTCAGTGATTAAATAACAAAAAAAGAAAACCCCGCAACTCAACTTTCAGTACAAAGGTCTCTACTTTCTAATTTTTGGCTTTCGCTGGTACTTTCCAGAGACTAAATTCTGTGCAATAGTGTTCGTTTCAGATACTTCTTCATACGTCCAAGTTCCTGTCTTCCTCTTGGGTGGGGTCTACAAAAGAGCACATAATAAAGGTATGGGCTGATACAAATGCATGTAGTTACCACTTGCACGATAATAGCTAGTACAGGTGACTGCTACAGATGTTGACGAGACTTTTGGGCTAATACAATACAATGACAAGGAGTTACAAGCAGTATACATATATAAGCAGTGGATGTCCTCATACTTCACTGACATCAGATATCTTGCTATAAAGAATATTTACTACTAGTAGTAGAATGGAGTTCTTAACCAACCTTATTGAAATCTTTGGAGCGTGACCTCTTCTTCCTCCAGTGAGATCAATAAAACAAGCGACTGCTGAAATACAGTCCAATGGCTATGGCCTCTCCATTATGAGGTCATTTCACAACAGTATTTTGTGCTAGTTAATTATTGGGCTGGATCAAGACAACTCAGCAACATTTTCTGATGTGCAGCACTGTTTTGCAATCTGATTGGATCCACACTCCACAGTATACGTAGTTCTAATTAAATACTTTCTAAAAGACCAAGTCTGTTTCAGAGGTGTTGTAGTTCTCTGGTAATATACAAAGTATAAGGCACCTAAATTGACCCCAGAACAGGGGATACACAGTTTCCATACCTACTTTGTACTAGCACTAAATTTCGTTTACCAAGGCTACAACCTGATGAGTTCCAAACTGTCTCCTTACCCTTGTTTGTCTTGATTTTGAGGTTGTCTTCGAGTCCCATTCTGGAAAAGAAAGTACAGTTCCACATCAATATCACATAATTACCTGACCGCAAGGTACAAAGATACATGTTTGATTGCAGGGATTATACACAGCACTCAGTGATTCAACAAAACAAAAAAAAAAACAACAAAAAAAACAAAAAAAAAAACTTTTCACTGACTCCATACTAACCTTAGCTATTTTGTTTGTAGGTGGAGATCAATTCTGTACAACAAGGTTTCCATGTTCAAGTCAACAACGTGATCATTATGGCATAGTTTACATTTATGTACCTTTGTGGCATCCCAGGGTCGCTGGCCTTGAACAGAAGAAAAACATAATTATCCAGTACGGGGCTCAATTAATTATTTAAGGTTTGCCTGTCATTATGACAGGCCATATCATAAAATGATAGATCCAGGGTCCTGCTTGCCGGGCATGACCTAAGGGCCCACAAATTCTTTTTATGTTCTTAACAAGGAATTTTGTCATTATTTTTTTGTTGTTGTTATTACTAAATGGACACTATTAACATGAATACAACACTGCTTGTCCGCTGGTTCGATGTCCCTTGGATCCACACACTTGAGAAATTCTTTTGTCCTTTGATTCGAGCCTCGTACTTTCGTCGACAGGGCTCACACCATAGCATGGAGACGAGGCTTCTGTCGCTCGGGTCTTTATCACATCGTAACCAAGTTAGACTCTCGTGGGGAGCGTTATTGCCCTTGCCGTCTTTCGAAGGTCCTAATAGTAATCTGACGCCTGTCTTCTCAGACTGGCTAGAATCATTGCTAGAACTACTGCTAGTACTTGTACGTTTGTGACCGGCCATTTGGACAGGAACGTGCCCCGTGCAGCAGGTCATCTCTTGCGCATGCTCGGAAAATGGCCGATGGCCAACCGTTATATTGAGCCCTGCAGTAGTGATCTGAGGTCAGAAAAGGTATGGAACACTGCACAAACCATAGGTATTGCATAGTACTAGTAGTGCACCCACTAAGCTAAGGGCAAACTTGTACTTGGACAGTGCAGGGTACATGAAGCATAGCTATATGACACAGGATCTATGCCAAAGAAGCGACATACAGGTGATGAAATGTACCAGGAATTTTGTGTGAAGCAATGAACACTGCAAAGGTCTGGGAATGAGGTTATGACTTAATTGTGGAGGTGTAAATCGTTAGTGCTAAAGTTCCAAAGAGAACCTGGGAACAGTTACTTTGCTTGCAAATCAGTAAGGTAATGAACACACCTGTAACTGATGGAAAAAGGTCTTCCTGTTCACAGGCTTAAGAAGGTTAATTAATCTCTTTCAAAGTAGTGCTGATAGACAGCAGAAGCACTTTTCCATACATCTTGTTTTCTAGAAAGAAAAAAATATGTACAACAGTTAAAAAGCGCTGTTCTTGAATAATTATTGGTTGGGAAGGAGAAAATTCAACTGACTGACATCATCACAAGGGCTACCAAACACAAAAGCTTTCTCGCATATAATTTTCACTAGAAGTAATAGCCTTGTACCTGGGGCACATAAAAGAGGAAAACTAGCCTGGTGCCTTAGTGTTTTACTGCAACGAAAAATAATTCCTGCAATCAAAGCATGGTAGGTGGCAGGAAGCATCTTCCAGAGGGAAAACATCGATTGACTCATGGAAGCTAGCATAATGGAGAAAGTTAATGGTTTGTTGATGATGAGAATAACATATATTCTCTACTAGCTGTAATTATTGCTAGTAGAGAATGGAATCCAATAACTCCTTAGGTAATTTTCAGCAATTTAGATGAACTATCAATTAACTGGCACAGCCCTGGGCAGGCTTGATGCTTAGCCCTCAGACATGATAATGCACAATTTGCATACCACTCAGGTGGGTAGACAAAAACTTCAGGAAAACTCCTTTCCCAATCTTTGTCCCTTTGAACAGCACCATTACCTCTTTCCAATATAAGCTTGTTTTAATTAAATATGAATCCTTTGAGACCCTATTGTTCAAGCTACTCACACTCTTCATCCACAACTGCCATCATCATACCCCCTCTTCCTTCAAAAACACTATTACGGCTATCCATGTTACAGGGGTGGCCAGATCCAAACTTGTTGGGTCGGCTAGCTACACGAGACTACATCACCATACATGATGTAATATGGATGATTGAACAAACATCGAACAAACATAATATTCGACGAACAAGCGCTGAACTGTCTATGTACAAGTGTGTTCATATGAGCTCAAAAAAAGTATTTTACACCATGTCGATGGTACATACTACCCTGCCACCTATGCGACGGTACCAGATACTCATTTTCAGCATTGACAATGATTGTAGAGGTGGAAAGGTTTAACAAAACACAGATTTCAACTGTCTGTGTACAAGTGTGTTCATACGAGCTCAAAAAACCTAATTGAAAACCAGTTACATAGTATTTTACACCATATCGATGGTCATGACCATCTCAACCCTTCACTACCATGTAGTGAAGGGTCAACATCACCAAACTTGGTAGTGATGTTCACCACATCATTTTTACAGTGTAGCTTTGTTCCTAGGCCCTGCAGCCTGAACAATGCTGCAGGGCCTGGAAACAAAGACGTATAGGCTGAAGCTATGCCCTAACCTAAGCCAAAACCAAACCCTAACACAGAAATATACAACCTGGACTACAAATTATACAGTACACAACAGTAAATATGCAAATTATACAAATTATACGCATTGTAACTATATACGCAAAATAGACAAATTATACATAGCTACACTGTCTAAATTGCATCCAATTGCATAATATACACATTGGCCTAAGACACATATTGAAGTTATGTACCGTATAGCGGGAAATTTTCGCGGGTCCAAATTTTCGCGAAAATCCCGTTTCCCCTCCAGAAGAAATTTTCGCGGTTTTTAATTTTCGCGTTTAGCTGTAGAACACGAGCTATTGACCACGCCCCTTAACGTGGCGTCATGTTGCCACGCCTCCGTCGAGCTCGCACTTGAGACACATGTCTAATATGGCTGATGGTCGAGTGAGTTTTTCGGTTGAGGCGGTGGTGAGAGGCTACCATGCCTACAAGCACATCTGGGCCGCTGTCTATGGCGAAGAATTGCCGTGCGAGAGGGAAGCTGGCAACCGGGTCGATGCTTTCGCTGTGGCCGTAATGAAGGATGGGACGGTTGTAGGCCACGTTCCGAAGAAGATCTCCTCCGTTTGCTCTTTGTACCTACGTCGAGGCAGATCGATTATATGTCGTGCAACGGGATCAAGACGCTACTCTGAAGACCTAATACAGGGCGGACTCGAAATCCCAATGTTCAAATTTTCGCGGTTTTTATTTTCACGTTTCGGTCGTGGGTCGCGAAAATCGCGAAAATTTGGACCTCGCGAAAATTTCCCGCTATACGGTATTAGCAATTTGACAGCCAAATTGATGCTGAGGTTGCAAATCTTCCTTTTTTCTCCTGCACGTGCAAGAAAAGGGAAACTGAGGCTTTTTAGCCTCAGTACAGCCAAAGTTTGATGTGGATGGCTGATGAGAATTCAAATTTTGTACCAATGTAAATCAAAGAGCAAGTGCATGTCTCTGTGCTCATGGTTACTTGGACGTGGTCCTAGACGGAGGGAGGTTGTTCCTTGGGGCTATTTAGGCTAAGAGAGACATAAAAGACTAGAACCAGATACATGTGTATATAGCTACTAAGTATAGCTAGCTATGTGTACTCTTGTAGACAAAAAGCATGTGTTCCAGCAACCCTATCATTATTGTCCTTACGATAACTTTACTACTATTCGCTATTGAAGTGGGAGAGCCCTCTCTGGTAGTGCCATTATCAAATTCTGCCATCTGCTGTGTCTCTTAGCAACAGAGTGGTGAATCTAATACTGGTATATCCCATTTTGTAGTGTATTCATTCCTAGTTTTCCCTCCTGATGAATTCTACCACTGATACCCTAGTTGAGTAGTGTGTGTGATAACAATTTGGATGATGTCACAATCACCTCTCTCATTCCTTCCCTCCCCCCTTTTCTCCCTCCTTCTCCCTCCTTCCATCCCACCTTCCCTTCCTACCTCCCTCCATCCTACCCTCCCTCCTACCTCTCTACCTACCTCAGGCTGCACCAATATGTCTCAGAGCCTCCTGGAGGAGGCAGGTTCTCCATGCACCCTCCTGCATGAACCACTGCCCATCATAACCACCTCCACAACCTCCACCTCTAACCCTCTTCCCCCACAAGTGAAGCTTAAGCCGACATCCTACTCTGCAGTCAACATACTCGGCCTTCTACCAGAGGAGCTCCGCACTCGTGAGAATCTTGAGGGTGGGAGGCCGGAAGATCAGCAGGAAGAGTTCATGCAGCATTACTTAAAGAAGCAACAGAAGAAGCAGTGCATGGAGCAAGAAATGAAGTGTTGAGAAAGCCAGCCTAGCCAGCAGGATACACCAAAGCCAGCTGCCACAAGCACCAACACTATTGCCACCATTTTATTGTGTGCCCTCACCTTCCTTGTTATATCATGCATTGACTATATCAATCATCTTCAGTACACATCTGGTTTTATACTGGTGGAATGTATCTATTGGTGTGTTCATGCAGCATTTTATTGCATCAGAGAATTTATTCCTCGTAAACAATTTCTCTTTGTGAAAGTTTCCACTTTGTTAATGGTGAAGTTGGTAATCTTGTTCCCAAGCCAGCCTCCACTTGGCTTATTGTTGCAGCAATTAATATAACAAAATTATGTTGAATCAATGCTGCTAAAAGTGGAAATTTTCTCAGAAGAGTCTGCTAAGTTCTAATGATTTGTCTCACTATACTGGTATGCATGCTCAAATTATTCATAGTGGTTCTGAGGGGTGTGGCAGTTTGCAAGAGTGGAAGTGTCAAGGTCATGTTTACAGTTGAAGAATCTGTGTTAAAAAAAGCTATTGTTTTCGAGTGTGCTGATTTTTATTTGCTGAAAACTCCCGAAACCAAGAGAGTAGATCGAGAGTAGCGATTGTCATTCTGATCAGTGATCGATTGAAACGCCGAGACCTCTGACACTAGACGGTGTTCAGGACTGTTCAGTAAGGTAAGGCCACGTAGCTCTTGTATCAGTGACGCACATGACAGCAAACAGTTAGCAGGGTTTCATACAGGATTTTAACATGAGGGGGATGGGAAAGCATGACTGCATGGGTGGGGTGGGGGGGGGGGGGGGGGGGGGGGGGTTGGTGGGTATGCCCTGTCACGGAAATTTTTGTCCGGAGAAAATTTCGGTCCGGGGGGCCGAAAATTTTTGCCCGCGCGTGGAGTAAGGTAAAATGGGGTAATTTTGAATGAACTTACAAAAAAGCCTTGCGTTTGCAAACCCTGTTAGCAGATATTTCTGCACAGGAGGGTTCTTTAGCCTTCAGGCATTGAGCAGCATAATTTTGATTGCTTTACGTTTACAGACTTGTCCACGGAATAACAAATTATCACCTAATGCAGAAATTACATGATATGAATAGTACACTGCTACAGAACGTCAAGACAGTAACAAATTTGCCTAGACCGTAACAGAGCGTTTGTCCACTGTAGAGTAGTCTCGTCCCCAGACCAAATTCTTCGCGCACACCCTGCGGACTCGTCGAAAAATAGGGTCTAGACACTTTCACTACGAAAACTGGGGCATGTTTACATACGGCGGTCAGTAAATTGGGTAATTCTAGGTGTTAATTACATTATCAGCTACCAGCAGCGTTTGCTTTGGCGCCAAAAAATTTGCAAGCTGGCTATTTGTGATGACACATAACGCAATTTACTTTACCTGAGCAATCTGATTGGTGTGACAACATGCCGATACGCTCGTATGATTACACCCCAGTTTTACCAGTGAACATGTCCAGACCCTATTTTTCGACAAGGCCGCAGGGCATGCGCGAAAAATTTGGTGTCTGGGGACGAGATTACTGTAGAGAGGTTGTCTGCTTCTCAGAGGGTCCGTTATGGGAGGTTCGATTGTAATTACCTTTGAGGACGAATTTCCAGGTATCACCCATCTTCTTCGAGGGAATTTGATTACCGGGTCTGCCACACTATAGGGGCAATTGACATTTTAATCAGTGAAATCCCCTCCTCCTCCCACTATGGCCTGGTAGGGGGTTGGTGGGGTATAACATTGATATGTGCATTACTAATGAGATTTAGGATGTTTAAATGTTTTCAGACTGATAATTACGTCTGTGTTTTACAGCAACAGGCCGATCATGGGAATCGATCTTGCCACATGGCGGGCTCGAATTGGGCTCAATTACTACCACATGTGTCGCCCCCTCCGCTGGAGAAGCAATGGTGGTCGGCTGTATCAGCCTGGGGTGGCCAACTGGGGGGTGGGGGAGGTCATGAGTGACACACCCCTGGTGTTCAAGGGCTGCATGACAGTTGTTGCTCTGTCACTGATACTGCAGTATGTAGTCCATTCCTGGCCCAAACTGAAGGGGAGGGGTGGGGGTGGCAAGGTGCACTGTCACTGGCGGGGGTCCACTTCTCGAGTGAGATCAATAGTGAATGGTGGGGGGACCCAGCTGCTCAGAGCCATTGTGGTGGTGACACCTCTACTGCTGGTGATAGCAGGTGACATGGAAACAAACCCAGGACCTGAAGGTAATGTTAGTTTGGAAGCAGAGGATGTTGGAAACAGGTAAATAGTGGTACATGATCACAGAGGCTGCCATGGAAGCCCATAGTTCAAAACAGTCCTTGTTTATTTGAACAAAACTCACTCAGTAGACACTGCGATGAGCTTGAGATTGCCAACTATAATAGTTTGTTGTGTAACATTCTGTGGATATTTCCAAGGACATACTGTTTATGTCACTGGATACCAGCTTCCAACCTCCTCTGGTTTGCGTAGCCTCATCCCCAGCCCCCCTTCCCTGAAGAGAATTAGGAGGAGGGGGCTGGTGATGAGGTTAGAGGTTTGGGGAGAGGTGGTTTTACATGACGGATAATTTTCATAGAACAGCAACACAATGGCCTAATTCTACAAAACAATGTACAATATTCCATGGAATAGACTTGGTTCTGATACATGTACATGTTTTGTTGTGGCATCTGAGTATACCATTTTTTGTTAAAGTTGGTTGTTTGCTGGCGGGTAGGTACAAAAGCTGGTCTCTGGACTCTGGACTGGACTATGGACTGGACTATGGACTGGATTATGGACTCGATTTTGGACTTGATTTTGGACTGGACAGCAGAATTTACAAACTAATTTCATGTTTCGAACTTTCCAGGCCTAGTCTTGTGTCAAAGGTTAGGCATAGATGTCAGCATTTAAGGCCTAGACAATGTGTTGGGAGAAAGTTAATTGAGCTAGAGGCTGAGTGTAGTCTCGCAAGCCACACCCATTGTGAAGGGTCTGGCTTGCGAGACTAGAGGCTGAGGTGGCAGGTAGTGAAGATACATGCTCAGACAATGTGCTCGTACAGCCAATATACCGCAACCCCCTCCACAGGGGATCTCCATTTGCAAATTGTAGGCAGTCTACCTGACAGCTGGATTATATCAGCTGAGGACATCGAGCCTAGCTGTTACAAGGCTCACCTTTGCTGCAGGTCCAGTGGCTCAGTGGTATAAGAGCATCTATCTAGTATTCACAAGGTTCCAGGTTCAACTTCAAGCTGGATCTACTTTCTCTCTAAAGCTTACATTAAGCATTATATAACGCAACTCCTTGTGGACCAGCTGGGCTAGGAGGCTGTAAAAGCAGAGTGATAGCAACCACCCAGTCTTGCTAAAAGCTGCATATATGCCCGTTTCTACTGTTGGGCCATTCCTCTACTCATTGGGCAATCTAGCATTCATAGTCTGCTTTAAACGGCAGAGCTAGAACACTATCTACTGCCCAATCGAGTCCAAAATCAAGTCCATAATCCAGTCCATATTCCAGTCCATAGTCCAGTCCAGAGTCCAGGTTTTGTACCTACCCTTTGCTGGCTGAGATGCTTGGGAGGCTAAAAGCATAATATTATTCTGCAACTGTCAACAATACAGTTATAATGTGTAAACTCCATATATTTCTAACAGCAGAGGGTGAGCCTGAATGAGCAGTGGGACAATTGAGCTAGAGTGTGCATGGTATATATATGGGCTGGGATATGGAACTGCACTCAACTGTGAAGTTTAGTACTCTAAACAAATGAGCGTTGTAACAGAACTTAGCATTACAAAGTACTACACAGTAGACAGCTAACCAACTTCAGTATACAGAGTGTATGGTAATCTTGCAGGCTACACTTGCAAGTAATAACATGTATCAACTGGGTTCATGAAAGTTCTATTCCTGTTGGGATGAATAATGATCCCTCTTTTTGCCTTGCATATGCCAGAACCGAGTCTGAAAGCGCTGCTTAATGAACTTCATCCTGTCTGTGCCAGATGGTACAATATTGGATTGCAGCTGGACATCCCACATACTAAACTGGACTGCTTCAGGCAAATGTACTCAGATCCCTCAGATTTAATGCGCGAAGTGCTGAAACACTGGTTACAAACAGCTATTGATCCACGTCCTACGTGGAGAGCTGTTGTTACTGCCCTGAGGTCACACAGTGTGGATGAGCAGTCTGTTGCTGAACAGCTGGAGTCAAAGTATTGTACACCAGTACAATGTGTCATGTATAAGTCTAACAGCCCTGTCAAGGAAGAGAAGAGTGAAAGTGTAGAGACTCATGATCAACTAACAGATAAAATTGGGCAACCTCTGCCAGACTCAGAAAGCCCTGCAGTCAGTGCAGCACAACACAACAGCAATACTAGCCCTCCTTCAAGTGAAGGGTCACAAAAAGCACCGTTTGGGTGTGGGTGTAGTAAGTGCACAATTTTTAGCTTTCTAGAGAGTGGATGTCCAACACCCATCCCGTCAGCAAGCTCATTCCCATACCTTGATGTCAGTGGACTCACTCACGAGCAGCAGCTTGATCTGAGGGGAAGACTGAGGTTTGAGTCTCAAGAGATAATGTTACGATTTCAGGAGCTAGTATCGGCAACAATCAAGTCATTCAAGCGGCGATGTATACCACTAGACGAGCTTGTGTCACATGTCATGACTCTTGGAGCATTTGACCCTGTGTTTAAGAAGCCACAAGCCCCAGTATTTTGCCAGTGCTTTAAAGAATTGAAAGCTGCTGACACTATCCCAAAGGTTTTTATTACCCTTAATGACTACTTTTCTTTTTTCAACTACCACATCATTGAACACATCGTTAAAGCACTTGGCAGTAAAAAAGATAAAGCTAGGCTACGGAGGTACAAGGAAGACTTCATTCAGTATGCAAAGCGAAGGATCTTTGAAAGCCTGCCAGAGTTTGGACCAGTAAGTGACACTGACCATGCTGATATCTTTGTGAAACTGGACTCACAGTATGATAACTACACTGTTGCACAAATTGAGGGGCTCTGTCAGAAACTCAGTGGAATCCTACATCTTTCATCCCAAGGTGTTCTGCGTCTCTGTCGAGTAGATAAAGGTTGTTTTCAATTGATGTTCCAGGTACCCTTATTTTTAAAGCAAGAGATAATTCCACTGTCTAAAGAACAAGAGAAGGCTCTGGCTGCCATGGATGTCATCAAGCTCACATGTGGGGACTATCAGTTCCAGGTTCAGTTGTGTAGTTGAAAGCATTGTTAATATGCTTACTGTAGGTTGTGGTGGTTGCAAATTGGGGTGAGCCTGAGTGAGCCCATGCATGCACACTAGTGGGACTGTATTGCGTATGTGTGTGTTGTGTGTATACTTGTTTGCTGGTTTGTTTGGACAGATCAGTGTCTGCGTACATACCCAAACTCAATTTACACACTGAAGAAACTGGTACACAGTCTGTTGCCAAAGACATGCATGTTCTGTGTGCTGTGACAAGCTATGAAATCAATGTGCTGCTTGTTCAGGCTCACCCCCAGTGATGAAGCATCTGCCTAGTTATATTGGTGTTAGTGAGTTTTATTTCTTGCAGAAAAATGAGTCATCAGAAGCAGAAGTTGGTATGTACTAAGCTTCTAGGCTCCATCATACATGACAATAGTCTCACATTGTAATTCTTTCATTTCTCAGAGAAGAAACACCAGCATGACCCTGATGATGATTCTGGTATGGGTCCCAGCACATTCACCAACACAAAGAGCACTACCTTTTCTGAGGTACCAACTACCTCACCTTAATACAGGTAGTGTTATGACTATACTCTATGTTTTCTTTTCTAGGACCATTTTGACAAAGAGATGAAGGAATTAGACTATGAACTGAAAGTGCAGGGTCTTGTAGAAACAGCATCCTCCCACAAGTTTGGGGGTGACTTTGAGCTCAGCTTTGCAGTAGCAGTGGGACAGTTGAAACATGTCAGGTTTCTGGTTGAGGAGAACCACCGCAACCCAATGCAGAGAGATCAGGATGGCATTACTCCCTTTCACCTGGCAGCAATTGTGGGAAATATGCAGGTGTTCAAGTACTTTGTCACTGAGTGTAATTGCAACCCGGCTTGTCCTGGTCCACTTGGCTTAACGCCGCTTCATTTAGCTAGTGAACAGGGTCATCTTGAGATGGTCAAGTATTTGGTTATTGAACAACAAATGGAACCACTGTGTGAGGATGAATATGGAAACACCTCATTGCATAGAGCCTGTACAGGTGGCTACCGGTCAGTTGTTGAATTTCTTATCTCAGAACTTAACAAATATACCCCTATCACAGAACTTAGTGATCTCAATAACAAATGGAGCAACACCCCCATTCACAATGCAGTAACAAATGGTCAGTTGGATGTACTGAAATTCTTCATCTCTGAAATGCACTACACAGTATGTAAAGATGACACTGCTCTACATCTAGCAGTTTCAAGAGGGCATTTGGACATACTCCGATTCTTCATCTCTGATCAGAACTGTGACCCAAACCTTCCAGATCAAAATGGTGAAACTCCTGTTCACATAGCTGCAGTGTTTGGTCATCTACACATAGTGAAGTATTTGACTGACGAGCAAGGTTGCAGTCCATCATGTTTGGATGAAAACAACTACACTCCACTTCACTGTGCTGCCATGAATGGGCACATGGATATTGTGAAGTTTCTTACTTTAGAGAAGCACTGTGATCCAATGTGTAGAGATAGTTATCAGGGATCTCCTCTTCACCTGGCTGCACAAGATGGTCATAAAAACATAGTAAAATTCCTCACTCTTCAAATGGGCTGTGATCCGTTATGTAGAAATGCTAACAATGGCACTGCTCTACATCTAGCAGCAATGAAAGGACATTTGGACATAGTCCGATTCTTTATCTCTGACCAGAATTGTGATGCAAACATTCCAGGCCAGTATGGTGGAACTCCTCTTCACTCTGCTGCTGAATGTGGTCATCTGCACATAGTCAAGTACTTGACTGATGAGCAGGGGTGCAATCCATCATGTTTGGATGAACGCAAATACACACCACTTCACTGTGCATCTGCAGTGGGGTACATTGACATTGTGAAGTACCTTACTGTGGAGAAGCACTGTGACCCAATGTCAGAAGATATTCATGACAATACTGCTCTTCACCATGCCGTAGTGGCTGGTCACTTTGAAATAGTTAGGTTTCTCACTACAGAGCTACACTGTGACCCAATGTCACAAAACATTGATGGTTATACTGCTCTACATTATGCAGTAATGTCTGGTCAGTTACAGATAGTTAAGTATCTCATAGAGGAGCTGAAGTGTCCTCCAGACATCTCAGGATCAAGTAACAAGACCCCAATTCAAATGGCTAGAGGTATGAATCGTTTAGACATTGCCCAATATCTACAGAAGCACAGTGTAGTACCTTACATATACACTGCTATAGCTATGATGAAACAGCTTGGATTCCTGAAATAGCTAGTCTGTGTACATTATCACATTAGATATAAGATATTCAGCTATCTGTGTGTATTCTACACAAAGTCTGTTACTTGGTGTTTTGAACATTTTGCTTTTTATCAATATTTTCTGGTTTATATGCTATACTCACCCACACCAATTGCACAAAACTGAATGTGTACATGTGACTGCAAGTCATGTTCAGGTCTTCCAATGATTGGCTAACCACCATACAAACTATCTCATGAGCAAACATAACAGAACTGTGGCACATCTTGTATGATTCAATGCACATTATCATAGAAGTATACATATCTCACTGCTCATGAATGTCTCCCCCTGAATGCAAGAACATTCCTGGCCCCTATTCACAGATGATGATTACATAATCCTGCTGATAAGTTCATTCGTTGGTTATCGCCTCAGTGCCACCACTATAGCTCCACCTAGCTGCACGTCTGCGCTACTAGGTTGACAGTGCCTACTGGCTAGAGCCATTATTACTTCGTAACACATATATACTGTACAAACAGAGCAAAGTATACCTACTGTCTCCAGTAGCACAGATGACGTCACAGGTGACAGGAACAACATGAGGAGCCTAGGCTATTCAGCCAAAAGAGCACATGACACACACTCAGCAGAACAGGAGGAATACAACAAGGATAATATACATGCATAGGTGTTAGGTACAAGCACTGGGAAGACCAAAACCAAAATCTAAAACTAAAATGTACAAGTAAGGTCCTACTTACAATTACTTCACAATGGAGTCCTCAGTGCATGACTCAGTCAATGTGAAATTCTGCATGCAATGTAGTTTGTTTGATCCTACAACTAGAAGGGGGTTGAGTGGAGAACCAGTGGGAAAAGAAGCCTAAGCTAAATGTTGCAGTGACCAAGGGTCAATGGAAGAGGCAATATTTCACCAAACTATAGACAAAATGGGCATCAAACATTTGTTGTGTACATTCATAATCTGTCGTTTGTTTTCATTTTGGAGTAAGTACTCTCAAAACAGTCTGAGTATATATATCTATATGTTTCTGATTTTACCGGCACTTACAGCTATGTATATATAGAGATATATCTAGCTATAGCAGGCACTTATTACTTAGCATTTTCAGTCACTGGGAGACTTGTCTCACCAAGTGATGTTCAAGTTCCCCAACTCTCCATCAAGAGTACCATCCAATATCCCACCTCCTGAAGTCTGAAACTTGAAACTGTGACATAATTATATAATTCACAAATTTAATTGTTGTCCCTACTATATCTACTCAAGGGAGAAGAGTACAATCAGTATGTTAATGAATACTATCTGCGTACTTGTGTAGGTGTTGCTTGTTGGACTTGGGACTGGAATGTGGTACTTGTTAACGAGGAAGGGTAAGTACTTGCTCAAGGAAGTAGCTATACATTATGCAGCTTTAGCCTAGTTGGGCCTTGTCTCTCTCTTCCCTTAGCCTCGTTCCCAGGCTATCCCCTCCTTAGCAGGGAGAGCCTGGGAACGAGGCTACTCTTCCCTTTAGTGAGGCTCTATGACCATAATGTGCTTCAAAAGAGCTAGGAGTGTAAGTTTAACACAGCTTGCCCAGTTACCATACTTGGCAATGTTATGCATACATGGCTTTCAAACACATTCCAACCCATTAACAACAATTGACTGTTGTCCAGTGTGATGTTGCAGAGACTCAGTGTTACAAGATCAACTCTCATAGGATCAATTGCCACCAGATCAACTCTCACGAGATCAACTTGCCACGAGATCAACTCTCACTGTGGTCAATGTGCTCAGCCTTCTACAAGAGAGTGATAATCTTAACAAGAGAACTCACTCGATGGAGATATGAAATGACCGGAACCAGTCTAGTGACCTAAAAGGAGTTTGAGATTTCAGGAGATGAGATGTCAGTTTTTTGTGAAAAGAATGGCACTGAGCAATATTGTATGGCTACAACCAGATATGATGATGATGAAGGATCAGGAAAACCAGGACATTAATATTGGTGAGCCAAAGCCCTCCCAGTGACTTTAGTGCACAATCCACGTCTGTTCAAATTTCAAAAAGTGGGACATACAGTCCACGTAGGGAAAAGTGACATGTTCTGTGTTATATGACCTTTTGTTAGGGTCCTGCTCCTGAGCAGTGTGACATATGCTGTCTTAGTCACTAATTAGCCCTTACGTCACCATTTTGTACAAAATCAGTACATTTTATGTGTGCACATGTATACACACACTCTTTTGGCCTCAAGGTTACGGTACATGTTCATAAAGGATGTTAGTAGCTATGTCATGAACTTGCCTGCATAACAGTTTCTATAACAACTATGCAGCTACAGTTTGGCAATACATTAACTTTGCTACAGTTCACAGTCAAGAGCTGTTTGGTGGGGTACAACTACAAACTGCTATGTCAGCTCATGTCATTGCAAATAGAGTGCTGCAATGCAATGCTCTAGAGAGCACATGTAGTATTATTGTGGTAAACTGATGTAGCAGTTTCTACTTGTATCCCACTAAACAGCTGCTTACTCCACTCGTGTACTGTATAGCAAAGTTAGTTTTTGCTGAACTAGAGCTGAATGCCCTCTGTATCGACAGGTTTCTGTGAAAATACTGAAAGGTTCTCGTAAAGTGCAGACAGAATGTCGCTAATAAATTATTCATAAGTCGTTATTTTAACCCCGTAGACGGCTAGTAAGTATTCTACAGTACTGAACGCTCTCATATATCCAAAGGAGGTCGAGGCAAGCTCATTCTCCCTGTGGAGGTACAGAATCTACATACATTACTGTTATAGTGGATGTTGGTCCGTTTTGGAAGTGTTGGTTGTTTGGCACGAGTTAGCTCAGTCCTCAACTAATCAACTAGCCTTGTCCCCAGGCTCTCCTGCACGACCATCAAATCCTGGTGACGAGGTTAGATTTGTCTTGCATGGGAGTAGTCTTGCCTGATAGACTTTTGAGTGCTACAGTGTTGTGTATGTAGAAGCAAAAGCAGTTTCAGATACGACAAGTCTGCATGTAAGCACATCAGTGCTAGGAGAAGCCATGGTCTGGCAGGCAAGACTAGTTTTAGGATTTAAGGTTACATTGAGCTGACAAATGTGACAACCATTACCAAAAGTGCATGAAGTCAATGGCGGCTTGATATGCCCTTAGTAATGGTTATGTGATTGGCATACTCTGGTGTAGTCTTATGCCCAGCCCGCACATGCCTCACGTAGAGAAACCGTCTGGTAAACAAAGTCGAATTTCTTGGGCTTATTCCCCAAAAGTGGTGAGGACCAATGAGATTGCAAGGTCAATTTATTACGTAGCACTTCCCTTACAACTTTTTATCTACTCGAGTATCCATACTTTTTTGAGCAGATTTGGCGTAAAATGTTTTGAATGTTGCTAGGTGACACTGTCGCAAAACTGTGCGCTAGCCCAAGAAATTTGACTTGGTTCACCAGACCGCATTTCTCCTCACAAGAGGGTGGGGTCTGCATGGGAACGAGACTAATTCTGGTGATGCTCGGTTAGAACTAAGCCTACCAACTATTTGCTGGATTTAAGTTGCACTTGAGTTCCGAAGTGTGAGCAAGTTGCAGCTTCCTGAGGGGGCATTTCTGAACTGCTATAGAGGTTCTGCATGTGATGTCATCAAAAGGGTTAAATTTATTAATTTTAATTTAATAGTCTTGCCAATTTTTCTAGGCAATAAGGAAGGTCTAAATAGCTTAAATCTCAAGTGAAAATTCTAAATTAATGATAGTTGATTTTATATAAGTTGTCAAAGTTTGATCTTTTAGCATTAACTTGTATGGCGAGTGGCAAATTTTGCCACTCGCTGTACAAATCCTATGCAAAATGTTTGACTTTAAGAATTTATATAAAATCAATGGAAAGGAGTTAGGCCTTCATATTTTAGATTCGAGTTAGCTGGACCATCAGTATTACCTGCAAATGTTTGGAATGGCTAATTATGAATTTTAAATTGGTGATGACATCACTGCAGAACCTCTATAGGAATACCAAAACCCAATTCTAAATGCAGTGGTCCGCCTAGCGTAGCATAAGTGCCTTATATGGAAGGTTTTATTTGCAAGCGGAGAAGTTGTACATTGCAGGTGGAAGGACTGGAGATAAACTTTCAGTGGCTTCTCAGTTGGCTTCTGCATAAATGAAGAGAAGGTTATCTGTTACCAACTTGAGCTCGGAAAATAACTTGCCGACGTTTTGACTGAATGTTCCAGTCGTCATCAGGGCTTTCGTAACAGATAACCTTCTCTTCATCGACTGGAGATAAAATTTACACATCTTTTTGCAAGAAATTCTTCTCACTGTAACTTGTGAACCATGTACTCAAAATGCATGTGGTTTTCACCAAACAAAGCACACATCTTTTCTCAAACAGAAAATGCATTTAGCGTAGACAGTGGGCATGCAAATGTAACACTGTACAACAGGATATACACTTGGTGCAAATGTGTGTATGCACAGGGTAATATAAGTCAGACCACTGGATGAACAACAGTCAGTGATTCTAAGGAAGAATAGTAAGTAGATGGTGACCCAGACACTATAGCATAATTATACATTGAGGACATTGTTGCATGCTCCTACCCTATTAGTTGCAGACAGGTGTTTAACATCAGGCTAAAGAAATGTGGTTTGTAACTGCTCATGCTTGTAGAACTAGAGCATTAATATTATCCTTTTTTCATAGGTCTGTTGCCTTGTGACACACAATCTTACATAATGAACTGAGTCTTACAGTATTGTAGCAAAGCAACAAAACTTCAATCCACAACATACTCTGAGGTGGAAGCAAGCTCTTTAGAGGTGCATATTCCATAGTGTGTTTGAAGTGTTGGTATACTACCTAGTTGACTTAGTTGAGCATAAATAAAGTGTCCCAGACCAGTTACTCTGCATGCCATGAAACCATCAGGTTCAGAGGAACCAGTAAGCCTTTCAAAACTATTTCAATGTACATCTGTTTCGTTTAGAATGGGGCTATCCTCAATGTCATCAGTGCTAGCCGTAGATGCCATGGCTAATTCAACTGCTAAATTACACATCATGTTATCAGTCAGCCTGACACAAAAATAGCATGTGGAATGTATTAATGAAGTCACGAGAGAATACTCATCAGGTTGCAGACTGACAGCACTTAAACCTTTTAGTATTTTGCTACTGTTCAAGTCATCATTTCTGACTCGAAGTCTACTGTGGCATAGAAACACAGCAGAATAAGTAACTGAGCAATTTACTCCAGCGAACTGTATCTGGTATAATAATTATCAATCTGACTGGCCACATTCAACTTCTAACATACGTACCTCACAAAACATACCAAGCACTAGTCTTGTGCCCAACCCGCAATTGCCTCCCATGCAGTGAGAAGTGGTCTGGTGAACAAAGATGAATTTCTTGGGCCTATTCCCAAATTGTAGTAAGGACATGAGATTGGGAGATCTTTAACTATTACATAGCACTTCCCTTACTGCAGTAACATTTTCCCAAATATTTTTGAGTGGGTGTCGTGCAAAATGTTTTGATTGTTGCTAGGTTACCCTAGTTGTGTACTACCCCAAGAGGGTTGACTTGGTTCACCAGACCATCTTCCTTGTGTGAGGGTAGTCTCATGAGCCAAGCCGTATTTTTCTTTCCTCCCACCGGAAATGAAGGAAAATATGGCTGGCTCGCAAGACTAGTGTGAGGGTGGGATCTGGGCATGAGTCTGAGGATCATCAGCGACCCCCACGAACATGAAACAAAACTTAATGCATCGATAACGTACCAATGATCAAGAGCGCATATAAGAACGGGCGGCTAGAGTAAGAGCATGTAACTCCAATAGGAGCACACAGTCCGGTCAAAATTATTGAACCGTACTAAAAATATAACACCCGGTCACGTGCTTAGCAACAATGTCTTATGTCTACGCGCAGCTGCGCAGTACATGTTACTATTTTTAGTACGGTTCAATAATTCCAACCGGTTTCAAATTTACTGAGTTACACACTCTTACTCTAGCCGCCCGTTCTTATGCGCTCTTGAATCATATAAGGGCATATCAAGCCGCCATTGACTTCATGCTGACACTCTTGGTAATGGTTACGTCACGTTTGTCAGCTCAACATAACCTTGCCATTACTTAAATACTACTCTTGCCTGCCAGACCATGGCTTCTCCTAGCACTGATATGCTTACATGCACACTTGTTTTTGCTTCTACACACACAACACTGTAGCACTCAAAAGTCTATCAGGCAAGACTACTCCCATGCAAGACAAATCTAACCTCGTCACCAGAATTTGATGGTCGTGCAGGAGAGCCTGGGGACAAGGCTAGTTGATTAGTTGAGGCCTGACTGAGCTATCAAAGACGGGGGCCATACTTGGAACTCGTACCACACAACCAACACTTCCAAACGGGCCAGCATAATCTATAACAGTAAAGTATGTAGATTCTGTACCTCCACAGAGAGAAAGAGCTCGCCTCGACCTCCTTTGGATATATGAGAGCGTTCAGAACACTTAGCCGTCAGCGCCGTCATAATTTTTGTTGCAAGTATACAAGGATCTACGGGGTTAAAATAACGACTTATGAATAATTTATTAGCGACATTCTGTCTGCACTTTACGAGAACCTTTGTACAATAATAACCCGCCCGCCCGCATTGCTGTTCGAGAAGCCACTGAACAGAAACTAAACATTTTATTGGAGTGGCCTTACAGCAAGGCGATTTTCTAGAAGCGTTTCTAGAAGCGTTTATACCAGCAAAGTGATTTCCGAAAAGCACTTAAACCTCAGAAGAGACAGAAAGTGTTCCCTTAAATTTAGGGAAATGCTGGAAACTCAAGAATACGAAGAAGTTTGATTATAGTAGCATTTACATGACGTTATTGGTGACAATCTTCCTGTCCAAACCTTATAGGAAGCGTCAATCTGAGCCAACTGATGATGCAGAGGTAGCTAGTAACGATTGAAACTCAAACTTGACACACTATACCCTTACTTATTGTGTACTTGATGATACAATGTGATTATTATGCACTAATCGTTTACAGTAGGCCAACTGGCACGCGGGGTATGTGCTCTACAGAGCTCTAGTTTTATCATGAATATGTACGCATAACTTTAATGTTAAGCACTAGTACATTCACTTGCAGTCACATTTGTATATCAACCGTTCACCATCTATATAATATATTGTACATATTCAATTTTAGATTTTACTCCGTTGCTCCATTATAGTGTGCATTAGAGTTCTCACTGTGACAACTGCATGTTGTGGTTGATGTTAAATATGCTAGTAGCTAAATGGACCTTTGTAAGTTACATTATGTAGTTTGAGGATGGTACACTTGTTTTCACCTTTCTGTTGTATACAGTGATAGCCAGTGCTTTATCTTGAGGCATGTTGTGAAATGGAACCTCGTGCAATAGTAAACTTTTCTGAACTTAGCATTGAGCAATCAGTTGATGGACAAATTCACTAGGTACTACACAAGCCCATGTGTATTATACCGAAGAGTAGTAACAGCTGCACCGATCCTGTCAAATTTGTGGTTTTGAATGGTGGGAGCAAGAATGCATGAGCATAGCTGCAACACATGCCAGCAGCTCAGAAAAGTTAGGAAGAAGGGGAAAAAAGTGGGCTATATCTACCTGCATTAGCTACCAATCAAGTGGTGCATATGATACACTGAAAATTATTGTTGCTGTTGGGTAGTCTCGCATGCAAGCCAGACCCTTTCCATTCCACGGCACTGCATGAATGCGGAACGGAAAGGGGTCTGGCTTGCGATGGGGTACAACGATTTCCGGTAGCTATCCGTATACTAAAGTATTTTCCGAGGGGTGTGGCAGTTTGCAGTGGAAGTTTGTGGTTGATAGTGTTAATGAAGCAAGTTTTCGAGTGTGTTTTACACTAAGACTGGTCTGTGATCGAGTGTTTTGACCGCTGACACTAGACCTAGTGGATTCACTTATCGATAAGGTAAAGCAATTAGCTCTTGCCGATGATCGGCCTGTCATACTAGAAGTGGTCCCCCAAAGCGGTCCCCCCGGACCTAGTCTCGCATAGCCAGACTCTCGCCGAGTCTGGCTTCGCGAGACTACCCCAGAGTCAGGGCTGCTGAGAGGATTAGGGGGCCCAGGGCAAATCCACTAAGTGGGGCCCGTAGTCATGATAAATGTGCGAGGGTGTCTGGGGGCACACCCCCAGGAAATTTTGAGATTTTACGTGTTCATAAGTGTGTTCTGGGGGCTTCTGAGCCTAAGGTGCATGCATACTGTACATACATACCTTCCAGTTGCCATCTTCATTTAGCGGTTTCAGAAAAGTACGCAAGGGCCCTAGCTAGCGGACTGCGCAGGTAAGATAAGGTGGCCTGGGGCAAGCTGCCCTGACTATCCATGGCACTGTAAATAATCCCCCCTCTGCTTCACTATTCCAATCCAAGTCACAGATGTGAACTACAGTTAATAGTATTTGGTACAAGATAGCTTACTCAAGTATATATATAAACTTAATTGGTTCTCCATGCCAGAAAACCATCACAGAGGGCCTACAATAGTAGTCGATTAGTCGATAGATACCACACAGTTTCTCAATTCATTGCCGTGGGTTATTTGAATATAGTCATGCTGGCTACCTCTTTTCAGTAGGATATCATTAATTATTTTATTAAACATGCCGTCTTCACCATTGCCACTCTAACATCCTCCTTTAGTAGCCCAGATACAGTACAGACTCTACACTAGACTGTTAGTACTACCTTCCAAGTATATAAACTTGGTTCTCCATGCCAGAAAACCATCACAGAGGGCCTACAATAGTAGTCGATTAGTCGATAGATACCACACAGTTTCTCAATTCAATGCTGTGGGTTATTTGAATATAGTCATGCTGGCTATATACCTCTTTTCAGTAGGATATCATTAATTATTTTATTAAACATGCCGTCTTCACCGTTGCCACTCTAACATCCTCCTTTAGTAGCTCAGATACAGTACAGACTCTACACTAGACTGTTAGTACTACCTTCCGAGGGGTACTGCAGAGTAGCTGAAGTGAAGGGCATTGGAGTCAATGGATTTGAACATTCACGGATGCACTAAGTGCCATCGTTTTAGCTAGCCTTGAAAACCCAGCTTAAGGCTGACTGGACAGTTTCATCCTTCCTGCTCCACTTGTCAGCCTCAACACGTTTGCTGAGCACCATTCGCAGCAGAGGGGGACCAGGTATGGCTACCATGGGGGGACCAATTATTCTGCTGCAGACAGCATCTTAGCATGAACATACTGTTCATGCTAAGATGTTGAACTCCCTTAACCAAACTTATTGCACCCCAGGGCTTAAGGCTGACTGGACAGTTTCATCCTTCCTGCTCCTCAACACGCTTGCTGAGCACCATTCGCATGGTGCTCGGCAAACGTGTTGAGGCTGACAAGTGGAGCAGGAAGGATGAAACTGTCCAGTCAGCCTTAAGCCCTGGGGTGCAATAAGTTTGGTTCACAGCTCGCTCTAAAGCTCAATTCACAGCTCAATTCACAGGTCTGAAGCTTGATTCGTAGCTTCATTGAAAGGTCCGAAGCTCGATTCGCAGTCCTGTAGTTCGATTTGTAGCTTGGTTCATAGCTAGGTTTGTAGTCTCGATTCATAGCTTGATTCGCAAGTTTGAAGCTAGATTCACAGACCTGTAGCTCGATTCATAGCTCGGTTTATAGCTCGATTTGTAGCTCAATCCCCAGCATATGCCCAGTAGCCACCCAGCTTCGTTTGCCTGCATGTGGGGAGGCTAGGCTACCTATGTGCTGTGAATATAAGGAACACTTGGCCCACTTCTACAACTCCAACGATTTTGCTGCTTTGTCAACAAATTCATGTTAGGCCAAGTGAATCTTCACCAGGCATGGGAATTGAGGAAAGGGTGGCTTTCCGATACATGCTATGGGCAACTACTAATCTCAAGTGGCCAGACTCAACCTTAGAGGTACTATACATGAGACTAATGGGTAGCCAGATGAGAAAAGCCTATAGCTGAGTTTATTTGACTGTGCACAGGTTTCTTCTGCTTAGTGAGAGCAAGATTATAACTTGTGGTTGGGGACATGGACTGATGCATAGGGTAGGTCATTCAAGGAAATCCTTGATGTGAGGGGTATGTGCATGTCATCAAATGAGCCTAGCCTTGTTTGTATGTGTAAGTCCCTATGCGTATGGATACATGACCTGTATAAAAATGGTACACCTAATAAGCGAGGTAATAATGCACTGCAATTTGATGATATCACCAGACACCATATTGCTGAGCACACAGTCTGTGAACTTTGATCATACAGACTGCATGGAAATCCCCTCCATAGTTTGATGTTGTGAACTAGCGTATACGATGTGATTTTTGTCACTACAAGTCCAGTCTCCGTGATTGTTACCGAGATCACCTGACACCAAGTTCACCCCACAAACCATGCACAAACAGTAACAATGATTGCAGATCGATTATTGGTGGACTACTCCATATACTTTTTCCACGTACACGTAATAGCTTTCGTTTCCAATCCACGTACACGTATAGCTAGATTATCCCTGGTGACAGGCAAACAAGTTAGCATTGCTATAAAGCATAAGCTTATAACTGGTAAGTTACAGATGACTGAGTGATAATTTTAAGTTATCAACTAAAGTCAGTGTAATATGGGCTTACCCATTGAAAACATGAGAAGCACTACTACTAGCCTCATAGAGCCAGTCTAGTCTCATGGAGTCCGACTGGCTCCATGAGACTACACTATTCCCAAACAAGGATGACATTTTATTGGACCACATCATGTCCCATGGGCTATGTCTACAAAGTCGTCCCAGAGTTTACAGAGTTATCATGTTTTGAGCTGGATAAACACAGAAACCGCCGGAGGGAAACGTAAGTGGATGACTATGCTAGTCTCTGGACCATAGGATGACAACTGACATGTACTGCATGCACTGCCTATATGCTAGCAATGCTTATACTTCATTACTTACAGTTTGACTGGTCACACAAATTTGTACTGTGACTATATACAGGCCCAGTGTTATGGAACAACACCTGTTCTAAATGAAAATAGTTTACAAATACCCAACTATAGTTTACTAAGTTAGCTTCTCTTTACTGGAAAACCACTTTTGCACTACAGTTTACTTACGCAATTACTGTTTACAATGTTATTTTAATACATGATACATTACAATCATATTGTGTACTGGAAATATCAGTTGTCTGTTGGCTTTATTTGCACTAGTGCTACATTGGCAACAGACTTAAATTTTCCATTACACATTACAGGGGCGGGTCAAGGGGGGGAGGGGGCCATGCCCCCCCCCCCCTTTGGGACTGAGCAAGCGTTAAACGCGGAGGTTTACCGCATGCTTAGTGCACGTAGCTACTCCGACGCAGTGCACATTTCTATATGAATCACTGCTTCGTGTCCTGCAAACATAAAGCACTCAAATCTGCAGCTCCCAAGAGACAGTTTTGTGTCAGTGCCTCAAATACAAAGGCTGATTCAGAAGGGAAGGGGCTCTGAGAAATGATCATACAATGAATTACCTGAGTTACACTCCAGTTGCCACAAATTTTGTGTGGTTGTGGTGGTCTCTGAAGCACTCTCACATGGTTTATATTACTGGAGAGCATGCCCCCAGAGCCTCCTAGAATGCTGTGCACTATGTACACACTGACAACTGCATGCATGCCACGTACGCCGCACCAACCCCACTCAATATGTATGCCCCCCTTCTTCAATCTCTGGATCCACCCCGGCTGTATATAATGCATATGTCATCTGTAACTTGTCACATACAGATGTCATTGTCAGTGTTCTTGTTTACAGTCTAACCAGTAAGCCTCAGTATTCTTGTCAGCCACATTAGTAAACAGACCAGGTACATGTGCTATGAAGTAGGGTGTTCCCTTATACATTGCTGATAGTGATGTTACTACTCCTTACTAAACATGAAGCCTGATTAAATATTTTCAGACTGATATGTGTGTTTTTACATTGACAGGCTGATCATGGGGATCATTCTTGCCACATGCCGGCCTCGAATCGGGCTTGACTACTACCGCATGTGTCACCCCCTCCAGACCAGGTGGAGAAGCAGTGGTGGTCTGTTATACAAGCCTGAGGTGATCATTTGGGGGGTAGGGGAAGTCATGAATGACACACCCTTGGTGCTCAAGGGTTGTATGACAGTTTTTGCTCTGTCACTGATACTGCAGTATGTAGTCTATTCCTGGTCCAAGCTGAAGGGGAGGAGTGGCACGGTCCATTGTCACCAGTGGGTGTTCACTTCACAAGTGAGGACTAGCCTCCTCACCGTGGCAGTAATCTTAGGCCTTCCCAGAAGTGCATACTGTGGTTTTACAAAATCTTGCAAAAATTGCATTTGAATGCATTGTACAAGACTGTGCATGCGTCAGTGAATATTCAACTTGTGTGTATACTGTAGTTGGTACCTTACGTACTGTATTCGTGGTCTTGTCCAGGATGGCTACTTGTTCCTCATGTGAGCCGATGCGGATCAGCGCATATAGTGAAGATAAAAGATGGAGGATGGTTTGGCAGCGTGGCAGCGTGAAGTTCCGGGGCTCACCTTGGACGGTGCATAGGATAATTAAAAAGTTTGAGGGAACTGGGAGTGTAAGTAAAGTATCCTATCGCAAACCGGCATCAGCTCCAGAAGCTCACTCATGTTCAACTAACTGTACAACCTAGTATATACCTTTGGGAGCTGCAGCAAGAGCTCTGTAGTATGTTTGGACTAGAAATTAATGTTGCAAGCCTTTGTAGTTTTTGAAGAGCAATTTCAGCGGAAAAGAAAAGTGCAGTTGGTAGCCCTTCAAAGATCTCAGAACACAGTTTGTCACTGATGACACACTGATTTTTATTGATGAGACTGGTTGTGATTGCCGGAATACAATAAGGGAACATGGATATGGAGACAGAGGGAAGCCTGTACAAGGGAACAGGGGATTGGAGTTTGGTGCACTTCTAACATTAAGCATAGTCATTGGGTGTATATAGAGTGAAGTGAAGCTTACTTGGTATTGCCATGTAGCAGAAGGGTGCTAATAGGTGGTAATTGAAGCCATGTAGAGGCAAGATTATCCAAAGGCAGCCAACTTGCTGGGCAGAAAATGGCCATGCTACTGTTGTATGCATCTATATCTAAATTGTATAGAAAATAAGAACACCACACAAATGCAACTGAGAGACGTCGGTCGGTGTTGTAAAGAAGCACTGTTGCCATCAAAAGTGCTGTGGAGGCGTGGGATGTGTTATAGTGCAGCAAGCCTGTAGCTAAGTGCACACTTCACTTAAGTATCAAAGTGACTTGTAGCTCAGTGTGGCTGTGCTGTATTGGTAGTCTGCTACCAGAAGGTTGTAGCTAATAGACCTAGCTCGTGAACAGTATACCTACCTTACTTATTATACAAGGCTCCAGAGCTGCAAGTCAGGATGAAGTTTGGGTGTGGTCACTGAAGTGTCAACATTTTTGATCATAACTCAGGCTAGGAGTGGTTTAAAAAAGATCGTATATTCTCATTTTTAGCAGTACCTTTATGCTAAGATAGGTAGTTTGGGCACTGTGTCACCATAGGTCCCATTTCATGATGGCAAATGTATGGTCCCGTGCAATAGCTGTGGATTAGGTCTCGACCTTAGCATTTGCACAGTAGATACTTCAGTGATAACTGTTTCAAGCTGTGGTGTCAAACTTCAGTAAGTCCCTCTCAGGCTGGGAAAGTAACGCTAAAACTTTGGGCATGCACGTGCACTTTGGTGGCTTAAAATTCTAGCATGGCAGTAGACTAATAACAATAACATGCTGCATGGTAATCAGGTAGCTGCATGCACAATCCGAGAAGCTAATGATATCTCCAGTATTACTTTAATTAATCTGCTACAAGGAATCCAAAATCTGTTCTATAAATGTGAACAGCATAATAAAGCTACTGCATGGTGGTCTGACATTATTAGGCCCGAACATAAAGTGAAGGTGAAGATCAAGGGTGATTTAACCAGTGCAGTGGTTGAGAAGTTTCATTACATTGCTAAACTCTCCTCGAACTCTATGTACTTTTATGCAACAGCAAAAGTTGATGTTACTCTTCCTGGCTCCACAGAAACCAGGGAATGTCAGTTTTGTGAATTGATTTTGTGCGCTGTTATCTCCTTTATCTCCTACTACACCTACGTATTGGTGTGTTGTATATATACTACTACTACTAACTAGTGAGATGATTCATCATCATGGGGCAATCCTGAGCAAGCAGCAAACTGCTGGTTTACTAATTTGTCATGGCACACAGCAGGATTTGTCACTGTCGACTGTTTAAGCCAAATTTGATAAACGCATAAGTAGCTAAGTCCTCACCGGAGATAAATGTAAGTATTACATATGCCAGCCATCTCTCCAGCCAGGGCAGCTAATGTGGCTACACATGCATGGACTAAGCTTTACACCGAAATCATGAGCTAAATTGCTGGGTGCCGTTTATTCATGGCCCTACCTGAAGCGATCCAGTCAACCACCGTCCATATTAAATTTGTACCGCCTGTGAGCGGCCTGCCGTCGTCGGTAGAAGAACAAACCATCAAGTTGCCACCCATGCTTCACCTTCAGTCGTCTTCGCTCCCGGTCACCGATGCTGCACTCTAGCAGTAGCCTTAGCTTCCACTGCATGGCCTTCACATGCTTCACGATATCGATCTTCGTGAAATATTTGAATGTGCTCATTTGAAATTTACGGTAAGTGGTCGGTCCAAGCATAGCCAGATACACACACACTTCCGCAATGCAGTCACACTAGTGTGGGGCTCGCTGCCGAAAATTATCACTGATTGGTACATGGGGTGGATCATCATAATCATCTGAGTCCCACATTGTATTATCAACATGGGACTTCAGTTGGGATACAGATTTATACTTCTTATTATAGTGGTGTAGCTACATGCCTTGTGATGGGGGTTTCTTGTGCTTTATCAGAGTGGTTAATTTTGCTCTGTAGGTGTATTCAGGTGTCTTGATTTGCTGAGTGATTGTCTAGAACAAATACAAATGGGTTTACATAACGGCTGTGGTCAACTCGAAAGAACAGTACCCGAATTATGGATTAGCATTAGCTAGGGCATGGGTAGTGTATGGGTAAGGGGGTTGAGCAGGTGAACAGTGTTTCCAGGGTCATCCTTCCCAGTTGATCAAACTTTGCAGCAAAAGAGTGATACGTATCAGAGTTGTTGCAAGTTCTGGTTGCAAGAGTGGCAACTTTCATAAGCCTCTCAGAGAACAAGTTTGTATTTGCTCTTGCAGCAGGATGTTGCAAGAATGCTGAAAACTGCACAAAGTAGCTAATTTACTTAGCTCGTTTTGGACAAGTTTTATGTACTTACTCATACACTTTCTTGAACAGAAGAAAGTGTCACTAGAGATGCCTCAGAGACTGAACCATTGCCAGGGCTGTAGAGGAAACAAAAGTTTGAACACCTAGGGATTGAGAAATGTTCTGAATAACGCTCACCTGCACTTGCTCTTCGCCTGAATCCCCAGGCATAAGCAATCGCACTACAAAGAGCTGTGCGTTTTGAACAGGAGTAAAACCAAGTGGGGTTGTTGTAACATATTCATCTTCAGTAATCCAACAATGCCAAGTTCATCAGTCAACACAAGCATAAAACACACCACACAAAATTAACTTATGACCCTGGTTAGCCCATGCACAGTCTTGTACAACACGTTCAAAGTGAAATTTTTGCAAGATTTTGTAAAACCACAGTAGGTGCAGGGAACTTTGATTGACTGGTCAATTAAATCATCTATCCATCTGCCTGTGACTCTTTGCTATGCATATCTGCATGCACTGTGGTGTGGTCTGCCAGTGGCTTCACAAGTGTTGTTTAATTTCTTGTGCACTGATCAACTTGTGATTTTGTTTTTGTTTCTTGTACATGGAACCCTCTATGGTGCTAACTTAGAACAGGATGGGGAGCTCCACCACCACTGCAATAGATTTAGCTCAAATAATAGATAATACTGATAGACTTGTGCTCATTCCTCACTGTGAGGTGCACTCGTGTACATGAGACCTAGGAAAGCAATGCATGAGAATGCAATCTATAGTAGGAATCTCTGTTTTTTTAGGTACATTGCTAACTTTGAAAGCTGCCATCAATGCACTGCATTCAGTGTGTTACAAGTGGTATAACATTGGGGTGCAACTAGAAGTTCCAACATTTCAACTGAAAAATATTAATAAGAGATCAAATGATTCAATGGACCAACTGTGTGATACTCTGGACTACTGGATAAGCAAGGTTCCTTCCCCCTCCTGGAGACATCTTGTTGATGCACTGGAAGCCCCCAGTGTTGGTGAGAACCGGTTAGCTGAGGAAATAGAAGAGAAGTATTGTGGTACAGGGAAGCAAAGCAGCTGTGCTAGTGCTTCGTTTCAAGCTACATGTCACCAAGGTACGTGTATATGCACGTGTTTGCCATCTGTCTTGAATGACAATGGACTGTGTACTCCTCTCTCCACAGAAGTTCCAAGTCAAGGCTACAAGACATTTCCAGAGCGGATATCTCTTGCTGCTGCACCAGATAATGTACTCTCCTTTGAAGACCCTACAGTTAGTGTAGTAAGACACAGCAGCAATACCAGTCCCTCTACAAGTGAGAGATCTCACAAGCTACCATTTGGGTGTGGGTGTGGCAAATGTACATTCTTCAACTTCATAGAGAGGGGATGTCCAACACCCATCCCCTCAGCAAGCTCCTTCCCCTACCTTGACTTCAGTGGGCTCACCTATGAGCAACAGCAGAAACTCAGGGGAAGGCTTCGGTCTGAGTCTCAGAATATAATGATGGAATTCCAGAAGCTAGTGTCAGCAACAATGAAGTCATTTAAGAGACGATGTGTACCACTGGATGAACTTGTGTCACATGTCATGACTCTTGGAGCATTTGATCCTGTTTTCAAAGAGCCTCAAGTGGCAGTGTTTCGCTTTTGCTTCCAAGGATTGAAAGCTGCAGACACCATCCCAAAGGTTTTTATGATTCTTAATGACTACTTCTCTTTCTTCAATTACCATATTATTGAACACATCATCAAAGAACTTGGTACTAAAACAGACAAAAGTAAATTACGGAGGTACAAGATAGATTTTCACCAGTATGTGAAGCGAAGAATATTTGAGTGCCAGCCGGAGTTTGGACCAGTCAGTGATTCTGACCATGCTGATATCTTTGTGAAACTGGACTCACAGTATGACAACTACACAATTGCACAGATTGAGGGATTCTGCCATAAACTCAGTGAAATTCTAAATGTTTCTCAAGGCATTCTGCGTCTCTGTCGAGTAGATGAAGGTTGTTTTCACCTGATGTTCCAGGTACCCTCCTTTGTACAGCAGGAGATATTTCCACTGTCCAGAGAACAAGAGAAGGCTCTGGCAGCCATGGGAGTTTTCAAGCTCACATGTGGGGAGTATCAGTTCCTGGTAAGGTTGGCTGTATTGTTACTAGCATGTTCATTGTAGGTAGGGAAAAGAGGCGTAGTGACCATTGCTATATAAAATAGATACTGGAAATATGTGCATATTGTAGTTATGTACATTTGTTTCTCTACAGAAACGTCAGTCATCACAAGCAGGAGTTGGTATGTACATTCTAAATTCTATCGTATACAAAAGCATTGTTTTGTATCAACTCTGGTTTTCCATTTCACAGAGAAGAAACACCAGCATGATACTGATGATGACCCTGGAATAGGTTCAAGTATATCGACTGAAACGAAAAGTACAACACTTTCTGAGGTAAGCTGCTTCCTCTGCTTTAACTGTAGTGACATGGTACATATACCTTCTCTCTTCTTTAATAGGATCGCCGTGACAAAGAGGAGAAACTGGACTATGAACTAAAAGTGCAGAGTTATGTAGAAGCAGCATCTTCCAACAAGTCTGGGAGTGGTTTAGAACTCCACCTTGCAGTAGCAATGGGACAGATAGAATATGTCAAGTATCTTGTTGAGACGAAGCACTGCAACCCGATGCAGAGAAATCAGGATCGTATTGCTCCCTTTAATGTGGCAGCAATTGTAGGAAATGTGGAGGTGTTTAAGTATTTCATCACTGAGTGTAACTGCAACCCAGCATGTCCAGGCCTACTTGGCTTAACACCACTTCATTTAGCTAGTGAACAAGGTCATCTTGATATGGTTAAGTATTTGGTTATTGAACAACAGATTGATCCAGAGTGTGAAGATGAGTATGGAAATACTCCACTGCACAGAGCTTGTGTAAGTGGCTGTCGGGCAGTTGTTGAGTTTCTTGCTTCAGAGCATGCAAAATATACCCCCATTACAGAACTTATGAATGACCTCAAAAACAAATGGAACACTACTCCTCTTCATTGTGCAGCATGGAAAGGCCACTTAGACATACTTTGCTTCTTCATCTCTGGTAATAAATGTGACCCAAACATTCCAAGTCTGTATAACAGAACTCTTCTTCACACTGCTGCTGAATTCGGTCATCTGCCCATAGTAAAGTATTTGATTGATGATCAAGGCTGCAATCCAATGTGTTTGGATGATCGCAAATACACTCCACTTCAACATGCTGTCACAGAGGGGCGCATGAACATTGTGAAATTCCTTACTGTTCATAAACAATGTGACCCAATGTGTAGAGATTACAAACAGAATACTACTCTCCACATGGCCGTACAAGAGGGTCATATAGACATAGTTAAGTTCCTCACTCTTGAAATGCACTGTGACACAGGAAGTAGAAATACTAGCAATGTCACTGCTCTACATCTAGCAATAGTGAATGGAAATTTGGACATCATCCGATTCTTTATCACTGATCTTAACTGTAATGCAAACATTACAGGAGGTCAGTTTAGTAGAACTCCTCTTCACATAGCTGCTGAGTGTGGCCATCTGCACATAGTCAAGTATTTGACTGATGAGCAAGGCTGTAGTCCATCATGTTTAGACGACCTGACATACACCCCACTTCACTGTGCTGCCATGAAAGGGCACAAGGACATCGTGAAGTTTCTTACTTTAGAGAAGCACTGTGATCCAATGTGTAGAGATTGTATTCAGAGCACCCCTCTCCACTTGGCAGCACAAAATGGTCATAAAGATGTAGTTAAGTTTCTTACTCTTGAAATGAACTGTGATCCAACAAGCACAAATGCTAATAATAATGCTGCTCTACATCTAGCCGTAATGCTTGGACATTTGGAAATAGTCTAATTTTTCACCACTGATCAGAACTGTGACCCAAGCTTTCCAGGAGGTCAGTATGGTAGAACTCCTCTCCACTATTCGGCTGAATGTGGTCATCTGTACATAGTAAAATATTTAACTGATGAACAAGACTGCAGTCCATCTTGTTTGGATGACCTGAAACGCACTCCACTTCACTGTGCTGCCACGGAAGGGCACATGGACATTGTAAAGTTTCTTACTGTGGAGAAGCACTGTGACCCAAGGTGTAGAGATTCTTATCAGAACACTCCTCTTCACATGGCAGCACAAAATGGTCACAAAGACATAGTTACATTTCTTACTCTTAAAATAGACTGTGACCCAACAAGCAGAAATAGTACCGCTCTACATCTAGCAGTAATGACTGGGCATTTGGGCAAAGTTCGATTTTTGATTTCTAATCAGAACTGTGATCCAAGCATTCCAGGAGGTCAGTATGGTAGAACCCCTCTTCACTATGCTGCTGAACATGGTCATCTTCACATAGTCAAATATTTAACTGATGAACAAGGCTGCAATCCATCTTGTTTGGATAGTCTGAAGCGCACTCCACTTCACTGTGCTGCTGAGGAAGGGCACACTGACATTGTGAAGTTTCTTACTTTGAAGAAACACTGTGACCCCATGTGTAAAGATCGTGCTCAAAGCACTCCTCTCCACTTAGCAGCATCCAATGGTCATAAAGACATAGTTAAGTTCCTTACTCTTGAAATGAACTGTGATCCAACAAGTAGAAATGCTAACAATACAACTACATTACATCTAGCAGTAGTGGTTGGACATTTGGACATTCTCCAGTTTTTCATTACTGATCAGAATTGTGACCCAAGCATTCCAGGAGGTCAGTATGGTAGAACTCCTCTTCACTATGCTGCTGAATGTGGTCATCTGCACATAGCCAAGTATTTAACTGATGAGCAAGGCTGCAGTCCATCTTGTTTGGATGACCTGAAATACACTCCACTTCACTGTGCTGCTGAGGAAGGGTGCATGGACATTGTGAAGTTTCTTACTTTGGAGAAACACTGTGATCCAATGTGTGAAGATTTTTATCGGAACACTCCTGTTCACATGGCAGCACAAAATGGTCATAAAGACATAGTTAAGTTCCTCACTCTTGAAATGAACTGTGATCCAACAAGTAGAAATTCTAGCAATGTCACTGCTCTCCATCTAGCAGTATATAATGGGCGATTAGAGATAGTTCAATTCCTCATCTCTGATCAGAAATGTGACCCAAATTTTCCAGGTCAAAGTGGTATAACTCTTCTTCACATAGCTGCTGAGTTTGGTCATCTGCACATAGTCAAATATCTCACTAAGGAGCAAAGCTGCAATCCATCATGTTTGGACAAACACAAATACACACCACTTCACTATGCTGCTTTGAAGGGACACATGAACATTGTGAAGTTTCTAACTGTGAAGAAACACTGCGATTCAATGTGTAGAGATTCTGATCAGAATACCCCTCTTCATATGGCAGCACAAAATGGTCATACAGACATAGTTAAGTTTCTCACTCTTGAAATGAACTGTGATCCAACAAGTAGAAATGCTGACAATGTCACAGCTCTACATCTAGCAGTTCTTGAAGGGCTTTTCGATATAATCCAATTTTTCAATCAGAACTGTGACCCAAACATTTCAGGTGAGTGTGATGTACCTCCTCTTCTTCATTATGCTGCTGAGTGTGGTCATCTGCAGATAGTCAAGTATTTGACTGATGAGAAAGGCTGCAATCCATCTTGTTTGGATGACCTGAAATATACTCCGCTTCACTGTGCTGCCATTGATGGACACATGGACATTGTGAAGTTCCTTACTGTGGAAAAGAACTGTAACCCAATGTGTAGAGATCATAATCTGAACACTCCTCTTCACATGGCAGCACAAAATGGCCACAAAGACATAGTCAAGTTCCTCACTCTTGAGATGAACTGTGATCCAACTAGTAGAAATGCTGACAATGCTACTGCTTTACATCTAGCAGTAATGAAAGGACATTTGGACATACTCCATTTCTTCATCTCTGATCAGAACTGTGACCCAAACCTTCCGGGTCAGTATGGTGTAACTCCTCTTCACTATGCTGCTGAATTTGGTCATCTGCACATAGTCAAGTATTTGACTGATGAACAAGGCTGCAATCCATCATACGTATGTTTGGATACTGAACGCAAGTACACTCCACTTCACCGTGCTGCCATGAAGGGACACATGAACATTGTGAAGTTCCTTACTGTGGAAAAGCATTGTGACCCCATGTGTAGAGATTCAGATCTAAACACTCCTCTTCATATAGCAGCAGCATATGGCCATATAAGAATAGTAAAATTCTTCACTTCTGAAGTGGACTGTGACATAACAAGTAGAGATGCTAAGAATAACACTGCACTACATCATTCAGTAGCTGGTGGACATTTGAGCATACTTCAGTTCTTCATCTCTGACCAGAATTGTGACTTGAACTTACCAGGTCTGTATGGCCGAATGCTTCTTCACTGTGCTGCTGAGTTTGGTCATCTACATATAGTGAAGTATTTGACTGTCGAGCAAGGTTGCAATCCATCATGTTTGGATGAAACTGGGTACACTCCACTTCATCTTGCTGCAATGAAGGGCCACTTGGACATTGTTAAGTTTCTTGTTCTGGAGAAGCACTGTGACCTTATGTGTAGAGATTCTGAACAGAACACTCCTCTTCACAAGGCAGCACGAGCTGGTCAGATAGGCATAATAAAGTTCCTTACTCTTGAGATGCACTGTGATCCAACAAATAGAGATGCTAATAATGACACTGCTCTGCATCTAGCAGTAAAGAATGGGCATTTGGATACAGTCCAATTCTTCATCTCAAAGAAAAGGTGTGACACAAACCTTCAAGGTCAGTATGCTAGAACACTTCTTCATTGTGCTGCTGAATTTGGTCACCTGCACATAGTCAAGTATTTGACTGATGAGCAGCGCTGTAATCCTACATGTTTGGATGAAGATAAATGCACACCACTTCACTTTGCTGCCATGAAAGGGCACATGGACATTGTGAAGTTCCTTACTGTGCAGAAACACTGCAACCCAGTGTGTAAAGATTATGGGCAAAACACTCCTCTTCACAATGCAGCACACAATGGTCATAAAGACATAGTGAAGTTCCTCACTGTTAAAATGCACTGTGACCCAATAACTAGAAATTCTAACAGTGCTACTGCTCTACATCTAGCAGCAATGAATGGCCATTTGGACATAGTCCAATTCTTCATCTCTGACCAGAAAGTTAACTCAAACATTCCAGGTCTGTATGGTAGAACTCCCCTTCACTATGCTGCTGAATTTGGTCAACTGCACATAGCCAAGTATTTGATTGTAGAACAAGGCTGTAATCCATCATGTTTGGATAATTACAAGGACACTCCACTTCACTGTGCTGCCATGAAGGGGCGTATTGACGTTGTGAAGTTTCTTACTGTGGAAAAACACTGTGACTCAAGTTGTAAAGATGCTGATCAGTTTACCCCTCTTCACCTGGCAATTAAAAATGGGCATTTGGATGTAGTACGTTTCTTTGTCTCTAGTCAGAGCTATGACCGAGGTCAGTTTGGTAGAAGTCCTCTTCACTCTGCTGCTGAGTTTGGACATCTGCACATAGTCAAGTGTTTAGTTAATGAGCAAGGCTGTAATCCATCAAGTTTGGATGAAGATGAGTACACTCCACTTCACTGCGCTGCCATGAAGGGACATGTGGACATTGTGAAATTCCTTACCGTAGAGAAGCATTGTGACCCAACGTGTAGAGATTCTGAACAATACTCCACTCCTCTCCACATGGCAGCATACAATGGTCATAAAGATGTAGTTATGTTCCTCACTGTTGAAATGCAGTGTGACCCAACATGTAGAAATGCCTTCAATTCCACTGCTCTACACCTCGCAGCACTGAATGGACATTTAGACATAATTCAATTCTTCACCTCCAAGCTGAACTGTGACCCAAACGTTCCAGGTCAGTTTGGTGAAACTCCTCTTCATGCAGCTGCTGCAGGTGGTCACTTGGAGATAGTCAAGTTTCTCATTGAGGAGCTGAAGTGCCCCCTTGACATCTCAGGATGGAGGAACATAACTCCGTTAAAACTGGCTATAGATACGAATCACTTTGATATTGCACAATACCTACAGAAGCGCAGTGTGATACCACACATACATACTGCTAAAAATACTACTAGAAAAAAAGAAGAAAAGAAGAATGTAAATAGCTAGTGTATTATTGCCTCTAAATGGTTACCCCAGCTTGCTGTGTGTAGTTATAGTAAATTACTATATAATTATAGTGGCAAACTTATTACAAGTGTTGGGTCATTGCTTTTATGTACTTTGTAAACACATTTGATGTGTGTGTCAAGCATTACAGCTAAAAGTTTCCAAAATTGAAAAATTTGCTCTCTTGCTTTGGAGCACTGTATATATATACATATATACACTCACAAACACCCTGAGTGCTCGTGAACATGCATGGAGAGGACGTACTACATGTATATTCACAGCTAGGCCCTGTCCAGATCATCACGGTACAGAAAAGTGAAAATCAAGAGCCTGGTAAGATGCTGTGCATTTGCCATGCTACAAGTGGGTTAAAGCAGGAATGGACTGGAAAAACAGATCATCTGAGTAATTTCTAGCCCTTCAGGTTGCAGGAAAGCTTCAGTAGTCATGGTTTTGTCCAACTAACATTAGCACCAGAACTTCCAAGTTTCTCCTCCTGTGCCTGCGTGCCAGGCTGAGTACAAAGAAACTCGGACACAGCAGGTTGGTCTCATTCCCAGGCCACTGTCCAGATTTACCATGTAGTTCTGGGAACAAATCTAGGCCTAGTTGGGAGACAAACCTGGGTCTGCAATGCCTTAACAAAACTGTACACTGATGGTAAGCAGAATTTGTCAACACAGAGGGTTAATGAAGGTCAGATGCATGGTGAGCTGACATTAATTCATGTTGTTATTTTAATTATTGTAGGGGTTCCTGTAGCGCCTCCAGGTTATGGTTCTTTTGCATGCCATGCTGCCCTGCTTGCTTGTTCATGTGACTTACCTGCAAGAGTTCTTGTCATGAACATCATGCAGTTTAATGGGTTCTACGGATGCTCACACTGTGTTCAGAAAGGTAAGGTATTATATGTGTGTTTTTTTCTCCAAGTACATTAATGGATTAACAGATGCCTATATAGCTGTGATGTATATATGTGTAATATATGTAGGAAAGACTTGGAAAACTGGACAACGAGGAGGAGTACATGTATACCCATACATTGTTGAAAATCCTACTAGCCCTGCGCGAACAGCAGAGGAAACACATAGAGTGGCCAGAGCTGCTGCATCTACACACACACCTGTAAGCTGTAATAATGAATTCTTTAACATTACTCAATTATTCAATATATCTATTACTAGGTACTTGGTGTCAAGGGTCCATCATGGCTCAGCACTGTCCCATCCTTTGATATTATTAGAGGCATGTCATTTGATTACATGCATTGCATGTTGTTGGTGATTTGCCGACTCCTCCGTCTTTGGTTCAATTCCAAATACCACAATCAGCCATGGTACATTGGTCATTCTGTAAAGGATGTTGACAGTCGGCTCTGTAGCTTTCGCCCCCCAAAATTCAGCACCATTTGCCTAGCGATAATACTCCACAAAGGAGATATCTCCATTGGTGGTGGTGAAGGTGCTTCGAGGGGTATTTATCCAATCCATGTTATCAATATGGCAAGTCGTCTTGTACCTTGTGAGCACAATTTCCCCGACCAATGTCTTCTCTTCCTCATCGCAGAAGTTGTGTGACCTTTCAAAGACATAACTGAGATAATCATGTACCGTAATTATGTCAGTGTACTCTGCGGAGAAACACAGCGATGTCCTTCATGATCTGAATATCTGTCCGAGCCTCGCCCGATAAACGTATGCAGGTGCACAGCTCAGGAATGAGCAGGATGGGCCCTGCATCTTCCCTTCTTGCTCTGATCTCCCTCTTATTTAGCTGGCTCACCAGCAATGGCTGTTTTAGGTCGTAAATTTACACGCAAAGATACAGCGCAATGAATCACAAAATTGCCCTTTTTCCTATAGTTTCTCTCGTATCTGATTCTGTGCATGTGCATCGAGAGGAAAGGGTTAAATAGATAACACTTTGTAGTGTTGGCCCGATATTTAGATGATGTCTGAGCTATCAGTAAAAGCTGAGTTTCAAGTTTTCTTGATGCTGTCCAGGAACTACATCAGTGTATTGATCTTACTCTGTGGAGAAACACCAGTGTAAACAGCGATGTCCTTCATGATCCGAATATCTGTCCGAGCTTTGTCTGACAAATTTGTGTGGGTGCACAGCTCTAGAATGAGCAGGATGGGCCCTGCAGCTTCCCCTCTTGCTCTGATCTCCCTCTTCTTGGCTGATTCACCAGCAATGGCCGTTCTAGAACGTACATTTCAATGCCATATGCTACTCCACAAAGGAGGTCTCTCCATTGGGGGTGGTGAAGGTCCTTCGTGGGGTATATTTTTCCAATCCATGTTATCAATATAGCATGTCTTCTTGTTGCACCTTATGAGCACAATTTTCCCAACCAGTGTCTTCTCTGCCTCATCGAGGAAGTTGCGTGAGCTTTGAAAGAGTTAACTGAGATAATCATGTACCGTATCTGTGCGGAAGATCTGGTGTTCGTGATGATTGCGGTCATCCGCGTAATATTGCAATAACGTGTTATGGTTGGTAAAGAGTTAATTCCAGATACGTACCTAATCATAATTATGCAATGCCGGAGAGAAGAGAAAACTTATCTCTTGGGCCCCTCAAATGAAGTTCTTCTTGATGCACTCTTAGTAGTGGACCAATGCCACCAGCGTGATGATCATAGTAATCTGTGTAACATCCATTGGGTCACTTCTACAGGGCCTATAATGGCTTTAAGATTGTGTATTTAGAGCATACCTCAATCTAATTACATGACATTGTATGTAAACTGTTGGATGCATGATTGCAATACAGCACAACTCGCATGTCGTAGGAATATTTAACCCTCGGCGCGCATGCGCAGCGAGGGTTACAGTACTTGGTCTGTGTGTCTGTGTGTGTGTGTGTGTGTGTGTGTGTGTGTCTGTTACTCAACATCTCACTTTTCACGTGTTTATTCGTGCCACAAACGATACTAACCTTCTCGGCGGCGGATGAAGGTCGAAAATTTTAAGCGATTTTCTCTGAAAATGCTTCGTTGCGAAGCTAGAGCGTTTCCTGTTTGTACGGCATACGGCTACACAATAAGTCGGCCATTTTTTTATTCCGCGGAAAACGCGCATGCGTATGAATCTGGACCACGTGGTTAGCGACGTTCATTGCGAGTTCGATTATTGGCCATTGGCAGTAAATATGCCTCCAACAAAGGTATGCCCGCAGTGTAAAGCTGCTGTGACTGTAAGATGGAAGACATGTGAACGCTGTGATCATGTCTTTCGATCCAAACGAAAAGCAGAGTGTAATTTGCGAGAGAAAACAGTAGCTAGAATCAGATACTGTGTGAAATCAGCTAGGAAGCTAAAGATAAGTTGCACAAGGCATGTGAAAGAGTGTCAGAAATTTGTGAGCGAACTTTGCATAGGCAGGAACAAAACAGAATGCGCTGGCAAGCATGATAGAGTCACGAGGCAGTGATCGATTCTAGTCGACACACAAGTATAATCACAGGCACTGCTGCGCCGAGGGTTTGGCACTTCAGTGCCTTTCATTGTAATTGTACATGTTACTTTATAAAAGAGTTGGGAAGGTACACATATAAATGATGTAAAATGTCACTGTGGCTGCTTGCTTCTTAGCCTTTTGCAGGCCTGTCCCACACTCTCAACAACAGTCTTCCAAACTGATTCAAACTCGTGTTTGGCCTTCCAATATTGTGGAAACTGACGGAAGGGGATGATTTTCAACTCGCCGACTTCTTGGACGGTAGCCCAGGATATACTTGCTCGCCAAGTACTGCACCGTACAAGAATTTTGTCTCCAAATATAGCCTGCTTAGCAAGTTTGACTGCCAGTGTTGCTATCTTGGATTCGCATCATAGTTTAGGGTACTTTGAAAGTACACTGGCGACAGAAGTCAGACTCTGGCCTGCCTTTTCTATTTCTGAAGAATCTAGGACATTTGTATTTGAATTTTTGAATGGCAATGGAGTGGCTCAGAGTCACTAGTGGATGGGGTAGAATGATCTACAGATGTAGTGTATTGTGATGCTGTTGATGCTGATGGTTGGTTAGAGACAGGTAATGTATTGCTTGCCGGATTGGAGGATTGGTGATGTTCTAATGATCGTGGCAGCTGAGATTGTCGGGTAAAGTCTAGTGAATTAGTTGCTGGCCGGGGGGATCAAAAGTGGTGATGACATGAGGGGGTAGTGGATAGAGCAGGCTCGAGACCATATGTACTGTAGTTTCCAGTGTATCCCCACTCGCCGTCACTTAGCTGGGGGTACATTTCCTGCTGGAACTGTTGTTGTGGTGTGCACTGAACGAGTCTTTCAAGCCCGGAAAGTTGGATTAAAATCTCGTTTTGTGTCGACAGAACAGACTTTTGGGTGTTTTGCATCAGCTGGTAGTTATGGAGGATGACTGCCTGACGCTCAGCAATATCCTCCAATTTTTGAGCTAGTTCAGACACTTTCAATTCTAGTGACAATGGATCACATTCAAGAGACTTGTTCTCTACTTTCTCAGGTGAAGGAGTTGCAGACGGGGATAGCTTGCTATCGGAGACAAAACTGAAATCAGAGGTTAATACATCCAAGACCGAGGAGCAGTCAGCCGTGTTGGACGTGGTGGGTGGGTTAATGGAACTGGGAGTGGGGTCAGTCTGGGCTGTAGGAGTCAAAGAGCAGTCAGCCGTGTTGGACATGGTGGGTGGGTTAACGGAACTGGGAGCGGGGTCATCAGTCTGGGCCGTAAGAGTGGAAGAGCAGTCAGCCGTGTTGGACGTGGTGGGTGGGTCCACAACAAAGCAGGTATTGTCAAAAGCATCAACACAGATGATTGTTCCACTGGGCTTCACATCTGTAGACAAAATATAAGAAATTATTATAGTCATTTACTGCACAGGACATAGTTCAGCCAACACTAGGTGTACACGTAGAGCTCTCAAAATTGATGTACTTGCTCACAATATCTAAGAAACAGTGTGTTACCTTTTGGAGTTTTCTTTTGATCATTGCGCTTCGCAGGCTTTGAGCCCGGTGTATTTCCTTTCCCCCTAGGTAGCTTTCCTGGCTTGGATTCTGTGATATTCTCCTTCCCTCTAGGCCGTTTACATGCACCAGTCTTTGTGCCTGAGGAGGGTGGGAAATTTAGCAGAATACACTTATACTACAGGTGCCGCTCTCTGTTGGCTAGCTAGGTAACAGGTCCCTGGGGGTGGTCTTACACCTGACTGAACAATGAATAAATGACTTTCTCAATCTAAGGTCTACTGAGTTACTCATTGCCTACGTATACAAGTGATGTATACACAAACAATACAGTTGGATGGAAAAAGCACATACAGTACCTGCATTGGTGTTCACAGGGACCACCCTGTTAGTAACATCTTTGAGGACCTTGTCAAAGGGAAGCCACTGTCCATCCTCAAACTTTTTCTCATAATCCTTCATCTCAGTTTCCATACCTATATAGAGCATGTCAAACTTGAGCTGAATGGGCATGTCAGTTATGTACACAGATACAAAAACAAGATTATACATAGTATGAATACTTACCAATTGAGCCAATTTGTCCTGTGTATGTTTTCTTCCCTATCTTAACTTGGCAGGACTCGCCAATCCTCAGGTCTGTGCTCACAATATTTCCCTCGGCCACTGTTGTTACAGCATTTTCCTCGGGCCAAAACACAAGGACAAAGCGCTCTGAAAACGATGGCATTAATGCGTGAACTTTGAAGCATGCAAAGGCAATCATGTTCACTCTAGCCTATGGGTAAAGTTAGTTAGATTCATACAAACAATAGTTTGCTACATGTAGCTCCTGATCTCATTCACAAGTAAAGGCTAGCTGGAGTAAACCACAAGCTATACTGTACCTAGGATCAGGCATTTTAAACAAGCTACAACAGTTTAATACGCTACGTGGTCAACTTACTACGCTTTTCTTGAAGATCCTTCAGTTGTTTTCTCAAAGACATCGTCGTTGTCATATAGATTCATTACTACGTCGATATAGTAGCAGCGATAATTTCTTCAGCTTAGTCGTAGTAGCTTCACATGTTTAATATAAACACCATACGTTTTGATCCGAAGATCTTCAGTGGTATAAAACTGAATGTAGCTGTAATAGTATTTATGGTTCATTAGTATATATATCCCACCTACTATACTTCATGCATAGGCCAGAGTGGACTTTAACTGTCATAATTTGTCCCCTCAAGGCTACAAGGGAAATTATGGCTCATAATTCCCTCTCCATGTATTTTTAGTTTACAGTCTACTACATTGTCAGACTATAGTACAGATTTTACATCATTTTTCTGTGACAGTAAATAATATTGAAGTTACTGTAAACACTTGCACATGTACAGATGTGTTTACAATAATAACAACAAAGGGCCAATCAGGTGGGATATATAATAATTATAGCACAGGTGGCCAGGGATTTATGGCTGTAGTAAACAAACCTCGTCCTCGGGCTACGCCCTCGGACTCGGTCTGTTTACTGCCATAAATCCCTGGCACCTATGCTATAACTATTACTTATGGTTCATTAGTATTTATGGTTCATTCACAGTTACGTTCAGTTTTATACCACATACGTGATGCGGTGCGTGGAGATGGACATTGTTTGTTTCGGGCTTTGTCCAAAGAGTTGACGGGCACAGAGGATAACCATCTCCTCGTACGCCAGGCCATTACTTCATTCATGGTTGTACCTGAGAATGAGGAAATATTGGCCCGCGACTGTAATGTGGAATCCATGGCACGCTATGTATCACAAAAACAGATCGATAAAGATGGCTGGGGCACTGAAGTAGAAATCCAATTTTTTTTTACAATAGGTAGGTGGCTCTGAGATCACTTGTGATCCCGTACACTCTTGAGCCACAGTCAGTTAGTCAGTCAGATAGGTTCGATCGAGTGTGAACTGCAACATCTTAACAAGTTACATGCTGCCTTAGCCTTGTTCCCAGGCTTTCATGTGTGGGTGGCACAACCCCTTCCACAAGCACATTGTGCAATACACACGTGTATTTAATGTACATGTACACACACACACACACACACACACACACACACACACACACACACACACACACACACACACACACACACACACACACACACACACACAGAGACAAATCACTGCAATGAGCGCGGCTGTCTTGGCCAAGATCTCTGCTGCGGTGAGCTGCCAGGATGGGAAAAATCAAGGAAATGCAGTATGTGTGTCAGGGGTAAGGCGTACAGTGTGTGAATTCGTACACGTAACTTCCATTGGGTTTTGTGATGAAGAAACTCCCTCCCTTCTCCTTCCTCTCTTTCCTCTTCTCCCTCCCTCTCTTACCCCTTCCCCCTCCCTCTCCATCATCTTTTGTCCTCCCTTCCTCTTCCTCTTCCTCTCCTCCCCTTCCTATTTTTCTCCTCCCCCTTCTCTCTCCTCCCCTTTGGCCTCTCTTTCCCTCTCCTCTCCCCTCCCTCTCCCCCTTCTCTTGCAGGTTTCTTAACTCTCCTCTGCCATGGCTGTCCCGACAGATCCAGCTTCTCCAGCTTCTTCAGCCATGCAGGGGTGGCAAACATGCGTCCAGAGTGGTCAGTGCAAAGTCCGGTTCTTGGGAACCCCAGCCATATGAAGAAAACAAATTGACTATGACCGGGTAGGTGGGTAAGGAGATGGTAAGAGGGAGTAGAGAGACAGGAGAGGTTAGGATAGACACCATGATGTTCTTTATAGTTACCTCTCAGCAGAGAGGGAAATGGAGCACCTGGTGTCCAAGTATGTGTATGCAGAAACCAGGCTATAAAACCCGTTGAATGTTTGCCCTGCTCATATATGTGACTTTCTGCCAGAGCTGCTGATCAGCTCAGTGTGCTACACTGCTCTGACAAGATTGGGCTGAACAGCATTTTACAGTTGCAACTCACCCTCCACACCCACAGGACAATATCCCAGACTCCACACTGAAGAAGCTGAAGAAGTACATTGAGGACTCCAGGTTTGTTCCTGAGATTGTGGAGAAGACATCCAAGGCCTGCAAGTCCACGTGTCTCTGGGTCAGGGCCCTCGACCTCTACTCCAAGGTCTACCGCACTGTTGAACCCAAGGAGAAAGGTGAGAAGACTCCAAAATAATATTAAAATCACGAAGCTATATATTTCTTAACTAATTCATCCATGGTTCTGTTAGTTGATAGCCTCACCACCTTAACTTGCAGTATAGTGTTGCAGGCGACAGACCTGGACTGACTGGAGAGGATGCCGTAGCTTCTACCTCCCATTGTGTGCAGGTGTATTGTGGGCCAGAGAGAGAGTATACGTCCCGCTACCGAGATCAAGGAGCTGCAGGCTAGTGTACCTTGTTCATAGATTTCCTTGCCACAATAGGGGGGAAGGGTAACTGTAATCTGAGAGTGGAATGTAAGCTTGGACATGCCCACCATCTTCCACTCGTTTGACAATCAAGTTGGTCAAGCGAAGGATGTGGTTAGCATTTCCAACAAACACACATCAGAATGCTAATAAAAAACCAATCATACCGGCGCAGTGTACATGTACACTTCCAACCCAGCCCATTTACCAGACCCTCCTTTTCATTTTTCGAGGGTCTGGTTCCGAGACTATACAATAGGTGGCTCTGAGATCACTTGTGAGACCAAATTAAATGATAGTATGATATGCAGTCATACCTGCAATAACTGTTGTGCTATATTCTGCAACTGATCAATGCCGCCAAGTTTACGTCGCAACTAGATTTCTGCATGTGCGCACAAAAGTGTTACCATCATCGTCTCATATCTAACACCCCAAGAATTTGTTGGCATGTTACCGTGGATTGCAGTTCCATTTGAACATCATGTGTGTTTCGTGAGTTTCCCTGAGGAACTGTTCTTCAAAGGATGACACACACAAACATGGTGCTTTGCTTCAGAATCTCAGTGTAATCCACATCATGCAGTTTGTGTGAGTCCTCACTTGCTGAATATAGTTTGCATGAAAACTCACGGAATACACGATGTGAAAACAGAACTGCAATCCACACACTCATTTTGCTCACCCACACACACAGCATTTTCCCACACTCCCCTCCTCTAATGTGCAACACACACTTTCCCCTTCCTACTCTATTCATCCACTCAATTTCTTCCCTCCTTTCCCCTCCCACCTCCCCGTTCCCTTTTCCCCTCTCATATAAGTATCTTGCAGCATGAGATCAAGACTGTCAGACGGACGGATGGAGGGGAGGAGGGAAATGATAGGGAAAATGGTCCATTGTGTACAAGTCTCTTCCAGAAGTAAGTCCCACACTATTGAGACTTTGTTGCATGATACCATGTAAGTTTAAAGGAACTGGTGTGCAGTGGCGGCGGAAGATGTTTTAGATTAGGAGGGCTGAATAATGATTTTGTGCAAAATGTAGGGGGGTCTGGGGGCATGCTCCCCCAGGAATTTTTTTTTTTTTTTTTTTTTTACAATAGGTGGCTCTCCCCCCAATAATCCTCATTTGCCCCCCTTTGGGCAAAAAGCTGAAAGAAACCCTGCTAGTGCTGAGCTTCTGCTAGGGTGGAGCTTCTTAGATGTATCAGATATTCATGTGATTTTGAACTGTGTTTGAGCCCCACCCTTACCAAGCTTAGCATAACAGCATGTCAAACTCATGATGCAGGAATTATATAGTTATAGTCACTTAGTGCATGATTGTGGTTGTTTTCAATAATACTTTCTTCCACATTCACACACCCTCCCCTCTAGGCACGGATGAGATGGCCATCATCAATCTACAGACTAAAAGAGAAGCAATGCTCAGAGGCAAGAGGTTCGCAGCAAATACCAGCTGTTGTATGGCAGGATGAGTGTAACTGTGTGTGCATGCGTACATGCATGCATGGCCCCTGTGTGTGTGTATATGTGCATGCATGTGTATGTGTGCATGTGCGTGCATGTGTGTGTGTGCGTGTGTCTGTGTGTCTGTGCATACGCACATATGTGTGCCTCTAATCTGTGCCCACTTCTAATTCTGATTACCCAGTCTCTCCTTTGCCTCTCTCCCTCCCTTTCCTATTCTCCCTTCTCTCCTCTTTCTCTCCTCCCTCTTCCAAGAATTAGACAAGCAGCAGCTAGCATAAACTTCCCTCCCCCTTCTTTGGCGGGGGTCTACAGTCTAGTTGAAAATTTGGTAGCCATTGTTTCTATTGTCGTTAACTGACTAATGAGCTTGTAGACCGTCCATGTCTTTTGATAGTGATGGAAGAAAAACCTGTTTCCATGGTAATGGCTGCCAACTGTGTGTGTGTGTGTGAGTGCGTACGTGCATGTGTAATTGAGAGGATAAACTCTGAGCTAAACATTTAAAAGAAGTATACATACTTCATCTCTTCTCCCAACCAGTCCTGCTGAGGGGGGGCAGTCCAACAGATGAAGCCACCAAGAAGGTTGTGTCTGATGTGAGGGACCAACTGCTAACAGGGGCTTGCCGATAATTCAGAGACAATCAGGTATTGCCAAGTGGTAGAATCGTTCTGTCTTTCTCTCCTACCAGTCTAACATCTTGCCTCAACTTGAGTATCACTTGCTTTTACATAAATACTCTTGCTCTGGTGATTAACAGATGTGAAGGAATATACTGTAAGCTCCCGAAAATACGCTCCCCCCCCCCCCCGCTTTTTGGTCACTACTTCTAGGTAAAGAGTTGGGAGGGGGTATATTTGCTTGAATATTCAATTAGTCCCCACCGTTCCTCGTGATGCCGTTACGCTCGAGGTCAATATTCACGACGACAGCAGTTGCCTTCCGGAAGAACGGCCATCAGCTTCGTGGAGCATGTACTACGGGAGATCAGCGGCGCTGGTTGTGTTGATACTAAACCGAGAAGCATCGAAGCAACATGCATCACCAGGGGACAATCCCATGTAGTCTACAAGTGACCAAGTTTATAGTAATTTTGTGTGTGCATGTATGAGAACACAATTGACGAAGGAGCTAAACCAAAAGCTAAGTATGCCCAGAAGACACTCACTACGGGGCATATGCACAAGGAAAATATACCTATGCAAGAAATCAGGGGTTAAAGATAGGGGAGGGCGTAAATGCTTAGCTATATGCTCTTTATTACTACAGGAGACAAACTGTGTAGCGTTTTGCTGGTGTATGTGATGAAGAAACTCTGGTATCAATAACAGCAAGGACCTTCCTAGTGACTATATACTTGGATACCATCTACAATGAGATGAGGATGACTGCACCCTCCCAGTCCACTGGCGCCCGAAAGTCCACAGTTGGAGGTGAGGAAGGCAGCCATACCTCTGCCACTGGGAGAGGGAGGGATGCCTTGATTTAAATTCTTCCTAACTTCCAACACACTCAACCTCATATGCACAGTGAGTGAGATGGCTCAAATGGCACAGACAGCAGAAGCACTCATGGAGGGGATGAGCAACATGCCCTGCAGCTTCACCAGGGGAATGTTCAAGGTGGATTAGGGAGGTGTATGTATCCAGCAGGTGGATATGCTTTGTTCAGCAATAACACCATTAATTTTTCTCGTCTCACTTCTCCTCCTTCCCTTCCTGATCCCACCCACTTCTAGCAGCATTCAGTGTTGCTTTCTGAGACTCTGACCCTGCATTGTGCCTGATGAATACTTTGCCTATAGCTACATGTTTCATTTTGCCTACAGATATGGGTATGAGTTAGAAGGGGTTTCAAGGGACAAGACTGACTTTATTTACCTTGACTAACAACACAGGGTGACTTAGATCCACTTAAAAGGACTTGGAAGGTTAGAGGTTGTACGGAGCCACCCTCACAAGAAGCAGTGTGTGGAGATAGGATTGAGGATTGAGATGATGATGCAAAGGCTTGAAGACTCCACAAGATAGGCTGTTCGTCTGGACTCAGCTACCTTGTATGTGCATCTGTAACTGATAGCTAAAGATTGGTCATGTATACTGAAAATTAAAAGATTTGATTATGTAGGTAAAGTGAGAACCCGGAAAAGGTTCTGTTACCAGCTTAGAATCAGACACTTTTGCCATTTTGACTGAATGCTGTAGTCATCATCGGAGTGAAAGTAAACTGTCACTGACTTGTTACACACATATTGTAACTGTAAATATTTCTTCACATATTGTAACTATAAAGTGAAACTTTAATTACTAAAACTGGTGATAAATGTTTTAGGTGTAAATTATTAATTACCAAAACCAAAGTGTAATTTTGTAGAAAGGATCACTAAAAACTAGTGTTTCACATTTTTTTCACTACGGCCAAGGATGCTGATGACCTGCGAGGGATGGATGATGTGTGAAGGTATTGAGGAGCATTACCAGAGGATAGTGCTGAAAGAACTTGGGGGGGGGGGGGGGCTGGAGGACAGGCTGGAGGAGAAGCTGAATGCGGCCATGGTGATAAGGATATGCGACTATGATGGGAAGATGGGGGAAATGCTGGAAACAGGCACCTACAGAAAGCTAAAGAGGAACTCAACAGCAACCCCAGGAGAATGGCTCTATTACCAACTGGACACTTGCTCTCCCTTCCCCCTCTCTTTCCTACAACCCACCCTCCTTCCTGTTCTTCCTCTCTCCTTCCACCCTCTCCCCAGGTAGGCAGAGGGCTGAGGCGAGAACATAAAGGCCCAATTAGCAGGCTACTGGTGCAGTACCTGGAGAATGCCAACCACAGTGTTGGATATCAGCATGTGGTGTAGCATGTGGTGTGTGTGTGTGTGTGTGTTCTGCCATGTCTTAACAGCACAATTTTAGATCAATAAAACATCACTTGAGGAAAATGCAGCTTAGAAGCACAGGTTTACAAAAAAAAACAAAAGAGAAAAATCCACTGTGGACCAGCCTCATTCATTACTGATACTGAAAAGGGCCCAGCAAGATATGCGTAAATTTTGTTTCTCCACGGCCGCTGGGTGCCACTGCTAAATACTTCCCAGCACAGACCATAAATACGATGACCATAGAGGTCTTTTACTAAACAAACGGATCTGCAATATTGCAGAGCGAACATGTCCAGCCACACTTGAAAATTTTTCAATGACTGTGCTTCAGTAGCTCCTACAGAGGGAGAGAGAGAGACAGAGAGTGAGGAGTAGTAGTAAGTGTAGGCCACACATTTCCACTTACATCACTCTTGGGAAAGGCAGGAAGGGGCAGTACTATTTTGTGAGCGATTGTGAATTTTAATAAGGGGTGCCAAACACAAAGTTTTCTCTCAAACAGAGAGACCAAGCAGCCTCCAGTTTTCCACTTACGGTAAGAGTGCTACCTTTGAATAACTTGAAAACCAGCTACTTTGTTGGAACCGTAAGTACCAAGTACGACAGCTGAGATTAGAAACCAGTCGAAATCCCATTTGAAAAATTAAAAGTGTTTGAGCAGTGCGGCTAATTGCTGGTCCAAAAACATTTGGGGTGTTTTTAAAAAGAATATATTTCTTTCATGTGCTGTTGGACTGTAATTTGTCTATAAATATCAGTTACAGTTTTGGAGATATAAAGTGACAAATTTACTATGCCAGCAGCCTCCCGTGTGGTTTGGTGTACAGTGCTCCAGAGCAAGTCAGCCAACTTTTAAAAATCCTCATTAAGAGCTTCCTGAGCTCCAAAACAGTGATATGTATATCACTTACTTTCTTAACCCTTAAACACCGATAGTGCACTTTTGGTAACAATTTAATAATGAGAACTTCTACTGCTTCTCTCTCCCTGGACGTGCATTAAAAGATTGATACTGCTCTAGGTAGTAGGTAAGTATCCCTAAATTCTATAACTATGGTGGTAAAGGCGGGCTATGTTGCTAAGCGGCATGGTGGGTAGTTTGTGTAGCAACAAGTCTGCCATAATTTGCTGGCGATTTGAATGGTATGACTAAAAAGGCTTATGCCACCTTTGTTCTAAGCTTACCTGAAATATAGTTATGAGTCCCTATTGGCCCTGTCTCTCCAGCAGCCAAGTAAAAACCAACAGACTTTCGTATCATCTGAGAATGAGCTCTTTTGTACAGCTGTTTGAACGCACGTGGCTAGGTCTGTAATTGGCTCCGCCTCGTTCATCCACACCCTTTCCTGTTTAGTTAACTGCATGGTTGAGATCACTGATAACTATAAGAGAAGCCCCACAAGTTTTAGCTGACTACAGAAAGCGCTTAGCGCAGTGCATCATCATAAACTACGAAGCTGGTGAGTAGCATTGAATGTTAATTTTATTTTCTGTATTAAAGGGTTAAGTGAAAAGTGATTCAAAGAAAGTCATTGTTATCCATATATGGCAATAGAAAAACCATACAAGTGTGGCCACTTTTAGGGGTTTTGGCAAGGGAGGAGGAAGGAGAGGAGGAAGAGGAAGAGGAGGTAGAGGAAGGAGAGAAGGTGAAGAGCAAATGGAGGGGGAAAGAGGAAGAGGAAGACAAAGGCCCTGAGGAACCCCTCCTGTGGAGAACTGACAAAGCTCACGTAGCACACGTGCTCATTGAAGGCAAGAAACAACAAGTTTTGACACAAAAATACCTCTATCTTCGGATTGGAAAGGAACTAAGGATTGAAATTTGCAATGTAGCATGTATCACTAGGCATTGTCCACACACTGTAGAAGTTTGGGATCTTAACTAGTAGTGGGTAGCGAGTTTGTAACTAAAAACGTTTTACACCTTTGAAACAGGCATTTTGCTGAATACCGTAGAATTTCTAATAATTCATACACCCTATTAATTTGTACACCCCCCTTTTCCGGCAAAAAGATGCTTATTTTCGTACTCTAATTCATTCGTACACATAAAAATGAAACTATTGTTCGTACAGCAAAAACACAAGGTGTTTCTGACGTCCAGAAGTGTGAGTAAACACGTTCTTTTTGCTCTTGGTGTTGATCCTACAGCCAGGGACGCCAATAAAGGCGGAGGTTCCAACCTAGTCTCACAAGCTATGCCCTTCGCAGTGTCGTGCAAGATTAGTATCTGTCCATGTTTCCTCGCTACACAAGTCTAGCATTGCTAAGCCTCGCAAGACATCAAGCAAATGCTGTAGAGTTTGCCACTAAAGTTTGGTTCTCGCTCTTCGGTGGCTCAGAGGTAATAGCGCGACTGACCCCGGGTACAATGGGGAAATTGTGCAACGTGTAGTGACTCAAAAACTTGCGACTTGCATAGCGTACAGATATTTACATACGTAAATAGAAGCTAAGGCTATGCTAATATAGTTACTGTGCACTATGGCAACTACCAGAGAGCTAATAAATACCTGTACATAGTTGTCGATCGGGCTTTCGACATGTTCAACTTGCACGCATTTTTCTTCTAATCACTTCGTACAAATCCTCTATCTATTCGTACACCGTCGTTTCTTAGAATACTCGGTAATTTATGTCCTCTAATCAATTCGTACAGCTAAAATTGAAATTACTTTCTTTTGTACGAATTATTAAAAATTCTACGGTATTCACCACACTGTTTAGGTTTGAGCTTTCAAAGTGTTTCCCAAATCAGTTCACTAAGTAAAGCCATAGTGACACACCTACGTCATGTGACAACATGTGACTTCCCACAAAGCTGTACAAGGCTTGTTGTCCCCTCTAAAATAGACCCTCTTTGCATACTTTCCGTAGAAAATCTTAAAAACCACCAAGTTGGTTCCTTTGCTCTGGACCACTGTAGTTGATCATAACCTTAAATTACAGTGTTCAAAACATATGGAATGATGTATGCCAGATATATCAATTGAACTGAATAGTGTGAGGCTCACTCACGCTCACCCCAATGAACAACTTCTTAATTTGTGACCTATTCTAATTCCTCATTCCAAGGGTTAATGAACATTTTGCAGGGTATGAGAAAGTAAGCCAAAAGCTCAAGTTTCAGGATATGAAGTGTACACTAATGGTCAAACATAGACAGTTACTACTGGTACCAAAAAAAGGAATAACTTTACATTAACCCTTTACACCCAATAGCGCCCCGTCCATATGTACCAGGAATTTTGACAACCTTTTAACCCGAGAGTGCCTGTATGCGCCTGAGTTAGCTTTCAGCTACAGCCATGTTTTTGAGTTAGTAACACGCCACAGAAAGTTGATCGAAGGATAATTAGCTGAAAAAAAGGACTTTCCCTGGAAATCTTGTTGGAAGTTTACCTGCCTATCAAGTTGTACTTAGTATTGCCACAGAACAGCTAGTTTCCCACACGCTGCTGTTTCTACCCAATTGTTTCTAGCTAATCATCTTAACAAGTGAAAATTACTTTCACTGGAAGTTTTGCCACAGATTTCCAGTCGTTTTCGATATATATGAGTACCCACACTTCCACCGTTGTATCCTATTTGGATTTGACTGTCAACTTCTTCCTGAGTAAAGTTCCAACCAAACTAAGCCTAACTACCAATGTCTGAACTCAGCTAGTTTAAAAGATATTGAATCGACATTGTAGAAAATCATCATTTTCTCAATAGTTCCTGCACATGCGCATTGGGGGCAAAGGGTTAATAACCACTCGTGTATAAATTACTTATGCATTCACAGGGTTAAGAGGATCACTTCCCTCATAATGTTATACAGGAGAGAGATGGAGGGAGAAGAGTGAGGGGGAGGAAGAGAGAAAGAGAAAGTAATATTTCAGCCTATAGGTAGATAATGCTTCTTACCCCGCTGCAATGGTGGTACTATATTTGCAACTGCAGGCAGTTCGAGTACTTGGTCCACATCATGTGGGGTACCAAAGAGAACTATGACCCCCGGGTCAGCCTCTTTTTCTTCTCTCCTGCATAAAGAAAAAGACACCCACCATGCATAAACTAGACAGATGCTTCATCATCATAGGGCAAGCCTGAGCAAGCAACCACACTGCTGATTTCATACTTTACTGTGAATAATAAATGAAGCACATCATATAACTATGCAGGACCACGGCATTAGCCCAATACCAAGCATTACACACAAACCTAGTCTATCAAGCTAGACCCTGTCTCACCCTCCAGAAAAGTGAGAGAGGGTCTAGCTTCATAGACTAGTTTTGTGTAGGTGAGAGATGGTCTAGTAACACAAACCATGCATGTAGCTTTAGCAGCTGGGTTTGCCATCATATGTAACATAGTTTACACTAGCATTTAAGTTAACCCCAATAGCACCCATATGTGCCCGAGTTAGCGTGTCTTTGAGTTAGTATATAAGCGACAGGAAGTCGACTGAAGCCTAATTAGCCGTAGCCAGGGTATCCCCCATAGGACTTTCCAGGGAAATCGCGTTCGAAGTTTGCCTGCCGATCGTGCTGAACTTAAGATTGTCACATAAGAACTTGTATCCTACGCAAAACTGGCTCTCCAGAACTGTTTCTAGCTAATAATCTACGCAACATTGAAAACGTACCTTCACTGGAACTTTTGCCACAGATTTTCAGTCATTTCCAACGGATAGCAAGTACCTGCACTTCCTCCATTGTACTCTCCGAGTGATGTCCATGTTTGCCATCAAAGCTTTAGTAGTGCCTTGGATCTGTATTTGATCTTTCTTTGTTCTCTAATCCCAACCCTAACCCTAACCCCAACCCCTAACGATGCATTGTGCACGGATCCGTTGTAGCTAATTATTTAGACTTCACTGTCAACTTGTGAGCTACTTTACAAGATCAACGCCATGAATCAATGAGACACAAAATCGCCAATATCTTGTCTCGTGGCTACGAGATTGATTTGTGCACATGGGGGCATAGGGTTAACTCATTGCATGTGGAAATACTTTACACATTACAGTTTTGTAGTGCAGAAATTGCCCATAATCAGTATTGTCAAGCCTTGAGGTTAAAGTTGACAAGCATGCCAGCAAGCCCAGGGGAGTGCCAGTGGGTTTGATAGCATGTAACTAGGGTAGACTAGTTATCTAAGTGGCCAAGTAAGCTATTTCTACTTGTTTGAAGCCATTCTCTGCTTGCTATACATCCTAGCTGACTAGCAGTTTGAAACTGCACAATTCTACCACCGGATACTTACAGCTCCGACTCATAACCCGGTTTCCAAGTTACGTGAAGGTAGGACTTCTACCTCAAGTGAAAACTGGAGGCTGTTTGTTCCCTGTGTTTGAGTAAAAGCTTCATGTCTGATCGCCTCGGCTGAACCTGTGATCACCCCCGAACTAGCACTGCCTCTTCCTGTCTTTCCAGAATGATGATGTCAGCCAAAAGGTGTAGTCTAGCCTCCATTACTACTAAAAATGAAAGGTACTGAAGTGCCAAACCCTCGGCGCAGCAGTGCATGTGATTGTACTTGTGTGTTGACTAGAATCGATCACTGCCTCGTGACTCTCTCATGCTTGCCATGCACATTCTGTTTTGTTCCTGCCTACCGGGGTATGCAAAGTTCGCTCACGAATTTCTGATGCTCTTTCACAGGCCTTGTGCAACTTATCTTTAGCTTTCCTAGCATAGCTTTCTCTCGCAAATTACACTCTGCTTTTCGTTTGGATTGAAAGACATAATCACAGCGTTCACATGCCGTACAAACAGGAAACGCTCTAGCTTCGCAATGAAGCATTTTCAGAGAAAATCGCTTACAATTTTCGACCTTCATCTGCCGCGGAGGTTAGTATCGTTTGTGGCACGAATAAACACGTGAAAAGTGAGATGCTGAGTAACAGACACACACACAGACACACACACAGACACACAGACCAAGTACTGTAACCCTCGCTGCGCATGCGCGCCGAGGGTTAAAAATGGGCCTACCCCCAAGTTTCGCTAAGCTCACGGTAAACGGTGAGCTCTACTTTACGGGCCACTTTAGTGGCCTTCCGCATGGGCTAACTCTCAATTATTGGGCCACTAAAGTGGCCAACTGGTTTGGCCAAACCACCTCATTACTGAAAGCTGAAAACCGTTTTAGGGGCATTTTACCACAGCTGCCCTAAGCCTATTTGAAATTGCTTTGAAACTGGTTTAAAAGCGCTAGTGTAAAGGGCTATAGCACTCAGTAACAACTTAGCAAAGCTAATGGACCAAAAGTGCATACATAGTAAGTATAGCAGTACTCAGTTCATAAGCTCCTGGTGGTCATATATACAGAGAACGTAGTCATTGTCCAGCCTGGCAGCTACTATGGCTAACAGGCATGGGCTAAGCTTCACACTCAAACCATGACCTGGATCTCTGCTGTGTATGAGCATCATCATTCATGCACAGCTTTTATACTTGATGCTACCTCAAACACCATGCTGCCACTAGACCTGACATTCAGTACGGCTTATAATCATTGTTTATTGTCACCATGCTGTTGTGCAAAAATATCAGTAACCCTTACTCTACAAAAATGTACACCCACACTAAGTACATGTACATAGTGTGCCCCTATACTCTTTCTTCCCCACCTATTTACTCTATATGGCAGTATATGTGACCTGCTGAGTGAAAACCTGGCACATCCTGCATTTTATCAACTAGTTTTACCACAGATTTGCCAGTATTCACAAGTACCCACACTTTCACCGTGTTCGCTTCTTCAGACTTTGCTGTCAATTCGTTTTACTACTTCCTGAGTAAAGCAGGTTTGTTTTCAGCCAAACTAAGCCTAACTACCAATGTCTCGGGCAATGACGTACAAATTTGTTAATCTTGAATCCACACAATTGATTTCTGGGCATTCACATTGGGGGTAGACTGGGTTAAAGAGGTAAAACAATGGTGCAGTAGCTATAAACCATGGCTGAATGAGTTCTACACACAGGCTACCTGCTGACCTGTAGTAGGTGTCTTCCTCTTTTACTCCTGTTGTCATCCTGCATTCCAAAAAAAAAGATATCCACCATGCATAAACTAGGAGTACACATGCGTATGATGCCTCGCGCCGCTCCAAGTGCCATGTGCAGGTGGGGCACGCGGCGAAGGTGTCAGGCGTTTCTCGTTTAGTGGGAGTCCAAAGAACAGTACAAAACAACAGTAACGCGAAGAGTGAGCCTAAATACCTGGCCTATGAAGAATCTCGAATATGTGCTTTTTACTGTTGAACTCTTTCTTGTTCTCTTCTTGCTCTCTTGGCTTCTACGGTGGACTGACCTCTTGGTTTTATTCTTTGTTAAAGTCGCTAGCCATTGGCTGCGTTCAGCACTCGCTTCTGCACTTGACTCCGCCAAATACATACGTTGCAAAGGCCCAGCCGCGCTGTCCTCCCTGTCCTCCACCGCTAAAAAAGTCGTCCCGACGTCGTTGTGTAATGCACGTGGTATCCAATATCCTGCCTGGGCGTGACCGTCGACCTCAAATTGACATTCCTAAGTGATACCGCAAATTGACATTCCTAAGCGTGACCGACACGTACGTACGTACACACGTACATTGCGAGAATAGATCCCTCATTCAAAGCCTCGTGCTAATGCGCTCGGCAATTAATCATCAGTGGTACACTACATTTGACACTGCCAAATCTAATTTCTGCCAGGCTAAGTTTGGCAACCAAAAGCTACAAGTTGGAGAAGCTAGAAACAAGCACATACCAACACATAAACTGACAGCTCTTTGTTCCCCTGAACCACCTATTCAGCACTTCTCCAACTTGAATTAAGAGTATACGTATAATACTAGGTGTACGTATTTGCAGTGTATGTCTCGTGCGCATCTCCATGACCTTTGAACCAACACGTGTGGATTAACTAGAAAATGTAGAACATTGTAGGGGCGAGCCTGAGCAAGCTGATACAGGAATGTTATGTCACTGGTGTAATACTATTAGCCTCCTACATCCGCATCCATTTACCAGGGAATGACCCGTTGCAGCAGATAAAATGAGTAAAGGATAAGCTTGACATTTTGGCATGAAATGCTGTACGCTTACCCTGTACCCAGTCTTCCTCTAAGGAGGACACACTGGTTTGCTGAGGCTCAGGCTATCTTTCAGCTTGCCTTCTTCGTCGGTTAGCCTCCCGGCTTTGAGCTAGCATAGATTGCCATTCGTCCACCTGCTCATTTGCTCTTTGTTAGCGGTTGGGCTCACGTAGTCTCTCTAGCCTGGATTGCCTGGCCTCAGGCCATTCCGCTGCTCTGCGTTCGTGGTCGCGCTCATGTCGTCTTTCTATCTTTAGTTGCCCCGTTTCGCTGCTCTGCATTCGTGATCGCGCACGCACTGTCTATCTAGCTTGGCCCTGCTGCTCTGAGCTCCTCCATTGGCGTTGAGTTAGGTAGTGAGCAGTCCATTGTCCATCTTTGCACTGGTTGCCGGCCCTGCACTCTAGCAGTACAGTACTGCCTACTAAGACCATGAGGACGTTCAATTTTCGGGAAATATTTAAGTGCGCATTAAAATTTACGGTATATGGCCGCAAGCAGACATACACATGCAACTTGCAATGCAGTCACGCTAGTGTGGGGCGAGCCTGATCAGGCTCGCCCCAATTAGTAGGCGTGGCACGTGCTTTTCGGTCATGCATGTGCATAGCCTTGTTCTCAGGCTCATGCGTGGGTGGGGCACGCACGAGCCTGGGAACGAGGCTAGTATGTGCAACGAAATGCAAATAGTTTGAGAAGGAAGGCAAAGCGTACGTATTTCGTTGAAAGAGTTCGAGAATGTGAGCGTGTTTTTGGACCGCACAGAATGCGAGGATATGGTCGTTTATCAAGACGACCATGACCACACGCTTTATTTGCTTCGCTAGGCGCTGTTGCTCTCTCTCTCAAACTCATCGTTCTCGACGTGGACTTCACGGTGTTGTGGCTGCATTTATACTCTGTCTTCTCTTCGATTTTCGCGCCAGCCTCCTAGCTCTCCCTCGCTCCCATCACAATTTTTTGCCATTTTGATGTCGAGACAATGAGACCGCTAGCACCGCTACAGCGCTGAGAACGATAAACTTACATAAGTGTACACAACTTTTTGTAAACAGGATGTTTTAATTGCATTCCTAAGTGGGATGGATGTTTGTGCACAAGCCATACCTTCAATTGCATTCCTAAAGCGTGACAAATTGCATTCCTAAAGCGTGACGGAAGTCAAAGCCACACCCTGCCAACTGAGAACACGTACTGCAAGATTAGTAGCCTCGCGCTAAGGCACTTGGCAATTAACATGGCGTATGGTAGTATGGTTGTGACTTTAATAGATACATTCCCCAGATGAAGCAGCACGAGACCTAACAGTGAATGCTGTTCCGTCTGGGAAATCATGTTTGCTGGATGTTGCCCTTAGCAACCTGCTGCCACATACATTATCACCTCCACCCATTCCTTATTCAAAGTTTGATTTCTAAGCAACATCCAACAATTCCTCAGATTCTCATGTACCTTGTAGTACTGACACATATTCTTGTAATATTAGTGTGATGATTCATGATGCTTCAATTCGTCTATGAATTCGACCCTGATACCTCTTATTCTGCAGATGACTTGTGTTTCTAAATCTTGCGAAAATGGGCATTTGAAATAAGGAGCCACTGAACACTGGTTAGTTTGTACCACTTAACCCAACTTCTCATCATTTAAATATCATGATTACTTATTTAGTTACGCTGACTCCAATGTCACTTGCTCAACTTTGATCAGTTATTCAGTTTATGGGTCACGGGTAGCAGTGTTGCTTCTCATCTCTTGATAATTTATTCAGTTACTTTATTTGCTTTCACTAAAAATTGCCAATGAATTGTTGAACTATTATGTACAGAGTACTCTCACTAAGGTGCATTTACTACAATTAGCAACAATATGTTACAATAACAGATTAATGCTCATGTACCTCAATTAACTCTTTACTGACCAATGACACCGTACGGCGTCATGAAATTTAATGTTCCCGTATGACCAATGACGCCATTCGTACTTACCTGCCTTTGCGTGTTTCCCCCGGAAGATAGCGGTTTAGTACGCACTGTACACACGTGTAACAGTATTCATTACACCCACCGGAAGCTAATCGTGCACACATTAGTACTTTGATGAGGCGGAAGTTGAACGTAGCATAGCGTGTCGTGCTACTGCAATCGACCGGGCCGTGTTTGTCCCGACCAATCTCGAGAAGTATTCAAGAAGTCTGCAGCTGGTTTACAACTGGAGATATAACACGGAGTATACAACATGTCGTCTAGGCCACTTCCAGAATTCCTGTGTGGTCATTCACGAAATATTACAATAATTTGCTATGGTTGGTAAAGAGTTGATCTGTTACAACAACCACATGTACAGTGTGTTGCCTAGGTAACAGAACAAGGTTGTAGCCATGGACACCAGTGTGTGTGTGTGTAAGGTCGACAATTGAGGTTGAACATATGAAGCTACTAGTGTTGATGCAAGGCATCTTGGGGCGAGCCTGAGCAAGCAGTACTAGATTGCCACATGGATGGATAATAGTAGGTACACATTAAATCACTAACTCTGAAACTGCAATGCTCAGTCTGAAACCTTTCATCATATAATTATTGCCTATGCACCTGGAAATTGGATATGAATTTTGAAGGACTACTCAGTGTTGAGCTTTGTTCCCAGGCTTACGTTTCGGAACGAGACTAAGAGTTAGTTATGTAATTTGGAACTGGTTTGTTTTGATGTTGTTGTACAAACTTAACCTTCAACCGATTATACGCCAATACGCATGCACGCGTGTGGCCCCCGGGTAGCCAAATTATTTGAACATCGATGCCCTCCTGTAAAACTGCGTGACTAAAACTGGTCGTAACCGCTCATCCGTGAGAGTTTGCTATGGGCAAGTTGTAACCAAGGAGCAGTACGAAGACTGGACTATTCATTGATGAAAGCGAGAAGAGCATAGCTCGATCCGAAGTCAAGATACTCCAGCGACCGTCAAACGAGTAAGTGATTAGCGTTGTTCGTTTACATGTGACCCACAAATATAAGTCGATTAGCCTAGTATCAGCCTAAATCTGTTGTGTAGGTCATGCCAGTAAATATTTAGGTGATGTAGAAGTAACGCTAGGTAGAAAAAGCTAGCATTCACTCGCTAATACCCGTGTCGATAAATTTATTTTTTTTACGTTTTGAAGGGTTGTTGCTGTGCTTCCTAATGATGCCCACCCGTGGAGCCTACTGACTAAAAAGCCTCAAATCTTATTCGAGAATGAAATATGGATTTCTAGTAATGGTAGGTGAGTGTTCTAGGTACATGTATGTCATGAGAGACTGCATGCTTTTCAAACTTTGACAAATTTTCTACTGGTAGCTGCACTGATGTTACACGTGCGTGTTAGTTGAGGTTGAGTGTTACATGCTGTCGATGTGTAATTCAGTAGCATATCTATATGTGCATGTACACTACCCCAGTTGTAGTAGTAGATGCATTTCAGTTCAGCCTTCAAACCTTTCGTACATTTGATGTGTGTATACCATAAAATCGATATGTACTTGTTTGTACAATACTATGTGTGCACATGTAAGCTCACGGCCAATGCTGATACACACACACACATACACAAACATCAGAAGTACAATGGATGCGAGTGTTGCTGTTGTTCATTGGACAGCTGTGTTTTCCGAGAGGGACAGTCTGTCCTTATGCCACTTCAAAAAGCAGTCAGTGTGGGAGTCACCCGTGTGACATAAAAACACACCACATTCTCTACAAAACCATGTTGTTTGTGTGCATTTCTTGTGCTGTGAACAATGAGTGCAACGTCTCCTCTTCCTTTCCGGCTCAGATGGTTCCTTGTCCACCTTTAGTGGAAAATGCTGCAGAGGAAGAGGGCGAATGACCCCACCACCACCAGGACCAGCTCGACGACGTGTGGTATACTCGCCGATCAGCTCTCTCGCTAACTGCAGCTGAAACTTCTTGATGGTGTTGAAGGTGGGTGAAGAGCGGAAATTCTTGTAGAGGATGAATGCGTTTGTAATGCTGACGTCAAACAAGAAGTAGAAGATGTACTTATAGAAATGTTCCTCGAGGTGAGGAAGGACATGACTCACTTTACAAGTTACGTGAAATCATTGATATACTTACAGACAGGTTCAAGTTGTGTTACAAACCTGGTCGTGAACTGTCTATTGATGAAAGCATGATTGGAACAAAGTGCAGGGTTCCATTTCTACAATATATGCCTAAAAAAAACCACCAAGTGGGGGATAAAAGTATGGGTTTGTGCCGACGCAAACACTGCATATGTTCAGACATTCTGTGTTTACACTGGAAAGGACAATGATAGTGAATTTGCTGGTAAACAACTAGCATACCGTGTAGTTATGAAATTTCTACAGGATTATCTTGGTAAACACTACAAAGTGTACTTTGATAACTTCTATACCAGTCCACATCTCGTAGTTACACTACTCAAGAACAAAACATACTCATCTGGGACAGTTTGACCAAATTGTGCACACTTCCCTTCAGATATTGGCAGCAAATTGAAGCTTAGTCCTGGTATCATACTCTTTCATGTTTGTGGTGATACTGCTATGCCGATCACAGCTGTGAGATATACTGACAAGCGTGATGTTTATTGCTTGTCAACAATCTGTGGTACAGGAACTGAAATAATTGAACGCCGAAAAAAAGGGGGGTGTGGTGGTAAGGAGGTGATAGAAAAGCCACAAATCATCAACGACTATAACTGCTTCATGGGTGGTGTTGACGTTGTAGATCAACATCTTGTCTACTATGCAATTGGTCGTAAAAACTGAAGTGGTGGAGACGTGTATTTATCGTCTACTGGAGATGGCTAATATTGTCAATTCTTATGCTATATACAAGCTGAATGGTCCTGAAAAATTACTTACCCACAAAGCCTTCCGCTTAGAACTAGCACGTTCCCTCTGTGAACCATGGTTGTTAGCTCGTGCTGATCCTACGTCATCCCATATTCCTCTTCGTGGTCGTAGACCATCAGAGGGACTTGCTCGCTTGAGTGGAAAACACTTTCCATACAGAGTACAGGAACGAGGACGATGTCGTGTGTGTGCAAAGCAAGTCAAGCCCAATGGGAAGTCCAGAGATACGAAAGTGCGAACTGCTTGTCGAAAGTGCAATGTACATCTTTGTATAGGCAAGTGTTTTGAGGTGTATCACACTAAAGCTAACATCTGAAGCACTCCCCTACCATCCTATGTTCTCTTCTTATCTCTTTCCTTGTGCAGAGTGTGATGTGTTATTATTCATGCCACTTACCTGGACTCATTTATGCCACTTCCTTTTACACTTCCGTTTAGTTTCCATGGTAACCTAATGCGAATTTCGTACTGCAAGCGACGAACGCGTGCAGGGCTTGGGAACAAGGCTAGCGCACGCCCGCATGCGTCGCAAATATGCGACATCCACAATTCAAGGGTTAACGGATGAAGGCACCATCAACGGTGGAGTACATACCAAGATACCAAAGTGCATAGTTGTTTTTCCTCGAATTGCATGCATAGCCCGTCGAACTTTGCAACCGATAAAGGCAGTACCAAGCGTCCTTCGCTACCGAGGTAAGTGTACAACTGGGTTTTCAAATTTTTGGTTCACCCATGCACGCCAAACAATTCTTTATTACCCAGCCAATTATCCACTCACTTCTTCTTGGGTGGTGGTGGCAACTCTGGATGCATATGCTCCATGCTGTAAAAGGAGAGAAATCAACTCATTGCATGCGGGAGGCCACTTTAGTGACCCAATAATTGCCAGTTACATGTAGTGGCCCGTAAAGTAGCACTCACGGTTTACCACAAAGCTAAGAATGGGGGTTAGCCTTCTTCAATAGTCTCTGTGGAGTTCGAACGGGGGTTAGAGAGTGTCTACTAGCCTTTGAAAGTCTATGGACTGGCTTAGTTAGTTATAGTAACTACTAATGTGTTTGTGTGACCTGTGTCATTATGGACCTAATTTCCACTAATAGTTCAAACGCCAATTGGCGTCACTGACACGGCAAAGCGCTATCACGGCCCAGCTTCCCCATTATAAGTGAGTTGATCCAGAAACCCTCAAGAGGTGGGGAGCATAGTGAGCAATAACAGCCTGGGTGTAGTCTCGCTCCCAGACTGCATTTTTCGTAACTTACCACACGTATCTAGCTAGCGGAGGGTGATTGTAGTATACACTGAGTGTTGAGGGTATAGTTGGTTGAATAATACACAAAACGCAGCCTGTTCATTCTGAAATATTTCACCATTTCCTGATTACGTCCTGCTCACGAGAAAAGATACCAGGCACTCCCTGCTTTTCGGTACTGCATGTGACAGAAAGCTGGGCGGGGCCTGGGAACGACGCTACCCATTAACCCAATCTCACCAACCCTAATTGAGCCTAGCAGAGCTCTAAAACCTGAAGGGTTTCTGTTCATGTAACGAAATTAATGAGCTAGTTTTCACTAGCTCTCAGCATTGCCCTGAATATCCCTGGGCTCATTCAGCTGTCCAATGGGAAGGTTAGGGTATGCTGACTCTCATGAACCTCAATATTGGCCTTCTGTTCAAACACTGGGTAACAAGAGTTACAAGAGTAAAGCAAACTTGATGCTTACCATGCCTTCACACAGGGTTAACTACAAAACCTGGACTCTGGACTGGACTGGACTATGGACTGGACTCAATTATGGACTCACAAGGAAGATGCTAAAACTGTTTTCTATAGCGTTCTACAGTGTAGTAAGCACTACCAAGTTTATGTAGCTATTCTAATTCATAAGATGTCCTGTTTATGACCAGGTCTGTGAATGGTAAAGCTTGCATGTGGCAGTTGAGCCAACTAAGATCGTTTACCTAGCATATTAGTGCATCTGTGCATGTACGTGTGCATAGAAATTTGCCTTGTTGTCGAAGTATCCTAGTCACGGTGCTACCACTGGCCTGCAAATGAGCAACACCGTCGTGGAAGCAATGGCAAAGTTCCTGAACTGAGCCAAGACATGAACGTGATGATGGCCATGAGCTGTGGTCTCGTGGGCCAGTGCACTGGACCATCCGAGGGAGTCAAAACAGCTAACTTAGATCACTGTACAAGTGGCCTCGAGCCAGGCCCCCTGGGCATAGGGTGCTTACTATGCTAGTACTAATCTCAGACTCACTAACTAGCCCGCTTCACACGGTGTGAGTGGGCTGACCCGCGAGACTACATGTAGCTGAATACAATTCACATGTTATGAAGATGAAACATTGGTTGCACTGCAGTTGATTCATCTGTATTTGTGCTCTATGATAGTTCTATACTTATTTTTGCAGTCAATGAGGAGTCCATAATTGAGTCCAGTCCATAGTCCAGTCCATGGTCCAGTCCAGAGTCCAGGTTTTGTAGTTACCCTTCACACAGACTGACAGGTCACACTGTATGGCTTCTTCAAAAGACCTTGATTAACTACAGGACACACCTTTGCAGTTATATCCCCAGCAAGACACCAAACAGCACCATAAGATAGTGGGTAACTTAGGATGTAATTAGGGTAATTAAACTTCAAGTGATTCTAACAACACCAGCAACAGATAAGAATGTTGCTCATACCTCTCTCCTACAGTGATGTTGCCTAGGTAACAGATGTTATATCCCTCCCTGGGGGGTGGCCTTACACATTGATGTCAGGCTATGCCTGACTCATTCAGGGGAGAAGTGTTCCCAGGCCTTGGTCATCTACAATCACTGGACTGGACTAGTGGACTGGACTGGTGGACTGACACTAAAGACCATTTTTACACTTTCTAACGAGATCGACTCACTCACTTATGGAGTTGTGTGGAACCCTGTAGCCTTCTCTGTAGCTATACTGTGGTCTTGGAGCAAATAATTTACTAGGCCTTCAGTCTTAGCGAAGGTGTACCCAGCATTTCTCAATGCTATAGTGCTAAACAACCTGACTTCAGTGAAAGAGATCATCATTACACCATTATAGCATACCACAGCTACACTGTAATGCTCTAGCCTCATTCCCAGAAACTCACTCAAAAAATCCAATTTTTCAAGCAAGCGCATTGGGAAGGAGGGCCGTCTACAATCCCTGGACTAGACTAGTGGACTGGACTGGTAGACTGACACTAAAAATCATTTTTTATGCCTTCTAACAAGACTCACTTGCCTGCAGGGCTGCATGATGCGTTATGTTGACCCCAAAACATGTAACTTTTATACTGCATAGTATTTCTTTTATGGTGGCTCTCCAACAACCGGTCTCTTGTCCGAAGTTATATACTAATTCAGTTATGAGGGAATACAGTGATACAGTATTCAAATAACTTCGTGTATTGCACAGCAACAGTACAACTTGCGACATTTCGGACCGATCTGGACCTTCGTCAGGCTAAGCTAGGACTCTGTACAACAAAGGATGAGACTGAACTACTAACTGGCTGTTTAAATAGCTGTGTTGCGTTTTGGCGCTTGTCTGCATTTTTGGCGCGACGCCACAAAGGGGCGCTCGATGTTGTGTGGCGGGGATGCAATATCAGTCTTCAAGGTTCATTCCTGTTGGTGCCAGTGTGCCTTTTATACTGCAGAGTGATTGGATGCCAAGCCAATGACAATTAATAGCCAATGCATAACTTGTGTTTCAAAATTGTCAGGGGGAGGGCAGAGGGAAGCATTAGCTTGCCATCAAATCAGTCCTGTGCAGAAGGCGGTGGAGTCCATACTAAGATACCAAAGTGCATAGTTTTTTTTTCCTCGAATTGCATGCATAGCCCGTTGAACTTTGCAACCGATAAAGGCAGTACCAAGCATCCTTCGCTACCGAGGTAAGTGTACAACTGGCTTTTCATCAAATTGTGTACATGTCTCGTTGATGGATTTAGGTTGCACCAAGCGTAGCATGATAAAATGTATAGCTGTTTTCAATTGTGTACAGACCTTGCCCAATTTATATATGAAGACAATATGTGTGTGAGTGGTAGGAAGGCCATGAAGGTCAAAGGTTGGCTTCGGTCATTTTAAATAGAATCATAAAGAATACAGTATTTCATCCACGTTGCTGTAAGTCCGTATACTTCCGTGCAACCTAGCGTGGGTAGTCCGAGCAAACAAGTGTTATATAGTTCACGAGCAAACCAGTATTAAAGCGAAAAGATTGTTAGAAACCTCCTACTTTCTCATGCAGCACATCTTGTCAGTTTTTATGTTTAGCCTCAGTTTGCTAGTAGTCTCTGCAGTTGATTGAAAACCACACAACCCAAATGGGGTACAACCCAAATGGGGTACATCCCAGAGGTATCCATTCCACGGTCCAGCTGCAGTAGACCTTCACCTTTTCCCTTAAACAACAACTCATGGACATCATAACAAGTTTGTGTCAGGCGAAAAGTTTCAAGTTGCATTATTTGGTTCACTCATGCACGCCAAACAATTCTTTATTTCCCAGCCAATTATCCATTGTTCATATTATGTCCTAGCTCTACAGTCTGCTAGAAAATTACACAAAGGTCTATTTTCATACTTCCATCACCCCTATCAAGAAGCAAAGTAATCCTTGAACTTGCAAAAGACTTCACTTTTTGCGTCGGAGTGTTATTAGTGCAATGAAATCCATATGAGGTGTGTATTATATCAAAACTGTACTGCTGCCTTCCACCAAGCAATGAAGCGCAACGGGCGCAACTTAGATTGTAAGGGGAAGAGACATCATGCAATACATTGCATATACACATTTCTAATCCCTACTATGCTCTATTCTCTACGGTAGCAGCGACAACAGTATTGATATTTTGTCATCGGTATTGCCCATCACTAAAACGTAGTCTGGGCACGAGACTAGCTCGGGTGGTTTTCTGATCGAGAAAACTACTTACTAGCTAGCCCGTTCCCAGGCTCTCCCAGTGTGTGAAATTAGGATCAAAACACAGGTTGCCAGTGGTGGCCCCTAATCTTCAAATTCAGTAGCCAATGAAAATTTTTGGTCGCCACAGCCGATTTTGTTTTTTTTTGCTTACACAAACTCAGTGACACAAAGTTATACAAAACTGCACTGACAACATACAGTGTACAAGCAAACACACAGACACACCTTTAAGAGTCTAAGTCACTTTCAGAATCAGAACTGTCAGTTTCTGACTCTGGCTGGGCTCACTGTCTTGGTCCATATGGTTGGCTAGAAGGTCGACGGCACAGAGCAGGGAAATCACGAAATGGGCGCTCAGCTTCAACAAGGTGAAACCCAGTGTTGAAAAGGCATTTCATCTGCTCAACCTCGCTTCGTTCCATGGTCTGTATGGTGAGTTCCATCGGAGCGCGGTGTGCGGTTGTGCTGCCTCTGGTCGTGCTTAAGCCACGTGCATCCCTCCGTCCAGTTGCTGTTAAAGCGTCTTCTTTTGGAGGGAGGTGCTGTCAGATCGTCACTCTTACACGCATCTTCTGTCTGATCCTCGCTGTCGACAGCAGAGGAGATCACGGCAGAGCGAGCGCTCTTCACAAATCCAAACTGCTCCAAACAAGAATGGCGCCAGGAAGCGTGAATTTAGTCGCTAGGGGATGGTTTTATGTCGCCATTGGCGCCGTGGCGACCGTTAATTTCACACACTGTCTCCCCAAAACTGGAGGGGGAGAGCCTGGTATTGATTTGCATGTGCATGATGCTGTTGCACTAACTATTAAATAACCTGAAACGTCACTCACGTGAAGACCACGAAGTAACCGCGAAGTACTCTCAGGTCAGAACTTTGTTACTACAACTGGTTTTTTTGCTGTGTAGCTGTGCTGAAGCTTTAAAATGTGGCTGTGATTCTATTTTGTGCGCCGAATGTAGCGCTAACCATCTGTAAAGCCCCTCTTCATAGCTTTGTGTTAATATTTTTCAAAGCAGAACATGGTACAGTAAATAGACAGTCCTACCTAGATACTGGATACTTCTCCACCGTCGCTGCTGTTTGAATCGTGCCGTGGTCTCACCAACGAAGTCACAGCTCACTTTTTCAGTAGCAAATATCAAATCAGCCCATCATGTGGCTACATAATTGCGTCACGACTTTTGCAATTATTCCTGTGACGTCGTCGTGCCACGATATCACGTGCAAATCGATACCAGGCTCTCCCCCTCCATTTTTATTTTTCATCAGAGCAAGGGGAGAGCCTGGGATCGAGGCTACTTACTAGCCATGTTAATGGTTTTCTTCATAAGTTACGCTAATAAGCAGAGCCACAGCGCTGACTATGGAGGTAAGGTAAGGGGCCCTAATTCAGGACAGTTTTTGAGCTTTTGCTTACCCTGGCTGAGAAGGTGGAAGGGAGCAACGGTCGAGACACGGTGACAGAGTCACCGGCGGCCTCGGGTTCTGCCACAACACTTTGGGCGGACAGACCGCTCGACTCCCTCCCGATGCCCCAATGGGACGACCAGGAGGAGGAATCACCGGAGATCGAGGGTCGTAAGCTGGTGGAGGTGTCAGAGAGCACCCAGAAGGTCATAAAGGCGGCCTTCGAGAAGCCGCTCCCCAACGCTGCGAGACTGCAGACAAGGAAAACTTATTCTTTTCCCATGACAGAGGACACAAAGTGTCCCAAACTAGACACTGTTGTGAAGCAGAATCTTTCTAAAGACGTCAAAGGAGGCGTTCAAGGGAGCAGCACCCCTGCTCTTTGGTGACTCTTTCGAGAGAAAAATGAAGGAGAGTCTGAAATGCCTGCGGCGATCCATTGCCCCGAGATTGGGACCGTAACAGTTTTTTTGGAGGGGCCGCTCCCACTACCCTGCACGTGGGGGCGGCAGCTTCAGAGGAAGAGGCGGGGTTCAAAGATTCAACCCTTACCAGCAAAGAGGAAGAGAGAGACACTTCCAGAAGAAGGACAATGTTGCCAGAAAGCAACAACAGTAGATTTTGTAAACGTGTATGTAGCAATGTCTCTCCATGTAATGCCAGCGATGCAAATATTTTATCCCTCTACCATTGTCAACCAGTTGAAACGCACAGGAATAGAACCCATTCCAAGTTCTATTACAAACCACTCAGGTCAGGTGCATTTGGAGAGGCTGTGCTCTCCAACAGTAGGAAGTAGTATTTTTTGGCACCAAAGCAAATGCTACTTGTGTCTGATAATTAACACCTACAATTACCCAATTTACTGACTGCCATAAGTAAACTTGCCCCAGTTTTTGGAGCGAAAGCCCAGATAATGCCAGCTGATATGTTGAAGGTTGTTTGCAAGATCATCCAAGCATCTCTCGAGAATGGAAGAGAACCAATATAGCTTGCAAGCGTTTCTCAGCTTCACTATATGTTTAATACAAAGAAAGAGCTTCAGTTTCTGTTCTTGCTCTGTTGACAAGGCAGTTTAAAGGTAGAACCATCTCCTTGCTGGCCAACATACAAGCTGTCCTTCCTCCAAAACATAGCTACCTCTTACATGCATATTGCTACTTGTGTTTTTTGCTGTATCCCTGCAAATGAATGTTCTACTTTCTCACCTATGTTGTAGCATTGAAGCCATACATTACAAAGGTACCGCTAATGGTTTATACAAGACAATCAATGAAATTAGGGAAGTTAGAACATGGGAATTATAGAAGTTAGAACACCTTTACAATGCACATGGCAGCAATGCAGTAACACAATATGGAAAGTTTTCTGATGCAATAACAGAGTCCACAATATTATCATCAGGATGCTCAGTACAAGTGTTCATAGAAATGTTCATGCCCTGGAAATGCTGAATAGTTAAACACCTGCACATTAATTGTACAGTTTTGCATCTGAGGGTTTCCAAAGAGAGAGTTGACCATGGTCTCATTCTGTCTGCATGGGACCTGTTCATTGCTAGGCAAAGGAGTCAGCACACCACATGCTGCTTTGTGCTGTTCATCAGTTACATGTTCGTACACACGCAGGCCTTTCAGTGACATGTGGCCTGTTCGAGTTTGAATCACTTTCTCTGGAACACTGGCACGAAACATCTCTGATGCTCCTGTAGCACGCAAACTATGATTTGTCCGCTGAGCTATTCCACCATCTTCACAAATCTGTTCTTCCCCATTGGCGTACACATAAACCATGGAGCATTCAGGTCATTTGGCACCTTTGAAAGTGGACGAAGATAGAAGTTGTCCTTTGCAATGGCTTCACGTGGCACCTTCTCGAAATAAATATCCAAAATGTGCACATGGCAGCGGTCACCAGCTTCAGCAACAGCAAATGATGGAACAACCTCAACTGCTCCAGACCGGTTTTTCGAACCATTTTCCGTATAAATATATGCATTGTCTGTGCGCTTTAGCTATAAGAATTTTAACTGTCTATGCTCTTCACCTCCACGCAAGCAGAATTTCTTCCCATTATAGTAGAAAACGTTTACCCAGTCAGATAAATGAGACACGGGCTCTGAAAAATGCTCTTTCCTTTTTGTTGCGCTGAGCTTCTTGCGTTTCTTTTCTGGTTGAAAGTTCTCTTTATCACTGTCTGAGTCTGTCCACTCCATCATCCCCAGTTTTAGCTCGTCCGGACACTTTCTTGTTCGGTTAATAGTACGCAAAAGGTTGGCCGAAACGGCTTCATCTTTCTCGCTTGCTGCAACAACAGCCATGGCTAGCTAGCAGTTGCCGCCCAATACGGACAATTTATGTCATCCGTTCCCATAGATATACGTGGCAACCAATCATAGTACGGGAAGGAAGTCAGATAAATGCTACAAGCCACTCAACTTACCCCTACCAGGTGTCTACCGGAAATACACTCGACAGTTATCGATAACTGTCGAGTGTATTTCCGGTAAACACCTGGTAGGGGTAAGTTAACTATAACATAAAATACTTGTTGGGGCGAGCCTGAGCGAGCCCCACACTAGCGTGACTGCATTGCACACGCGTGTGTCTATCTAGCTATCTATGGACCGACCACTTACCGTAAATTTTAAATGAGCGCATTCAAATATTTCACGAATATCAAAGTCGTGCATGAAGCACTGATGTGAAGGCCGGTGGAGGGCTACTGTCAGAGTACAGTGTAGGGGACCCGGAGCGAAGACAACTGAAGTTGAAGCACGCGTGGCACTGGTTTGTGCTTCTACCGACAACGGCAGGTCGCTCACAGGCGGTACAAATTTAATAGGGACGGTGGTTGACAGCGTCGCTTCAGGTAGTGGGCCATGCATAAACAGCACTCATAAACGGCAGAAATTTAGCTCATGATTTCGGTGTAAAGCTTAGTCCATGCACGTGTAGTCATGTTAGCTGCCCTGGCTGGAGAAATGGCTGGCATATGTGATACTTACATTTATCTGTGGTGAGGACTTAGCATGCATTCGGCTTAAACAGTTGACAGTGACAAATCCTGCCGGCTGTGTGCTATGACGAAGTAGTAAATCAGTAGTTTGTTGCTCGCTCAGGCTCGCCCCAAGATGCCTTACATCTACACTAGTCATTTTTACCTTATATCATAAGTGTTACAGGGTTACTATACATCAACTGTCCCCCCTTGCAGGATAGGATACAGCTATAAATACCATCTTGACCTTATAGCCACTTAGACTATACCTTTAGCACGGAGAAACAGTTAACCCTGGGGAGCATATATCACTGATGCTGTTATAGCAAAATATACTAGTGATATCTGTTCAGGGGAACAGATATCACTAGGGAAATATGTTTGGGGGCACACATTTGGGGGCGGGGTGGAAGTGTACACTGAGGAATGTTAGGAATTCTATTAATTGCTGAACCTTGCAAAACCTGTACAGTTTTCTGCTGAACCATACATACGTACGAGCGTTCTATCTTCCCCGCTTGGTGTTCACAGCATTATAAAATGAAGCAAAACGCGAAGACGGTTCTCATGCAGTTAGCATTTCCAATAAACCCACATCAGAATGCTAATCAAAAGTCAATCGGAAGTGCGCCTTCATACTGGGCGCAGTATACACTTCCACCCCAGCCGATTTACCAGACCGATTTTTCGAGGGTCTGGTTCCGAGACTAACATAATTTATCGGGGAGGGGGGGGGGAAACATACCACTGTAACACCCGTCCCGAATTAGGGCCCCTTACCTAACCGCATCTCTTGCGCTTTATAAACATCAAGACAGAGCTCAAACTCTGCCTTGTTGATCACAAGCAAAGTCAAAGACGGTAAACACAACACGCGGTAGGTAAGCTACCTCCGTAAACCGGTTACATATAATTTCAGAAAACATAAGCTTACCTAGGTTCCGAGTCAGACGGTGAAGTAATTTTAATTGGAGCAGCGGTGATTGGGGCCTGCAAGTAGACGACAAGCAGACAACAATAAAATCTAGTCATTTCTAACATCAACAAGACTTAAAAACATTAAAAATGTAAAAATATGTAGGGATGGCATGCCAAAAAGTATACAAACAAGGTAGGGATGATAGCATAAAAGCAAAGGTCAACATAAAGGCAATGCCCCATCCCTACATCTTTTTCACACTGCAGTTAGACAGCATGCTTGAAACCTAAACCTGCAACATCTGTGGAGTTAATATGCTGTAAATGAGCACCAACTACTTGAGTTTTTAAATACTACAGCACTTACTATATGACCATGCAGTCCTGCAGCTCACTTCAGCTCGGTGTCTAGGTTGTATAAGCGGTCCGTATACAATATTAAATGCCAACAAGGGTTCCACTGTTACTACAAATAGCATGTCAGCATCAAAAGCTACCTGGTCGCTACATGCATAGCTTCCGACAAGGTACACATACACCACATATCCCATGCTGCTAGACTACACTGCAATCTGGACCCCAGACCCTTCTTGCCCTTTCGAAGGGTTTGGAGTCCAGAACCCAGGCCATGTGGGAGGAGGAAAGTGGCCTGAGAACAAGGTTACAGCTATGCCCTTCAAGAACTGCCAGTAAGGTTGTTGTACATTTTATAGAGACCTCCAATACACTGTCATAACTGCAGTGTGAAAAAGATGTAGGGATGGGGCATTGCCTTTATGTTGACCTTTGCTTTTATGCTATCATCCCTACCTTGTTTGTATACTTTTTGGCATGCCATCCCTACATCTTTTTACATTTTTAATGTTTTTAAGTCTTGTTTCTGTACTTTTTTGATGTTAATCTCAGTTACAGTTAGACCTAAGCCTAAGAAGAATATTTCAAGTGTAACCACAACACCAGAACTTGAAACGGTGTTGACAGTTTAGTAGTAGTTCCAGGCATGTAATAATAATGAGTAATATAGCCAGCTAGAACCTGATAAAGGGCCAACCGCTCTCCCTACCAAACTTTGTGAAACCAATTTCATGATTCAGTTGTCATGACGACTGACCAGCTGCAGCACAGAAAACTATCATACTGACAACTGACCATCCTAGCTTCACTAAAGCGGTGAGTTGGCTGTTTTTAGTGTAGCTACAAGTAGGTAGCGCCTTACCTACGTGGTGTTCATAAGCCTTGCCCAATGCCGCGGGGGGAAAAGTCCGTGCTAGCCATGCGTACTGCCCGCTGGCCATTTCGCCTGTGTACTAGTCTCGCTTCCAGACCAATGACCGTGGTCTTTGGTCTGGGAACGAGACTTTGTGTGCGCATGCGTACAAAATTATAAAATGGCGTCCTAAGCAACGGACAGCAGCCTCAGAGTGTTGTGAATGGCTTTTGTTGACCAGGGTGAATTTGAAGCTATGAAGACGCTTAGTGGTTGGGAAGCTGCACGCTGTGATGAGCATCAATTTCGTGCTAAAATCAAGGTGAGTGCTTGAGCCGTTTTGGAGTTATCGTTGTTTTAAAAGTGGTCTGAACAAAGAAAGAAAGAAAGAATACGAAAAATGGCACTTTCATGACCGCACACTTTTGCGTTTAGCTGTCTTCCGCGTGGCTTTTGGCCACTTATATGAGTCTTGCTGATCACAAAGTCATTCAAAGAGGAAGCCTGGGCGCTTAAATAAGCTTTTAGCGTGTTTGTGGTGAAGTTATACGGCTTTTGCTTAAGTATTGCATATATTGCGCGTCGGCGCCATCCCTACATAGAGAGTCTACCGACTCTCTGATAACGAGAGAGAGAAAGAGAGCGAGAAAAAGGAAAAGAGAGAGAGAACTTAGTTTTGCGACTAGGCCTATATAGTTTATGACTACGAGAGAGTAATTGCTCAGGATAACTCACCAAACCAACGAAATGCGAGGTTGCAGCTGTGCAGTCTACCAAAACCTTGCAAGACTGTAGCCATCCGACCGGAAGTCCTATTTCCGCAATACATTTCCTATTTCAGCGATGACGTCATGAAAGTTGAATTCGAGAGCTGGAGTGGGTCCGCAAAAAGCGTTCGCGCAGCCACAAGAAGCAACTCGAGCGCGCAAAGAGACCACAGTTCCATGGTACAGATGGTTGACCGTGTGTGGGAGTGGTAAATACCCGGATCGCGGCCACGAGGACGCAGAAACAGGAGAAAATGGACGTCTGCATGTACTCTGAAACAATTTGGCACATTTCATTCCGCCACGACTGTAGGCTATGACATCACTACTTACTGTAGTACATGGATAGAAGTTTTATACCTGCAAGTTTGGTAACTGCAAAATAATGTATGTCCACATAATTGATAATCAAAGTGATGACATTATCAACAAACAACAATGCATGCAGAATACATGTAATTGTTGTGTGAAAGTTAATATCGGCCACATTTTGGGGCCTGTGTGGTGCCAAGCATCCTGGCCAATGCTGTGGGCCCTGCTGTTATTGTCAACCTATCATAATCGTTCTTAAACTGGATAAGCAGCAACCATTTCAAACGGAAAAGTGGAGTTGTGAATGTCTATAGCCTGTGAAAAAAAGGAGATATTTTAAACACCGGATAAGAACTGTCATAGTTATGCATAAATGGTGAGCACGGTTTGTTTGATGTTAGTATGAAAAAAGTGGCAGTTGCTGGAAATCAAATCCTTGGCCAAAGGCCTCTGGCTTAACAGCCAGTGTTTTACCACTCCAACCACTAGCCTTCACAATTCTCTATATGTACACTTGCACTACATAGATGGTATTGAATATCTCAGTCACGGTCTGCAGCTAGTGTTATATTCTTTCCCATGTAGAACTGGGATTCCACCCATTAGGTGCCACGTCTGACTAGGCTAGCCTCGTTCACCCCTCCTTAGCGGGGAGAGCCTAGGAACGAGGCTATGACTAGGCTTAGTTCAACAAAGTTGCATATAGATTTGACAAGATAAAACGTTAGCCTTGTTCCCAGGCCATTCCCATCTCCAGCTTTTAGACCACTTGTAACAAAAAGGAAAGGCTTTTCAAGATCTCATCAAGTGTGATGCTGTCAGATGGGGCGTGGTGCCCAGTCAATACAATTCACAAACTTTACGATCAACCTCAAGTTTACCGCACAACGAGCTGTATTGACACTGCCATTCGAATGCCTTAGTCTGTAGTCCTTTGAAAAGATATTACAACTAGGGCCTTGAGATTCTTCATCAGGTACCCTTGTTTAACCTATATCAATATTTCACATCACCGTGCATGTGACGAGATCTTCCTGACCTTCCCCCTCACTTTAAGTAGGGGGAGCTTGCTACATTTTATTAGCCTCAATCCCAGGCTTCACCGCTGTCCAGTTTTTCTTGAAGTGGGAAGAGTCTGGGAATGTGACTGTGTACAAATCGCTCACCTTGCACATGATTCTTCGGAATTCTGAAATGATATTATACACTGGCCAATGTATACCTGAGGGAAATACACAGAATATGTTCTAGAGGAAGTGATACTGTGACGTTTTAGCAACACAGTAAGCCAATCACAGATGTTGTATGGTCATGCCTTATTTTGGCGTCACTAAGTCCATGCATTCATACCAGGGTGACTAACCCTCTCGGATTTTGGCTTGTCAAAAGTGTCGTAACCCTCCAAAACTACATACATCTGCCCCTAGTCACTTCTAAACCCAGATGCTGTTCAGATTCCATCATCTACTACAATCATCCCACTTTCGTTTGAAACAGCGATGTTCTTCGGATCGGTGGTGTGATACTAGCTGCACACGATCTCAGCTGGCCAGGCTCTTCGACACTTTCAGCGCCATTTTATGTCATGACGTCACTTCCGCACTACAATAGAAACGCCGGAAGTTGTACGGATGGCTACACGACTGGACACTGCATAGATTTTTCTGATTGATGTGATTCTGGTAGTGCCCTCTACTCTCTATGGTGTGGAGGTGGAAAAACTTACAAACATGGATGCTGACTTCTTCATGGTGCAAAACTAGGACGAGGCTACAGTAGCTATACACTATTACTCACTCGCCATGCACTATCCACAACTGGCTTGATGGCGCTACAATAGCTTTTTATATATACCAATACCTCACTGTGGATAGTATACTACATATAAAGTATGGTTTCGTGAAACCTGCTAAACACTTAGTTGTAACTGAGGAGAATTAAGACTGTTAGAGGTTAGGAGGGGCAGCTCCAGCACAAGTCCCTACTGTAGAGGGCTAGCTTTTTTTTTTTGGAGGTGCAAGGGCAGCAGCTACATGATTCGAGTGTGCAACCTCAATAGCTACATATTTAGCATGCATGGCAACTTACTTTTGCTTTCTCTACGCTGCCTCAGGTTAGCCTCGTTCCCAGGTCTTCAATCACAGCTAACGCAGTGGAAGGCCTGGTAAAACTCCTACGTAGAATGATGTCAGGTGGACGTCTGGAGGCGTGGCTTATTGCGCCGTGCATGCACTAGCACTGCAGTTCACCGGAAGTGCCACGCCTCCAGACGTCCACCTGACATCATTCTACGTAGGAGTTTACCAGGCCTTTCACCGCGTTAGCTGTGATTGAAGGCCTGGGAACGAGGCTAACCTCAGGTAAGGACTCGGGATGTCACAACTAGTGCATCATCAATTTTGAACTTTGTGGCCCTTTCTTTAACTCTCTCCATGAGACTAGGTGCTATACACTGCCTTCACATCATCTATCTACAACACCAAGAGCTTCTGACCACACACAAGCCAAACGTACTTGCCATCTCGGCCAATATCACTAATTTCTGCATTTGATGTCACTGTTACCATGGGCTGCTATGGGTTGTCATGCAACAAATTAGTTATTACACAACGGTGTGTGCCATATACCAGATATTGGCTCTGTATGATGTCAGAGCTCGAGGGCCATTAGGCCGTGTAATAACTAATACCGTATAGCCGGAAATTTTGGCGGTCTTTAAACTTGGGGCGGGCCCAAGAGCTACTGCCTGTTATATGTCACTAAGCGTTGCAAGTGAAAATAGTAGGTCCTCGTAAAGTGCAGACAGAATGTTGCTAATAAATTACTCATAACCCATTATTTTAACCCCGTACGTCTCTACTTTGTTGTATACATACAATATACTGTTGTAATGTATGTTGGTACAGTTTATGAGTTCCAAATCCTTGGGACGAGGCTAGACTTGTCCTGGGAGTAGTCTAACTTGACAGACTTTTGAGTGCTAATTGCTTAACAATGTTTCTGTGTAGATAGACGCAAGGAAGGTGGACGTGGGGGGTGATATTTACGCACTAAACCTGAAAGCGAGTTTCGTACTGGTCAAGACGAGCAGCTTTGACCACGCTAAGGTCTGGAGTCCAAAACTGCAGTAGAGTGCTCAAATGGATGATCCAGTGTGTTGTTTTGGTAGTTAGATCCCCTACGTCCACCTCGCGTCCACCTGATGTCATTCACATGGTGAATGCTCCCAGCCTTCCCTGTTTTTCACTGGTCTTCCGCTTCCGTGTATAATATTCTGAATGCAAACTGAAGGTAAAAACGGAGGAGGCCTGGGAACAAGGCTCGAGCAGATGAACAGTTCTTGTTACAGATCGACTACAGACAATCCTGTGAGGCAAGAGTAGTAGCCTAGCAAGCGTAACTACGCTCTAAGTTTCTGAAATTTGAGGTTTTATCAAAAAGTCTGCTAGCCTCGTTCCCTTTTTGCAAATGGTCTTGGAATGAGTCTACTACTTTCATGTGTCAAGAATTTAGTGATTGGTAATGGACGAATGGGTTCCTCTACTCCAAACGAAGACTGCTGACACAGCACATATGGAATTTTTGCCAGTGTGACCAGGCCCTTTTTCCAGTTTTTGGGTGGGGGCCTGGGGACATGGCTAATTCATAACTAGTCTCATGCCCAGACTCCGTCCTTACCCTCACACACACACACACACACACGCACACATGCATGCACACACGCATGCACGCGCACACACACACACACACACACACACACACACACACACACACACACACACACACATGCATGCACACACGCATGCACACGCACACACACATACACACACATGCACACACACAAACACGCACGCACGCACACACGTACATATGCACACACGCACGCACACACACACAGCACACATACACACACACAACACACATGCACAAACACATCCACAAAGACATAGTAATTGGTAGTTGATTGGCTTATCAGCTTCAGCTGTCTGTACTGATGTATGAATGATATTAGCTCCATGGTAACTACAAAGGCGCACAGGGCTTCTGATAACCATGTATGGAAAGTACAGCTGATTTGTATACAGCCAGAGCAACCGCAGTTACATAATACAATGTAGTGGGTGTTAGTTGTTTAGCTAACTAGGGGAATGTTGGGGCGAGCGTGAGCAAGCAATGCACTACAGCACTGACTGTTATGCAGCTAGGGCTTTTCTGCCAGTGAAGTAGCAAATCACAACACACAGGCCATTCATGCATGGCATGTATAGCTAGAACGAGGTTTTAACTCTATTGTCTAAAAAAGTGTCATGGTTGTAGAGAAGAGCTTTTCAAAGCATGGGCATGGGGTAGCCCTTGTACACTTACTGAGTAGGTACTACATTCCAGCTGCTTATCCCGAATGTCGTCGCCAAAACACAAGTGCTATCTCTCGTAAAGTAGATGCGCACGCTCTGGCTGTCATTCCTGGCTATCTTTCATGTCCTCATAACAAGCTCACCCAGGCTAGGTCCAGATCTGCAGAGTGTCAAGTTGTACGAAAATTTTACTTACACTCCGCATGCGCCCCACGTGGCTTTGCATTAAATTATAGCGTTAAGAATATACGGAACGACGTACAACGGAAAATAATAATAATATTCTATGAAAAATCTCAATTTGACTCACTAGTGTGGGGCTCGCTCACGCTCACCCCAATTATCTTTGTGAAGTACTATGGCTTTATGTGCACTTTGCACACATCAGTGCCAGTGTGTGTGTCCAGTACCAGAACCAAGCGTGTGCGAAATTTGAACTGGTTTGCAATGTCCTCGTTTGAAAGTCCTCGTTTAAAAGCACATTTTGCTGACTTGAGATGGAGAATGGTGTATCAAAGATGCACACTGAACTGGCCGTCTACAATCACTGAACAGGACTATAGTGGACCGGACTGGTAGACTGCACTGGTGGACTGACACTAAAATTGATTTTATGCTTCCAAACAACCTGTGGAAACCCTGTAGCCTTCTCTCTGTCAGTCTTTGTGCAAATAACTTAATAAAAAATAGTGAAGGTCTTCGTATCCAGCATGTACATAATGGCTTTCGTGTCAAAGTGTCTGGTAAACTGTTCAGGTGTCATTACAACCATAATAGCACTGTTGTGCTTGAGTGTGTAACAGTGAGCAAACTTTAACTAACAACTTTACATACCGTAGAACTGGTTTTAATTGCATAGTTTAATTGTTGCGTTTTGTCTTTTTTTAGCTACATTGCGAATTTAATAATTGCATCTGCGCAAATTGCACGTAGGGGTGGGCTATTAATAGAATAAGTTTGCGAATCAAAAGTTTGCGAACTCTAGAAAAACTCACAATTAGATTCTCACAATTAAAACCGGTCCTACGGTATCCTGACATTTAGCCCATGCAGGTAATGTGATAGGTTTGAAATGCTTTGTTTCTTTAGGCTGGCTTGAGAAAAAGTAGCAGAAACTTGACCACACCTTCAATTATTACCACTTAACTTATATAGCACTGTTATTTATGGAAATGTCCTCAGACACGGTTTCAAGCACAGTACAGTTCGGTTATATACAGCACAGATTTATGAGATTTGTGTTATGTAAACGTATAGGTGATCAAAACTGGATGGTGGGGATAGCCTGGGAATGAGGAGATATGAAAAGGTTCATTGGCCATGTGATTGCCTAGTTAATTGCTAGCATGTAATTTCTGGGCAGAAACTTCTGCCTGCTAGGTTTATTTGGGTTCAGGGTTTTCTATAGTGCACGATTTATGTAGCTGTTAAGAACAGCAAGGTTGAGCTAGGCAGCTTCAGAAAACCCTCATGTACCAGTCATAATGTTAGTGAAACGGACAGGATTGAACTTTAATGGCTGAGGTCACACTAATTGATTTCTACTTTCTACCTTGCAATATCCAAGATCAATTAGTGTGAATTAGTAAAGTTCAACCATGATGCACATATGCAGAAATCAATCTGAGAAGCCAATGATTTTGTGTGCTTTACTCAGGAAGTAGTCAGGAGATCGAGTTGAAGTCGGAATAAGCATAAGCTACAACGCAGGAAATGCAGGTACTGTTTATGTACCTGAAAATGACTGGTAATACACAGCGAAAGTTGGCTAACAGTTTTAGCAAAGGTATGTTTCTACTGTTGCTGACACGAGTAGATAGTAGAAACTTGATAGAACAAGTAGTGTGTAGAATATACTGTAGCACTACTAACTACAAGACTTAAAAAGTGTAAAAAGATGTAGGGATGGCATGCCAAAAAGTATGCAAACAAGAGAGGGATAATGCATGAAAGCAAAGGTCAACATATTGGCAAAGCCCCATTCCTACATCTTTTTCACACTACAGTTAGACAGTGCATGGAGATCTTCCTGTAAAACGTACCACAAGTTCACAACCTTCACTGGCAGTTCATGGTTGTAGCCTTTTTCTTACCACTTCCCCCTCCCACGCGGTCTGGGAACGAGGCTAGTATGACCTTCTTGGTAGGATTGTTATACAGAACCTCTTCAAAACTTAAGCAGTTAGTTGGAGTAGACTGCAGACTAGCCTCATCCCCATGCCCTTTTGACATGGTCAACCAAAGCTTGCTGGTAGTTTTGTTATAGCACGCAGAAGCTGATCCCAGCGAAACTCAACAGAATAGCAGAAAACACTAGCTTAATTGGCTCAGGAATGTAATTTAATACACACTTAATTACACTCCTGAGCCAATTAAGCACACTAAACTGCTGTTCTGTTGAGTTTTGCTCCGGAATCAGGCTGGGATCAGCTTCTGTATGTTTTAACACAGCTACCAGCAAGCTATCTTTGGCCAGCTCCAAGGTTCGATCCCTTAAGTATGGGAGCATGCAATGTCCTACCTCCTCTGACATCATACTAGCAGGGCATAAAAGGTCAGTCCAGTAGTCCAGTCCGGTGAATAGAGACACACCACAGCCTTGTGGCCTTGTGCACTTATTTGCCCTCTAATCCAGTGGAGAACATCTGGTGGTTGGATTTCTTGTCACTAATATCTTTCTCATCTGGAATGTGGGATGACCAATGAAATCATAGAGCACATAATTGAGGCGAACCTGAGCGAGCCCCACACTAGCGGGACTGCGTTGTGCGGATGTGTGTGTATACGACCGTGCTTGCGGCCATATACCATAAATTTTAAATGCACGTTTAAATATTTCCAGAAAATTGAACATCCTCGTGCACATGCATGGCAATGCTGGGCTACAGTTTCATGTAAGGCAATCTGCAAGGCGGGTAACTGCCCAGGAAATTTGATACTAGTGATTTAGCAATTACAGCCAGAATTTGCCAATTAGCTTAGGGCTGTACCTTAGCCTATGGCTGTGTCTCAAGCGTACCCCCCAAAAAGCAATCAGATTAATATCTCACACATTTCCCTTTTTCTTTGGTGGTTGGGTAATTTGCTGCATCAGTGGTGACAGGTTGTGCTGCAGTCTAGAAATGGAATGGAATGGGTCCCAAACGCTGTGTGGGGAAGCCACAATTAATGAATCCAATATTCCTTCTGACACCCACTTCAAACCTGAATGGCGGTTGGCCACTTTGGTCCAACAGCACATTTTGCAATTCTGAATGGCAGTTGGCCACTTTGGTCCAACAGCACATTTTGCAATTCTGTTTTTGCTGCTTTGTCCAAGTGCAGACTGTAGGGGGTCTTCGAGTTCTATACTACTGAAATTTGGAATTCAGTTGGCCACTTTGGTCTAACGGTGCATTTTGAATTTCTGAGTTGCTGATATCTAGAAATTGGTTGGCCACTTTGGTCCAACACTGCCATTTTGATCTCTTAGCGACCAAAATGTAGGATTCAGTTGGCCACTTTGAGGGTCCTGGAAATGTTAATGGCTGAATTTCAGGTGAACAGTTGGTCATGCTTGTTCAGTGGGACATTTTATAAAGTAAAACCCAAATTTCAGTTGGCCACTTTGGTCCAATGCAGTATATCTGAAATTCTAAATTCTAATTGTTGAATTTCGCTGATTCAAGCCAAAAATCAATTGGCCACTTTGGTCCACTGACCCACTATGTTATATATATAACCCGTTACCTAGGCAACATATAAGAATGTTGCTCATATCTCTCTTCTACAGTGATGTTGCCTAGGTAACAGGTTATATAACAGTTATATCCCTCCCTGGGGTGTGGTCTTGCACATTTGTGTCGGGCTACGCCCGACACAAATGTGTAAAACGACCACCCCCCAGGGAGGGATATACCAAATTATTATTCAAATGATATAGTTAGACAGTTCACACAAGAGAACAAAGACAGAGAGCTAATGATGTAATAGTTTGTTGAGATATTGCCAATCTGGCCAACAATTGGTGACCCCAATGCAGAGCTTCTCATCCACACTGCATGGCTCTCAAGCCGGAGGCTGCAGGCAAAGTTGAGGGCAGGCTGGCAGCCATCAATGTCAAACTCCTTCCCTTCTGGCCCTCTGACCCGTCTGTCGCACTTATCGCACCTACCAAACTGGAGGGGGAGTGATGTAGTAACCACCAACCACTATCTTGGTAGTCTCGTTCCCAGTGTTGAAGGGGGGGGGGGGGGGGGGGGTCTGGGGACGAGACTACTATCTTGGCCACACGTTATCTCTACTACCCAACAGAACTAACAACACAAAAAGTCATCTAGAACTTTCTCTCACTGTGTTCTTTGTCAGAGGAGGTTGGGTAGTTGCGAACTGATAACTAATTTACGCGCCAAAAAAGTGCTGTGTCATCGTGTTGAAGTAGTCAAGAATTTCCCGTGTTGCAACCACAGATTGTGTTTTCTGCAACGTGATTGGCACGAGCAAAATTCCTCGTCGAAAAGCAATCTACTTAATGAAGCCGAGGCATCGGCTGAAGGTTAGCCTCGTTCCCAGGCCTTCCCCGGCTCCAGTTTTTGATCGCTTGCAGTATGCAAAAACGGAGGCATACTGCAAGCGATCAAAAACTGGAGCCGGGGAAGGCCTGGGAACGAGGCTACTGAAGGTCACCAGACCCTTTTTTTCCTCGTGAGAGGGCGGGGTCTGGGCACGAGACTAAGTGCTATACTGTGCATTGACTAGTTGTTGATAGACGGGATGTTCTGAGTGTATCGACACTAAAGGTGTTCTGGTCCGTGATCGAGTTTATTCCTTAAAACTGATAGCAGTCACTCGTATAACTTATATACAGACGGCCAGAATTGTCAGCGTTCCTGTCAGTTTACAGTTTAACCCTGTGCCAGTAAGTCGAAGTATTTTTGTCTGAAAGCCATAGAGTACAGTTGGGCGTGCCCTGCCACGGAAATTTTGGTCCGGCGGGGGACCAAAATTCCTGGAAAATCAAGTGGTCCACGCAGACCATAGCGCGTGGAATAAGTTATGGTCGGAGTGTAGGTACTTGGGTCTGAGCGATTTAATCATATGATTTTGTCTATATAATATCATAAAGCCAATAATTATATTGTTGGAGTTTCAAACTCATGCAAATAGCGGATGGTGTGTTTTAATTAGAACGGAGCGCGCTTGGACTCTAACAAACATTTCTACACTTTATAGCCTGTCTGTAGGTGTATTGTTATTTTTCCTCTTTTGGTTCCCTTGCCAAGCTCTTCCCCTCAGAAGCCACCTTGCGTCTAGGCTGCCTCTGTACATGCTTGTCATTGTACTTATCTCATCATGTACCCGTATACATGATGGTATTTCTCTCTCATAGCGCAGCGGCTGACTTGACATGCCTGTGCAACAGCTTAGTTTCGTTTGAGAATATTCCAAGTGCATACAGAGTTGCCTGGGCGTACCTCTCCTTGATTTGCAGTCGTGTAATATTGATAGCCTCGTTCCCAGGCCCCGCCCAGCTTTCCGTCGCTTGCAGTACGGAAAAGCGGTAGAGGGCCTGGAATAATTCATCACGTGAGTGACGTAGGGGTAGAGAGAAGGGTAGAGAGGACTTAATTGAGCGTAGGCGGATCGTCGATGTGCCCACGCACGTAGTTGATCGATAATCTGATTAATCGACAGTACACGTTTTTAGTAGGAGCCCATTCTGGCAGTTTTTTCGCACAATAAGCGCAGAGAAAACTTGAGCAAAGCCTAGGAAAGGGCCGCCTTGGCGTTTAATAGCGCCTTGAAAACCATTCTCCGGGGTGTACAGCGGTCAGTTTGCCAGGTAAGCGAGTAGGTTAGCGTGATTTTCGAATGTACAGGTCTGTGTAAGCTCACCATAGCTTTCCGTACTGCCAGGTAATGTAGCATAGTGCCGTCTAGTCCCATTCTGTCGGCCATAAAGCTATCGCAACTGTATTCTGTCCATACAGCGTGGGCGAGTTCATTCGTTCGCCCACATGTAATTAAGTTCTCTCTACCTATGACGTTTCTCACGTGATAAATTTTACCAGGCTCTCCCCTTTCCTTTCGATTTTTCGTTCGCGCGCGGGGAGAGCCTGGGAACGAGGCTATAATATTGAGGAAGGCCTAAAAAACATGTCTTCACACAGACCTATTTTTCAAGCGGCGGACCATATTTTTCAGTGAAGATTGTGTCCGGGGTACCAAAATTTTCCAGGACCAAAATTCCAGTGACAGCCCTTGCACAATATGGTACAAGGTAACATTATGTACTGTCACATTAAATTTGGACCCCCATAAAGTATGTTCCCCTCGGAACGAATATTTCAGAACAACCGCGAATTATTTGGACCTACCCTGAAAACATTGTTCCTCCTTTCATGTGTGCAAGTGGTACTACCACTGTCCAAGCTGGAAAGTCACTTGTTTAGCTTGTGCCGATTGGCTTGGGACTCAGTGGCTTTATAGTCTTGCACATATGTGGTTCAAGCCAATTGTTCATAGCCCACAGGAAAAAATGAGGCTAGCACATATGGCACACCCTTTGTTTCAAAATTACTGCAATAGTCTTTAAGGGATAATTAAGTTGCTAATTAATTAAGGGATAATTAAGTTGCTAATTAATTAATAGGAACTTAATTATCCCTTAAAGACTATTGCAGTAATTTTGAAACAAAGGAATTAATTAGCAACTTAATTATCCCTTAAAGACTATTGCAGTAATTTTGAAACAAAGGGCGTGCCATAAGCACAGTCCATCTATGTGCAATATGCTTATTCCTGTGATTTATAAACAAGTTGAGATCATATTGAGTTCTTCATCAACGTTCCTGGGGCCCATACTTTTCAACTGTGCTTGACCTATGGGGGTCCAAATATTTCATAGGCGGTCGGTCCGTTTTCATCATGACAGTGTTGTGTCCCACTACCCCCCTACATGGTCTCAGAACCAGACCCTCAAAAATCGAAAAGGAGGGTCTGGTAAATGGGGTGGAGTGGAAATGTACACTGCAACCGTATGTAGGCACATCTCTGATTTAGCATTCTGATGTGCGTTTATTAGAAATGCTAACGGCACGAGAACCATATTTGCATTTTGCTTTGTTTTAGATAGCTACAACACCAAGCGGGAAAGATTAGAACATTTTTGCAAGTATATGGTTCAGCAGAAAGTTCTAACTGGCTACAGAAGGTTCAGCAAATAATAAAATTCCTAACATTCCACAGTGTACACTTCCACCCCACCCCATTTACCAGACCCTCCTTTTTGATATTTCGAGGGTCTAGTTCTGAGACTACCCCCTACAGAGCAAATGATGGGGATTGTATGGGGTGTTGACTGAAGAGGATGCCCATATAATTGGGAGCTAGGCCCACTTCCGCAAGAAAAAAAAGGAAGGGTCTGGTGAACTGCGTATACCGTGTCCCACCGGAATGCAATTAGCTGGATGACGTAATCAGATTAATAATGCGCTCTTGAATTACCTGTTGCAGAGATTACTGGAGATTCGTCCTCAGAGGTAAATAGATTCCCAACTAGTCTCACAAGCCAGACCCACTTCCGCAAAAAAAGTGGGAAGGGTCTGGTGAACTGCATATACAAGCTGTGTCCCGCTGCACTGTACAGTGCGGTCCAATCATGTTGCAGTATTTTGTCACATGATGCATTACATCACTGTTTGCGTACCAATAGTAGTCTTGAAAACGGCAAAAGAGAGCTAGCACATCTTTCCACTACAGCAGGGGCTGTTTTAACTCTTCATGGAGCTTTTTCTTGCCCATCTTCGAGGGGATTTGATTACAGGGTCTGCCACGCTGTAGGTGCAATTGACATTTTAATCAGTGAAATCCCCACCTTGCCCCACTATGGCCTGGTAGGGGGTTGGTGGGGTATAACATTGATAGGTGCATTACTAATTACCTGAGGGATGATTAAATGTTTTCAGACTGATAATTATGTCTGTGTTTTACAGCGACACGCCGATCATGGGAATTGATCTTGCCACATGGTGGGCTCGAATTGGGCTCAACTACTACCACATGAGTGACACACCCCTGGTGTTCAAGGGCTGCATGACAGTTGTTGCTCTGTCACTGATACTGCGGTATGTAGTCCGTTCCTGGTCCAAGCTGAAGGGTTGGGGTGGAGGTGGCAAGGTACACTGTCACTGGCGGGGATCCACTTCTCAAGTGAGGGGGAAAGTGGATGGTGGAGAGACCCTGCTGCTCAGAGCCAGTGAGCAGTGAAGTCATAGTCATAGTGGCCCGAGTGCAGAGACTTGTTTTGACACGCAGCGACGCGCTTGCCCTTAGCCTTCTGCTTCCTCAGTCGACGTACACGCATAACGCTTTCTACTTACGTCTACACATCCTTCGTTAGCGACTTGGTACTTGCGAAGTCCGTGGCTGTTGGCAAAACGTCAAGGCAAAGTTTACTGTTCAATCGCTTGCTGTACTGGCGGCACGTTGCGAAACCGAGTCCACATTACGTATACTAACCGAGTCCACCATTTCCGGTCCGTGATGTAGTATTGGTACCAGGCCTTCTCCTGTACATTACCTCAACCTGTTAATTGTTTCTGGAAACAAGGGTAGGGTATAGGGTCGGGCAGGGATTTGTTTCCAGAAACACCCACAGAAACATGCGTGGGCGTGTACAGGGCGAGGTACAGTTACTACCCGGGATTAGTTGCTGGAACGAGGCTACTATGACACAACAATGAGAGATAGGCTTTCTGATGCCCCACCTTGAACCATCCATCCCTGCAAGTGATACTCTAGCTTACATCACTGCTTTTTGATAACACACATAGCTACTCCCTTTTTGTGTTGCACTTGTGCTCTTTTACTTTCAATTTTACTGCGTACTTATACTATGGCATACATCATGCGTGATTTGTTGGCCATTGACTGCAATTCATGTGTAGCCTTGCACCCCCCTGCACCCCAATGAAAAATATTTTATCAAGGCAAATTAAAGGGAGAGGCTAATTCTCATGTGCATAATTATGTAACCTCATACCCAGCCTCTTTCCTCTATGAGAAAGAACCTGGGTATGAGGTTACATAATTATAGCTGCTGGTACAACATTCATTTAGCACCTGATCACACCATGTTGGTAAGCGTTGCTATCCAGTCACAACATTTATCACATGACCACACCAGGCAATGGGTGGAACAAATTCGAATTTCCATTCACAACATTCATATGTCACATGATCACACCAGGCAATGGGTGGAACAAATTCACATTTCAATTCATATGTCTCATGATCACACAATGGGTGGAACTTGTGAAGTCATAGTCATGTGTTACTCATGAACTCTGCAGCCTATAGGGATATCAATATTCACGAGCTATTGGATGCCCTTGAAAATTAGGAAGTTCAATTTGCTTCTGCAAGGGCTTTGAAAGTTTCATAAAATGTACAGACTTGCACTGCATGGCAACAAGTAGCAAGTTCAAGTAGTTGGCATGAACTCCAGCAGTAAAATGACTGAACAGATATACCATCCTTATTCAAGAAATGGAAACCAAGATTTGACCATGCACACACTAGTGGGTGCAGTAATAAAAATTCTACTATTTGGTGCTTACAAGTACGTCATTAATGAATGTAAAATGTCCACATGGTTAATGCTGGCCAAAAAAGGGAATATACTCCAGAAGATGGAGAGGGTGGAAAGGAAGGAGCTTGAGGAAGGGAACAAAAAAGCACAGTGCTGCGCCTTAAATTTATATTGTTTCTGCTTTCTAGCTCACAGCCTACAGCTCTTCTTGTAAAAAAGTTTACGAAAATTTAAATCAGAAACTTAAGCAGCATGCTCGCAGTGTATTGCAGCATCTTACCCCCACAAAATCCAAGAAGACTTTTAGTTTGTGTATATTGTTGGTCTTTTTCATTTGTTTTGTTTTGTTTGCATATACTATGAAGTGGCTAAACCACAAGTATCATGTAGCCATAGTCCCACAGGGCGGGAGGCAGCTATTTTAGTCTGGTACGGCCATCTATTGATGAGTGTATGTGAAAGCCCCAAAGCATTACTGGGTCTGGGGGCATGCTTCCCCAGGAAAATTTTCAAAATTAGGTGTTCTGAGATCGCTTCTAAGGCTATGTTGAGGATACTAGAATCTGTCCTATATAGCTACCTGTAGTTACTGCAGCTAGTGAAGCCACTTCAAGCAATTGAAACCAAGCTGCCTGAAACAGCTGTCTCACAGGAGCAGTTTTTCCAAACTCTCGTCCCTGAAATGTGATGTGGGTTGGCTAAAAGGCTTCATCTGGCCTCTTTTTTGAAGGTTGCCATCATTCGCAAGCATGCAACACTGAATTTTGCGCACATTAGCCCCGCCCACATTTCGTGGGCTGGTCTCGCATCCTAATGATGTGAGAAAGCCCCAGTTCTCTCGTCGCAACTTTGGACACTCTAAGCCTCGAAAATTTCCCAAGAAGGCTTCGTCATACTTTGGCGTTTGAAGCTACGACGGACGCTGGGGACTCCTAGACCCACCATATGTCTCAATGATGAGGGAAGAAAGAAAAACAGTTACCAAGGTGATGGCTACCAAACACGTTTTCATGTTGGGTAAAATTGCACCCAGCATTTTGATCAAGGCCCATGGCACATATTTTATTATTTTTTGTTTCTGCCTTATGTCACGAAAGCAGCAGTTGGAATTCTGTATGATTATATGTACAGGTCCTGTTACCTAATTTGTTCACAAATTTCTTCATATTGGAGTATGTGCCACAATATAGGATGGTGTTCTGTGTTGGACAAAGCTTTGATTTTTGTCACCTCTCTGGGTTACAGGTTATAACTGTTCTGAAGTGAAATGCTGAGTTTGCTGGGTGTGTTGAAACAAGTTTGTTGACGGTCTTCACAGCAAAACCTGCAATTAGAGTAAGTTATGTCATGATCATTGAAGAAGCCATTAGCTACATGTCAGAGGAGGTTGGAAGCTGATAATTAGTAGTGCGCGCGGGATAGCAATTAGCTATTAGTAATTAGTGCTACGTGAATGACGTAATCATATGGGCTGCAGTAGAGGCCCATAGTGAAATGTGAAATCGATTTTCACAACGGCGCCCTCGCTTGTTCAGAACGAAACTCGCTCAGTGGATACTGCCAGGTGAGCTCTAGATCACCCGCTGTAATCCTTCGTTATAAGTGAAGTATTTGAGCAGTTCCTTGGGAATCCCCTCAGACTACTATGCGTATCATAAAATGCCATAGCAGGCGATCTAGAGCTCACCTGGCAGTATCCACTGAGGGAGTTTTGTTCCGTACAAGTGAGGGTGCCGTTGTGAAAATCGATTTCACATTTCACTATGGGCCTCAATGGCAGCCCGTATGATTACGTCATCACGTAGCACCTGCACCACTAATTACCAGCTTCCAACCTCCTCTGCCATGGCTACATGTGTGGTAATAATATCCAGTGATATGCATTACAAAAATGCTTTGGCCTGACTGTGCCAGTATAAATACGAAATATATGTCAAAATTAAAATGCACAAGAAAAAACATGGAGGGTAAATTTATGAATTGAAGAAACTCTGGCTTTGTAGTTTGTACATGCTAGATAAATTGTTTACCTACTGTATGATGATCTGAAGCCAGGCATAATATTATGAAGTGCATGGTGTATAGTAACACATATTATTCCATTGTACCTTTCATGGCCGTAGGAAGCGGTCCGGCTGGTCCGGTTTTGGCCGGACCAGTTTTACGGTCATTTTTGGAACTGCGCATGCGCAGATAATGCACCGAGCGTGCTCGTACCAGGCTATGGCTACAGCAACTGGCAGTATCACCGATTCCATGGCACCAGATGATATCCCAGAAAAGCCTCATCATCCAGCGAACTATATTAAAGTTTTCCAAGCGCAAAAGAAAGCAGTGTCCCATGCCTTCCAATCTGCTTGGTTTAGCCAGTGGCAGTGGCAATGACTTCACTTCATGGCTGAGCACGCGCAAGCGCGGAACTAAAGGTGTGACGTCATTTAATTAATTAGGGGTGTGGCTTAACCACACCCATGGCTGGACCAGCTCCCAGGTGCTTGCTATGGCCCTGCCTTTACAAGAGATATAATTATTCCTGGTAATATCAACTGACTGCTGGTGATCCCAAAGGACCTCTCAGTGAAAATCCCATCGACTTCTTTCACGTTTGGAGAAATTGCACCTAGCAACTTCAATCATGGCATGCTTCCTAATTTCATTCAACTGGAGTTATTCAAACTTAAGTATTGGCTTTTGTTGTGAGGGGTGGGGCCACAAGCAGATTAGTCTAAAATAAAATTCTGAGTCTGCTGGGTGTGTTGAAATCAACACAATAGTGTCCACAGCTAGACCTGCACACAAATATAGTTTTAACTATGTCATGGTCTTATTGCTGGCTGAGCTGGAAATGTGGGTGAACTGTGCATTACACAAGTGTTTACTTTCCAAAGCCCCTTTTAGTGTAAGGTAATGGAAGTATCGAAATGTGATCTCATAAAATTATAAAATGGTAATAAATGGTCGCGATAGGCACAGCTCTCTTTGTGTATTTATTATTCCATTGTAACTTTTATAAGAGAAAGTAGAAATAAAGGTAGTACAGGAAAATGCAATCCAGAAGCTTCAAAGACTACTACAGCAGTCCAGAGTGTACAGCTACAGAAATTATATGACTTGTTGCCAGCAAAGTGACTGTTGGTGATGCTGCAAAATCAAGAAGAAGAAAAGAGAAGCTATACATTTCTTCATGTTTGGAGCAGATAATTATCCCTCTGAATATTGCTAATAATTTTGCTTCTGCCTCTCATGATTTCAGATGTAATTAACATTCTTTTGTAAAAGATTATACATGTAACTTAATTTCATTCATACTAGAGTTATTCATAACTCTATATAGTGAATGAGGGATGGGGCAGAGTGCTAGAATGTGAGTGTGACTCTGGGTTGAAAGAGGCTAGTTAATGCAAGAAGTTAGTTCTCCATGTGCTGATTAAATTTTACAGAAACCCGTCAATAAGGTAAGTTGTATACTAAGTATATTGGAGAGTAACTTGAAAAATGCAAATCATTCATCGCATATTTGTGTGATTTGTCAACAGTGTGATATATCATTCATAAGTGAATGATTTATGTTTTATTATTCAACAGAACTGAAATGTAAAAAAATTGTACAATCCAAGTTTGGATGAATTGAGTACCCTACTTGGTCATCCAAAATTTGATGATTTGTGCAATACAATTTAGAAACTGAACATGCTTGCAAGTCATTCAAAGTTAGACAATTCCATTAATTTTTTGGATGCTGTTTTTCCAAACTGGATGTAACAAAAGTTTGAATGAAAATGTAGCTGACACTCTGTCCTTTGCAATAATTTTGGATGAAAGCAGTGCTTTCATTTAGAAATCTAGCTGATACTGTGTTTTACAGGTAAGTCAGTCAAATTTCTATCAGCAGAACCAAAATATAAATTAGAAGTTAAATGTGAGCTCAATTTTCAATGTCTTTCTAGCCTCGTTCCCAGGCTCTCCGGAACGCAAAATGTACACGCGTGGAGAGCCGGCCCCTTGCCATGCGCGATTTTCGAATTTGGACGCGGTTTTTACGGAAATACGTATATTTCCGTGTTACTAACATTGACTTTAACCCCTACTGTACGCTTGCCTACTGCATGATTATTACCGCAGATATGCTGCACACCGGCACACATGAAAACGTGGAAAGCTGTACTATGGTAGCTACCTCCACACGCTTTGAGTGGTAGCAGACCCCGCCTCGTGGAGAGGTGAGCAACTGGGCATATAAATTTACTCACTACTGGATCTCCAACATAGCAGTGCTGTCCTCCAGTGCCTGTTTTAAAATAATGCTGGATCACCCGTCCCCTTCTTCTCATCTCAGCATCAACGTGTTTTCCAGTCATTGTAGTCCTGACAACTGTACTAGAATTCTCATCATGCCGATGATCTCTACTGTAAGTGTAAGTTGCAAATTCTCATAATAATTATGCTGGTAGTTAAATTCTGCGGTGTTGCTATACTCAAAGCACTGTAGGAGGGGTACAAGTAGCTACTCCATCACTGCACACTGTAAAAAGGTTTAGGTTACTTCAACCATATTTTGGTCACCTCAGTTGCATTCCTTTTGTGTGTGTGTGTGATAAAGTAAAGTTCAAGAAATGCTTACAATTTGAACCATAGTGTAGTTGAGGAGCTTCCCTCTTTTGCTAAATTAGTATCCCCTTTCAGAAAGTCTATAATTCAGCATTTCTGGTGAGGTTTCTTTCATCTTACACATCTGCCCCTGGAGAGTTCCTTCGTTGCATGGTTGTGGTAAAAATGCCAGGAGTGTAGCCAACTAGGTCTTCTGAAAAAAAAAAAGACTAGCTAACGTAACCAATGAAAAAGCTCCTCAATGAACTTTCAAGAAAACCTACTTGGTAGCATTCCTTGGTTACACTGATGCAACTAAGACAACCTAAAAATGTGGTTGAAATAACCCAAGTGTTTTTGCAGTGCATGGCATCAAACTTTCACTAGTACCACTGTTGGTGGTCTTGAAAGGTATAATAAAGGGATCATACATGTACGAAAGTTTGATTGTTATGACATCTTGCCAGCATTGAAGCAAGAAGTAGAGTTTGATGCTCATGAATTCCACCTTACATTAGTTTTGAGTTTGATGAGCAAGGCTGATGCACAGTAAGCTGTAGCTCTGTCCAGGTCTGGTGTGCAACAGCTATTGAGAAGAGAAGAGCTATGAAAAAGAACAGAAGAATAAGGTAGTAAACAAGCTACTGAGAGCTGCATTCACAGGTACAATGGTGTGATCAGTGCAAAGAAAAACCATCACTCGTGAGGATTGGTGAGCTGACGATTCAGCTGAAACATACATGTATAGGCTCTGGTAATCTTTTACTGGTTATTTACAATTTTCATTTAGACACTCTCAACCCTCCTATAGTCTGTACAGTATAACAAACAGAAGTGGTTCATGCTAATGTTCAGTAGTCTTGCCATTTGTGGAAATAGAAGTTTGGTTTGGGTTGCTTGAAAGATATCCTTCCTCAAGGTATTTTTATGATGAATTTGATTGCTCAGAAATATTATCGCTGTGATAAAATTTTCTCAGAAGTTTTATCACCGAGGAAATATCATTGCAGCCAGGAATTTTGATCGCTCATGGAATTGCAAAGCATCGATTCTAGTAAATACTTCCACATTTTCAATGATTTTGTCATTTCTTCCAAATTGTACCCATTACTGGAGAGTAGGGACAAGTTTCAGCACATCAACCTCGAAATAAATTCTGCTACAGAAGCCACAGATTCTTGTTTGTTTTATCAACAGGGTGATCCCCAAACAACAATCTTGCATGATGTTAAGATTGATCCATCTTGGGGTTTCATGACAGCAAACTGTCAACGTTAATACTCGCCAGATTACTTTGCCTTCCTTCACAGAATTTTGTTATGGTACATACCTACATGTATGTGTAGGGGCATGAGGCTTTACTTTGTTGATTTACAATCTCATTTGTAATTTCCTAAACTTTAAGGTAGATGCATGCAGCATGGACACAATACTAATGAATGGAGATGTGTCACACTGCCATAGTAGCATGCAGATCGATATGAATCTAAAAATGTTGCTAATTTTGTCTAAAGTGTAGGCAATTATGTAAAACTGATAAGATAAAACTGAGCTGAGGATATTATAGATCCCACTTACCCCAACATGCAGCTCAACAGTCAGCTCACCATTGTCACTAACGCTCACAAGTGATATTTCTCAACATTGAATACAGGCCATTGTACCCGACATTTAAAATGAATGCAGCCCTTAGTAGCTTGCTTACCTTATTCTTTTCTGAATTGGTGCTACACACCTGGACAGAACTATAGCTTACTGTGTATTATCCTATCTTGAAAATAGAGCAAGGTAACATCAAACTGTACTTTTTGCTTCAATGCTGGTGAGATGTCTAGTAAGAATTGAATGGGAAAGTATTTGTACTTGCATCTACTAAAAGTAGTATCATTTAAGTTTGATGCCAGTGATGGAGTACTGTGCCCCTTCTACAGTCCTCTGAGTACAAGCAACACTGCAGAATTTACTAGCATAATAATCATGAAACTTTGCAACTTATAGTAAGTCTTGCAGTAGTGTTCTCTAATGAATTTGCAGTTGCCAAGACTACATTGTGTTCATGAGTGGAAAACTGTTGATTGAGATGGGGAGGAGTGATTAATAAACAGGCACTGAAGGACAGTACTGTTGTGCTACAGATCCAGCAGGGAACATGCAACAGTTGTTCACCCTACCAGGGTGCTATATATCTGCTACTGGTCAAAGCGTGCAGAGGTACCCTACCCTTCCTTTCTGTCTGAGTCACAGTAGCTTGTGTTTTCCTTGTGTTACCACTTGAGCCTTGCCCTATTGAAAACTTTATTTCTATCAGGGGGCTAGATCGTTTGCAAACATGCCTGGAAATGCAGCTCTGTGTGAGCCCATTGATCTCCAGTCAGAACGTCCAAGCATGAACGGTGCAACTATTTATATATTTTTTTATTTTACACTGAAAGTCTTTAAAGATTTTATACTTACGCTTGATTGAAACTTTACACCAGTGTTATTTTACAAATTTTCAGTAACTATGCAGTTACCATCATCCATCATAAAAATAATAGTTTCATTGGCTAGAGTAATCCGGAAATTTACAATCATGAGTGATCCTAGCCACACAGTTACCATCATCAAATAAATGTTTCATTGGCTAGAGTGATTTACAATCATGAGCCATCCTAGCCACACTGCATGCTGTACGTAAGTCAGCCTCGTTCCCAGGCCCGCCCAGCTTTCCATCGCTTGCAGTTACAAAAGATCTGCAGTGGCAGTATACGTATTTCCGTAAAAACCGCGTCCAAATTCGAAAATCGCTTGCCGCGCATGCCTGGTATCTTTTCTACGTAAGCATGACGTAATCGAAATAGGACTAAAACAGAAAGGCAATGTTTTGCTCGTTGTTCAACCAATTATGCGTTCAACGCTCGGTGTGTATCATATTTGACCCCCGATAACTAGATACATGTAGTACGTTGGCCGCTACCTTCGCTCTTTTTCCTGTTCTGAGTCTCGGGTACGCCCACGCGCAATTAAGGTCCCTCAAGTCTACAAGGCAGGTAAGCTTACAATTTACTCACGTAAATTTCTAGCCTTACCAGCTGTCTTGGTCGTCCTTTCCTCTTATAATACTTTTGTGACGGCTCTGACCACTTCGTGTCTTGAGCGACAGTGTGCAGTAGTAAGTAGAAGCTGGCCGTTCCTCCGGTCTCGCTAAACTCCAAATTCGAGGCACTTAGTAGGGCTACAACACAGCGAACGGGCGAATTATGTTTCCTCGACAACATCACCATTGCATAGGCCACCGTCAGATACTAACAGCGAGTTTTTAGCTGTCCTATAACTCCTTGCTTGTTTGCGACTGGGTAACTTTTGTTCGCCACGCCTTTAGAGAGTCACGCAGTCACGTGATTTCGTTCTGCAATCTGATTGGAGGCGCCCTGTCTGAGCCGCCGGAAGTCAACGGTTTGACCCCCCAATGTTACCAGGCTCTCTCCTCTCGCGCGCGGAAAGAGGAAATGAGCCTGGGGACGAGGCTATCTAACCCCCCTCTCTACCTTTGAGGGTTCTCACGTAAAAAAAATACCAGGTAGCCTCGTTCCCAGGCCGTTCCCGCCTCCAGTTTTTGATCGCTTGCAGTATAAAAACAGAGGGTCACTCTAAAAATAGGAACGGGAAATGAGAAATGGGAAATGGAGAAATGAAGAAATGGGGAAATGGAGACAGCAACGACACTGTACTACGACACAATTGGTGAGTTGTAAAACAGGAAAGTAGAGTGTACATATTGTGCAAAGTAGCTCAAGTATTTGCTAGAGGGGTAGGCCTAGATACACTTCCGTTTGCATTACCCTTCTCTGATGAGGAAACCAACTATATGCTGACAAAGTATATGCACACACTCCAGTTATTTGATCCATGCTATTTCTAGTGCTGATTATTCTTGAAGAATTGACTCACTTAGCTATATAAAAGCTGTTGAACATTACCTCCTCTACCCAGTGCATCCAATTATAAATCACACTGACATGCACAGTAATTATATCAAATTATGTGTGATCTCCACAGAGTTGGTGTGTGTATCCACTGAAGAATGACTGCAAACATGCATTTGTCATATATTACATGCTTTTGTAAATAATAGTGCTGCATGTATGTGAAACAAATAAAATATGTGGCTCCAATGAAGCAAGAAACCGAAGAAGCCTCAAAATGACTCCTCGTAGAAAGTTGGAACAAGGTATGAGTAATTCACAAATTTAACAAACTTAAAGAAACCTAACAAGCTGCCAAAATTGAAGTACTAGCTTGCCGACCATGATGCAATATTCAATGCTGTTGTATACATACCCATTTGGTGCAAACTGTAAGGTATAGATGATCCTCTCAATAAATGCTGGATCGACATAAACTTTCTCATCACATTGATGACTGCAGTAACAAAATTTCAGCAGTTTGCTGAGTAAAATGCAATGTGCTTTCTTCCCATTTCCTCATTTCCTCGTTCCTACTTTTAGAGTGACCCAAAAACGGAGGGGAAGGCCTGGGAGAAAGAGTCACGTGCGTGACGTCAGGTAGACGTGAGGGGGGCGGTGCCCGATCGTTGTAACTCAAACTTTGCGTTGATCAGCCTCAAGTCTACCAAACAACGAGCTGTATTGACGCTGTCTTTCGAATGCTACAGTCTCAAGTTCTTGGACAAGATATTACAAGAAGGACCTCGAGATTCTTCGTCGGGCACCGCCCGCCCCCTCACGTCTACCTGACGTCACGCACGTGACTCTTTCCAGTCGTTAGGCCAGCGGTCCAGATAATTGGATTTTAAAGCAAGAACAGGAAGTGCCCGGGAGGCTTCATTCCAACGTGTAATTAGCATGCCGCTTACTTCCTGCCTTTTCTAAGAGCCAGCTCTCTCCAGCCATGCTAGATTCAAGCCGAACTTGCGCCCGTTTTTATAGAATGGCACCTGTACTTTGCAGAAATCCACTTTTGTTTGGCGTCGGGTGAAGCTAGGCGGCGTACGAGCGGCTTCTATCAACGTTGTCACGCGCGACTCGATCGACACCCCCGCACTAAAATTTGGAACATTTAGTTTCGCCTGGACCGTTCTGGACGATCTATATATCGACGGATAGCCCGAAGAAAACTACACAAAATATGTGAAAATGGGCCGTTTCCACTGTAAAGTTTTTGCACTACCCGAGCGACAAAAAAGTCAAAAATTTTGCGTTCACGTGGCTGTTGATAGACTGAGTGGCAGTCTGACACGAGCTCAGGGAGCTGAAAGAAGCGAAAGATTGTCGATACAAGTTGAAACAAACGAAAAGTAGGTAACAGCAGGGTAAAACAGTTTGGGCAATAGCATAACTCTACCACATAGCTAAGGTAATGCCAACCAGTAAAATTATGAGTTCAGCCATAGCTGTGTTAAACGGAGCAGGCTGTGGGCTACTCTGTCAATCAGTATGCAAGTGTTGACTCACTTCCACTCTGTACTACCTACTGGTGTGCCTGTCAATTAACTGTGGGCCAGTGATGTCTCACTTTCACTGTACTACTTTCATGACTTATCGGAGATTTAACTTGTCATCCCATTTTGTGTAGCTGATTGGGGCAAGCCTGAGTGAGCCCCACACTAGCGTGACTGCATTGCGCACGCGTGTGTGTATGTTTGTTTGTTTGGACCGACCACTTACCGTAAATTTCAAATAAGCGCATTCAAATATTTCACGAAGATCGATTATCGTTACTTACTCTATTATCTATGATATCATGAAGCATGTGTCAGAATGCAGCGTCGACGACTCGGAGCGAAGACGACTGAAGTTGAAGCACGCGCGGCAACTTAATTCTGCTTTGTGCTTCTACCAACTATCAATGGCAGTCCGCGCTCACAGGCGGTACAAATTTGCTGATATGGACCGGTGGCTGAGGTCGCTTCACTGGGCCATGCATAAACGGCTAAACTCCTCGGTGTAAAGCTTAGTCCATGCATGTGTAGCCACATTAGCTGCTCTGGCTGGAGAAACAGCTGGCATATATGAATGAATGAATGAAATATTTTATTAGAGTGACACGCGAGATGCCCGGCCTGATTAGGCCTATGAGTCACTACAAACGGGTACAAAATAATGGTTAAGTATACAGATATTACAGATTTAAAAGCTGGATTCTAGTTTTATACAGGTTATACAAATGTTTCCCAATTATTCTACAATGATTATTTGCACTAAGGATGTACTTAAATTTATCAATAAGGGTAAGGGAGGTAAAAGAGTTATCTAAGTCGGATAGGCAACTGAAAAAGGTAGAACGTAAATGATCTAAAGCTGGACACAACATAACAAAATGAAATTCAGTTTCAACAGTGTCTGATGAACACAATCTGCAGGTCCGGAGGTGGTATGGTGTTTTTGGTGCCCTATATCGGCCTGTCTCAATGTGAAGTGGGAGACAACCCCCTCGGAGGGCAGCCATGACCCACCGGTGACCCCTGCACAGAATACCACTAATGTAGCACTCTGGCCTAGGTTGTTGTTTTATAACTCTATAGTTATGTAGCCTACCCCCTGAGTCTGTACAGTAGGTGTTATGGTCCCAGATTCGCATTCTCCATTTGTGGTTTGCTTTATCAGTTAATTTAGTGATGACTATGGTTTGAAATTCCTTAGGAGACAAGCTAGTTACATTATTTGGATTTAAGTGTCCTAGGTTGATCTGAGTGAGCAATTTATTTGCATGAAAACACCAGGTAGGTTTGCCCTTATTGGCTAGTTCTAGTGACCATTTAAAAATCTTTTTAGTAAGACGACTATCGTCCATAGTAGCAAGACGGAACCAGAGTTTGAGCATCTCAAACTGGTGTCTACTCCAGACTGGCATCCATCCTGAGTCACCTTCTAGTAGATCTACTGGGCAGTTTTTACCCACACCCAAAATATGTCTAATTGCCTTGTTCTGAATGGTTTGTAACTTGGGGAAGGTTCTGTAACCCCAGACACCAGCCCCATAGTCCATTCTAGATATTACTAGTGAGTCATAAAGTGAGCTGAATGCTTCAAAGGGAAAATTACCAAATTGTTTTGATTTAGCTATAAGAAGGCCCAAAGCTTTTCTGCCAGATTCACTAAGTGCATTAACACAGTTTTGGTAGTCTAAGTGTTCATCAAGCCAAACACCAAGGTATTTTTATATGAAGGCACAACTTCTAATTCTGAGGGGCCACATTTAAAATTGAACGAGGTCCTAGGCTGGGATTTATGTCTAAAATGGACAATTTTTGTTTTGCTGGTGTTAATGTGAAGTCGCCAGGATTCACACCAGGTGTGTAGTGTACTAAGCATACACTGCAGATCTTCCTCTGTTTCCGCCATTATAGCAATGTCATCAGCAAACATCAGGAGAGCTAAGAGAATTTCACCACATTTTACTCCTAAGTTAAGCTGTTTTATTTCTTCAATTAAACCATTGATGAAGAGATTGAATAATGTAGGGAAAGCAGACATCCTTGTTTGACTCCAGATGTTACAGGGAATGGTTCAGTGACGGTATCATTGACTCTAACACAGTACTCAGTATCTCTGTACAGGCATTTTATAAGATCTAGGAATTTCCCACTAATTCCATAGTGACCTAATCTGTGCCATAGGAGGTCTCTATCTACACTGTCGAAAGCTTTTTTGAGGTCTACAAAGGCAACAAATGTTGGTGACTTGTTCAATTTTCTAGTGCTAATAATACTACAGATTACAAAAAGATGGTCCAGACATGAGCGGTTGGGCCTAAAACCATTTTGTTCATCTGATAGAATGCAGTTTGTCTCTGACCAGTCAGAGAGTCTAGCATTGAGAACTTTGCAAAAGACTTTCAGGACAACACTCTGGAGTGCAATACCACGGTAGTTAATGGGGTTTCTAGGGTCTGTGGTGTTGGGTTTCAAGATGGGGTGGATTAGTGCAGAGCACCAATCTGTATATGATACTTAGCTATCTCTGGTGAGGACTTAGCTACTTAAAAGCAATGACGTATTTCCTCCCCGTTATCAAGTTTGGCTAAAACAGTCGACAGCACTGTGGTCGACAATGACAAATCCTGCTGTGTGCCATGACAAATTAGTAAATCAGCAGTTTGCTGCTTGCTCATGCTCGCCCCATGATGATGAATCATCTCACTAGTTATAGTGATGGAATATGTAGCAAAAACTGGCAACTATATAGCAGTCTTTAAGAAACAACTCAATCAACAACATACAGTGCTAAATGCTAACAGTAAATAAGCAGCATGTAACATTCCACACAGTCAGTGTGTGCCCTGGAACCTGAAATACCATGCTATGTTGTTTTCAGATGCTGAGTGGTAGGTAGTGCAGGAGGGAGTGAGACAAAACTGGCGTATTGATTGAAGATGCGGCACACACTGACTGTGCGGAATGTCGCATGTTGTAAATGTCATTAGACTTGTGATAAAACCAGTACTCTAGTGTAACTGATTTACCAGACCCATTTTCCTCCAGCTGCTTATTTACTGTTAGCATTTAGCACTGTATGTTGTTGATTGAGTTGTTTCTCAAAGACTGCTATATAGTTGCCAGTTTTGGGACATATTCCATCACTATAATTAGCATAATCATCTGGCTATCTTACCCATAAAACATCTCGTCTTAGCATGTTGGATTATATGAGCTGAGGAAAGTGAGGCCGGCAGTCGCCAGTGCTCTGCCACTGAGCCACGACAGTCGGACGACCACCAACCCTCACAATCCTCTATATGGCTGCCAGGTGTGTGACTGAAGCATTCAGTACCACCTGTGCAGTACATATAGAGGATTGTGAGGGTTGGTGGTTGTCCGGCTGTCAAGGCTCAGTGGCAGAGCACCGGCGGCTCAAGCCAGGTGTCCTGGGTTCAACTCCTGGTGACTGCCGGCCTTTTAACTTTCCGCCTAGCTTCACCCGACGCCGAACAAAAGTGGATTTCTGCAAAGTACAGGTGCCATTCTATAAAAACGGGCGCAAGTTCGGCTTGAATCTAGCATGGTTGGAGCAGTGGCGTAGCCAGGACACACCGGATGCTAGGGCACAGCATGGGCACAGTACGTACGTTTGTACGAACTTCTGCGCAAAGTGCAGAAGCATTTAGGGAGGTCTGGGGGCTGCTCCCCCCAGAAAATTTCGGAATTTTACAGCCTCCCAGATTGGTTCTGAGGCTATACCGTAGTGCAGTATAAGTCACTTATGGCAAACTCGCGTACAGTGAACGTAGCGCCCGATTTGCGATCGACAACGATACTATCAGCGCCGATAATTCGATTGCGTACCTGCACTGGTGGGGCACGGCCTCTAGTTGCTAGGGCACGTGCCCCAGTGTGCCCCAGCCTGGCTACGCCACTGGGCTGGAGAGAGCTGGCTCTTAGAAAAGGCAGGAAGTAAGCGGCATGCTAATTAGACGTTGGAATGAAGCCTCCCGGGCACTTCCTGTTCTTGCTTTAAAATCCAATTATCTGGACCGCTGGCCTATATGGCCTAACGACTGTTTCTCCCAGGCCTTCCCCTCAGTTTTTATACTGCAAGCGATCAAAAACTGGAGGCGGGAACGGCCTGGGAACGAGGCTAATACCAGGCTCTCTCCGCATGCACAAGTTCAATTTCGCGTTCCGGAGCGGAGGAGCCTGGGAACGAGGCTAATGTCTTTCATTGTACAACTTCTTGCTACTACTCTTTCTGCCTCAACATTGGACATTCATAATCTATGTGGAAAGCAGACTACATGATTCATGAAAATATGCATGGATCCTATTACCTTGTACAATTCCTAAAGATAAAATGTTCTATTCTGTAACATTACAACATTTGCAAGGAGTAGCGTACAAGAATGTTTATATATTACCTGAATTGAAGCTGACTTGTGTAGACAAGGTTACACAATGTATCATGATACAGTGCCAAATTTGGTAGAGTAATAATATGTAAGGGTTAAAGAAAGAATCTGATAGTGGTCAAACTGCCGCTATTCTGCAGGATCCATCAATAATCAGTACACATGCAGGAGTAGCATTACTAGTATGTTTGGAAAGCTATGATAACATTGATAGTGAGACAATGCTTTCTGCTCAAGTATGTGTGTTTGTGTGTGTTGATGATTCCCAGCTGCTTCTGTCTGCATCTATACCTTTTGTGTGTTGAACATGAAAGCAGGGCTCACTTATGGTTTAACTGATAAGATCCATTTAAAATTGAGTATAGCATTAAATACTACTTAAAATTGAAGTTAAATCATTGGATTGCTGTATAAGATGATTGGCCCATGGAAAGTAGTAATTAATTACAAAATACAAGCATTTGCCATCTTTGACTTTTCTGGAAATGCCTTAAAATTTGACCCAGATTTGTTGGCGAACAAAATGAGTCAAGCTGAAATGTTGGTGTTTCTTTTACAGCAACAGGCTGATCATGGGGATTGACCTTGCCACTTGGCGGGCTCGAATTGGTCTCAACTGCTACCACATGAGGTGCCCCCTCCAGACCAGATGGAGAAGCAGTGGTGGTCAACTGTACCAGCCTGGAGTGGCCAGCTGGGGGGTGGGGGAGGTCATGAATGGTACACCCCTGGTGCTCAAGGGCTGTATGACAGTTGTTGCTCTGTCACTGATACTGCAGTATGTAGTCCATTCCTGGTCCAAAGTGAAGGGGAGGAGTGGGGGTGGCAAGGTGTGCTGCCACTGGCAGGGGTCCACTTTTCAAGCAAAGGGAACAGTGGATGGTGGAGGGACCCTGCTACTCAGAGCCATTGTGATAGTGCTACCTCTACTGCTGGTGATAGCAGGAGATGTGGAGCTAAACCCAGGACCTGAAGGTAACTTGTTTGGAAAGGAGGAGCTGTTGTAAAGTTAGGGGTGCTTTGTATAGGGTGAGTAGGTACACAAACTTTGTTCTCCTTGCACACACAGAGCCAACTCTGCTTGATCTGCTTGAGGAACTATATCCAGTCTGCACTAGCTGGTACAACATTGGACTGCTGTTACACATCCCACATACTACACTGGACCGCTTCAAGCAAATGTACACAGATCCCTTAGAGTTAATGCGTGAAATGTTGAAGCATTGGCTAAAAGCTGCTGTTGATCCCCATCCTACCTGGGAAGCTGTCATCAGAGCCTTAAGGTCACCTTTAGTAGATGAAATGAATGTTGCTGCACAGCTGGAGTCCAAGTATTGTGCACCAGTAAAGCATGTGAGGGAGAAATCTAACAATGGCAGTACCAGCCCCCCTCTAACTGAAGGATCTCACAAGACACCGTTTGGTTGTGGGTGTGGCAAATGCACATTCTTCAGTTTCATAGAGAGGGGTTGCCCAACACCCATCCCTTCAGTGAGCTCCTTTCCATATCTTGACCTCAGTGGACTCACCCATGAGCAGCAGCAGGAACTCAGTGGAAAGCTTTGGTCTGAGTCTGAACAGATAATGATACAATTTCAGGTGCTAGTGTCGGCAACAATCAAGTCATTCAAGAGACGACATGTACCACTAGATGAGCTTGTATCACATGTGATGACTCTTGGAGCATTTGACCCAGTGTTCAAGCAGTCACAAGTGCCAGTGTTTCGCCTTTGCTTCAAAGAATTGAAAGCTGCAGACACTATCCCAAAGGTTTTCATGATTCTTAATGACTACTTTTCTTTCTTCAACTATCACATCATTGAACGCATTATTGAAGAACTTGGCACTACAAAAGATAAAGCTAAGCTGCAGAAGTACAAGGAAGATTTTAATCAATATGCGAAACGAAGGATCTTTGAATGCCGGCCAGAGTTTGGACCAGTAAGTGATGCTGACCATGCTGATATATTTGTGAAAGTGGACTCATGGTATGACAACTACACTGTTGCACAAATTGAGGGGTTCCGTCATAAACTCAGTGAAATCCTACGTGTTTCATCCCAAGGCATTCTGCGTCTTTGTCGAGTAGAGAAAGGCTGTTTTCAGTTGATGTTTCAGTTATCCACATATGTACAGCAGATGATATTTCCACTGTCTAAACAACAAGAGAAGACCCTGGCAGCCCTGGGTGTGATCAGGCTCACATGTGGAGAGTACCAATTCCTGGTAAGGTTATTTGTGTTTCTAATTGCACTGATAACATGTTTACTGAAATAAAACTTGATTCAGAAGTTACTATAAGCTACTTATTTTCTGTTTTACAGAAAGAACCACCACAAGCACATGGTATGTGTATTCTCATTTGCAAGAATATTCTCACATCTACCTTTATCATTGTCAATTATGGTCTTCCCTTTCACAGACAAGAAACACCACGATCCTGATGATGATTCTGGTATGGGTTCAAGCATATTGACAGACACAAAGAGCAGCATATTTACTGATGCAAAGAGCATTACGTTTCCAGAGGTAAGCTACATCTCACCCAATACATACATGGTACATGTTGTATGGTGAACCCTACTTAAGCCTCCCTTCTTCTATACTAGGAATGTCAGGACAAAGAACTGGAGGATTTGGACTATGAACTGAGAGTGCAGTGTCTCGTGGAAACAGCGTCCTCCCACAAGCTTGGAAGCGGTTTAGAACTCCACCAAGCAGTAGCAGCAGGAAAGTTTGAAGATGTTAGGTTTTTGGTTAAGCATGAGCACTACAACCCAATGCTGAAAGATCAGGATGGCTTTACTGCCTTTCATTTAGCTGCAGTTAAAGAAAACATGCAGTTGTTGACGTATTTCATCACTGAGTGTAACTGTAACCCAGCATGTCCAGGCCCACTTGGCTTAACACCCCTTCATTTAGCTAGTCAAGAGGGTCATCTTGATGCGGTTAAGTATCTAGTTACTGAACAGCAAATCGATCCACTATGTGAGGATGAGTATGGAAACACTCCACTGCATAGAGCTTGTGCAGGAGGGTGTCAGGCAGTTGTTGAGTTTCTTACTTTGGAACATGAAAAATTTAACCCCATCAAAGAACTTGTGAGTGACCTCAAGAACAAATGGAACAGCACACCTCTTCACAGTGCAATAGCAAATGGTCACTTGAGCATACTCCAATTCTTCATCTCTGATCACAACTGTGATCCAAACATTCAAGGTCAGTATGGTAGGACTCCCCTTCACTATGCTGCTGCATTTGGTCATGTGCACATAGTCAAGTATTTAACTGATGAGCAAGGCTGCAATCCATCATGTTTGGATGAACACAAGTACACTCCACTTTACTGTGCTGCCATGAAGGGACAAATGAACACTGTGAAGTTTCTTACTGTGGAGAAACACTGTGACCCAATGTGTAGAGATTTCAATGAGAACACTCTTCTTCACACGGCAGCACGAAATGGCCATCTAGACGTAATAAAGTTCCTCGCTCTTGAGATGCACTGTGATTTTGTATGTAAAAATGCTAGCAATCACACTGCTCTACATCTAGCAGCATGGAAAGGGAATTTAGACATAGTCCAATTCTTCATCACTGATCAGAATTGTGACCCAAACATTGCAGGTCAGTATGGTAGAACTCCTCTTCACTATGCTGCTGAGTTTGGTCATCTGCACATAGTCAAGTATTTGACTGATGAGCAAGGCTGCAATCCTAAATGTTTGGATGAGCTCAAATACATGCCATTTCACTGTGCTGCTATGGAAGGGCACATGGACATTGTGAAGTTCCTCACTTTGGAGAAGCATTGTGACCCAACGTGTAAAAATTCGACTCAAAATGCTCCACTTCATTATGCAGCTCAAAATGGCCATCTAGACATAATAAAGTTCCTCACTCTTGAGATGCACTGTGACTCTGCATGTAGAGATGAGAACCACCATACTGCTCTACATCTAGCAGCATGGAAAGGGCATTTGGATGTAGTGCAATTCTTTATCTCTGATCAGGAGTGTGACCCAAACATTCAAGGACAGTATAATCGAACTCTCCTTCACTATGCCTCTGAGTTTGGTCATCTTTACATAGTCAAATACCTGACGGATGAGCAAGGCTGTAATTCTATGTGTTTGGATGCAAACAATTACACTCCACTTCACTGTGCTTCCATGGAGGGGCACATGCACATTGTGAAATTCCTCACTTTGGAGAAGCATTGTGACCCAATGTGTAAAGATTCAGGTCAACACACTCCACTTCATTATGCAGCACAAAATGGTCATCTAGACATAATAAAGTTCCTCACCCTTGAGATGCACTGTGACTCTGCATGTAGAGATGAGAACCACCATACTGCTCTACATCTAGCAGCATGGAAAGGGCATTTGGATGTAGTGCAATTCTTTATCTCTGATCTGCACTGTGACCCAAACATTCAAGGACAGTACAGTCGAACTCCCCTTCACTATGCTGCTGATTTTGGTCATCTTCATATAGTCAAGTATTTGACTGATGAGCAAGGATGCAATCCATCATGTTTTGATGAACACAACTACACTCCACTTCACCATGCTGCCATGAAGGGTCACATAGACATTGCGAAGTTTCTTTCAGTGGAGAAGCACTGTGACCCAATGTGTCGAGATTCTGATCAAAACACCCCACTTCACATGGCAGCACGCAATAGTCATATAGACATAGTGAAGTTCCTCACTCTTGAAATGCACTGTGACCCAATAAGTAGAGATGCCAACAGTTTCACTGCTTTACATGTAGCAGCATGGAAAGGACACTTGGACGTAGTTGAATACTTCATCACTGATCAGAATTGTGACCCGAACATTGCAGGGCAGGATGGTGAAACCCCTCTTCATGTAGCTGCTGAATTTGGTAATCTACACATAGTAAAGCATTTGACTGATCGGCAAGGGTGTAATCCATCATGCTTGGATACAGACAAGAACACTCCACTTCACTATGCTGCCAGGAAGGGGCATATGAACATTGTGAAGTTCCTCACAATGGAGAAACACTGTGACCCAATGTGTAGAGATTCTCATCAGAGCACTCCCCTTCATGAGGCAGCATACAATGGTCACAAAGACGTAGTTAAATTCCTCACTCTTGAGATGAACTGTGACCCAACAAGTAGAGATGCTAATGGTAATACTGCTTTACATCTAGCAGCAGTAAAGGGGCATTTGAACGTATTTCAATATTTCATTTCTGACCAGAAATCTGACCCAAACCTTCCAGGTCAGTACGGTAGAACTCCTCTTCACTATGCTGCTGTATTTGGTCATCTGCACATAGTCAAGTATTTGACTGATGAGCAAAGTTGCAATCCATCCTGTCCAGACGTACACAAAAGTACTCCTATTCACTGTGCTGCCATGGAAGGGCACATGGACATTGTGAAGTTCCTTGCTGTGGAGAAACACTGTGACCCAATGTGTAGAGATACTCATCAGAGCACTCCTCTTCATGAGGCAGCACACAATGGTCATAAAGATGTAGTTGAGTTCCTCACTCGTGAGATGAACTGTGATCCAACAAGTAGAGATGCTAACGGTAATACTGCTTTACATAGAGCAGCAGTAAATGGGCATTTGAACGTATTTCAATATTTCATTTCTGACCACAAATGTGACCCAAACATTCTAGGTCAGTGCGGTAGAACTCCTCTTCACTATGCTGCTAAGTATGGTCATCTGCACATAGTCAAGTATTTGATTGATGAACAAGGTTGCAATCCATCTTGTCTGGACATAAACAAAAGTACTCCTATTCACTGCGCTGCCATAGAGGGGCACATGGACACTGTGAAGTTCCTTACTGTGAAGAAACACTGTGACTCAATGTGTAAAGATTCCAATCAAAATACTCCTCTTCACTTGGCAGTGCATAAGGGCCACATAGAAATTGTTAGGTTTCTCACTCTTACAATGAATTGTGACCCAACAAGTAGAAATGCTGACAATGCCACCGCTGTACACATAGCAATAGTAGAAGGACATTTGGACATAGTCCGATTCTTCATCTCTGATTGGAACTGTGGCCCAAGATTTTCAGATGAACATGGTACAACTCTTCTTCACTATGCTGCTAAGTATGGTCATCTACACATAGTTACTTACTTGACTGATGAGCAAGGCTGCAATCCATTGTGTTTGAATGACCTGAAGCTCACTCCCCTTCATTACGCTGCCATGGAGGGGTACATGGACATTGTGAAGTTTCTTACTGTGGAAAAACAATGTGACCCAATGTGTAGAGACTCCAATCAAAATACTCCTCTTCACTGGGCAGTGCATAATGGCCACCTAGAAGTAGTTAGGTTTTTTACTCTTACAATGAATTGTGACCCAACAAATAGAAATGCTGGCCAAAATTACACTATTATACATCTAGCAGTAGTGAAAGGACATTTGGACATAGTCCGATTCTTCATCTCTGATCAGAACTGTGACCCAAGCTTTCCAGATGAACTTGGTGGAACTCTTCTTCACTATGCTGCTAAGTATGGTCATCTGCACATAGTTAAGCACTTGATTGATGAGCAAGGTTGTAATCCGTCATGTTTGGATGAAAGTAAGATCACTCCACTTCACTGTGCTGCCCAGGAAGGGCACTTGAACATTGTGAAGTTCCTTACTATGAAGAAAGGCTGTGACCCTATTTCACAAGAGATAACAACTCTTCACCATGCAGTAGTGGGTGGTCACCTAAGAATAGTTAAGTTTCTTGTTGAAAAGCTGAAGTGTCCTCCAGACCTTGCAGGGCCATTTAACGTGACCCCACTCCAGCTGGCTATATACTATAATCACTCTGACATTGCTCAATATCTACAGAAGCACAGTGCAATACCTTACATATATACTGCTCTAGCTGTGATGAGACACCTTGGACTCCTGAAATAGCTAGTTTATTTACAATATGCTTGCTCTAAATATTCAAGCTTTCTGTTGTCTAGTAAGTCACTGTATGTATGACAACGTTGATACCAGTGCATCTGATTTACTTCAATTAATAGTTGCAATATATATTACTTGTTAAGTTCATCTTACACCAAGGTTCTTATGAAATTTTAATGACCCTAATTAATTGCAATTGCACATGTGACTGAATGCAGTGTAGGGGTGGCTTCTTGATTTTCTCAAGTGGAGTAGTGCATGGTTGTTAGGAATATCACACATTACTCACTTTTGCCCCAAAGACGACTAGCACATTAACTGAAACATTTACTTTTGCTATCTTAAGTTGGTAATAAAAATCCTCTTTCCCTTTATATATGCTGTTTAGGTTATCAGCAGTATCAGACCATTGTGGTGCTCAGCAAAACTGATTAACATGGTTGTACAGATACGTAAACTATATATGCATGTCACAGAGATAGCACAGCAACCAATTGCAGTATAGTTTTGTGTGGTTCAAATGTCATACATGGCTAGTGCATTGCCAAACAATATAAACTAAATTGTCAAGATTTGTTTTCATTATGTTAATGAGACAGTTATCAGTCAAAACATAAATATAGTATATCTGCTGCACAAATTTATCCATCCATTGCCTATCTCTTTGGACCGTACCTGTGTGTGCATGCAGGTTGCTTTGGGGACCCCAACAATGTTACTTGCAGTCATCACCTCGTATTACTCAACCATTCACCATCGGATGAACCACAGCCCAATTGATGATCATCACCAATGAAGGCAACCATTTCCTAAAATTGTCCCAGCATGAACTGTCACTATCGTGACCCTTGACTGACAACAGAATGGTGTTTATGTTGGAAAATGGTTAGATTCAATATCATGCAAAAATCTTGTGGTAATGCTGTATCTTGATGTTTGAGTTTGCACAGTAGAGATGTTTCTTAGCTAAAGACTGCATGTAGCTTTTGTCATGTTGTCTGGTTGTCATGTATATATATTAGCTAGCTAGGTGGCAAATCTCTGGTAGAAGCTTTAGAAAAGTCAAGCTTGCCATAAGCTCTTCTGTCTGGTATATGGGAGGTGACATGCAATGGAAGGAGATATATGTACAAATTTCAACAAACTAACATTCAAGATCTTAGACTATATCACTGTAGCTAGTTGGCAGTTGCCTGGAAAAGATTGCCGGAGTGTAATCTAAACATTGCAGCTAAAATTGCCAGCTACTGTAATTGTAGCAGACAGTAACATGACACTCAAAGAGTAGCTACGCTACAAAGCAAGTCATTAAAAGTACAGGTGCAGGAAATACCTTAAACGTAAAAATCCTTCAACGATCAAGATTTTGACTTATACTGTGTTTTGGTCAGATGAGCAAAGTGACGTTTAAACTGTCTTAGCTATTTTTTTTTGTTTCGGCATAGATATATGAGACATACAGTCATGTAGCATATCTGTGGTTTCAGGCTTGGTCCATAGATACATAAGCTCAAGTAAGAATGGCACAGCAGGACTAGTGTTCTTTTCCAATGTCTTGATGGCTAGTATGAGTGTGAGTCCTTATATCCTGAATGAGGTGTACAAGATAGTATCTGACTTTTAGATCTGCCTTTTCATTTTGGGTTTGGAATATGTAGCTATACCACACACTTACCAGTGTATACCTTTCTCTGATGGTTGCTAGGCAAGTGCCAAGTATTGTAATTGTTTTGCTGGCAATGGACATCTTATCTGACATCAAGTGTAAGACCTCATCCTTAAGAGACAGTGTGTGTAAGAACGTATATGGCTGACATTTTAGATTTGCTTCCAACAATGTAGTTTTACAGTTCTTGTTTGCATGTATGCAATGTAGCTAGCAAGAGAAGCCATCCACGCCTGTACTACTAACCTTCAGCATATAAGTTTGTGGTTTCCCCACAATAGCAGTAGACTGCAGAGTAGAATATACTTTAGGTACTAGTTATTCCTCATAGTTTCCAGGCTTTGGCTTTATTTTGTTTCCTAGCGCCTAATTTGGTTGTAAATGTTGTTGTGGTTGTATTATTCGTACATATTGGCTGTGAAGCATAGATTGTTGCTCTAATTGTTGTCATAGTTGGTACCTGTCCTTCTCCAACTGCTTGTTAGCTCCAGCCAAATTACCTCACCCCTAAGCTCCTGAACCTTTATGTCTTAAGTCTTGTAGTAACTGTCTGAAAATCAAAATTAATAAGAGAAATAAACATCACTGTGTGATTGCTCCTCACTGCTCCCACTCCTACTGCTTCTCCTGCTCTTCCTCCCACCGCTTGTGAGTTTGAGCCAAATGAAGTCCCACCTCAGCTCTTGAACTTTGCATCTATTGTCCTCAAGTTGTGTAATAACTGTTTGTCTCAGCCCATGTGTCGCATAGGTGTTTAAAAGTTCTTGTAATTGTCAGTCATGTTCCTCAGGTCTTGTTCTGTATCCTTCAACTGCTGGAAGAGAAATCAAACAATTATTGAATCTAGGACAAGACCACCAGCATGTGTGATCACCCTAACAGTGACGACAACAGAATGTCCAAATTCTGCTATAGTTTAATTGTGTGCTTGAAATGAGCCAACAGTGTGCTGTTTCCTCAGGCTTTCCCCACAATAAAGTATCTGTTTAGTTCAAACTGTTACCTTTGAAAAATTACATCGACCATCTGGCAGTAGATACATGTAATTAGTATACCAAAAGGTATTTGAAATCCAGCCAGCCAGTTGTCAAGCTGCTATTTACTGCCACAGATCTTTACAACAGGTTACACTATATACCTACATTATGCTTGAAATATGGGAACCAAAGTTCCCTTGTTTTGAGTGTCATTGTTCTTTGGAAGCAGCCTTTTCAAAATCAGTACTGGTCTTCATGAACTACACAACTCCACCTCTGGTAAAAAATAAAGGTAGAGCTAATATGATAGGTACCTCAAGAGTGCCTAAATGTGGCAACATCTCTTACCGAAAAAAAAAACATACGTAGCACTCTGTGACATAGCATTTTGGTATACGTTTGTTGTAGCAACACCATCATTACCGAACCTTCTCTTCCCTCTCTTGTTCTTGTCATTGTAGTTTGTCTTACATGTTAAGTTGTTGTTGAATTTGTCTTATTTCTTGTCTGTGGTTTTGTGTTAACTGGTCATGTATAGTTGTTGAACTTGTGTTGGTTGCTGTGGTTGTGGCTGTTGTAAACTGTGGTTTCGTATTTCAGCTTGTAGTCGTTGTAGCTACCTGGTCGTCATGATTGTCCCTCAATTGCAGTTGCTCTAGTTGTCATTGATGTTGTAAATGTTGTTTTAGTTGTCATTGTTAACATTGTTGTTTGTATCATCATCATTATTCATACTTGTTGACTGTGTAGCATTAATTTTGTTGTTGTTGGAGTTGATGGTTTCATTGCTATGTTTATTGTTGGTTCTGGTGGTCCTGTAGTTGTTGTTGTAAGTCGTCTAGTTGTTGCTGGTTCAGGCTTCCTGTGTGTAGGATATAAAGATTCATGATAATAGTTCACTATGCTTGAAAATTGAGTCAGAATTCAGACGCTAAGAGGAGTATGTAAATGCTCTATCTCTGTTTGGATGTTGGTTCAGAGCAACCAGAAATGAAGAATGACAATTCATGTGCAGTGCAAGTGGCAAACTTTAGAGCAGTCAGAAATGCTCGTCAAACTCAAGCTTCAAACAACTACAATGTATGAAAGTTCTTATCTTTCATGTTTGTCTGGCATGCTGTCAATTTTGTTTTGAAGTCATACTACTTCTTGTCTGTGGTCTTGTGTTAACTGTTGTATTTATTCATGTTGTTGAACTTATGACTGTTGATGCTGTTGTTGTGTCTGCAGGTTCCGTATTTCAGCCCATAATTGCTGTACCTGGTTACAGGATGGTTGGGTCCATGTGTACCAACCACTCCTGCTCCTTCGGGTCTCCCCCTGTCTCCTCTATGAGGGCCACCACCGTCGCCACCACTTGTGGTTGCTGTGGTTGTAGTTGTGTCTGCAGGTTATGTATTTCAGCCTGTAGTTGCTGTATCTCAGGTTATCATGACGTGTAAATTAAACATGTTCCAGCACACATTTATGCAACTACAATGCGTGTTCAGCAGCAATTATAGAGGCTGTCACTCTTCTTGTGATTGTCCCTCAGTCACCATAGCTCTTGCTGATGGTGTCACTGTAAATGTTGTCATAGTCGTTGAAGGTCTTGTTGACGTCATTTGTGTTGTTGTCATACTTGATGTCACATTGCATTATTCATACGTACTGGCATTTAACATCTGTTGTTGTTGTAGTTGATGGTTTCGTTGTTAACCCTCGGCGCGCATGCGCAGCGAGGGTTACGGTACTTGGTCTGTGTGTCTGTGTGTCTGTTACTCAACATCTCACTTTGAACGTGATTATTCGTGCCACAAACGATACTAACCTTCTCAGCGGCGGATGAAGGTCGAAAATTTTAAGCGATTTTCTCTGAAAATGCTTCGTTGCGAAGCTAGAGCGTTTCCTGTTGGTACGGTTACATGATAAGTCGGCCATTTTTTACTCCGCGGAAAACGCGCATGCGTATGAATCTGGACCTCGTGGCTAGCGGCCATTTTGTTCTTGGGAGAGACGTTCTTTGCGAGTTCGATTATTGGCCATTGGCAGTATGCCTCCAACAAAGGTATGCCCGCAGAAGAGCGTCAGAAACTCATGAGCGAACTTTGCATAAGCATGATGTCAAGTAACCACATGAATGTACTGCACTGTGTTAATATTAGGCTTAAGTGCCTAGCTGTCAGAACAGATTCGAGGACAGAGAGTTAGGAATGAATTTATATCGAAAGGCGTGCCATATCAACTCGAGAGCAAACGTCATGATGCTATTGTTCACGAGACAGTGATCGATTCTAGTTAACACACAAGTACAATCACATGCACTGCTGCGCCGAGGGTTTGGCACTTCTGTGCCTTTCATTGTTGTAGTTGATGGTTTCGTTGTTGTGTTTGTTGATCCTGTAGTTGTTGCTGGTTTACACCTCCCACATGATAACTGAACACTGCTTTGGTTGTTAGTTGATGAAGCATTCATTGGCATAGGTTTGTTGTACCTGTACTTGTGCCTGAAACTTCACCATAATTACTAGAAAATGTAGAACATTGTGGGGGCGAGCCTGAGCAAGCTGATACAGGCTGTCTCCTGGCAAACTGAATGGGTGCCAGGAGAAGGCTTCTATGTCCTCTGTGTAGACTGTCCCCTGGTACTGAGGTGCCAGGGGAAGGCATGTCACTGGAGTGTGGCTACATATGCATGGACTAAGCTTTACACTAAAATCATGAGCTGAATTTCTGGCGTTTATAAGTGCCGTTTATGCATGGCCCTTACCTGAAGCGACCTCAACCACTGTGATCGAAATTTGTACTGCCTGTGGACAGCCTGCCGTTCATGATCTGTAGCAGCTCATACAAGCAAGGAGTAAGTTGCCATGCGTGCTTCAACTTCAGTCCTCTCCGCTCCGGGTCACCGACGCTGCACTCTGCCAGTCTCTGGCAATAGCCCTTCACCTACCGAGTGCATGAGCTCGATCTTCGTAATATTAAAATTTATCCGCGCTCATTAAAAATTTACGGTATATGGCCGCAAGCAAGCAAGCAAGCAAACATACACACGCACGTGCGCAATGCAGTCCCGCTAGTGTGGGGCTCGCTCAGGCTCGCCCCAATTATAGTTTGGAACAGAATGGGTGTATGCGGGTATGTATAATATTATGCTCATGCAGGGGCGGCGGAAGGTACTTGAGATTGGGGGGGCAGCGAGGATGGTGCGTGCGCAAGCACGCACACGCTAGGGGGGTCTGGGGGCAAGCCCCCCCCAGAAATTTTTTTTAAAATTAGGTGCTCTGAGATCGCTTCTGAGGCCATATTTGTACCCAAATGCCACTAGTCCGACTAGAGTACATGGCGAGAGTAATACCTCCGTTCGCCACGATACACGTCAGTCGTCACGAGGCGTTTCAGTCAATAGTCGACCGTACGTGACGGGCCTGATGAGGTGGGCATCTTATCTGAGACGAATTGACGACCTGGACAAGAACAGTTTCTACTTTGTACTACACTCTGAAACTAGTTCAGCGATCACCACGCCTAACAGCTTGAAGGGGGGCAGTGCAGTGGCAGTGCACGTAATTAAAAGTAAATAAACTTATCCTGTCACACCCACAGGAAAACCTACTACGACCTAGTCTCGCGGCTACGCGAGACTAACTACGACGATGGTTTGTGCTGGATACCGTACGGTAAGTAAACGACGCATCGTTGACACTGGCATTTTGATAGTAACTGTTGTATATTATTACACATCAACTAGCAGTAGCCATCTTAGGATTGGGGGGGCAAGGCCCCCCCAATCTGTACTTTGGGGGGGCATTCGCCCCCCCTGCCCCCCCTGCTCCGCCGCCCCTGTCATGCACTCACATTCATACCATGGGCCTTTCTGTGATGGTGCTGCAGGTCACTAGCCTGTTGTGATAGCATCAAAATACTGTAATGCTAATTAAGGACAGGAATCTTAGCCATGAGTTACAAGCTGTATTTGTTTCATGTTCTGGTGAAGCTTACCACTTTTGACAAAGCCATAAAATACTTTCACGATTGCCACCATAATCTGGGCCAGACTGTGGTTGATTTTGGTTGCAATCAGTTTCGAATTGATGTACCTACTTTGTGCTTTTCAGCAATTATGTTTGTGTCTAATGTAAATTACCCAGTACCTAGATGTATATTGTTTTGTTTGTTTTGTTTACTTTACTTTTGTTTTGTTTTCAGTATGGTCTTGCTATTGATTTTGGTTTTCAGAAAGTGGGAACAAGCCCTCTTGAGAGCACTGTATTTAGCATAATCTTGCTTTTGTGTAAAAGCATCTTCCAACTTGCACCTTTGATGGCAAGCTATGTCATCCACATGGGAATTTTATCAAAATGTGGCTACCAGCAAATTCAACACATTGACTTGATGATGCTCTTTGTACTGTAATGTTGTTGTGGAAATTGTGTAACATGTTTTCATTCAAAGCACTCTTCAAGGTGAGGACTCATTGAGGTCTGTTCACACCAATACGTAAATAGGGATATCTCCCTTTACTGAGTTCAAATGCCATAGCTGTAGCAAACAGGCCACAGTTGTTCCAAACTCTGCTGAACTTTGAACAACTCAAAGAGTAAGTATAATGACGGGCCACATTAGACACATACATTAATACAGAACTTACTAGTCTACTTCCGTTTTTTAAAAGTTACTTATTCCCGTCATTTAGGTTTACGACTGTTTATACATACGCCCTACATTAGTTCTGTTCATTTGTGTGTTTTTTTATGAAGATTGTGAGATAGCAGTTTAAATGTTGCTCTTTGAAATTTTCTCTGGTGTGAAGTCCATCAACCATGTTTACTGTTCAAAGACGCAGAACAATAACCTTCTCTAACTACAAAATTGCTTCTTTGCAAGGAAGGGGAGAGCCTGATACATTATCACATGCATGAAATCAAGAGTAGATACGATGAGGTAGGCATAACTCAGTTGTAAATATGCATTGAAATTGAAGTCTGCCCACACAGCTCAGTATTTGCGATCACCGCAAGTACATGAATAGTGTGGCACAAAAGCGGTTTGCCATAGCTGCTGTAAATTGCTAGATAAATGGGTGTGCTAGATTCTCAGTGTGTGTCATTCTAGCAGGTGGCTGAATGGTATAACATTTTGATCTGTGTGTGGTAAGCTAACACGATTATGCTAGCTGACAACAGGTGCTGTTTTTGTCAATTAAATAACTAGCTACTTATAGCTTATAACCTTGACCTGATCACCCAAATTTATGGAGTGCCACAATTGTAGCCAGTGATGTGCAATAGCATACAACAACAGCGCTTACAGAGTCAGTACAATCACCACATAAGCCGGCACAAGCAATTCAGTTTACGTATCACTCACCTAGTAACACATGTATGCCATCGCATGCCTGCCTAAGTATAGCTGTATATGTGCAGCTAGTTAGACCTTATTAGTATTGTGTGACGTCTCAGCAAGCCAGTGGTATACTTACCCTAGTAATGTATGCATGGCACTGTGTGCCTGCCCAAGAAGCTACACATGCAGCTTTAGCCTAGTTAGGGTTTGTCAGTGTTGTATAGTGATAATTTTTCGCGTTTTGTTCTCTTTTCCCTTCAGGGAGGCTCTAGTGTGACAATAAACCAACAGAAGGGTAAGCACAACTCTTTTCCTTTCCTTGTTTCTCCCCTTCTTTCTAAAATGAAAGCGTGATTTGCAGTCCATTTTTTACACATGGATAGCAGTATACCCTCAAAAACCAGCATATGGAGTGGTGATTTGGTGGTTAGTTCAATGTTTAAGGGTACCATAAAATCAGGATGTTAAGCACCCAGTGCCTATTTTCAAAATCAGCAGCCAGAATGAATGCTTATAGTCGTGGGGTGCTTATGGAGTGCTTATATTCATGGGTTGCTAATGTAATATTCTAGTAGCGTACAGTTGCGTGGGAACAAATTAGCTGTGGCCTAGAGGTTCCTTTTCTGCTAATTTCCGGTCTCACGCTTCCAGCTTTTCTAGAACCAGAGATGCGGTCAGCAACCACCAATGTAAAGTATTTGGAACTAACCAATCAATTAGAGGTTTTTGCTAATTCTTATGTGTTTTATCAAGACGCCTTGCCTAACTTGGTTTTTATACCGTTTTGATAGCTTGCTTACATAGACACTGGTGTAAATTAACTGCTATTCTCAAAAATTGAAATCAGCAAATTCACTTCCATTTGTGTAGTAGCTATATCAGAGGGGTAGGAGAAGGGGGGGCAGGGGGACTTTTGAAAGCTGGGGGGCTCAGCCCCTCCAGTTTTTCACATCTACGCACGCCCCCTTCTTAACTCGCCCCCCCTCTTCTCAACTTGCTCCTACCCCTCTGTATATAATGGGTGCCTTTCATGTGGGGTGCCTATTTTTTTTACAGGTGCTTCAAGAGCGCATAAGAACAGGTGGCTTGAGTAAGAGCGTGTAACTCCAATAGAAGCCCGTATATAGTCCGGTCAAACCATGCTAAAAATAGAACAACTGGTCACGTGCTTAGCAACAATGGTTTGTGTCTATGCAGCATGCACAGTACATGTTACTATTTTTAGTACTGGCGGTAAATTCAGACCGGTTTCAAATTTTACAGAGTTACACGCTCTTACTCTAGCCACCCGTTCTCATGCTCTCTTGGTGCTTATAATCCTGATGTTGTCATTACCAAGTTTCTGTTTACAGATCTAAACTACTCACAGCTGAACCACTTCAACAAGAATATGTATACCAAAAACTGTTGTACCCAAAATATTTTTGTGCATGGTTATCTGTGTTTGATGTGTACATGTGTACATGTATACCCACTCACTTGCAGTTACATTTTGTTTTATCAACCATTGACTACACCATCATTTTATTCAATATTTCTGGTTTTATAGTTGTAGTCTGATGCTACACTCATCATGTATTTACATCAATGAAATGAGTATATACTCACTCCCACAACAATTATGGTTAATGCTCATAAATGCTTGTAAGTGGAAAAGATGAAGACATTTCCAGCTTTCTGTTTACAGTAGCAAGTAGAGTGTATGTTCATTTCATGGTATTTTCTGCTATCCTGTTGAAATTTGTCCAAGGCATTAATTGTAAAATGAATCTCCATAGCATTGATTTTCTGAACTTAACATTGAGCAAATAGCAGATTGACTAGCCGAATAGCCTCATTCCGTGCAGGGGCTGGAAACGAGGACATCCACATACAAATAGGGCCAGTCTCGTGCCTAGACCCCACCACCCGCGAGGAGAGGGTCTGGTGACATGCAGCTGATCCCTCTGGTTTCTTTAAGGTGGCAGGGAACCCTGCGTTTTCAAGGTCAACATACCTGGAATCCAAGCTCATAGAATTCTTTGTCTTTGTAAACGTTTAGCGCACAGTCCGTTTTGGGAGTCTTCATCCGTTCACTGTCCGTAAAATTGGGGATTTTCCCCATTTCCTGTCGGCATTGCCATCCAATAATCAGTTTATAATTAAGTTAGTTAAGATGTGGCCTGGCGGAACCCCTCATGTGGTGGTCGGAACTTTGAAGATAAGCTTAGATCGACTTAAAAAAAACAAAAAAAAAACAAAAAAAAAAACAAAAAAAACAGAGGAGTTTTAGTGGAGTGCTGTAGTGTCAGTAGTTGTGAGTAGTGCGTAATGCCTGCTTGTGAAAGCTAGCTTGTGTCTAGAAGCAGCAGAAAGGCTACAGTGGCCAAGACTGAACTCACTGGGTAGGCCCAGGTCTTGCGATCGTATGCCAAGCCTAGTAGGTGACCGTGGCCTGGTGCTCCGAGTACTGAGCTGGGCTTTAACTAGAATGCGCAATATATCGTTGGTAGTAGGCTGCAGTACACAAGAAAGCTCCAGAGGAGTTGCGTGTGGAACAGAACCGTGAGTTGTTTAGCGACATAAGGGGGAGAGGTGGGGCTAGTAATGCTTGCTTCCACTCGTGAATGAGCCCCTCCCGTAGACAAGCTGTGAATTTTTTGAAATGTGCATTCATTTTGGTGCAGTCAAAGTTGTCCATTCCAAGAGTAGTGACAAACATGAGTCTAGCCTGACTTTGAGAGTAGCTCTGAACAAAAGCTGGCACAGATTGATTTGAGATACATTGGTGGATAGGACGCTACCTAGAGTGAGTGTGTAGATGCGTCCATCGAGTGGCAATTTTGGGTTCATGAATATATTAATGAGCCACTAAAACCCTTTTTAAAATTAGGCAAAGCAAGATTGCCCTAAAGCAAACCCTAACCCTGAAACTAGGAGTAACCCTGGTCCTGACCGTAACCCAAGTTTATGTTTTCGTTAACCTCCGCCGAAAGACTTCCCCGCCACCTTAACATTGATTACTTTCTGGAAAGAAAGATTTCTCCGCCAATCACATTGCAGGAAAAACAATCTGTGTGCAACACTGGAAATCCTTGGCTACTTCAGCACAATGACACAGCACTTTTGGCACATAAATTAGTTATCAGTCAGTTTCAACTATGCATACAGCAAGCTATGAGTTTCTAACGAAGCCTGAGGAATCAGCCGAATGTCACCAGACCCTCTCCTCATGGGTGGGGTCGGTGCACAAGACTACAAAAGGGTTAGTTTCATGCCCAGACCCCACCTGAGAGGAGAGGGTCTGGTGACATTCCAGAGGAGGTAAGACATAAGGAATCTAATCTTGGAGCTGGCCAAAGATAGCTTACTGGTAGCTGTGTTATAGCATACAGAAGCTGATCCCCGAGCAAAACTCAACAGGATAGCAGAAAACACCAGTCGTGTGCTTAATTGGCTCAGGAATGTAATTAAGTGCGCATTAAATTACATTCCTGGGCCAATTAAGCACACTAAACTGGTATTTTCTGCTATCCTGTTGAATTTTGCTTGGGGATCAGGTTGGGATCAGCTTCTGTGTGCCATGACACAGCTCAAGCTATCTTTGGCGAGCTCCAAGATTTGATCCCTTATGTATGGGAGCATGCAATGTCCTCTGGTGACGTTTGACCGATCTTTTTCTTTTCTCTAAACATTTTTATGCAGAAGCAAGGGCACAGTCAAAATAGCAACTGAATGCTTCATTAACGTTGATTGCTTTCAGCGGAGAATTTTCCCCGCGCCAATCACATAATTTGCAGAACACAGAATCTGTGGTTGCAACACCAGAAATTCTTGGCTATTCAGCACGATGACACAGCAGTTTTTTTGGCGCATAAATTAGTTATTGGCTATAAACCATACAGTGAGCTATGAATTTTTAATGAAGCCAGCCAAATGTCGATCACCAGACCTCTCCTCGCGGGCTACAGTACCGAAGTGCGTTTCAAAGCTCTAATCTGATTGGTTGGGTTAGGGTTAATTTAGGGTGTTGTTAGGGCAACAGCGCATATGCGCATATAAAGGTGTATAATATATTGACCAATAGGGTTAGAGCTTTGAAAAGCACTTCGGGATAGCTCCTGCCGGAAAAACCTACGGAAAATCCGTTTGGTAACGTAAGTAAAGAAGATTCTGGGGCTTTTCTACTTACGACGGAGTTATTTGAACGTGACAATCAAATTGTAGCATGTCCAATTACTCGGGCGCATTAGTGCTTGTGTGGATGCTAATTGGTGATAATTGAAGCCATTTAGAGGCCATATATGGTCAGCGCCGGCCGCATTCAAACCCTGCTGACGTGTGCAAAAGCACCAGAATATTGCCGTACGTTACCGGACGTATTTTCCATAGGTTTTTCCGGCTGGTCACGAGGAATCTCGTTATGTACAGACTTGCTCATGAGAAAAAAATTACGGGTTTACCCCAAATTTAGATTTTAACCCTCTCCCTACGAGATTTAACTTCACCGAATTTCTGCCTACAAGCATGCATTCAGAGAATATGCAGCACATCAAGGGAGAAGAGAACAAGTAAGCATGGTATCAGTATAGTATTAAAACTAGTCAGTATTGAATATCAGAAAAGGGATGCATTTCTGCCAGCTGTGTAGCTAGGGGGAAACAGACTGACATTTCAGATCAGGCCTCACAGCGTGTGGAGGCCTAAGTTTTGTGTTCTCGTGGGCAGCAAAAAAGCTTGAATTATATTTTGTATTTCTATCCATGATCCATGACTGATCAACACTCTTGTGTTTGGTGCATAATTAGCAAACTTGCTGTGCAATGCTGTGGTATGCATTTGTGTGCTATGTTGCTGTACACTGCAAGCTAACTATGCACCAAGGGTCAGACATTGTTGAAATTGTCGACGCTGTGTGTTGAAATCAGGCTCAAAAATCATAACTATTTTATGTCTGTTCAATGTGTTCATGTTCCTATGCTAGAGGCCTAATATTTATTCTCAGACTGATACATTTTCGGACCTCAGACTTCAAAGGTCTAAGCACGGTAGCAACTGTGCCAGATCATCAGAGCAACAAGCCATGCTGGGGCTGGAATAGTTTTCGATACCCGAAACTATTGTAGTACTCGGGGATAGAAAATCACGTCTGAAAATACATTGTAAAACAACGCGTAACTTATTTGTTGTCTCCTCTGAAAAGGAAAGACTAAAACACTTGTCCTTCCATTGGCCTTGCCTATGAGCCCATACCATGCTGCAGCAGTTGCCAAATTTGGCTAGCGACATGATATAATACATGATTATCAGACTTGTCTGCTAGTAGAATCCTTTTTCCAAGGATAGGTGCTTGAATAGATGTAGCATTTCTTTTGCTAAATCCTGGGTAGAAGACTGTTTGGAGTTGAATTTCAAGTATATACTACCAAACATTAGCCCACCTATCCTACAGTTCTTATGTCTGCTGTACCTCTGCACACGCAACAAGAGCGCAACGTTTCATAAGTATCCGAGCATCAATTAGTTCCTGTATCTGTAAACTTGATGAAGTCCTTTATAATTGTGTAATCTACGCACGTGACAAAAAATTGTGCATGCTTTAGAGCTTCAAATTGAACCCTCACTATGCATGCACACATTTAAATTATGCATACCTTCTGCAATGTCTAAAATCCTTACCTAGTTCAATTGCAACCGTTGCTGTGTTCATATCAAGCAAAATTCTCATTTCTATACTGTCGCACTTGCATACAAAACCAGTCTCATACTGTAAGCTCAGGGTGTGAGGAGAGCCTGGGTAGGAGACTATGATACACTTCCCCAATTTATTTCCAGTGTAAAGACGCTGTTTGCTTGACATCGCAAACAAGCTGTGCGTGTGAATATCATTATGTGGTAAAGTTCTTTACGGCTAAATGGGAAAATAACCACATAATTATATTCATGTCACAGCTTTTTTGGTTTGTATTTTGCAAGGTCAACACATGCAGCAGTGAATACAGACATCCTTTCTCAGAGACTACATATAAGTTCTCCCCTAGCACACTTTCAGAGCACCAGAGGACTCAGGACACACTGCGCACAGATGAACCTTCCCCTAGCATCCCTTTCTTTGACCACTGGAAAAGACAGCATAATCAAAGAGAGGCTGGGCGTACATTTACACCTTTACTTCAAGTGTAGGCATCCCATCCATAATCCTGTACTATCATCTCCAAGCTGGATAAAGCTTGCATTTGACTGATATTCAATTTGTTCAATTGATGTCATAGACGTAGTACATGGAGTTGACAAAAAAATTCAACTTGCAGTAACATACGCATGTTTAGCATACAAGTATGCTAAGTAATGATGTTCGATGAATGCATGATTGTATTTTTCAGTAACCACTTTGCCTTACCTGCCCAGAGCTTGTAGTGTGTGGCTACACTACCCCCTATATAGCACTCCCTCAAACTATCTTCCTGGCACTTACGAGGTAGTGTTCAATTTGCTCCTTTGGATTCTTTGTATGTTTTATCATCGAACATGGCAGCTAGCATGCACACCTGCAAAACGTCTGCATGTGCACATGCTGCCATGTAGAGTCAACTCTTATTTTGTCCACTCCATCATGTTCATAAAAAATATTATGCACCTATCAATGTTATGCCCCACCTCCCCCCACCAGAGCGAGGTGGGGATGAGGGCAGGGATTTGACTGGTAACTCTGACCCCACCCATGGGGCATTTGATATTTCCATATACTATATTCCACAGTATTCGTTTTCCTTTACTGGCATACCAGGGGCTATTTAACCTAAGAGCTTATTCCCAGGGGTGGGGAATTAGATGGAAAAGTGGTCAAATCCCCACCCTTATCCCCACCCCCCTCTGGTGGGGGGAGGTGGGGCATAACATTGATAGGTGCATTATAGTCGGACAAACACACACCACATCATTGCACAGCAGTTTTGCTAATTATGCACCAAACACAAGAGGATCATGAGTAGAAATAGAAAACAATTCAAGCTTTTTTGCTGCCCACGAGAACATAAAACTTAGGCCTCATATGCCGTGAGGCCTGATCTGAAATGTCAGTCTGTTTCCCCCTAGCTACACAGCTGGCAGAAATGCATCCCTTTTCTGATATTCAATACTGACTAGTTTTAATACTATACTGATACCATGCTTACTTGTTCTTCGCATACTCTCCGAATGCATGCTTGCTGGCAGAAATTCGGTGAAGTTAAATCTCGTAGGGAGAGGGTTAAAATCTAAATTTGGGGTAAACCCGTAATTTTTTTCTCATGAGCAAGTCTGTATACATAACGAGATTCGGTTTTGTGTGGGCGGGTGTGTTGTTTCCGCTGGAGAGTAACCCCTACCCTATAAGGTTAAGGGGGTGTGTCAGTGGAAGTGCTACTGTGCATTTTTGTGTGTGGCCGGTGGCTGGTGGCTAGTTCAGTTAGCTAGTTGTTGATAGACTGTGTTGTAAGCAAGTTTTGAGTGTATCGACACCACAGGCTCTCTGGTCCGTGATCGAGTGTGTCAGACCGCTGACTTATTAGCCCTTGCCGGCAAACAAGCGCCGTAATTTGCGTAAGCCTAGTTATAAAACTGATAACGACAGAACTGTCAGTGTTCCTCCGGTTTACAGTTAAACCCAGTGCCAGTAAGTCGAAGTGTTTTCGAATTCATTTACAGAGTATAGTTGTAGTCTCGCGGAGCCAGACCCTACCCGGAGAGTTTGGCTCCGCGAGACTAGTATAGTTGGGCGTTCCTTACACAATAATGTACTACCGTAAAAGTTCTAATTCAGGCGCCGTTGAACGATCCTCAAACGCGCCTAGTTGGGAGCGAAAAAAATTACTTAGGGCCCTTGACTTGAGGGCGCCTTGTTTAGAGGGTGTCCTCCCACGAGATCACCTCTCACGAAATCAACTCCCAATAAATCAACTCCCAATAAATCAACTCCCAATAGATCAACTTCCCACCGGGTCAATTCCCATTTATAAATCAACTTCCCACGAAATCAACTGTTAATCTTTGCATGAATACATGTACAAATGAGCAGGTACACTACTGTTCTATTACTAAAGTCCAGTTTGGTGTCTCACTGAAGCTAAGTACTCTGCAAGACTACTTTCACCATTCTGAAAGCGTTCAAAAAGCTTGCAAATCTTCTCATCTCGGATGTATCTCTTCTTTCGAGGTGGTTGGGTTGCGCCTGCAGCAAACTGTTCCACCTTCATTTCTGTTGTAGCTTGCTCCTTCTTGATACATCAACAATCTCGACATGATTGTTTGTTCTCAGCCCATTGTAATTGTAGTAGTTCCACTGCTGGAGCCTGAATTGGCCATTGGTCCAGGTTTTGTCGAAGTATATGTGACAGTCATCGATGTTGTCCAACTCTCGGGCTTCTTGTTGAACTCCTTGCCATGCTACTCGAACAAAGTTGGGGGGAACAAAGCAGGTGGCTGCTGTCTTCTGCACAAAGCTTTTGAGGATTCCATTCTCAGATCTGTACTCCCCAAAGCCTGGACCTTTCACCAAATTGCTTGGGAGTAGTGGTTTTAGCAGCCCGTGTTCAGCGGTCGGAAAGTTTAATCGGAGAGCATTGATGAGGGCCTGCTCGAAATCGGAGAGAACTGAGGAGGGGGTGAGATCCAGACCATGATCTAGTGCAGCTTCTTTCACCATCATGAACATATGGTTGTATGTACTCTGCTGCTTGTTGGGAAGCAGGGCATACACCATAGGGAAGGTCTGGCTGTACTTGATGATGTGGATGGTGAAGATCTGATAGAACAGACGTGGACACGTTTCGAAAGTTCCATCCACGTAGAAACACTCAGCTTCTGCTAGGTGATGAAGGTAGTGACAGGAAGTACCTATGTACCCTTAATGCTTACCCTAGGCTGAAATGCCCCTTGTAATATTGCAGTTGATTTCGTGGGAAGTTGATTTAATGGGAGTTGACCCAGTGGGAAGTTGATCTATTGGGAGTTGATTTAGTGGGAGTTGATTTCGTGACAGTTGATCTTGTGGGCCTAACTCGTTTAGAGGAACACCTTCTAATTAGAGTGGTGCTAATACAGCGTCCTTTTGCTCGAGTTTTTGATGCATCTCTAGGGGCCCCCTACCTCCTACCTGTCGTTTCAGCACTGGAGTCCCAGCCTCAACATGCAGAAGTGTAGGTAAGTGTAGCAGAAAGATGCTGTCATTGCTGCTATTTGCGCACGTATGCAAAAGTACAACAATGGGTCTAACTGGAAGGTGCCCCCTACCAAATAAATGTGAGCCCAAAAAGCACCCTCTTTGGAGCGGAAAAAAGTATTTTGGCACCTTAATTAGAGCTTTTACGGTAGCTAGGTAACGCTTACTAATAACCAGAAGGTTTTTTTCAGACTGATAATAATGCCTTTACATTGACAGGCTGACAATGGGAATTGATCTTGCCACCTGGCGGGCTCGAATTGGGCTCAACTACTACCACATGTCTTGCCCCCTCCAGACCAGGTGGAGAAGCAGTGGTGGTTGGCTGTACCAGCCTGGGGTGGCCAGCTGGGGGGTGGGGGAAGTCATGAACGACACACCCCCGGTTCTCAAGGGCTGCATAAGTGTTGTTGCTTTGTCACTGATACTGCAGTATGTAGTCCTTTCCTGGTCCAAGCTGAAGGGAAGGGGTGGTGGTGGCAAGGTGCGCTGTCACTGGCAGGGATCCATTTCTCAAGTGAGAGCGACAGTGGACAGTGGGGGGACCCTGCTGCTCAGAGCCATTGTGGTGGTGATACCTCTACTGCTGGTGATAGCAGGTGACGTGGAAACAAACCCAGGACCTGGAGGTAATGTTGATTTTTGGAGGCAGAGGATGTTGTAAACTGGTTATTAGTGGTACGTAATCATACAGGCTGCCATGGAAGCCATAGTTGATTTGGATGATTTCCAAAAACTGTTCTTGTTTGAGTAAAACTCACTCAGTAGACACTGCCAGGTGAGCTCTAAATTGCCAACTATGGTATTTTGTTATGTAAAATTTCTGCAGGGATTCCCAAGGAACTACTGAATGGTTTGATAAACTATATAGCCAATGATAGAATTTGTCTGCTAGTATCTACTGAGTGAGTTTTCTTCCTTTTTTAAATCAATTCACCCTTCACACCTGTAGGATTGTTAGTCATACTAATTGCTATCTTGTGGTTACCTTCTCTGTTTTGCATAGCCTTTAGCCCCTAGCCCCCCCTCCCTGAAGAGAGTGAGGAGAGGTAGTGAAACATGATGGTGAATAGCAATACAATGGCTTATTCTCCAAAACACTGAACATTATTTCATAGAATGGACTTGGTTCTGATACGTGTTTCATTGTGGCTTGTGATAATACCATTTTTGTTGAAGTTGAGGTCTATTAAGGCATGTCCACGCTCTGGCGATAGTACGCTGTGTGCACATGCGCATGTGTGTATGTGTGTGTGTGTATATGTGTGTACATGCGAGTGCATGTTTGTGCGTGCACATGTGCATGTGTGCATGACATGTATGTTTATGCATAAACAATCTAACCATCAAAAACAAACTCGGAATTCCGAAGCGTACCACAAAGCTCTGGCGCCTCAATGTCAACTGACACATTGTGTTCGGTACTAATCAGCACACTTGCCTGTCTAAACATGCCCACTCTCGTCTCATCTGGCGGTGGCACATGTACGTATTAAACCACACCCAATATGTTGTTAACCGGAAGTGCAGAGTTGCCTAGGTTCCAGCTTGCGAGAAAACTGGCCAATTGTGTTAGCAGTACGACATCCAGTTCCCATTCTGGTGCTAATTTGCAGTTTGAGAACATGTCCACGAGCTGACAGTTGGCACAATCCGTTTTGAAGACAGGTTTTGTGCTAGCAAAAAAAGTGGGATAGGGGGAGGTGGGCAGGCATAGTCATGCCATGCCGTGCACATGGCGGCTGTCTTGGCTGGCTGTAGAAAAGCCTTGGTCGGCACTGGCTGGGCCATTTCTCTCTTTTTTTTAGCACAAACAGGCGTAGAAAAGGCTCCTCTACCTTTGCAGGGCCTCCATTTCTGGCATTGTAGACAGCTTTCAGTTGGGAGAAGTGTTCACTGGTCGGAAACCCCTGACCATTGTAAGCTCGCTAATGAGTGGGCATGGCAGAGGTCATGAACCCCGAGAGGCTTGATGAAAGAATCCTTAGCTCAAGTTTCCAGTGCTAGCTCGCAGCAGAAGTGGAAATATGGATCCATACAAGGTATCAACAGCCTCAGAAAGACTTCTAGAAAATGAAACTCGGTGTATAATGGGTTAATACACCTGAGTGGTTGTTTGCTGGCTGACTGGATCGGATGCTTGGCAGGTCAAGGTTAAAAGCATAATTATGCAACTGCTGACAATACAGTGCATTACAAAGTACTACACAGCAGGTACACAGTGCATGGTAATTTCGCAGGCTGCACTTGTGAGTAGTACATGTATCAGAACTGGGTTCAAGAAAGTTCTGTTCCTGTTGGGTTGAATAATGACCCCCCTTTTTTCTTCGCATATCCACAGAACCAAGTCTGGGAGCACTGCTCAATGAACTTTATCCTGTCTGTACCAGATGGTACAATATTGGATTGCAGCTGAATATCCCCTATACTAAACTGGACTGCTTCAAACAAATGTACTCAGATCCCTCAGATTTAATGCGTGAAATGCTGAAACACTGGTTACAAACAGCTATTAATCCACGTCCCACGTGGAGAGCTGTTGTCACTGCCCTGAGGTCACGCAGTGTAGATGAGCAGTCTGTTGCTGAACAGCTGGAGTCAAAATATTGTACATCAGCACAACCTGTCGTGCATGAGTCTAACAGCCCCATCAAGGAAGAGAAGAGTGAAGGTGTAGAGGCTCATGATCAAATAACAGATAAAATTGGGCAATCTCTGCCAGATTCAGAAAGCCCTACTGCCAGTGCAGCAAGACACAACAGCAGTACTAACCCTCCTTCAAGTGAAGGGTCTCAAAAAACACCATTTGGGTGTGGGTGTGGTAAGTGCACATTCTTCAGCTTCATAGAGGGGGGCTGTCCAACACCCCTCCCCTCAGCAAGCTCATTCCCATACCTTGATCTCAGTGGACTTACCCATGAGCAGCAGCAGGATCTGAGGGGGAGGCTGAGGTTTGAGTCTGAAAAGATAATGTTACGATTCCAGGAGCTAGTTTCAGCAACAATCAAGTCATTCAAGAGGCGATGTGTACCACCAGATGAGCTTGTGTCGCATGTCATGGCTCTTGGAGCATTTGATCCTGTATTCAAAGAGTCACAAGAGCCAGTGTTTCGCCTTTGCTTCAAAGAATTGAAAGCTGCAGACACCATCCCAAGGGTTTTTGTGATTCTATATGACTACTTTTCTTTCTTCAACTACCATATCATTGAGCACATCATCAAAACACTTGGCACTAAAAAAGATAAAGCTAGGCTACGGAGGTACCAGGAAGATTTTAATCAATATGCAAAACGACGAATTTTTGAATGCCTGCCAGAGTTTGGACTAGTAAGTGATACTGATCATGCCGATATCTTTGTGAAACTGGACTCACAGTATGACAACTATACTGTTGCACAAATTGAGGGGTTTCGTCATAAACTCAGTGAAATCCTGCGTGTTTCATTCCAAGGTGTTCTGCGTCTCTGTCGAGTAGATAAAGGTTGTTTCCAGCTTATGTTCCAGGTGCCCTCATTTGTACAGCAGGAGATATTTCCACTGTCTAAAGAACAAGAGAGAGCCTTGTCAGGCTTGCATGTTATCAGGCTGACATGTGGGAACTACCAGTTCAAGGTAAGGTTCTGGGTTTGGATTTTCAGATTTTATATTTGATTGTGTTGGTTATAGGTGTGGAGGTTGTTGTTGTACAGAATGATGATGATGTATTGGTGCCACTGAGTTACGTACTTTGTTTCCTTGCAGAAAGAAGAACCACGAACAAAGGATGGTATGTGCATTCTAGTGTCTGTCATATGTGAAGATATCTTCAAAGTCTACTTTCTCTCTTTGTAGACAATGGACATCACCATGATGCTGATGATGATTCTGGAATGGGTCCCAGCACATTCACCGACACAAAGAGCACCACTTTTTCTGAGGTGAGTTGCTACTTTACCTCAGTGCATGTACTGTCATGTGGCCACTCCTGCATATACCATCTCTTTCTGTACTAGGATCGTCTGGACAAGGAGCTGAAGGAATTGGACTATGAAATGAAAGTGCAAAGTCTTGTAAAAACAGCATCTTCCCACAAATCTGGGAGTGGTTTAGAACTCCACCTTGCGGTAGTAATGGGACAGTTGGAGGATGTTAGGTATCTTGTTGAGAAGAAGCACTGCAACCCAATGCAGATAAATCAGGATGGTATTGCTGCCTTTCATATGGCAGCAATTGTGGGAAATGTACAGGCATTGGAGTATTTCATCACTGATAGTAACTGTAATCCAGCATGTCCAGGCCCACTTGGCTTAACTCCCCTTCATTTAGCTAGTCAAAATGGTCATCTTGATGCTGTAAAGTATTTGGTTATTGAACAGCAGATGGAACCATTGTGTGAAGATGAATATGAAAACATTCCACTGCATAGAGCTTGTGCCGGTGGACATCAGGCAGTTGTTGAGTTTCTTACTTTAGAACTAGCAAAATATAACGCAATCAGAGAACTTATGGTTGACCTTACTAGCAATAATCGTTGGAACACTAGTCCTCTTCACATTGTAGCATGGAATGGCCATTTAGACATACTTCGTTTCTTCATCTCTGATCACAACTGTGATCCAAGTATTCCAGGTAAGCATAGTAGAACTCTTCTTCACATAGCTGCTGGATTTGGTCATCTGCACATAGTCAAGTATTTGATTGACGAGCAAGGCTGTGATCTGTTGTGTTTGGATAAACAAAAGTACACTCCACTTCACTCTGCTGTCACATATGGGCACATGGACGTTGTGAAATTTCTTACTGTGGAGAAACACTGTGACACAACATGCACAGATTTTAAACAAAACACTGTTCTTCACATGGCAGTACAAGAAGGTCATATAGACATAGTGAAGTTCCTCACTCTTGAGATGCACTGTGATCCAACAAGTAGGAACACTAGCAATGTCACAGCTCTACATCTAGCAATAGTGAATGGGGATTTGGGCATTATCAAGTTCCTCATCACCAAATATAAGTGTGACCCAAACATTCGAGGAGGTATGTATAGTAGAACTCCTCTTCACATAGCTGCTGAGTGTGGTCATCTGCACATAGTCAAATATTTGACTGATGAACAAGGCTGCAATCCATCTTGTTTGGATAATCTGAAATTCACTCCACTTTACTGTGCTGCTATGAAGGGTCACTTAGACATTGTGAAGTTTCTTGCTGTGGAGAAACACTGTGACCCAATGTGTAGAGATCATAATCAGATCACTCCTCTTCACAAGGCGGCAGCACATGGTCATACAGACGTAGTCAAATTTCTCACTCTAGAAATGAACTGTGACCCAAACATTCCAGCCTGGGATGGTGGAACCTCTCTTCACTATGCCGCTGAGTTCGGCTATCTGCCGATTGTTAAGTATTTAACTGATGAGCAAGGTTGCAATCCATCATGTTTGAATGGAAACAGTGGCACTCCACTTCACTGTGCTGCCATGAATGGACATGTGAGCATTGTGAAGTTCCTTACAGTGGAAAAACACTGTGATCCGATGTGTAGAGATTCTGAACAGTACTCCACTCCTCTCCACATGGCAGCATACAATGGTCATAAAGACGTAGTTAAGTTTCTCACTGTTGAAATGCACTGTGACCCAACATGTAGAAATGTCTTCAATTCCACTGCTCTACACCTGGCAACAACGAAAGGACATTTGGATATAGCCAAATTTTTCATCTCTGATCAGAACTGTGACTCAAACATTCCAGGTCTGTATGGTAGAACTCCCCTTCACTATGCTGCTGAATTTGGTCAACTGCACATAGTCAAGTATTTGACAGATGAGCAAGGCTGCAATCCATCATGTTTGGATGATTACAAGGACACACCACTTCACTGTGCCACAATGAAAGGACATGTGGACATTGTGAAGTTTTTAACTGTGGAGAAGCACTGTGATGCAAGCTGTAAAGATGTTGATCAGTTCACTTCTCTTCACATGGCAATTAAATGTGGGCATTTGGATGTTGTCCATTTCTTCATCTCAAATCAGAAGTGTCACCGAGGTCAGTATGATAGAACTCCTCTTCACACTGCTGCTGAGTTTGGACATCTGCACATAGTCAAGTATTTAACTGATGAACAATTCCATAATCCAGCAAGTTTGGATGAAGATGAGTACACTCCACTTCATCTTGCTGCCATGAAGGGCTACATAGACGTTGTGAAGTTTCTTACTTTGGAGAAACACTGTGATCCAATGTGTGAAGATTTTTATCACAACACTCCTCTTCACATGGCAGCACAAAATGGTCATAAAGACATAGTTAAGTTTCTCACTCTTGAAATGAACTGTGATCCAACAAGTAAAAATTCTAGCAATGTCACTGCTCTACATCTAGCAGTATACAATGGACAATTAAGAATAGTTCAATTCCTCATCTCTGATCAGAAGTGTGATCCAAATTTTCCAGGTCAAAATGGTATAACTCCTCTTCACATAGCTGCTGAGTTTGGTCATCTGCACATAGTCAAATATCTCACTAATGAGCAAAGCTGCAATCCATCATGTTTGGACAAACATAAATACACACCACTTCACTATGCTGCTTTGAAGGGACACATGAACATTGTGAAATTCCTAACTGTGGAGAAACGCTGTGACCCAATGTGTAGAGATTTTGATCAGAACACTCCTCTTCACATGGCAACACAAAATGGTCATACAGAAATAGTTAGGTTTCTCACTCTCAAAATGAACTGTGATCCAACAAGTAAAAATTCTAGCAATGTCACTGCTCTACATCTAGCAGTATACAATGGACAATTAAGAATAGTTCAATTCCTCATCTCTGATCAGAAGTGTGATCCAAATTTTCCAGGTCAAAATGGTATAACTCCTCTTCACATAGCTGCTGAGTTTGGTCATCTGCACATAGTCAAATATCTCACTAATGAGCAAAGCTGCAATCCATCATGTTTGGACAAACATAAATACACACCACTTCACTATGCTGCTTTGAAGGGACACATGAACATTGTGAAATTCCTAACTGTGGAGAAACGCTGTGACCCAATGTGTAGAGATTTTGATCAGAACACTCCTCTTCACATGGCAACACAAAATGGTCATACAGAAATAGTTAGGTTTCTCACTCTCAAAATGAACTGTGATTCAACAAGTAGAAATGGTGATGATGTCACAGCTCTACATCTAGCAGTTCTTGAAGGGCTTTTCAACATAATCCAAATTTTCAATCAGAACTGTGACCCAAACATTTTTGGTGAGTGTGATGTACCTCCTCTTCTTCACTATGCTGCTGAATGTGGTCATCTGCAGATAGTCAAGTATTTGACTGATGAGAAAGGCTGCAATCCATCTTGTTTAGACGACCTGAAATATACTCCACTTCACTGCACTGCCATAAAAGGACATGTGGACATTGTGAAGTTCCTTACCGTGGAGAAGAACTGTGACCCAATGTGTAGAGATCATAATCTGAACACTCCTCTTCACATGGCAGCACTAAATGGTCACATAGACACAGTAAAATTCCTCACTCTTGAGATGCACTGTGACCCAACCAGTAGAAATGCTGGCAATGCCACCGCTCTACACCTAGCAGTACTTGAAGGGCATTTAGACCTACTCCAATTCTTCATTTCTGATCGGAATTGTGACCCAAACCTTCCAGGTCAGTTTGGTATAACTCTTCTTCACTACGCTGCTGGGTCTGGTTATTTGCAGATGGTCAAATATTTGATAGATGAACAAGGTTGTAATCCATCTTGCTTAGATAAAACCAAGTGCACTCCACTTCATTTTGCTGCCATGGAAGGTCACATGGACATTGTCAAATTTCTTACAGTGGAGAAGCACTGTGACCCAATGTGTAGAGATTCTGATCAGGATACTCCTCTTCATATAGCAGCATCTGGTGGTCATACAGATATAGTGAAGTTTCTCACTCTTGAGATGCACTGTGACCCAACTAGTAGAAACACTAACAATGACAATGCTCTGCATAGTTCAGTATTTAGCGGACATTTGGACATACTCAAATTTTTCATCTCTAATCAGACTTGTGACCTAAACATTCCAGGTCAGCATGGCAGAACTCTCCTCCACTTCGCTGCTGAGTTTGGTCATCTGCACATAGTCAAGTATTTGATTGATGAGCAAGGCTGTAATCCTTCATGTTTGGATGTAACCAAGTACACTCCACTTCATCTTGCTACCGTGAAGGGGCACATAGAAATTGTGCAGTTTCTTACTGTAGAGAAGCACTGCAACCCAATGTGTACAGATTCTAAACAGAACACTCCACTTCACAAGGCAGCAAGAGCTGGTCATATAAACATAGTGAAGTTCCTCACTGTTGAAATGCACTGTGATCCAACAAGAAGAGATGATAACAGTGATACGGCTCTACATGTAGCAGCATTTAATGGACATCTGGACATTGTCCAATTCTTTATCTCTGATAGGAACTGTGACCCAAACATCCCAGGAGGACAGTATCGTCAAACTCCTCTTCATTATGCTGCTGTGTTTGGTCATCTGCATGTAGTCAAGTACTTAATCAATGAGCATGGCTGCAATCCATCATGTTTGGATGAAAACAAGTTCACTCCACTTCACTTTGCTGCTATGAAGGGGTGCATGGATGTTGTGAAGTTTCTTACACTGGAAAAGCATTGTAGCCCAATTTGTAGAGATTCTGAAAGCAACACACCTCTCCACACTGCCGCAATATTTGGTCATATGGAAATAGTAAAGTTTCTCACACTTAGGATGCACTGTGACCCAACATGTAGAAATGCTACTAATGTTACTGTTCTACATCTAGCAGTACAGAAAGGCCATTTGGACATAGTGCGATTCTTCATCTCTGATCACAACTGTAACCCACATCTTCCAGGTCAGAATGGTGGGACTCCTCTTCACTATGCTGCTGAATTTGGTCATCTGCATATAGTCAAGTATTTGACTGATGAGCAAGGATGTAATCCATCATGTTTGGATAAAAGCAAGTACACTCCACTTCACTATGCTGCTATGAAGGGGCACATGGACATTGTGAGGTATCTTACAGTGGGAAAACACTGCAACCCTTTTTGTAGAGATTCTGAAAAGAACACTCCTCTCCACAAGGCAGCACACAATGGTCAAAAAGATGTAGTTAGGTTTCTCACTGTTGAAATGCACTGTGATCCAACCAGTAGAAATGTCTATGATTCCACTGCTCTACATCTAGCCGTAATGAATGGACATTTGGATATAGTCACATTCTTCATCTCTGATCAGAACTGTGACTCAAACATTCCTGGTCTTCATGGTAGAACTCCCCTTCACTACGCTGCTGAATTTGGTCAACTACAAATAGTCAAGTATTTGACAGATGAGCAAGGCTCTAATCCATCATCTTTGGATAAATACAAAGACACTCCACTTCACTGTGCTGCCATGAAGGGACGTGTAGACATTGTGAAGTGTCTTATTTTGGAGAAGCACTGCAATTCAAGGTGTAAAAATGTTGATCAGTTCACACCTCTTCACATTGCAATTAAACATGGGCATTTGGATGTAGTTCATTTCTTCATCTCTAACCAGAAGTGTCACCGAAGTCGGTATGGTAGAACTCCTCTTCACACTGCTGCCGAGTTTGGTCATCTGCACATAGTCAAGTATTTGATAGATGAACAAGGTCATAATCCATCAAGTTTAGATGAAGACAAGTATACACCACTTCACTGTGCTGCCATGAAGGGATACACAGACATTGTGAAATTCCTTACTGTAGAGAAGCATTGTGACCCAACGTGTAGAGATTCTGAACAGTACTCCACTCCTCTCCACATGGCAGCATACAATGGTCATAAAGATGTAGTTAGGTTCCTTACTGTTGAAATGAACTGTGACCCAACATGTAGAAATGCCTTCAATTCCACTGCTCTACACCTTGCAGCAGTGAATGGACATTTAGACATAATTCAATTCTTCACCTCTGAACTAAACTGTGACCCAAATGTTCCAGGTCCGTTTGGTGAAACTCCTCTTCATGCAGCTGCTGCAGGTGGTCACTTGGAGATAGTCAAGTTTCTCATTGAGGAGCTGAAGTGCCCCCTTGACATCTCAGGATGGAGGAACATAACTCCATTAAAACTGGCTATAGATACGAATCACTTTGATATTGCACAATACCTACAGAAGCGCAGTGTGATACCACACACACATACTGCTAAAAATACTACTAGAAAAAAGAAGAAAAGAAGAAAGTAAGTAGCTAGTCTATGTGTATTATTGCCTCTAAATGGTTACCCAGGTTTGCTGTGTGTAGTTACAGTAAATTACTATATAATGATAGTGGCAAACTTATTACAAGTAGTTTGAACAATTTTTGGCTAGTTTAGTTTTGTTTTCTCTAAACGTTTACTTTTAATGTCACTTAATTTATGTGTGATTCACTATTCCTAGCCTTTTTGCTTCAACTAATTCCTTTACGTGCCTTGCATTGAACTTGTTTGTTGCCATACTTATTTTACACTTATATTTTGTGTGCTTGATTGGCTCAGGAATGTGGATTTAGCAATATCTCATGGTAGCTTCTTTATATATAAGTACGTACGGTGTTTGAAGCTTGCACATGCACTTAAATACTCTTTAGTGACAGTCTGCTAAGATCAAAGAACCACAGCTACACAAATCATGGAACTTTTCGATGCTGACTAGGAGCAATAGTAAAGAGCCATCAGTTTTCAGTCTTGTCATGAGGAGGTACGTGGTCTATTATTGCTCAATCATTTATCTTAACGCAGAGAGCAAGCCTAGGTGGGTATCATGTCAATTGAGTCAGATCTATGACTTTTATGTTCAGGGAGCAACCTGAAGTGGTACCACAGTGTAATAACTTGGCCGGCTGGTATTATAATCCTCCTACAAACAATATACAACACTGCTTATATACCCTATCATAGTCACCTAAGCCATAGGCAAGTACAAACAAGTCACTGACACGTAACAATAGCAATTAACACACAGAGTGTAAACTAGTGCTAACGAAGTGTAGGATCAAGATACTACGCCGCAGTTTGCCTTTTTTATGTACAGCGAGCAACCTCAAGTGGTATACCGTGTCAAGTATGCAATGAGGGATAAAGATGCTCAATACTCCTTCCATAAAATAGGACAAGTCATTGCACGTACAGGTTGTCACATTGTCATCTAATGATGATGTATTAGTGCCATTGAGTTACACCCTATGTTTCCTGGCAGAAAGATGAACCACAAACAAAGGATGGTATGAAGTGCATTCTAGTGTCTATCATGTGAATATTGTCATGTGCTTGCTTATGCAGTGAAAGCAAAATGTGTCTGCTGTCATTTGTTAGTCCCCCTTCTTGCACAGTAGTGGTTCATCGGTACTTCTTGTTTAACATGATTGCATTTACTACAGCATAAATTTTGAGGGTGTGCCTATTTCTGGGATTACTGTTGAGTATGATGTATTATTTCGTTCTATGCTCAATAACCTATTAGTAATTAAACACTGTATCTAGACCTAGCCTTCTTGACTGGGTGTAGATAGGTAACCAAAAATTTCCTGAATGGAAAGTATAAGTAAGTTAGCCTCGTCCCTTTGTATTATGCTACCTCTATTTTTATTTGCCATGCAGGGCCTATCTATTAATGTGCCTATCAATACTCTGCTCCACTAATCCCCTGCCCCTCATATGGGCAGATGAAGGGGGGTTAATTGACAGAGGCTGCTCTTATGGGTGGCAATATGTTTACCTCCAAAGATGTCCTGAATACAACAATGTTATCGGTGTACTGCATACCACACTGTATGTGTCAAAGTGCCAGTTATCCCCCACATTCTGCAAGGGGATTTGATTATAGGGGGTGCCCCGTATATTGGAGAAATTAATTAGTAAAACCTCCCATTCTTTCCCCACTATAGTGCATCCTGGGGTAGTGGGGCATAACAATGATAGGTGTCACAGCGGATCTGATCCCCCCAAAAATCTGATCTGTGCCGGATCAGATATGCTAGCAATTTCGATCCTACCTCAGTGGATTTGATCCAGGCATCAATGATGCCATAGGGTTCCCACTGTCAACTTCTCAGTGTGAACTAGGTGTATTCATGTGGACCAGACGTAGATACCATCTTGCTTCTTCTGAGTCTTTTCTCCCTTTGTCTGTTTCTCTTCTCTCTCCTCCTCTTCAAGTCTGTTTTCTGGCTCAATGTAAGGCTTTAGGTGGTTGCCTCTGACAGCCTACTTAAGCAGCTTTCCTTTCCATCCTAACTTTCCCCCTTGTCAAGTGTCCTTTCATGAATTGTAACCCCCTGCATACTTTGTCTCCCACTTGAAAAGTAGGTGGCTTGTGCTTAGGATGGGCAATACTGATGCCAAAATATCGATATTTCCAATACTGGTGTCACTGCTACTGGTATCAATACTTAGAATTAGTATCAGTATGTAATGATACTTCACATGACATGTCACGTGCGCCACACAGCCACTTCCTGTGCATGTGATCATCGCTGATACTGAGTACAGTCTACTGATCTAGCACCAATTCTTGTAACTTGTTAGAAGTGAGAAGTTGAGAATGGCTATGAGTAAGCAAAAGAGGAGTGTTCTCATTGATTATCAAGGTGTGGCTTCCTGTATTTGCACATCCGGTATCGTATCAATTACGTACAATATTCTCGATACCTGCATCAAAATACTCGGTATCGTATCGGTTTAGTATTTTCTGGTATCACCCATCACTACTTATGCTTTGCACCAAACTGCTTCTTCTGCTTTTCTTGAGTCATTTCAATGTTTGACTTGGCCTTACCATTAACCACTTCTCCCCATTCAATCATTACCTGCATATGTGCATCTATTGACTCCACGCGGAAGAGTAGAAATCTTGATTGGAAGTGACGGCTTAGGTTTGTACAAGAGCTCAAATTGTGTGTATTTGCTTGAGGCTTGTCCTTAAGTGGTAAGCAGCCTTATGTGGTAAGCAGCCTTATGTGGTAAGCAACATATATACACACCTTTATGGTACCTACCAACGACAGTAAGTTAGCTATTTGGATATCTATTAGAGAAATATACATATAAGCACCTGTATGCAAACAGTATGGGATCAGTATACTGGTCCCACTCGTCAGTTTTTCAGCAGTCATCTTCGTTAGTGCATTGACTAAGGTCTGATTAAAGTGCTCATCTAAGCCATTTGTTTGGGGATGGTAGGCTGCTGATATGTGATGCTGAACACCTGACAGGTGATCATTCACCTGGTTGACAAATTCCCTGCCCTGGTCTGACTGAATGATGACTGGACTACAGCTTCAACAGAAAACTGTATGGCAGCTGTCAATGTGTCCTTCAGAAAAGAGCAACATTAGTACAGATGATATGCCTTCTTTAGATAGGGAGGCAAAATATCTATGGTACCATAAGGGTTAGCAATTTATCTGTAAGGGTGTCAGAAACCATTTGTAACGCAAACCTTAATACAATCTTCTTGCCCTCCTAACTCTGCATGGCAGGCCTGGATTATTATCCACTGCTGACCTGCCTCTGTAATCCATTGCCTGAGTCCATCATTGGCTATGTAGTGTAAAACCCCATCCTTGATGACAAACTTATTCACTTTGTTCCGCATTGCTCGCTTCTGATTTACATTGCTTCCTGCTGGATACTTACCGCAGTGGAGATATGTCTCTATCAAATTTATACTGGTGGGAAACTAGCACTCACTTGTGTGTAACCAAGTTAAAGCACTTGGGCTTTGTCATAATATTCTGATTTGGACTAATTTAGAATGCGTTGTTGCAGTGATATTCACTACCCAACTTGCACCCATGCAGGTCACTAAGTTTTGTAATCAGTGTCATGGTTCCTCCCTCTCTTCCTCCTCCTCTCGTCCCTTCTTCCCTCTCCTTCATTCTCCCCTCCCTCCTTCCCTTTCCTCTTCCCTTCACCTCCCTCCCTCCCACTTCTCTCCCCCACACACTAAGACTCTGCGACACAACAATGAGAGTTGGGCTTTCTGATGCCCCACCTTGAACCACTCATCCCTGCAAGTGATACTCTAGCTTACATCACTGCTTTTTCTTGTGAACAGATACACACATAGCTACTCCCTTTTTGTGTTGCACTTGTGTTCTTTTTACTTTCGATTTTACTGTGTACTTTTACTATGGCATATACCAGGCGTGATTTGTTGGCCATTGACTCCATTATCTGCAATTCATATGTAGCCTTGTTTCCAGGCTCCTCCTGCACCCCAATGAAAAAAATTTATCAAGGCAAATTAAAAGGAGAGGCTAATTCTCATGTGCATAATTATGTAGCCTCGTACCCAGGCTCTTTCCTCTATGAGAAAGAGCCTGGGTATGAGGCTACATAATTATAGCTACTGGTACAACATTCATTTAGCACATGATCACAACATATGGGTAAGTGTTGCTTTCCAGTCACAACATTCATATGTCACATGATCACACCAGGCAATGGGTGGAACAAATTTACATTTCCATTCACAACATTCATATGTCACATGATCATGCCAGGCAATGCGTGGAACAAATTCACATTTCAATTCACAACATTCATATGTCACATGATCATGCCAGGCAATGCGTGGAACAAATTCACATTTCAATTCACAACATTCATATGTCACATGATCATGCCAGGCAATGCGTGGAACAAATTCACATTTCAATTCACAACATTCATATGTCACATGATCATGCCAGGCAATGCGTGGAACAAATTCACATTTCAATTCACAACATTCATATGTCACATGATCATGCCAGGCAAGGGGTGGAACTTGTGAAGTCATAGTCATGTGTTACTCATGAACTCTGCAGCCTCGGGATATCAATATTCATGAGTTATTGGATGCCCTTCTTGAAAATTAGGAAGTTTGATTTGCTTCTGAAAGGGCTTTGAAAGTTTCATAAAATGTACTACAGTCATGCAAACTTGCACTGCGTGGCAACAAGTAGCAAGTTAAAGTAGTTGGCATGAGCTCCAGCAGTAAAATGACTGAACAGATAAGCATCCTTGTTCAAGAAATGGAAACCAAGCTTTCACCATGTACACACTAGTGGGTACAGTAATAGAAATTCTTCTATTGGGTGCTTATAACTAGGTCACTAAAGAATGTAAAATGTCCACATGGTTAATGCTGGCCAAAAAAGGGAATATACTCCAGAAGATGGAGAGGGTGGAAAGGAAGGAGCTTGAGGAAAAGAACAAAATGCACAGAGCTGTGCATATTGTTTCTGCTTTCTTGCTCACAGCCTACAGCTCTTCTAATCTGAGTCTGCTGTTGGAAACACGTTTATCAGCACCACTCTTAGTTACAACAAGATTCATACTATGATTATTCATCACCTGGATAGTTAGGACAGTAGGAGGGGTGGTACAGTTAGCCTATATATGGGTGGTGGTCTTAGTTGAAAACCATTTTTTTGTTTTGCTGCTTTGTTTTGCTGCTTTGTTTTGCTGCTTTCAAGCTATGGGCTCTATAAACTTGTGAGCGCTAGGCGTAGTGAAGCAACATTGGTGTGTATTCACAGCAAGGTCTTCAACCAAGTGAGTTTCTACAGTAACATTGAAGTAGCCATTGTGTGTTCTCAATACGAAGTGATCTCATAAAGTAGTTATGTATGCTCACCATGGACACCCACAAATATACCAATTTACAACTAGTAACAAAGGTAATGAAAATTTATATCAGAAACTCGAAGAATCACAGCAGCATGCTCACAGTGTATTGCAGTGTCTTGCATGCACCACAAAATCCGTATATTGTTGGTCTTTTTTGTTTTGTTTTGTTTTGCATATACTATGAAATGGCTAAGCCACAGGTATCATGTAGCCATAGTCCCACAGTGCGGGAGGCAGCTATTTTAGTTTGGTACGGCCATCTATTGATGAGTGCATGTGAAAGCCCCAAAGCATTACTGGGTCTGGGAGCATGTTTCCCCAGGAAAATTATGTGCTCTGAGATTGCTTCAAAGGCTATGTTGAGGCCAAAATGATACTAGAATCTTTACACCAGTCCTATCTATATACATGTAGTTACTGCAGCTAGTGAAGCCACTTGAAGCAATTGAAACCAAGCTGCCTGAAACAACTGTTTCACAGGAGCAGTTTTTCCTAACTCTCATCCCTGAAATGTGATGTGGGTTGGCTAAAAGGCTTCATCTGGCCTCTGTTTTGAAGGTTTCGCAGGCATCCAACACTGAATTTTGCGCACGTTAGTCCCGCCCACATTTCGCGGGCTGGTCTCACGTCCGAATGATGTGAGAAGCTCCACTCCTCTCGTCGCAACTTTGGACGCTCGAAGCCTCGAAAATGTCCCAAGAAGGCTTCGTCATACTTTGGCGTACGACGAACGCTGGGGGAGAATACGCACGCGTAGATTGGAATTTAAGCGACGCCACTTTTTTTTACCGGCCGTACCATTGCCGCTGGCCCTGTCCCAGTCCTTACTACGTGAGTAATGAACTCCTAGACCATGTGTCTCATGAGGGAAGAAAAAAAAACCCAGGTAAGCAAATAAGAACGCTGAAGCAATCACTCTTAAATTGCACCCAGCATTTTGATGAAGGCCCACGGACATAATTATCATTTTTTTTTGTATCTGCCTCATGTTACGAAAGCAACAGTCAGTATTCTTAAATTCTGTAAGATTGCCCTTATGCACAGGTCACTTGTGGTCTTGTTACCTAATTGTTACCTAATTTCTTCATACTGGAGTTATTCATAACTATTTTGACTTTTAAAGTTTTTCTTGCCACAATATAGATGGTGTTCTGTGTTCGACAAAGCTTTGATTTGTGTGCTCCCTGGTTTACAGGTTACAGCTGTTCTGAAGTGAAATGCTGAGTTTGCTGGGTGTGTTGAAACACGTTTGTTGACACATTACTAAGTCTTCACAGCAAAACCTGCAATTAGAGTAAGTTATGTCATGATCATTGAAGAAGCCATTAGCTACATGTGTGGAAATATTTTCTAATGATATGCATTACAAAAATGCCTGGGCCTGACTACACCAGTAATAAGAAGTGTATGTCAAAATAACCATTGCAAAAGGAAAACATGGAGGGTAAATTACCAATACTTATTTGATTGAAAAACTCTGGCTTTGCAGTTTGTACATGCTATATAAATTCTTTACCTGCTGTATAATGATCTAAAGCTGGACATAAAATTATGAAGTGTATGGTGTATTTCATGTTTATACCACATTGTCGTGTATTTATTATTCCATTGTACTTTTACAAGAGAGTTATTGATGATAATAGAAATTACGTTTGTGTCGCTATATTATAAGCAAAGTGACTGCTGATGATCCCACAAGACCAATAGAGACCCCTCAGGGAAAATATCATGGACTTCTTTCATGTTTGGTGAAATTAACTACCAACTTCAATCATGGCCTGCTTCCTAATTTCATTCATACTGGAGTTATTCATACTTAAGTATTGGTATGTGGCTTTTGTTGTGAGGGGTGGTGCCACAGAGCAGATTACTCTAAAATAAAATTCTGAGTCTCCTGGGTAATTTGCCGAAACACGTTTATCAACACAATAGTGTCCACAGCGAGACCTGCATGCAAATAAAGTTTCTACAATGTTATGATCTTATTGCTGGCTGAGCTGAAAGCCTGGATGAACTGCACATTATACAAGTGCCGGTTTGTCTGCCAAAATACCTTTTAGAGCTAATTAGGCATATAATCATGAAATTGTAATGAATGGTCACCATAGGGCACCACTCTATTTGTGTATTTATTATTTCATTGTACTTTTACGAGAGAAAATAGAAATAAAGAGTACAGGAAATGCAATTCACGGGCTTCAAAGACCACTACAGCAGTCCACAGTGTACAGCTACAGGAGTTATATGACAGCAAAGTGACTACTGATGATCTTGCAAGATCAAGAAGAAGACAAAGAGAAGATACACACTCATTGGACACTGGATGCTAATAATTTTGTTTCTGCCTCTCATATTTCAACATTCTTTTGTAAAAGATTTTACACTTAATTTCATACTAGAGATAATTCATGATTCTAGTACGAATGAAGGGGTGGGGCAGTGCTAGAATGTTTGTGTCTCAGTGTTCAAATAGTCTAGCTTGTGCGAGGTGCAAGAAGTTAGTTCTCCATGCTGGTAGCTCTGTTAAATTATACAGTAACCTGGCAGTAAGGTAAGTTGCCAGTAGACTAAGGTAACTTAAAAATGCAGATCATTCATCAGATATTTGGGTGATTTGTCAACATTGTGATATTCATAAGTGGATGATTTATGTTTTAGTATTCAACGGAACTGAAATGTAAATAAAATTGCGCAACAGAAAAAATGTGGATGAATTTAGTACTCTACTTCATCACCATAATTTGATGATTTGCACAATAGAATTTTGGATGAATTTGGTACACTACCATAATTTGATGATTTGCACAATCCAATTTTGGATGAAACTGAACATGCTTGTAAGTGATCCAAAATTAGATGATTCCATCAGTATACTGTTTTTCCAAACTGGATGTAACAAAGGTTTGAATGAAAATGTAGCTAATACTCTGTCTTTTACAATAATTTTGGATGAAAGCAAACAAATCATCCAAAATTTAGTGCTTTCATTTTGAAATCTAGCTGATACTGTACTTTACAGGTAAACTAGTCAACAATTTCTATCAACACAAACCAAAATATAACTTGAAAGTTAAATGTGTGCTCAATTTTTGTCTTTCAATGTACAACTTCTTGCTACTACTCTTTCTACCTCAACATTGGACATTCATATTCTTTGTGGAAGGCAGACTACATGATTCATGAAAATATGTCATGACTCCTATGACCTCGTACAATTCTTAGGGATAAAATGTTCTACTTTGTAACATTACAACATTTGCAAGGAGTAGCTTACTAGAATGTTTATATATTAACTGAATTGAAGCTGGCCCTTAAATGTGTGCACAAAGTTACACAAAATTAATAATGTATTAGTGCCAATTGTGGTAGAGTAACGATATGTAAGGGTCAAAGAAAGAATCTGATATTGGCCAAACTGCCGCTATTCTATCAATTAATCAGTCAGTACACATGCAGAAGTAGCATTACTGGTAAGCTATCATAATGGAGACAATGCTTTCTGCTCAAGAGTGTGTGTGTGTGTGTGTGTGTTTTGATGGTTCCCAGCTGCTTCCGTCTGCACCTATACCTTTGTGTGAACATTAAAATTGAGTATAGCATATGCTACTGCAAATTGAAGTTAAATAACATTGGTTTCCTCCAGTTTGTTAAGGTGCAATGATTGATTCCTGTATAAGAAGCTTAAGGTTTTGTTAAGGTGAAATGATGATTGGCCAATGGTAAGTAGTAATTAACATTTGCAAGTGCTTCCCAGCAAGAATTTGCCAACTTTGGCTTTTCTGGAATGTCTTAAGATTTGTTGGCAAACAAAATGAGTCAGGCTAAAATGTTGATGTTTCTTTACAGCAACAAACTGACCATGGGGATTGATCTTGCAACATGGCGGGCTCGAATTGGACTCAACTACTACCACATGTGTCGCCCCCTCCAGACCAGGTGGAGAACCAGTGGTGGTCGGCTGTACCAACCTGGGGTAGCCAGCTGGGGGGTGGGGGAGGTCATGAGTGATACACCCCTGGTGCTCAAGGGCTGCATGACAGTTGTTGCTCTGTCACTGATACTGCAGTATGTAGTCCACTGCTGGTCTAAGCTGAGGGGGAGGGGTGGGGGTGGCAAGGTGCGCTGCCACTGGCAGGGGACCACTTCTCAAGTGCGAGGGGCAGTGGATGGTGGGGGAACCCTGCTGCTCAGAGCCACTGTGGTGGTGATGTCTCTACTGCTGGTGATAGCTGGCGATGTGGAAACAAATCCAGGACCTCCCAAGTGGGAAGGTACTGCTACAAGGTTGCAGAGAATGTGTGTGGGGGTGCATGGCTGTTATTATCATTACTCCATGTTACTATAGTACCTTATCACTGTTGTCATAATACAAATACCTACTCCATGAATTTATTTACCATAAACTCCCGAAAATATGTCCCCCCCCCCCCCCCTTTTTGCACACTACTTATTACATTAAGTCGCCACGTTATTTTATAACCTGGGCACAGACAATATGCACTCAGATTAGATATTCAGTGTTTTCTCGGGCTTGTATATTTGTAATGAAAACCTTTACATGATAAATGTAATCCGACTTGCTTACCAACTGTATTTGTCCAAGAGATGCCAAACATGTAACAGACAAGAGCATCTGCCTGATTATTATACCATAGTATCGCAAAAGGGCATGCACCTGCCCTCAACTTTTGGCCCATGCAATTTTCTGTGTAACCTATACAATACAGTCAAAGTTTACGCAAATGCATGAGCACCCAACCTGAAGGGAGCTTCATGAGTGCACTTGTGAAGTTTGAGAAGCACTGCCTCAAGTGCTATGCATCTACATGTATGTAATAGATAAACCACAGTAGACAGGGATTTGTGGTCCATAATTATATTCTCCACTTCATCCTTGTTTCTGTGGTAACAGGTGGGTATATATTTTCCATATACTGACACGAAGTTGTAGATTATGTTCAATATACCACAGGAAGTTTTAAAATGATGTTTTCTATAAGCTACCTTGTTTGCAGTATGCATGTTTTCTAATGGGAGAGGATAAGTTGGACTCAATCCATGGTTACGTTTACTTATTAAACACCCACAAGAGACTACTGAACCAACAAAAGACAAACGTGTTCACGAGACTATGGTAATAGCATGGCATGAAAGTGAAATCAAATCTAGATTACATGACTCATGAACATAGTTTCTTCTGCTAGAATAGATCTGTGGTTATAATAGAAGCACATTTTCATGAAAAAAATAGCCGCACACAGATGCCTCCTCACCACAGTTTTGTTGCTTGCAGTACTAGATCACTAGGTGCAGAGAAGTTTATCTATTCATCCACCAGTGACCTTTTGCAGTATATATGTCTAATGGATAATACATCATGGGCGAAGAACACAGTACTTGCATATAGCTATGGCTCTGCACTTTCTTGTGTGTATGCATGTTGATCCACATGTGGTGACCTTTGACATTTGGGTGGAGTTATGTGAATGCATAACCTTGGCCTGTAAGTGTATTCAATACAGTTTGCTTTAGGCTCATAAGTTGTCAAATTATGCCTTTCATTAAAGCTGGTCAAAAGATATGATGGCCACACATGCACACAGATTGATTGCTTAACCCATAATGGGGTAATTTTTCAATACAGGGGTGAAGGAGGACTTATACCAAGTAATTAGTGGATTTGAGTTGAAATCTAAGGAGAACCAATCAACAACCCTAGTTTTGAACCCAGGCTTTCTGTTCCAGAACGGAAAGCCTGGGTTTGAGGCTACAACAGCCCTGCATCATTTGAATACACAATTGAGTGCTGAATGACAACACAACATGCGAATGCAGATGCTATGAGCAGGTTGCCACTCCCGGACACTCCAGTCCAGACACCTGCTTCAGGAGAACTAGTGCTGATGGTTGAAAGATTGGAGGATGCCCCCATCTCAGCAGCACAGATAGCAATGTGGACATGACAAGATCCCTTGCTGTCAAGAGTGCTCCATTATATTAGGGAAGGATGGCCAGACAGTGCAGATGTTGAACTGAAATGATGGTGCAGGTCTCCATTTCTATTTATAGCCAGCTTGTCTATGTGCAAATGGTTGGAATATGCAACCACTATCTCCATCATGATTTAATAGTGTCCACGATTAATAAGGTTGCAGGATGTAGACATGAAGTGGATCAGTACATGTAAAACTGCAAATTTTGCAATTTCTTTAGTATCTTAAAAATAATTTCAGGCAATCTGTTTTTCTAGCTGTTGCATGCTTACATCTTCAGTGATCATTTAACCCTCCACCCATCCGTTGTGACTCCACTACTACTGCAATGGTATACGAATTAGCTGAATGGTAAATACTACCAGTATACTTTTGTCCAATCCACTGTAAGATACATGCAAATGCAGGAGAATGCAATCTATAGTAGGTATCTCTGTTGTACAGGTACAGTATTGACATTGAAAGCTGCCATCAATGCACTGCATTCAGTGAGTTGCAAGTGGTACAATATTGGAGTAGAACTAGATGTTCCAACATTTCAACTCAAGAACATTGAGAAGAAGACAAGTGACTCAATGGACCAGCTGCGTGATACACTGGACTACTGGATGAGCAATGACCCTTCCCCCTCCTGGAAGCATCTTGTTGAAGCACTGAAATCCCCCAGTGTTAGTGCAAAACGATTAGCCAGGGAAATAAAAGAGAAGCATTGCTGTCCAGAAGAGCAAAGCAGCTGTGATGAGTCAGAAACAGTTCAGTGTCACCAAGGTACCTATAGTTTTGCAATCTACACTGACGAATTATTGAATGTATATTCCTTTTTCTCTGCAGAACTTTGCAGCCAAAACAACAAAAGTGCAACTATGGAAAGAATGTCTCTTGCCGCTACACCAGCTAGTGTGCGCACCTCAGAAAATCCTACTACAAGTCCATCACTACACAGTGGCAATACCAGCCCTCCTCCAGGTGAAAAGTCTCAGAAGACACCTTTTGGGTGTGGGTGTGGAAAGTGCACATTCTTCAGCTTTATAGAGAGAGGCTGTCCAACACCTATCCCTTCAGCAAGCTCCTTCCCCTACCTCAATATCAGTGAACTCACTCATGAGCAACAGCAGGAACTCAGGGGAAGGCTTCGATCTGAGGCTCGAGAAATAATGATAAAATTCCAGGAGCTTGTGTCAGCGACAATTGAATCTCTTATTCGACAAAATGTATCACAATATAAGCTTGTGTCACATGTCATGACTCTTGGAGCATTTGACCCTGTGTTCAAGGAGCCACAAGCACCAGTGTTATGCCATCGCATCAAGGAACTGAAAGCTGCAAACACCATCTATGAAATATTCCTGGTTCTTAATGACTACTTTTCTTTCTTCAACTACCAGCTCATTGAGCTCATTATTAAAGCACTTGGCACCAAAGAAGATAAAGCTGAGCTACAGAGGTACAAAGAAGACTTCAATCAATATGCAAAGCGAAGGATCTTTGAATGCCTACCAGAATTTGGACCAGTAAGTGATGAGGATCATGCTGATATCTTTGTGAAGGTGGACACACTTTATGAGAACTATACTGTTGCAGAGATTGAGGAATTTCGTCATAAACTCAGTAAAATCCTACGTCTTTCATCTCAGGGCATTCTGCGTCTCTGCCGAATAGATAAAGGTTGTTTTCAAATGATGTTCCAGGTGCCCTCATTTGTACAGCATGAGATATTTCCACTGTCCAGAGAACAAGAGAGAGCTCTGTCAGCCTTGTTTGTTATCAGGTTGACATGTGGGAAGTACCAGTTCAAGGTAAGGCTCCATTTTTCGGGGATTCTGCATGTGGTCATGGGATGAGGTTTGGAGGCTGTTGTACATGATATAGCTGGTGAATTACATACTTGGTTTCCTTGCAGAAAGAAGAACCACAAACAAGAGATGGTATGTGCATTCTGGTCTCCACCGTATGTGAAGATAGCTTCATAGTCTGCTTCTCTCTGTCAATTATTTCATAGAGAATGGACATCACCATGATGCTGATGATGATTCTGGAAGGGGTCCCAGCACATTCACTGACACAAAGAGCACTACTTTTTCTGAGGTGAGCTGCTACTTCACCTCAGTGCATGTAATGTCATGTGGCCACTCCTGCATATACCATCTCTTTCTGTGCTAGGATCGTCTGGACAAGGAGCTGAAGGAACTGGACTATGAACTGAGAGTGCAGGGTCTAATAGAAACAGCATCCTCCCACAAGTCTGGGAGTGGTCTAGAGCTTCACCATGCAGTAGCGATGGGACAGTTGGAACATGTCAGGTTTCTTGTTGAGGAGAAGCACTATAACCCAATGCAAAGAGATCCGAATGTGTTTGCTTCCTTTCATCTGGCAGCAGTCAAAGGAAATGTGGAAGTGTTCAAGTATTTTATTACTGAGAGAAACTGCAACCCAGCATGTCCAGGCCCACTTGGCTTAACACCTCTTCATTTAGCTAGTGAAGGTGGTCATCTTGATTTGGTTAAGTATCTAGTTGTTGAACAACAGATGGACCCATTGTGTGAAGATGAGTATGGACACACTCCACTGCATAGAGCTTGTACAGGTGGTGGTCAGGCAGTTGTTGAGTTTCTTACTTCAGAACTACAAAGTTATGCACCCATCCAAAAACTTGTGAGTGATCTCAAAAATAAATGGAATAGCACACCTCTTCACATTGCAGCAGCAAAAGGGCATTTGGACATACTAAGGTTCTTTATCTCTGGCCAGAACTGTGACCCAAACATTCCCGGTCAGTATGGTGTAACTCTTCTTCATGCAGCTGCTGAATTTGGTCGTTTGCACATTGTCAAGTATTTGATTGATGAGCAAGGTTGCAATTTAGATAAAGACACTACTATCCACTTTGCTGCTGAATTTGGTCATCTACACATAGTCAAGTATTTGATTGATGAACAAGGTTGCAATCCATCTTGTTTGGATGAGCACAAGCACACTCCACTTCACTGTGCTGCTAGGAAGGGACACTTGGACATTGTGAAGTTCCTTATTGTAGAGAAACACTGTGACCCAATGTGTAGAGATTTGAATCTTAACACTCCTCTTCACATGGCAGTAGCAAGGGGTGATCAAGACATGGTAAAATTTTTCATTCTTGAAATGCATTGTAACCCAACAAGTAGAAACATTAACAATGCTACTGCTCTACATCTAGCGGCAATGAATGGTCACTTGGACATACTCCAATTCTTCCTCTCTGATCAGAAATGTGATCCAAACCTTCCAGGTCAGAATGGTGTAACTCCTCTTCACTGTGCTGCTCAGTATGGTCAACAGCACATAGTCAAGTATTTGATTGACGAGCAAGGCTGTAATCCATCATGTTTGGATGAAGACAAGTACACTCCTCTTCACTGTGCTGCCCAAGAGGGACATATGGATGTTGTGAAGTTCCTTACCATGGAAAAGCGATGCAACCCAACAAGAAGAAATGCTAACAATGACACTGCTCTACATCTAGCAGCTCTAAATGGGAATTTAGACATAATTCGATTCTTCATCTCTCATCAGAACTATAACCCAAACATTCCAGGAGGTAAACATAATGCAGCACCTCTTCACTATGCTGCAGAAAATGGTCATCTAAATATAGTCAAGTATTTGATTGATGAACAAGGCTGTGATCCATCCTGTTTAGATAAAGGGAAACACACTCCACTTCACTGTGCTGCCATGCAGGGGCACCTGGACATTGTAAAGTTCCTTACTGAGGAAAAGCACTGTGACCCAAATATTGCAAGTCAGCATGATAAAACTCCTCTTCACTATGCTGCTGAGTTTGGTCATGTACTTACAGTCAAATATTTGACTGATGAACAAGGCTGCAATCCATCATGCTGGGATAAAGATAGGGACACTCCACTTCATTATGCTGCCAAAGAAGGGTGCATAGATGTTGTGAAGTTTCTTACTGTAGAGAAACACTGTGACCCAATGTGCAAAAGTTTATATCTGGACACTCCTCTTCACAGTGCAGTATTAGGTGGTCACTTAGAAATAGTCAAGTTTTTTATTGAGAAGCTCAAGTGTCCTCCAGACACACCAGGAGCACTTAACATGACTCCACTCAAAATGGCTATATGCATGAATCGTTCTGACATCGCTCAATATCTACAGAAGCACAGTGTAATACGTATTGCTATAGTTTTGATGAAACAACTTGGACTCCTGAAGTAGCTAGTCGATTTGCACTGCACCTCAAAACATTCACCCCAACACTCTATGACTAATCTAAATAGTAAGTTGCTCTTTGCATTGACAAAGTTGGTGCCAGTAATTGTTCTGCATGTTTACTATATATATTAATAGATTGTAATTTGCATCTTTATAAATTTTACTAGTGTTTATCAACATACAACTTTGTGACTGGATTTTTTATAACAGTGGTGGCAGTGCCTGCAGCTGTTTAAATTATTAACCCAGCTCAGTACACATACAAGCGAGGAACACTGTGAACGAGGCTATGGATGGGTGTTTGAGAAACTTTGCTACCAGATGTTGTGGCGGCTGAAGTGCATCAGAATGATTGCAGCTGTGTGCGTGAGCTCAGCGGATCTACATTATGTTCACTATGCAAGAATTTTGTGTGGTGGGCAGTTACACGGAGGACCTCAATAAACCACAAAGCTGTCAAAATTGGGGGGTGGGAACTTGCACAGGGATGGGTGCTTGCCCGGGACAATATGGTGCATGTATACATTGTGATTACTTATCCCCCATCATGGTTAGGAAACAGTGAACAACTGACTGCAGTGCACACAATTACACAAACATTATATAAAACTTTTTGTAGGACTCAAATGCAGAGTGTAACAGCTACATTGTCAACAATGAAGAGAAGGAAGACACCATTCACTCTGTAACACTGTAGGTACGAGATGGGGATTGCCAATGACAAAAAGGTTACAGTACTTTAAGTGTGGTCGGAAGGAAAATATTCCCTACTGCACAACTTACTAGCCCCAGCCATGCAAAGACAAATCACTACCCTGTGCTTGTCAAGAAGTTGAAGGAGCACTATCAACCCAAGCGGACCATCATTTTATTTCCACTGAAGGGGGAAACAGATGAGCTATACAGAATTTGTGGGTAGATACAGAACATCCACACACCATGCTTAGCCTCACACAGCCAGATTCTCACCAGAAAAGAGAGTGTGGTAGACTGTTCGTGTATAAGACTTGTTCTGAATAGCCATCCCAACTGGGGTGGGTGATAAGTAGGTACACACCGCTGAGTGTACGATACATCACTGTTATTATGGCAATGTAATGTAAACACTGTGGCCATGAAGGAAGGCACTTATCACCCACCCCACTATAGCTTTGTCGACTTTGCAGTTTTTGCATGTTAAGTAGTCAATCAAATTTTTCTGCCGGAAGTACAAAATTCACCTGAGTTTTACAGGTTGACACGTAGTACAGAAAACAGTGTGGCCTATCATGCTACTATTGTCCATAATGTAAGCTGTGAGCAAGGGCCTAAAGTTAATTGTGCCCATTGGGTTAGTTGCTTACTGAGGTCTATAATAAATGTGTAACCACCACAGCTCTTCATACCAGGGCATTGGAATTGAGGATATAAAGTGAAATCATTCAATTCACATTCCTTTAGGTGAAGCTTCAATTTCCTATTCAACTCCCTCTGTTCTAGGTCATATTCCTCCTTACAACTGGGATTCAATTCACACCAATTCAAGGCTTATTCCATGTCAATTCTACATAATTCCATCCCATTCCACCTCATTCCACAATTCCAACTAATCCTGATTCCAAAACCATTCCCGATTCCAGAAGTCCACCGTCTCCACATACTGGTAGTCACAATATTGTAGCAATAAACCCAGTCAAGTCAATCTGAACATAGTACACTGTACACTATGAAGAACTGTGGTAGTTACACATTTATTATAGACCTCAGTAAGCATAGGTACTTATAGGTTTATCTAGTCTCTCTCCCAGCCCCTTGGTACATGTGTGTGTATCATAACAAGGGAATGAGATGAAGGTTCATCATAATTTAGTCTTTAGCAGTCATGCATGGGTATTGCAGACTCACTTAAATTACTACTCAATTTTTGGCCATCTTCAATTATCTAGTCCAGCATCCCTTCAACAAGCGTGTAACTGACACTAACTGTACAGATTGAACACATGTCCTACTATACTCATGAGCACTAGTTAACCCTTTAACAACCGATGACGCCATATGGCGTCGTCAGATTTTGGCCGCATGTTATCAGTTGGCGCAATCCGTTTTGAAGATACGTTCTGCGCTAGCAGAAAGGGTGGGACAGGGAGAGGTGGGACAGGGAGAGGTGGGACAGGGAGAGGTGGGTGGGTGCACCGCTCTGGCTGACAGTACATGGCGGCGGTTGCAGCTGCCTGTAGAAAAGTCTTGGTCAATGCCGGGTGGGCCATTTGTCTGCTTTCTTGCACAAACGGGCGTAGAAAACGCTCCTTTCACCTTGTAGGGACTCCATTTCTGGCATTTTAGGCAGCTTTTAGTCCGGAGGAGCGTTCTCTGGTTGGAGGGCCCTGAGTATTGAACGCTCGCTAATGAGTGGGTGTGTCCAAGGTCATGAACCTACAGAGAACATGTCTTTGAGTCAAGTTTTCAGTGCTAGCTCCAAGCAGAAGTGAAAATACGGACCATGGAAGGTATCCATAGCCTAATAAACACTTCCAGTAAATAGCCTACGGTTGTTAAAGAGTTAACTGTTACATCTAGATTAGTAAACTGTAATTAGCCAAACATTTCAAGTAACCTTTAAATTATGCACAACAGACTGGCATTCTACGTCTCTGCATGTCGAGTAGATAAAGGTTGTTTTCAGCTGATGTTCCAGGTGCCCTCATTTGTACAGTATGAGGTATTTCCGCTGTCTAAAGAACAAGAGAGAGCCTTGTCAGCCTTGCATGTTCTCAGGTAAAGTTCAAGGTAAAGTGTTGTGTTTGGATTTTTGATCAGTATTTGATTGTGTTTACTGAATGAAGTGGTTGTTGTACAGAGTGAGTATTGGTGCCAGTGAGTTACATAGTTTGTTTCCTTGCAGAAAGAAAAACCACAAACAAGAGATGGTATGTACATTGTAGTCTCCACCGTATGTGAAGATAGCTTCATATAGTCTGCTTCTCTCTTTGTCAATTATTTCATAGACAATGGACATCACCATGATGCTGATGATGATTCTGGAATGGGTCCCAGCACATTCACTGACACAAAGAGCACTACTTTTTCTGAGGTGAGCTGCTACTTCACCTCAGTGCATGTAATGTCATGTGGCCACTCCTGCATATACCATCTCTTTTTGTACTAGGATCGTCTGGACAAGGAGCTGAAGGAATTGGACTATGAAATGAAAGTGCAAAGTCTTGTAAAAACAGCATCTTCCCACAAATCTGGGAGTGGTTTAGAACTCCACCTTGCGGTAGTAATGGGACAGTTGGAGGATGTTAGGTATCTTGTTGAGAAGAAGCACTGCAACCCAATGCGTATAAATCAGGATGGTATTGCTGCCTTTCATATGGCAGCAATTGTGGGAAATGTACAGGCATTGGAGTATTTCATCACTGATAGTAACTGTAATCCAGCATGTCCAGGCCCACTTGGCTTAACTCCCCTTCATTTAGCTAGTCAAAACGGTCATCTTGATGCTGTAAAGTATTTGGTTATTGAACAGCAGATGGAACCATTGTGTGAAGATGAGTATGGAAACACTCCACTGCATAGAGCTTGTGCCGGTGGACATCAGGCAGTTGTTGAGTTTCTTACTTTAGAACTAGCAATATATAAACCCATAAGAGAACTTATGGGTGACCTTACTAGCAATAATCATTGGAACACTAGTCCTCTTCACATTGTAGCATGGAATGGCCATTTAGACATACTTCGTTTCTTCATCTCTGATCAGAACTGTGATCCAAGTATTCCAGGTGAGCATAGTAGAACTCTTCTTCACATAGCTGCTGAATTTGGTCATCTGCACATAGTCAAATGTTTGACAGATGAGCAAGGCTGTGATCTGGAGTGTTTGGATAAACAAAAGTACACTCCACTTCACTCTGCTGTCACATATGGGCACATGGACATTGTGAAATTTCTTACTGCGGAGAAACACTGTGACACAACATGCACAGATTTTAAACAAAACACTGTTCTTCACATGGCAGTACAAGAAGGTCATATAGACATAGTGAAGTTCCTCACTCTTGAGATGCGCTGTGATCCAACAAGTAGGAACACTAGCAATGTCACAGCTCTACATCTAGCAATAGTGAATGGGAATTTGGACATTATCAAGTTCCTCATCACCAAATATAACTGTGACCCAAACATTCGAGGAGGTATGTATAGTAGAACTCCTCTTCACATAGCTGCTGAGTGTGGTCATCTGCACATAGTAAAGTATTTGACTGATGAGCAAGGCTGCAATCCATCTTGTTTGGATGATCTGAAATACACTCCACTTCACTGTGCTGCCATGAAGGGTCACTTAGACATTGTGAAGTTCCTCACAGTGGAGAAACAATGTGATCCGATGTGTAGCTATCCAAATCAGATCACTCCTCTTCACAAGGCAGCAGCACATGGTCATAAAGACGTAGTCAAATTTCTCACTCTAGAAATGAACTGTGACCCAAACATTCCAGCCTGGGATGGTGGAACCTGTCTTCACTTTGCTGCTGAGTTTGGCTATCTGCCCATTGTTAAGTATCTGATTGATGAGCAAGGCTGCAATCCATCATGTTTGGATGGAAACAAGCTCACTCCACTTCACTGTGCTGCCATGAAGGGGAACATGGACATTGTGAAGTTTCTTACTGTGGAGAAACACTGTGACCCAATGTGTAGAGATTCTAAACTAGACACTCCTCTTCATAAGGCAGCGTATGATGGTCATAAAGACATAGTGACTTTTCTTACTCGTGAGATGCACTGTGATCCATTGTCAAAAAATGTACATGGCAGTACTGTTCTTCACATTGCTGTAGGAGGTGGTCACTTACGTTTCTCATTGAGAAGTTGAAATGTCCCCCAGATATTGCAGGACCACTGGATGTGACCCCACTCCAAATGGCTATACATACGAACCACTATGACATTGCCCAATATCTTCAGAAGCACAGTGTAATACCTTACATATATACTGCTGTAGCTATGATGAAACAGCTTGGTCTACTGAAATAGCATGTTAGTGTAGTTTATGTCTCCCATGTATTCACCCCAGCTTTCTGTTGTGCATGCAGGTAGTCTAAAAAGTTAATACCAATATTTTGTTGAATTTACATTCTTCAGTGAGTACTAATTTCGTTCTTTGCTAATGTGTGTACATATTATACTTATTACCATCAAGTACTTTACATGTATAATTATACACCACTTGTGACAGTTGTTATAGTATACATATCAGATAAAACAGGGCAGATGATTCTTCTTCATGGTATGAACCTGAGCAAGTAGCACACTTACTGCATGATTTCACAACACACAGACCACGTATGTCAGCTATAATTGTTTTTTTACTCTCCGCTGTTCTTGATGAACCCAAGCTCGTGTATGTGCTTGAACCCATTGAAGCTTGTGCAATGTGCATGTGCATATAAACTTTTAAAGGAATTGTCGTGAGCATGGAATAACTTGCCATGCAGCCATTTGACTGACTTCTTGGTGTGTACTGTACATATGTGAGCAAACAGCATGGTCTATCATGCTACTATCATCCATAACATAAGCCACGAGCCAGGCCCAGGCCTAAAAGTGTGTTAATTCTGCCCATTGGGTTAGTTGTAAACGTTAAGGTTAGTTGCTTGTTTCAATCAAGTAGTTAGCACTCAGCTGATTCTGTAGCCATCTAAGAGCATTTAATTGTGTGAGGCCTTTGGTAGTTCTCTTCAGTGGCATTGAGAAACACAAGAAGTACCGGGTACACCTCAATATAAAAGTATAAACCACCTAAAGAAGACTACCGAAGCGTAGTTGAAAAGTTGGGCACATTACAATTTGATGAAAATTGTCTCAAAGGGCTAGTGTTGATACAAATAAAGATTAATTATGACTACTTCTAGACACACAAGGCATGTTGCAATGCTGATTAGCTACATTTACATACGTCATATTTATCAGAAGAAGGGAGTTGCTAGTTTTGCGCCCAAACATCCTTTTGAGATCTGGGTACAATACTGTAAGGACTAAGTTGCACACATTGAGGTTTGCAAAAATGCATTAACTTAGGGTACATTATTGATGTAACTAGCCATGAGTGGTAGACTGACAATAAAACATCAAATATATATAAGTTTGGAGCGTAATTTGTCATATTATATAATTAATTAATTAAGACCTACTCTTAGACAGTCTTGTCAGGGAAGAGACTATGTGCTAGGTAGAGTCTCTTGCCTGACATAGTACCCCATATATACTGAATCCACTAGTTGTAAGTCGAAATGCACTCCGATGCTAAATCCACTGGGAAGTTACACACCTCGAAACTTTCCAAAGTTTAAGCTTGAGCTCTTCATCAGAAATGGATTACAATACAACAGTACTGCTTATACTTTGAGTTTTTCATCCCAACCATTTGCTTAGGTGCCTTCACACATTCTTCATGACACCACTCATTTTATCTGCTGCAAGGCCCTCTTCCTACCTCTATACAACCTTTCAAATTTGTCGCATCTATTCTGGCACTTCACCTACTCTTATTGTGCCTACTGAAGGCCAACTTATGTCAATAATTACCGAAAATACTCAGAAAAATTAGTCTAGGGTAATGATTTTGTATGTGCAAATACACGTTACAAGTACTGTTTGATTAAAAGTACATGTATATATACATGTATACTTGAATTCATCCATCATTTGATCCAGATAACTCTTCTACAGTGTCATGGAGGGGCACTGGCAGCCATACTCATCCTCTTTCTGTAATCTTTTTGAGTAGGTGAAATGACAAAATGATGAAATGATTTTGCCTACTAAAGACCAATATGTCCTAGTTAAGGACATGGAGTTCATCACCAATCAGAGAGGTGCTCGATCATTGCCTGTAGCTAATATGCGTGTCCACTCCTTCTGACACCCATGAAGTGGCCGATAAGCTAGCGCTTTCGTGGCCAAAGCGTTTACATAATCGCGACGTGTCAAGTGGGCACCAATTTATCGCCCACCCTGGGTGGGTGGGCAGTGTACCTTTCCGGCGAGAGTCTGGCTTCGCGACATCTTCACGGCTTCAGTGGAGTGAGGAAACATTACGCCAATCAGATTCTACATGCCGGATGTACATGTACACAATATTCTGCTTGTATACGTACAGAATATACATGATTCTCCTTGCGTGTTGGATCTCGGGGTTCCAGAGAGAGCTAAGATGGCGTTTGAGATGAAAGACAGACTGGATCAGCTGAGGCGTTCGTCGGTAAGAGTCGTAGTTAGAGCGGAGATAGCTATTAACTTCTTATCGTCAGAAAACCCCTGACGATCGGAAGCCACTGAAATATGGCATCGTATAAGCGACTGCTCAAAAGGAGATGAACAAGTGCCCAGCACCAAGTGTCACTTACGCCCTATATTCAATTTACCTTGTCCAGCATGTGGCCCTGCATACAGTAGGTAGGTCTTTTTTCTTGTATATTGGGGTGTAATCAGAAAGACCATGCCTGACTGTATTGTGTGCATGAGATAGCAGGCCCCATATTCTGGTTACTGCAGTGCAGCTGATGAGGTTGGTATCACATCCTGTGACTCGTACCTCCTACCTGGCACACTGGGTACCCTGCAGGCTAGTGCAGTAAGTCACCTTGCATAACATCTAGACATGCCCTTTTTAGAGGGATGCGGATCATCGATCGTTCCTGTAAGTAGGCCAGAGGAAGCAATAATAAGTGCATATTAGTTTTATAGTGCTGTGGTGCACCTAAACCATGGAAATGGTACTAGATAGCAAATATATTTGTACTAGATGCCAAAATGCTTACCGAGGTTGGTTTTTACTAATGTAGATGGAACAGTTAACTAGTGCTCATGAGTATAGATGGTTTTCATGGGGCGTGGCTTCACTTCCGGAGGGCAAAAGTCGGTGTCTGGGTTTAGTGCAGCTGCGTGGAAAATACAGGCTAATAAGTGCTACACCGAGTCCTTACCATTAGCACTGAAAGATAAAAGAAGCTGCTTCTCTCAAGGTGGAAGGTCCGCCGTACAGCTGCCTCTTGATCGCGCGTTTGCCCTCCGGAAGTGGGACACTTAATTGACATTTGGAAACCATCTATAGTAGGGCATGTGTTCAACCTGTACAGCTAATTAGCCTTGTACCCAGGCTCCTCCCCATTTTTCTGGGGAGGAGCCTGGGTTTGAGGCTACAGTTACATACCTGTTGGAGGGATGCTGGACTAGATGCTTGAAGAAGGCCAAAATTAAGCTAGTTAATTTACTGTGAGTCTGTACTACCCTAGCCTCGCACCCAGGCCGTTCGTAGGAGAAGCGTTTTTAATGAACGGCCTGGGTACGAGGCTAGCACTACTCATGACTGTTGAAGGCCAAATTACGATGAACCTTTGTCTCATTCCCACACTGATGGGCTGGGAGTGAGACTAGGCAAACCTATAATACCCCTGCTTACTGAAGCCTTTTTTGGTTAGGCTGCAATAAGCTTGTAGCTACCATAGCTAGCTCTTCATAGATGGTAATGCTCAACACAGGGCCTTCACTCTGCCCAGCATATCATGCCTTAATAGCTGCTATTCCAGTTTTGTACTAGAGAGACCTAGTGTAGTACAGCATCTGACCTCAGAGCACAAGACTGTTTTTATATCGTTGCCATGCAACTATCATGAACACTAATTGCCACATCAAGTGTGAAGCCAAACCAAGTGGCGTGTAATTGAGAAGCTTGTAAGCATCCAACTTGTATAGTATGAACGTGCTCAGTGACTCATAAAAAATTCCTTGCCTTCTGCAAATCTGATTGGGTAATTTCAAAGTTCAGTATTGCATTCTTGGACAGCCAACCTGGCACTATGCAGTACTTCGTTATCCAGCTGTACGTTAATTGAGACCTGTAAGGCCAAATACTTGTCTTATACAAAAACCTGGGACTCAGTATTGGACTATGGACTGGGGAACCTACACACTATATAATGCCATAATGTTGAACACACTCAAGTGCTAGCTGTGGCATTGATAGTCTTGACCCCATGAACCCTGGGACAGCATTCTTCAGGAACAAGACTAAATGTTGAATAGCTCAATGGGCAGGCAGGGGGTTGATCCAAAAACAGAAGCTGGAAATTTAAGGAAGTTAGAAATGAGGAAACTGGAGAATTAAGGAAGTGAGAAAAGAGGAAACAGAAAATGAGAGATGAGTAAACTAACACTCTCCCAGCCTGGCCAGCTGCCAGGAAATTTGGGCTGTGTCGCTAGCCAGGGTGTGGTGTTGGTGTTGGGAAAGAGATTGATGCAAGCTGCTCTCATTCTAAACACTATCACCACACACTTCCTTCTCTGGTCAAGACTACAACTTGTTGAGACTTGCAGAGAGTTAGCCACCATGATGCAACTCCCTATAGCCAGTCTGGTTGGGAAAGAAACATGATTTAATTGGTTGTGGTTGTAGCTTATTATCCCTTTCTGACCACTCACTGTGCACGCACACACACACACACACACACACACACACACACACACACACACACACACACACACACACACACACACACACACACACACACACACACACCACAGAACTATCCCTGGGATGATTTTTTCGCTACAGATGAGGAGGAGCCAGAGGAGGAAGAGGAAGACTTTCTTCTCGACTTCTTCCACACTGTAAGCCTCTAACTTGAACCAGGTCATCTGATTAACTTTAGACGTGTGTGGCAGTCCCAGAAAGAAATCAAATGTTATTCCATCCCAGAAAGAAATCAAATGTTATTCCATCAAATGTTCTATGTGGGCAGTCCCACGTAGAAACGGAATATCATTGTCACTTAATTTGTTCACATTTACATTGCTTCAGTTTAGAGCAGGGCTTATGTGTATCTTGTAGACTTGTGTCTCCGTAAAACTTGTATGTGCCCCCTCTCTCAACTAGAGTTCAGTGATACAACGCTTTGCATGGTTTCATACTGGTTTTCTTCCTGGTGAAATGTAGATGCGTGCAAAGGGTGCATGTGCGTCAGTGTACCCGCTAGATTTACTGAAATTCTGTTCTGGACTTATTTAAGGACAAGAAATGTCAGATTCAGCTATAGTACATTAACTCTATAGTTATGCTCCCTATTGTAGCTGTTGAGGCAATTATGATGTCATACTTTTCAAATTTCTGGGGGGAATCCCAGTGCCACCCCCTCCCCGTACATCCAGTAATGCCCATATGCCGAGAGCAGCTGCATAAGCTTTCTGCTATTTCTCACCATGGCTACATGTTCCATTGGGAGTTGAATGTGGGATAATACAGGTTACACATTTTCAGTTAGAGCATGCATCACAGGAAGTTAACAAATGTGGGGTAATGGGTTGAATTTTTGTTAAAACATGTGCTACAGGAAGCTATTGAATGGGAGGTATTGGTTTACATGTTTTTCAGTTGAAAATGCCATTTTGATTGAACATGAGGTATTGGGTTACAATGACTGTGTGGGTTAGGTTGCAAAATTGTGGGGTATGGGTTGGGTTCCAAAAATGTGGGGTATGGGTTGCATGTTTTTCAGTTAGTATGTGTCACAGGACACTAACAAAGTACAGTGGAGTACAGGGTTGAAGTGCTCTTTCTTTCTCCTTCCTCTCAGATTGATGAACTCACAATGAGTGTGAATGAAATCTCACTTTTAGTGGAGAAGATCCAGCAGAACCATACTGTCATCTTGGCCTCAATCCAGAACCATGGTACGTCACCTTAGTCTAAGTCCAGAACCATGGTACGTCACCCTAGTCTCAATCCAGAACCATGGTACATCACCCTAGCCTCAGTTCAGAACCATGGTACGTCACCCTAGTCTCAATCCAGAACCATGGTACGTCACCCTAGTCTCAGTCCAGAATCATGGTACGTCATCCTAGTCTCAATCCAGAACCATGGTACGTCACCTTAGTCTAAGTCCAGAACCATGGTACGTCACCCTAGTCTCAATCCAGAACCATGGTACGTCACCCTAGTCTCAGTCCAGAATCCAGAACCATGGTACGTCACCTTAGTCTAAGTCCAGAACCATGGTACGTCACCCTAGTCTCAATCCAGAACCATGGTACGTCATCCTAGTCTCAGTCCAGAACCATGGTACGTCACCTTAGCTTCAGTTCAGAACCATGGTACGTCATCCTAGTCTCAGTCCAGAACCATGGTACGTCATCCTAGTCTCAGTCCAGAACCATGGTACGTCATCCTAGTCTCAGTCCAGAACCATGGTACGTCATCCTAGTCTCAGTCCAGAACCATGGTACGTCACCTTAGCCTCAGTTCAGAACCATGGTACGTCATCCTAGTCTCAGTCCAGAACCATGGTACGTCATCCTAGTCTCAGTCCAGAACCATGGTACATCATCCTAGCCTCAGTTCAGAACCATGGTACGTCATCCTAGTCTCAGTTCAGAACCATGGTACGTCATCCTAGTCTCAGTCCAGAACCATGGTACGTCACCTTAGCCTCAGTTCAGAACCATGGTACGTCACCCTAGTCTCAGTCCAGAACCATTGTACGTCATCCTAGTCTCAGTTCAGAACCATGGTACGTCATCCTAGCCTCAGTTCAGAATCATGGTACGTCATCCCCTAGCCTCAGTCCAGAACCATGGTACATCACCTTAGTCTAAGTCCAGAACCATGGTACGTCACCCTAGTCTAAGTCCAGAACCATGGTACGTCACCCTAGTCTCAGTCCAGAACCATGGTACGTCATCCTAGCCTCAGTTCAGAACCATGGTACGTCATCCTAGTCTCAGTTCAGAACCATGGTACGTCATCCTAGCCTCAGTCCAGAACCATGGTACGTCATCCTAGTCTCAGTCCAGAACCATGGTACGTCATCCTAGCCTCAGTCCAGAACCATGGTACGTCATCCTAGTCTCAGTTCAGAACCATGGTACGTCATCCTAGCCTCAGTTCAGAACCATGGTACGTCATCCTAGTCTCAGTCCAGAATCATGGTACGTCATCCCCTAGCCTCAGTCCAGAACCATGGTACGTCATCCTAGTCTCAGTCCAGAACCATGGTACGTCATCCTAGTCTCAGTTCAGAACCATGGTACGTCATCCTAGTCTCAGTCCAGAACCATGGTACGTCATCCTAGCCTCAGTTCAGAATCATGGTACGTCATCCTAGTCTCAGTTCAGAACCATGGTACGTCATCCTAGCCTCAGTTCAGAACCATGGTACGTCATCCTAGTCTCAGTCCAGAATCATGGTACGTCATCCCCTAGCCTCAGTCCAGAACCATGGTACGTCATCCTAGTCTCAGTCCAGAACCATGGTACGTCATCCTAGTCTCAGTCCAGAACCATGGTACGTCATCCTAGTCTCAGTTCAGAACCATGGTACGTCATCCTAGTCTCAGTCCAGAACCATGGTACGTCATCCTAGTCTCAGTTCAGAACCATGGTACGTCATCCTAGTCTCAGTCCAGAACCATGGTACGTCATCCTAGCCTCAGTTCAGAATCATGGTACGTCATCCTAGTCTCAGTCCAGAACCATGGTACGTCATCCTAGTCTCAGTCCAGAACCATGGTACGTCACCCTAGTCTCAGTCCAGAATCATGGTACGTCATCCTAGTCTCAATCCAGAACCATGGTACGTCATCCTAGTCTCAGTCCAGAACCATGGTACGTCATCCTAGTCTCAGTCCAGAACCATGGTACGTCATCCTAGTCTCAGTTCAGAACCATGGTACGTCATCCTAGTCTCAGTCCAGAACCATGGTACGTCATCCTAGCCTCAGTTCAGAACCATGGTACGTCACCCTAGTCTCAGTTCAGAACCATGGTACGTCATCCCCTAGTCTCAGTTCAGAACCATGGTAAGTCATCCTAGCCTGCACAACAGTGTGATGGTGTATGTTAGTTATCTTCAAAAATTGTTCGCGAAATATTTACCGCTATCCAGTATGGTGTTTGCACACCGATACTAGCCTTGTTCTCAGCTACTCTCCTCCCCAGCTTTTGTCAGTACAGTATATGACAAAAGCTTATGAAGAGCGTGGGAACGAGACTGCACTAATTACTGGGGTAAATATACCGTCAAGTGTACTGATAGGAGACAATTTGATGCATGGTTAATCCTTCACTGTGCAGAGGCCAAGGATGAGAATAACGAGCTGACTGATGAAGTGAAGCAGCTCTCCCACAAGATACAAGCTGGACTGAAACGTACGTTATCACCTTCCCAAGATATTAACACACCCCAACGTACGTTATCACCTTCCCAAGATATTAACACACCCCAACGTACGTTATTCCCATCCCAAGATATTAACACACCCCAACCTACGTTATCCCCATCCCAAGATATTAACACACCCCAACGTACGTTATCCTCATCCCAAGATATTAACACACCCCCTTTGTGGGAACTTTTTTTGGGTGAGGGGGGAGTTATGTGGACTAACTGTCAGGCTGGTTACCGCTTACTACAACCCTTTGGCGGAAAGTGTCTACTCTGTTGCTGTTATCAGAGTGTGTGATGACTTTGATTCAAGACACCTAGCCTGGCAGGGCCTAAAATTATATGGGGTAGTTGTGTCTTTCGGGTTTGTTGCCTCTAGTTGCAGGTTAGGGCTTAGGTAGGTTAGGGTTAGTATTTACTTAATCAAATCACCATAACAACCACCTCAAGTGGGCGTAAGTCATAACATGTTGGTGGGGATTTCAAGACTTCCTGAATGCTAACTACAATGGAGCCCATGAGAGTTTAGTAATAGTGTTGTTTTGGTTCTATCACTAAATCTATTTTAGTAAAGGCTAAATCGTTCTTGGTTAGTAAAACTAAAACTAGAACTGAGTTTTGAATACTCACTAAAACTATGACTAAAGTAGTCTCTGGTCTTAATTTACTTAAAATGGCAAAAGGGCCAATCTTTTTTATGATGACCAGTAACTATCATAAGTATATAGTCCGTATGAAGTATGTACGTGTATCTGTAACAGTAGCCAATAATGTGTATAGCCTGTAATTGTCTGCCTCAGAAAGCTTTGTCAAATACCAACTTTTTGAAAGACTAACTAAAAGTCGCCTGAGGTTGAAACTAACAAGTATTGGATATACAACCTATCAGAGGAGTATAAACAGATGTACTCCGCTAGACAGTTTACCAGAGGCATAGCCACGAGTTAGGGTAAACAATCTAGCTCAGTATATTCAATCTATTTCGGATTGAGACAATAAAGTAAACTCATGCAGTTCAGTGTAAAACTATATACGCTGCACTTTGTTGATGTTTAATATATAACCTGTTACCCAGGCAACATCTAATGTTTAATTAATAGTACATAGTACTGTGTGCTGTGGAGCTTTTCTACCCCCCCTCCTTTTTTATTCCCCTCCCTTTGCTAGGCTTATTATATTTCTGTATTTTGCATTCTCTCCGCCAGCTCAGTTGGCATGAAAATGCATGAGGGCATAAGGATCATCCCTTCTGAGACTCCACCCCATACCACCTTCGTCTGGGGGTTGGGTGGAGAAGGCATATGGAGGCTAGGTAGCAGATACTCCTTGCATGCTGTATGGTCGGGTGTCCCTAGGGCCGTCTTGCTTCTCCCAATGCCCCGCCTGCTCTTAGGGCAGCTAAGGAGTGACATGCCTCACGCTCACAGATTGTTTTGTCACCTTCCGATGAGTATTAATGTTACCTATAATCTTATGAAGTGATGTAATGACAGCAATTTTTGGTTGTCGTTAAGGCATACAGAAGGACATTACAACGGAGGAGATTGCGGTGGAGCAGGAGCCATATAGAGCCACTGCCAACTTACGGATCAAGAAGGCCCAGGTAACTTTGAATTCAAGCTTTTGCTTTAGTGAGGTTAAATACCCTCAACTACCCCCCTTTTTCCCTCTCTTTCCCCTTCCCTCTCTTGGCCACCATCCTACTCCTCCCCTTGCCCTCCCTCTCCTCCCCCTTCCTCCCTCTCCTCCCCCTCCCCTTGCCCTCCCTCTCCTCCCCCATCTCCTCCCCCTCCCCTCCCTCCCCCTCCCTCCCCCTCCACCCACCTCCCTCCCCCTTCCTCCCTCTCCCTCTTTCTCCCACCTCCCTCCCTCTCCCTCTTTCTCCCACCTCCCTTCCCCCTCCCTCCCTTCCTCTCTCCTCCCTCTCTCTTCCTCATTGTCTCTCTCTCCCCTCCATCCTTCCAGTACGCAACTCTGGCACGCAAGTTCAAGGATGTGATGGCAGAGTACAACCAGACTCAGGACGACTACCGGGAGAGGTCCAAGTGCCACATCCAGAGGCAACTCAGTTACAGTGAGTTTAGGAAGTTGTCCGGTAGTCATGTGAGGCAGAAGCCTTGAATTTACAGGCTCCTACGAGGTGTTTTTAGGGATTATTTGGGCAAGCCTATGTGAGTCCCACACTAGTAGAATTGTCTGATGAGAAAATGTGATCTGACTGACGGACTGACTGATTGTGTTCGTCCTAGTTGTGTGTACATAACAATGCCTCGTTTCCAGGCCTCCCCCATTCTTTGGTTTGCATTCAGAATAATACACAGAAGCAGAAGAATGGCGAAAAATCCAACCGTGTATTGTACTGAACGCAAACTGAAGAACAACAAAAAAAAAACGGGGGAGGCCTGGGAACGAGGCTAGGTTATACATGAAACCAAGTACACATGCTAGGCCAGTTGCATAGATTAGCATGCCAAGCTGTTAACAGAATGCCGAGCCAGAAGGCAGCACAGAGTTTTCTCTCAAGCATAAGCTGGTCTGCTGAGAGGTTGCATGAGGTTCTTCTGCTAGACAGCCTACAGTTTCTATGGCCATGTCATTGAATAGCCAGTGCATACATATATAGCACGCATGGTGACTTATACCTAATCTAAGCTGCCTCCAGAAATGACAGTGAATGAAGCTAGTTCGGCTGTGTGCTCACAGAGAGCAGAGATTCTCATTGTAGCTTCGTGGTCATGTGTCATCATATACTTTTAGTAAGGACTGCCCTTGTTACTACTTTGTACACAAGCTGTGGGATCAGTACTGTACTTCACTCAGACGATCAATCAATCATCTGCCTCCCTGGGAGGTGGTCGTTTTAGACATTGGTGTCAGCTGACCCGGTGGCGTAGCCAGGATGAGCAAGTTACGTGGGTACAGCGTGGGCCCACTCAGTGTGTGCGTAACATGCATCTGCTAGGGAACTTGGGGCATGCCGGCATGAAAATTTTGCACTCTGAGATCGCTTCTGAGGCTGTTTTTAGTCTCAAATACAATTCTTTCAGTCTTACCGCTTGCTTCATGTCTGCATGATCACACATGCCGATAACTGATCTTTGACCTTAGCTTTCTACATTATTTTTACCCAGGCACCAGCGAATTTTATGTGGGCACAGGCCCGGGTATGCCCGGGTGTAGCTACGCCACTGGCTGACCATTTGTAAATGTATGAGACTACCTGAAAAGGATATAACATTATAAACCTGTTACCTAGGCAACACCCCTGTAGAAGAGAGATATGAGCAACATTATCACAGTGGTTTTAGTGATCTTTGCAACAACAGAGCGAAGAGCATACGCCAAAAGTGTATCTGGTAGTAGTAATTCCTTTGATCTTAAGTGGTTGGAAGACCACCAACACGGGATTTCTGCCCTTTTTCCCATTAGGGCTTCCTCAGGTTTTTGATCTGCTTTTCACTAAAATCACTGTATACGTTGCCTAGGTCATGGGGTAGGTTAAAGTGCTTGTACAATTTTCAATTGGGACTATGGTCTAAGTGAGATAGAACCCCTCCCATTGGGCTTGAGCCCACTAAATCAAATCTAGTCTCATGGAAAGTTTCAGATGAACAATTTCTTTGGCTAGCTACCAGGTTAATTGAAGCCAAGAGAAGTACTATAGCAGCATACAGAGGCCTCCTAACAGCAGCCTGTGTTGGCTTGCAGTTACAAGGCTTTCCTAGAAGTGTGTAGGGGTGCAGGGTAGTCTCGTGCCCAGACCCCACCCAGCTCACGCGAGGAGAAGGGGTCTGGTGTCACAAGTCCAAATCCTTGGGCTAGCTCCAGAAGCTTGGAGTGGCCAATCAAATTGCAGAGCGGCGTTTATTGGAATAATGCGAAAGCGAGAACAAGTACTTCAATCGTACCGCTCAAAGCGTGTTATGAGATTCATTATCCAACACTGAGCAATTTGTAATTCTACACTAACAATTACAAGGCTTCAACACTTCCGCAAGCCCAAGGATTCAGGCTTGTGACACCAGACCCTTTCCTCGTGAGAGGGTTGGGTCTGGGCACGAGACTAGGTGCAGGGAACTTTCAGGGTTAGGTTAGGTCAGATCTCCCCATCTGTTCCCAGTACTTGTTTTGATAAGAACATGTTGTGGCTGCACTGTGTTAGGATACACTATATACACAAGGTTTCAAAAACAACTCCAGGAAAAGTCACTTGCAGAGAGAAGCTTCCATGTCCATGGGCAAGAGCACCTTACAAGTTTGCCAATTAGGGTTAGGGCTAGGGTTAGGGAATGCACTACTTTTTTTTCTGGTCTTACAAAATGAATATGGTGAACATCTTTGTCTTCGTTGTTTCGGTAGTCTCTTATAAATATTTAATAAGATGGTGTAACCATTTCAAACCAGGTGAACTTAGTCTAACCTTTTATGCACGCATGCAGTGATTCTGCAATGCCGGTTTTGTCATGCGCTTGCTAATGGCAAATGGTGCCTGCCTTCATTTGTTAGTCCCTCCTCTTGCTGAATGCTGCTTCTTGGGTGCTTCTTGCTTAACATACATACCTGCTAGCCTCGTTCCCAGGCCACTCCCAGATTTTATCTCACAGTTGTGAAAAAAAACCGAGTTAGATAAATTCTGGGAGTGGCCTGGGAACGAGGCTACATACCTGCATGTACTACTGCTTAAATAAATGAGCGTACTTTTGAGAGAAAAGCACCCTTTGCAATAGCTTCATTCAAAAAAGGGGGTTGGGCTTACTTTCGATGGTGGTCCTATTTTCGGAGATTGCGCTATATATATGTAGATATATGTTGATTTTTGAAGCATTTACGACTGGGATCCAAGATTTTTGATCGGCGAAAAATGTGATTGATCGCTTGATCGCCTGATTGTTCATTCCCTTCTGAAGCTCTTGATCTCATTGGTTCAAAGGTCAAATTGTAGCTGCACATCCTTGATCTGTTGATTTTCACAGTTCAGAGGTCACCTTGATCCCAGATTGGCTCTCAAAAAGGTTTGATCCCTTGCTTCAGCAGAGACAGGTTGAGAACATCGATTGAATTAACATACATAAGCAGTATATTACGTTAGGCACTGATGGGAGGGACGTCCCCATGCCCCAAGTTTTGTAACCAGCTGGATGAAAATCGTAGCATTGTACTCTCTTGTTGGGCTTGTGCACACGTTCACAGAAATGAATGTTGTACTGACCGTAATTAAATTAGCTGGGTTTCTTGCTTCTGTGCGACTTCAGTTGTCATAGTACATGTAGCATCTGCACAAGTGTTTGGGCTACTACAGTAACTTGGTTGGCTGCATTGGATTATCTGACTGGAACAATACCGGTAGGTATTCCTGTAATCACACTTCCCATACATACATAGATAAGAGTTATGTAGGCTTGATTTTAAAGTGGAAGAAAGGGAAAAAAGTATTTAACTAACTCTTATGAAGAAAAGGAAAAGGCATTAAATAACTCCATCAAAGCCCAAGAATTGGGCACAATTTTACTGGACAGATTTTACTGGACAGATTTTACTGGACATATTTTCCTAGCCATATTAGGCTGGTCACAAGACTGCCATGCCCCCCTGCAGCTGGAAAGCATGTAACAGAGGAAGAGGTGGAGGAGATACTGGAGTCTGACAATACTACTGTCCTTACACAAGATTTGTGTGTAAGCTACTCAGACTACCTACTCTTCTATGTGTATAGCCTTATAGGCTTCCTTTCACGAGATCAACTCTCATGAGATCAGTTCATGAAATCAACTTGTCACAAGATCATTTCAAGAGATCAACTCTCATGAGATCAGTTCATGAAATCAACTTGTCACAAGATCATTTCAAGAGATCAACTCTCATGAGATCAGTTCATGAAATCAACTTGTCACAAGATCAGTTCAAGAGATCAACTCTCATGAGATCAGTTCATGAAATCAACTTGTCACAAGATCAGTTCAAGAGATCAACTCTCATGAGATCAGTTCATGAAATCAACTTGTCACAAGATCAGTTCAAGAGATCAACTCTCATGAGATCAGTTCATGAAATCAACTTGTCACAAGATCAGTTCAAGAGATCAACTCTCATGAGATCAGTTCATGAAATCAACTTGTCACAAGTTTCCACTCATTTTATTATTGCCACACACCACGATAGGTGCAAAGGACAAGACATATACAAACAGATAAATTTATAAAAGTAGAATTAGTTATAGTTAGTTAAAACACATAAATAAAACCTCATCATTTAGATGTACATTCAGCTTAGGAAAAAGCCTAACGTCTCGGATGAACATCTCTTATGTCTGTCTAGATACATGACTGTACTTAACTGCAACTTCAGTTAGATCTTTTGTAATATATAATATTTGTAGTATTTGTGAAGTGCATACTACAACTGGTTGCACTTAGCTTCGTTCTCAGACTCCGGCCCAGCTTTCCGTTGCTTGCAGTACAGAAAAGCAGGAAGCATGATATAATGGGAAAAGGTAAAAATTTTTAGAACAAACAGGCTACGTTTGCATGTTGTTGCACCCACTACTTGATGATTCTCAATGTGTGTATAACAGTTACCCCTCCACTAGCTAGGTAAGTTACCTTGTCTTTGCTCTTCTTGTTTCAGCCCAACCCACACACAATTAAACCATCCTGATTTCTATCCTGATGTCACTCACATGAAAAGGCCGTCTCCTGCTTTTCAATATTACCAGCGTTGGAAGGCTGTGCAGGTGCCTGGGAACGAGGCTTGGTTGCACACTTAGTTATCCAAGTTTATCTAGTGGCAAGTTCAGTGATCTCATAACAGTTGACCTCATGACAAGTTGATCTGGTTCCAAATGACTTTGTGAAAATTGATGTCAAGAGAATTGATCTCATGACACCAACTCAAATTGTAGTCGAGTGCTCAGGCTAATAGTTTGTCTGCAATATATGTAGATTGACACCTCACTGAAGAGAGAAGCACTCAGAGAAATTGAAGCAAGACACCTGGAAATCCTTATTATGGAGCAGAACATTAGGGTAAGGTCTCAATTAACTTTCCTTTATGCACATGACTCTACACTGTTGCACGCAACTTCTTGTATGCATGTGTGTCTTGTGACTGTCAGTTGATGGCTGTCTCTCAATCTTTGCAGGAACTTCACGAGATGTTTTATGACTTGGCAGTACTGGTGGATGAACAGGTAGCTACTGCTTCAGTTACTTTACACTAGCAGTCCCCATCTCCCGGTCACCCCAGCGCAACTGATGAAGCCTGGTATTGGCCAAAACGCATCCTGCGCAGTGGGTGACTTTACATAACATCTAGGCCTATTTATATATATAGGGAGATGTGGTTCGTTTATTGTTCATACATACATATGTGTACATATGTGTACATGTGTGACTGTGCACATACATACATGTACACACACACACACACAAGGGTGAGCTGATAGACCGCATTGAGCACAACGTTGAGAATACAGCTGAGTATATGGAGCAAGGCAGGAAGCAGATCCGCATGGCAGCCGAATACAAGAAGAAGAGAAGAGTGAGTATACCAGTAGTGTATAGTGCATGCTCGTACATGTGCAGTGACCACAGTACATAGTTCATCTATAGCCTCATTCACAAGCCTTTGTTGCAAGATTTCATGCAGTGTCAATTACAGCCTGAGAGATGTTGTGTGTGGTGATGTCATATATTGTCAAGTAGAGAGGGTAGGTACACAAGGGGCAGCGTCCAACTGTTTTAATGGTGTTGATCAGTCTCAAGTGTGATAAACAGTATGCTGTATTGGTGTTGCCTTGTGAATGTTCCGGCCACGAGTCCTTGTACAGATATTACAAACAGTGGCCTTGAGATTCCTTATCGGGCACACCCTCCCCCACCCCTCCCCAAATGTGTCTACCCTACTGTCTACCTGACATTGCATGACACATGATGAGATCTCCCTGGCCTTCCCACTCCATATTTACGTACTGAAAGTGGTCAAATACTGGTGGCGGTAGAGGCCTGAGAATAAGTATAAATACCATTTCCTCTTGATTCAGTGGCATTCTCTTCACTCTGTTTTCCCTCCTCTCCAGGGTCTTTTCTGTTGCTGCGTTGTGTTGTGAGTGTATGTCATCCTTCTTATTCTGGCTGCCATAATTAATAAGTGTTCTTGGACTATTCTATGATCAATCAAACAGCTTGGTAATCTTAGCCCCATTCTGTATGTAGCATGAATGTGCACATAATATTTGTACTGCCCACAGACTTATTTATTTATTCATTTCATTAGCATACATATACATGTACATGCACTTGAGCTACACATGAGTAACTAACAAAGAGCTAAGAACTAGAGTGTGTTTAATCCTCTTCTCTGTATGTTGGAACCCCTCTTCATTGAAACTCAAGTGCGCATTGTACTATTACACTTACAAGGGCTCAAACAAGAGTGGGTTGAGCCAATGGCTAGCTGGCGCTCATTGCTATAGATTGCAAACCACTTGTTTACAAATACTTGACTCAAGTCTTGACTTAAAAAGTTCGTAATCTGAAGCCAGGCATTTTCAATGTAAAGCGTATGGTCAACAGTTGATGAGCCTGCTACTAGCTAGGTGTTGGCCTAAATGTATGCAGTTGGGTGACTATATAATTAAAGCCTGCATGCCTTTTCCTGCCTACTGTAAATATTGGCTGGTAATCTTGATGTTGGAATGTGACTGCCATGGCAACAATTACTGTGCTTCCAATTCTGAAACCCTGCATGCATTATTTTTGTTGGTAAGTGACCCTGTTCCTAGGCTTACACTCAGCCACATCTCACTGCTGAAAAGGCAGGATTTACTTTATAGCTACTATGATTATCCAGCTGCTGTGAAGTAGCCATTGCTTGCATGTGAAAATGTCTGGTTTGATTAAACCAGTACAAAAGAAGTATGGGTATATAATTTACAGTATATAAGTACAAAAGTACAGTACAAAAGAGGAACGGTGTGTAAGTGGGAACTACAAGCAGGTTTAAGAGCTGGATTCTGAGGCTTATTTACTATGTACTTAATATTTTACATATATATATATAATTTCGCCAACGAAATAATCTGCAAAGAAAAAAAGCTACTTACACATGCTTACCATGAACACCTCCTAGAAGTGTATTTGTTTTTCTCTTATAAGAAAATTATTTTCAGTCAAAGAATAAAAGTAGTCAGAAGGTGAAGGACTGTGCAGCACTTGTGATAGAAATTGAACATACCCTCATCTCATGAGTAACTGCAAGTAAAAGTGATCCTTCAAAACCCAAGAAAACAATAGCAAAGACGACAAAGTATGATGACCTATTCGTACTGTTGAGCAAAAGTGCACCTAGCATAACTTTTGTTGCATTGATTCATTTTTCATACTGTCGAGTTATTCATAAGTTGGATTTATGACTTGCAATTGGGGGGTACACTGCTTGTCAGAACACGAGTGTTGTTCTGCATCAATCTGAAGGAGGAATATAGTAAAGTTCACAGTATGACTGTCGCTGAAAGCCTGACAGTAAGCAGCATTAACAGCAGACCTGTCCCTGAGCTTTCCATTAACTTGGCATTGACTAGTGTGGTTAGCCATCGCAAATATTTGAAATTTGCCATATGCTGGTTAGCTATAGTTTGGCATGGTGGCAGGTATGCAAACTGAGAGATTTTTTTATAAAGAGTTCATGAAAATCCTTTTATTCTAGCAAACAAACATAGCTTGCAAAACGGCTGATGATCAAATGATACATGCAGGAATACCCATGCATTCTATTGTTTATCTTGAGAGAATGACATTTTAAAAAAGAGCTGTATGTACTGTATTATGTAATTTTGTTAAACATCATTGATGACATCAGTTCTAAGCTATAACAGTGTACAGCAAACAGTGTCACTAAACTAGCCTGGCCATTCACTATTCTGTTTCATTTCGGAGATCCCACACTACAACTTTGTCTCTCTTCAATACTGTAGTAATGTCACTATTCTATTATTACTGTTCTGTATTTAGCTATGTAGGCATGTGATTCAGGAGTATTTAAGTCTGGGTCTGTACAGTTCCATCAGTCTCTCTGTAGTTTATCTCTGGTCTCTGAGTTTCTCTAAAGTCTCTCTTGTACCCAGATATTACACTGGTTGCAACTGAACCCACATTCTAGTTGTAGGTTACTACAAATACCACCATCTCCAAGTGAAGGGATACACCGTGACACTACTGGTGTTAAGCTTTAGTGAAATAGAAATTCAATCAAAGTTCCAAGTTACATTGTCTGACTGTACTACTGATTATGACTGTGTTTGCAAGCATTGTACTTATTGAGATATTGTGCAATAATTAAAACATGCACCAAATTCATTATTACTTCACAATATAGCTGGATGATTATCAAGTATAATATTATTGGGATAACATCCTAAATGATTGGTAGAATTATTCTTGAATTCAGGTGAATTGTGTGTGCTCCAGTGACAAGCTTATCATGGGGATTGATCTTGCCACTTGGCAGGCTCGAATTGGTCTCAACTGCTACCACATGTGTCACCCCCTTGAAACCAGGTGGAGAAGCAGTTGTAGTCGGCTGTACCAGCCTGGGGTGGCCAGCTGGGGGGTGGGGGAGGTCATGAATGACACACCCCTGGTGTTCAAGGGCTGCATGGCAGTTGTTGCTCTGTCACTGATACTGCAGTATGTAGCCCATTCCTGGTCCAAACTGAAAGGGAGGGGTGGGGGTGTCAAGGTACGCTGCCACTGGTGGGTGTCCACTTCTCGAGTGAGGGGGGCAGTAGATGGTGGGGGGACCCAACTTCTGAGAACCTTGGTGGTCATTCCTCTACTGCTGGTGATAGCAGGAGATGTGGAGATAAATCCAGGACCAGAAGGTAATGATGTAAAGTAATAGCTTGCTGTGTAAACACATATCCTTTCTCTTTTCATGCTCGCACAGAGCCAAGTCTGCTTGATCTGCTTGAGGAACTGTATCCAGTCTGTACCAGCTGGTACAACATTGGACTGAAGTTACAAATTCCAGTCAGTACACTGGACCGCTTCAAGCAAATGTACACTGCGTGAAATGCGGAAGCATTGGTTACAGACAGCTGTTGATCCATGTCCCACCTGGAAAGATGTAGTCACTGCTTTGAAGTCACCTATATATAGTGGACAAGATCACTATTGCTGCCCAGCTGGAGTCAAAGTATTGTGCACCAGTACAACATAAAAGGGAAACGTCCAACAGACCAACCCAGGGAGACACAAGTGAAGGTACATATTTGGATTAATATACAGGTACTGTCACTGTCTTACTACACTGTTGTTAGGGCTTTCTGGGGCTGGTGTAGAACATGCATGAGATTGCCTGCTTTGATTGGTTCATAAGAGCTGTAAAGTCATGAATTTTGCAGAAGGCATAAATAATGAAACTATTAAACCTAGTATCTCTCTCATGCCAAGGGCCTAGAACTGTGCAACTAGATGAGCTAGTGTCTCATGTTATGACTCTTGGAACATTTGATCCTGTGTTCCAGGATTCACAATTACTGATGACCATGCTGATATCTTTGTGAAACTGGACTCACACTATGATAACTACACTGTTGCAGAAATTGAGGGGTTCCGTCATACACTCAGTGAAATTCTACATCTTTCATCTCACGGCATTCTGCGTCTCTGTTGAGTAGATAACGGTTGTTTTCAGCTAATGTTCCAGGTGCCGTCATTTGTGCCAATATTATCTAGAGAACAGGAGAAGGCTCTGACCACTCTGGGTGTGATCAAGTTCACATGTGGGGAGTATCTGTTCCTGGTAAACTGGGTTTCTAACATTGTTGCTGTGTATTGTTAACATGTTTACTATTTGTACTGTAGGCGTGTGGAAATGAAGTATGTTTGCTAATGTGTATTATATTTGGGATTCTTACAGGAAGATGAGCCATCACAAGTAGGAGTTGGTATGTTAACTCTGTCATAATTATGCAACAGTTAGTAGTCTCACATTCACATGGTTTGCCATTTTACAGACAAGAAACACCGTCATGACACTGATGATGATTCTGGAATGGGTCCCAGCATATTCACTGACACAAAGAGCACCACATTTTCTGAGGTGAGCTATTACCTCCCCCAGTACATGTAGGCCTGTAAACTGTTCTTCTGCATTAGGATCGTCTGGACAAGGAGATGAAGGAACTGGACTATGAACTGAAAGTGCAAGGTCTTGTAGCCTCGTTCCCAGGCCCCGCCCAGCTTTCCGTCGCTTGCAGTACTAATAGCGACGGAAAGCTGGGCGGGGCCTGGGAACGAGGCTAGGGTCTTGTAGAAACAGCATCTTCCCACAAATCTGGTAGTGGTTTAGAACTCCATTTCGCAGTAGCAATGGGAGAGTTGAAGGATGTCAAGTATCTTGTTGAGAAGAACTGCAACCCAATGCAAAGGGATCAGAATGGTTTTGCTTCCTTTCATGTCGCAGCAACTGTATATAGGAAATTTTCATGCATTTAAATACCTTATCACCGAGAGTAATTGCCACCCAGTATGTCCAGGCCCACTTGGCTTAACACCACTTCATCTAGGTAGTGAACAAGGTCATCTTGATATAGTCAAGTATCTGGTTACTGAACAGCAAATTGATCCACTTTGTGAGGATGAATATGGAAACACTCCACTGCATAGAGCTTGTGTAGGTGGGTGTCAAGCAGTTGTTAAGTTTCTTACTTCAGAACTCAAGAAGTATTCTCCCATTTCCGACCTTGTGAGTGACCACAAGAACAAATGGAACAGCACTCCTCTTCACTGTGCAGTAGCTAGTGGTCACTTGGGGATACTCCAGTTCTTCTTCTTGGATCAAAACTGTGACCCAAACCTTCCAGGACAGCATGGTGAAACTCTTCTTCACTATGCTGCTGAGTTTGGTCACCTGCACATAGTCAAATATTTGACTGATGAGCAAGGCTGCAATCCGTCATGTTTAGATGAGTGTGGTGCCACTCCACTTCACTGTGCTGCCAGGAAGGGACACATGGACATTGTGAAGTTCCTTAGTGTGGAGAAGCATTGTGACCCAATGTGTCAAAATTCCACACAAAACACTCCACTTCATATTGCAGCAATGCATGGTCATGTAGGCGTAGTCAAGTTTCTTATGATGATATGCAATGTGACCCAACAAGTAAAAATACTGACAATAACATTGCTGTACACTTAGCAGTAGTGAATGGACATTTTGATACAGTCAAATTCCTTCTGAATCAGACCTGTGACCCAAACATTCAAGGTCTGTATGGTAGAACTCCTCTTCACTGTGCTGCTGAATTTGGTCATCTATACATAGTCAAGTATTTGACTGATGAGTAAGGCTGCAATCCATCATGTTTGGATGATGTGAAGTACACACCACTTCACTGTGCTTCCAAAGGGCATAGCAGTCAACATGCTGCTTGCAGTATCACATCTATGCAGAATAGGATGTGGTGCTTAGAGAGTACCAAGTCTTCACCATTGTATTATAGTAGCGATTGTTTGAGGCTTGTGCACTGGGCAGCATAAGCATTGTCATGTTGTCAGGTAGAACTCCCTGATGCTTATTAATTAAGGTCAAGTTTTAAGCCATGAGGTTTGACTGGTCTAGGGAAGGTAGAAAAAAGAGGTGTATTGATTGATTAACATTATTTTTTGATCTTGACAGAGAGGAAGCCCCATGTCGTATAGGCAATCAACAATAGATTGATGCAGACAATTAGAGCAAGTCCACATAAATCCATGATACTGGTTGTTTATATAAGACATCACGAAATGTGCTGAACCAGCACACTTGGTATGTGCTAGTTCAATGAAGGTGGCATGTGTAAGAAACAACCAGTAAATTGCAATCACTGCAACCACTGCTGTAACAATCCCTGCTCGAACCTGCACATGCCAAATGTGCTGGTTCAGCACATTTTGTGATGTCTTGCATGAAACAACCATGATACTACATCAAATCTGCATTGAACAATAAAGATAACTTAATTCTTCTCTATCTCCTTTCATCAACTATTCATGTGCAGAAAAGTAACTAGTAATGCAGTAAGAGATAAGAAAATACATTGACACAACAAAAACCCTTCAAATAAAAGGGTGATAATATAACACACATAACAAAATCCTTCAAAAATCAGTATATAATATTCACACTATGTCAGCCAGATGAGCAAACTGATATTTGAACCGTTTTAGTCTTTGTTTCAGCCATGTTCCATATGTAATAATGCTGGAGTCAGGAAGTTCAAATTTGGCATCTGACCTTGGCTCAAAGAAGAACGGAACAGAGTAGCGTTCTTTACCTATATCACAAACTCTGTGGTAGGTGGCCTTGAATTTCCCCTTTGTTAATTGTGAGAGGAGATCGCCTATGTTTACAATGAGAGAGCCTGGCCGTGGTGCAATGCTCATCCAGGTCCCATCATCTCGGAGGATCTCCAGCCCTGGATAATTGAAGGTGACTAGCAGAGTCACAAACACTGTGTCGATATGCTCTTCACATGTGAATGTAGATTCACGTGTTGGTTGATACGTAGGGTAGTGCATAATTCGTAAACTGGAAACGGATTTTGGACAGAATCGTTCATCAAATTCGTGCTCATCTAGTCCCAACCCAAGTGCAGTCAACCTTAGGAACTCCAATCCAGCATTTATCATAGCATAGTAGTATGTATACATCAGCTCGCGGAATGGTAAGCTTCCTTCACGCGGCAAGGGGGTGGGCTCATAAAGACAACTTCCGGAATTTCTATCAGGATCATCAACTGGCAATATTTCTCCTATTCCATATTGCTCCCTGAGATGGTCCTCAGCTTCATTTACGGGAACATATCCTCTGTACACTCCTTTGGCGTCAGGGTTCCACTTCTTTGGAGATACACGCAGTTTCTCATCCATTGGCAGGGAAAAAAACCAGCTCGCTGCCTTGTGGAGGTTTCCCTCTACTTCCTTGTTAAATCCTGGAACATTGTCCAGATAAACAAATCCAACGGTCTCCATGGCTTTCGTGAGCTCCTTCGCCGTGGCTAGGCGGTCCGGGCTCGAGAAATCGATGATCGGTAGGCTTTCCATGCTGTACTAAGTCTCGCGCGAGCCACGCCCTTCAGTGTCAATCATGAGTATGGCCTAGTCTCGTTCCCAGATCCCATCCTTTGTAGTCTGGGAACGAGACAAATTACGACTCGCGCTCGAGCTAGCCTCGTTCCCAGGCCGTTCCCGCCTCCAGTTTTGATCGCTTGCAGTATGCCGTTTTTGCATACTGCAAAAACTGGAGGCTGGAACGGCCTGGGAACGAGGCTAAGCTCGAGCCCCACCTCGCGATTTTCGAATTTGGACGCGGTTTTTACGGAAATACGTATACTTCCGTGTTTTCAGGCTTGACTTTAACCCCTACTGTACGCTTGCCTGCTGCATGATTATACCGCAGATTAGCCTCGTACCCAGGCCTGGGTACGAGGCTAACCGCAGATGTGCTTGCACACACACACACACACACACACGGAAACATGGAAAGCTCTACTATGGTAGCTACCTCCACACGCTTTGAATGGTAGCAGACCGCGCCTGGTGGAGAGGTGAGCAACTGGGCATAAAAATTTACTCACTACTGGATCTCCAACATAGCAGTGCTGCCAGTGCTGTCCTCCAGTGCCTGTTTTGATATTAAAATGCCGGATCACCCCTCCTTCTCATCTCTGCGATCAACATGTTTTCCAGTCATTCCCAGCATTGTAGTCCTGACAACTGTACTAGAATTCTCATGTTGATGATCTCTACTGTAGCTAAGTGTAAGTTGCAAATTCTCATAATAATTTATGCTGGTAGCTAAATTCTGCAGTGTTGCTGTACTCAAAGCACTGTAGGAGGGGTACAAGTACTCAATCACTGGCATCAAACTTTTTGCGAAAGTATGATTGTTACATGTACGTCTTAATTGCCACGATTGAAGCAAGAAGTAGAGTTTGATGCTCATGCATTCCATCTTGCATTAGTTTGATGAGCAAGGCTGATGCACAGTAAGCTGTAGCTCTCTCCAGGTTTGGTGTGCAACAGCTATTCAATGATTTTTCATTTCTTCCAAATTGTATGTACCCCTTAACTGCAGTAGGGCCAAGTTTCAGCACATCAACCTCGAAATAAATTCTGCTACAGAAGCCGCAGGTTCTTCTTTGAGAGCTTCCCATTTGGTAACCTAGTATTGAGATATATAGTGATTTACCCTTGTAGTAAGTCGAATATTCAGTGTGAGCAAATTAGTTAAACATTCTTGCTGTGTACCAATTTTTTTGCATCTACCTGTATCTATACATTTTCCTACAGTAGGTAAAAGTCACTCACACAGAGCCACTGATCCAGGGGAATCAGAGCTCCTTGGAGTGAGTGACTGGGGAGTTAGTGACAAGGGAGTCACTGACACGGGGAGTCATTCACTCCTTGAAACTGTGAGCAATCAAATTTTCTGGTGGTGATATTTTATACAAAAAAGGTTGCCTCGTTGCCAGGCCTCCCCTGTTTTATGTTCTTCGGTGTATTCGGTGTATTATTCCTCTGGGAACAAGGCTAAAAAAAGTTATGCATGGCGATAAAATTTCTTGGAAATATTAACGCCGCAATAATATTTTCAAGCGATGAACGTTACTGTAACAATGGATAACTGGAACATAGTCTACTTATCACTATCAACAGGTGATCCCCAAACAACAATCTTGATCCATCTTGGGGTCTCATGACAGCAAACTGTCAACGTTAATGCTCACCAGATTACTTTGCCTTCCTTCACAGAATTTTGTTATGGTACATACCTATGTATAAGTGCATGAGGCTTTAACTTTGTTGATTCACAATCTCAATGGAAATTTCCGATGCATGCAGTATGGACACAATACTAATGAATGGATTGGAAAAGATGTGTCACGCTGCCATAGTAGCATGCAGATTGATAATTTTTAGCGTAGGCAATTATGTAAAACTGATAAGATAAAACTGAGCTGAGGATATAATAGATCCCACTTACCCCAACATGCAGCTCAACAGTCAGCTCATTAATGCTCACAAGTGATATTTCCCAACATTGAATACAGGCCATTGTACCCGACATTAATGAATGCAGCCCTTAGTAGCTTGCTTACCTTATTCTCTTCTGAATTGGTGCTACACACCTGGACAGAGCTATAGCTTACTGTGTATTAGCCTATCTTGAAAATAGAACAAGGTAACATCAAACTGTACTTCTCGCTTCAATGCTGGTGAGATGTCTAGTAAGAATTGAATGCGGAAAACATTCGTACTTGTATCTACTGCCAGTGATGGAGTACTGTGCCCCTTCTACAGTGCTCTGAGTATATATAGCAACACTGCAGAGTTTACTAGCATAATAATCATGAAACTTTGCAACTTATAGTAAGTCTTGCAGTAGTGTTCTCTAATGAATTTGCAGTTGCCAAGACTACATTGTGGTCATGAGTGGAAAACTGTTGATTGAGACGGGGAGGAGTGATTAATAAACAGGCACTGAAGGACAGTATTGCTGTGTTAGAGATCCAGCAGAGAGCATGCAACAGTTGTTCACCCTACCAGGGTGCTATATACTACTGGTCAAAGTGTGTAGAGGTACCCTTCCTTTCTGTCCGAGTCACAGTAGCTTGCGTTTTCCTTGTGTGTGTGTGTAGTGTCTTGCACGAACAAGAGAAGATATTTCCATATGACCAGAGAATCAGAGAAGTATAAGTCATTCACTTTTTACACCACCAGCCCTATCAACTGGGGTATGGGAAGAACTGCCACATCTTCTGTAAGAAACTCGCTGCAATATTGAGTGAGAAGAGCTAGAGACAGCCATACAGCAAAATGATGGGGTGGATATGATGCCACTTGAGCTTTGCCCTGCTAAGAACCTCTATTATGTCTATCAGGGGGCTAGATCTTTTGCAAACATCCCTGGAAATGCAGCTCCATTGATCTCCAGTCGGAACGTCCAAGCATGAACGGTGCAACTTTTTATAGATATATATATATTTTACACTGAAAGTCTTTAAAGATTTTACATCCTGTTATACTTATACTTGATTGTAAATTTCTTGATTACTCCAGCTACTGAAACTGTTATTTTACAAATTTTCAGTAACGATGCAGTTACTATCATCATAAAAATAATAGTAATAAATGTTTCATTGGCTAGAGTAATCAAGAAATTTACAATCATGAATCATCCTAACCACACCGTTACCATCATCAAAATAAATGTTTCATTGGCTAGAGTAATTTACAATCATGAGCCATCCTAGCCACACAGGACTTTTCTCATATACTTCTACTTATTTGCAAGTACGTAAGTCAGCCTCGTTCCCAGGCCCGCCCAGCTTTCCTTCGTTGCAGTTACAAAAGATCTGCAGTGTCCCAGGGGTTAAAGTCAAGCCTGATAACACGGAAGTATACGTATTTCCGTAAAAACCGCGTCCAAATTCGAAAATCGCCCCCACCTCACCATAGATGTCATGCCAATACCAATTTCGTCCATGGTTGGGCCGTTACCGTCCATGGTGGAGAGCCTGGATAAATTGATCACTTGCACACTGTAGCAGGCAGCGCCCGGTGTCATGGGGATGAGTTAGTCTCGCAAGCCAGACCCAACCAACCCCAGCGCGGATCGCTTTCAGTATCACGCACGGGAAAGGAAGGGTCTGGTGACTCTCGGTAGGTTTCCTTGTGCTACGTTGCGATTGCCGCGTAGACAATTTGTTTGGCTACAGTCACATAACTTTGGCGAAGTTCGTTACCCACGCTAGCACTAATAGCACCTACTTGAAAGCGATCCGCGCTGGGGTTGGTTGGGTCTGGCTTGCGAGACTATGTAAAGACTATACTTGAGTCTTGACTGGCACCTGTCAATGCGCACGTTAAACATGCTCCACTATCATCAGTTTCCGCATTCTACACACGAGGAACACAGAAAGCCGCGTGCTTGGCACTGATTTTATACATGTACCAACGCGACTCGGACACCGTGCCCATAGAAATTTCCTTGCCATGCAAAACATAGCTCTCTGCATCCACAGAGCGGCCCACAGCTCTCCCAGTGATTTATATTGTCGGGGTAGTTAGCTATATATAGCATAATTTGACAAGTATCTAAACCTCGCAATACCCGTGTTGCTACCAACAGTTATAGCTAAAGGACATGCAGCACGCTGTAGCGTTTGGTGGGGAGTCACTCTACCCTTAGGGACCAATGACCGGGGAGTTATTCAGCCCGGGGAGTCATTCAGCCCGGGGAGTCACTCATCCCTTTGACACCGGAACGAGGCTAATTGCTTGCGGTCACTGCAGTGACAGCAAGCAATGACCGTTTAAGTACACATCATAGGCGTAGGAAGCAAATTTGAAGTGTAGAGGCCATGCTGTGCCGCGCGAAGCTATGCAAAAAAAAATGGGAAGTAATTTCGCCGCGCGTAGCGCGGCGGCGAATTTTTTCAAAGTGTGCACCTTTAGATTGCAAAATACAGCCTTTTTTCAACGGTGTATAATATTCTACCCTCGTTCTCACACCTTACCAACCCTCCAGTACGATATTCAATTTATGTGGAAAACAGATTGTACTGACTTCGTCGTCGTTTCCAGGGCAAGAGACCGCCCGGCTAGCTTTCGTCGCTTGTAGTATAGTCTCTTTGAAATCTGCATTAGCTTCGTACCGAGCCATCTCATTGCCAAGATTTTGATCACCTTATAGTGTACTTTAATCGGAAATGTGCGCTGCATATGAGACTGATGCAACGAAGAGGCTGCTTGACCTTAGCCTCGCTCCCAGAGAACGACTCCAGGCTATGAATATTAATTTACGGCCTAAAAAGTGTAGCGGCCAAAGCCGCTACGGCCGCTACGGTTCCTACGCCACTGCACATACACTGATGTCTTGTTGTATGTATGCAGTGTGTATGCACTACCGATACATATCGAAATTTCAAGTCTAGCACATCAAACAAATTTTATCATACCACTTCATAGTATCAAGAAAATTTTAATCCGTGCAAGTACTACTATACGGCAGTGTAATGGCTAATCACTGCAAGTGCCACGATTTTGGTGCCGTAAGCTGCGATGTTCCCTCGACTGAGTGACAATCGTCAGAAATTCCGCAATTAATTAATTTCTGTGTGGGAGGAGTAGGTTGCGGAATACCAATCCATACTTGGAGAACTCTTATTCTGATCGGCAAGGGATTGATTGTTGACGCTAGGATTCAGACACTAACAGAGCTACCAATAAGGTGAATAAGTCCCAGTCATTGATTAGTTAGCTAGATCTGCATGATTATCTATGATCTGTTAATATTTAGCTAATATGCGTCAGCGATACCAGTAAGCAGTAATTATGAAGTCAGGCGTTTCTTTACATACCCGGTAACACACTGCTGATCAACAGTGTACATGTGATTCAGTATATTCAACTGTAGTACTATAGTATAGATCTAACAGTCATCCAAAGTTACATGCAGACCGATGTTTTTCAGTTTTACAGCAACGAGCTGATCATTGGGCACATCATACTACGTTGATAAGTCACTGAGTCAAATCTGTTCGTGTCACGGAGTTGAAAATCATGGGGATTGACCTTGCCACATGGCGGGCTCGAATTGGGCTCAACTACTACCACAGTAGACCAGGTGGAGAAGCAGTGGTGGTCGGCTGTACCAGCCTGGGGTGGCCAGCTGGGGGGTGGGGGAGGTCATGAGCGACACATCCCTGGTGCTCAAGTGCTGCATAACAGTTGTTGCTCTGTCACTGATACTGCAGTATGTAGTCCATTCCTGGTCCAAGCTGAGGGGGAGGGGTGGGGGTGGTAAGGTGCACTGCCACTGGCAGGGGACCACTTCTCAAGTGAGGGGTACAGTGGATCGTGGGTGGATGATGCTGCTCAGGGCCGTTGTGGTGATGATACCTCTACTGCTGGGGATGTGGAAACAAACCCAGGACCTGGAGGTAAGTATTGCTCAGGGGAGGAGGAGGTGGTGCAACAAGGTGTTATCAATTACACTGTACAATTTAATTGCACCAAGGTGTGGGTTATCACAGCTTCAGCACCATTGTTCCTCAATATGCCATATTCTAGCCTCGTTCCCAGGCCTTCCCACCATGTTATTGATCAAAAATTGGACAGTGGGAAGGCCTGAGAACAAGGCTACCATATTCTGAATGTAGTTTATCAACTGCTTCAGATTTCCGTCAGCCATTGTGCTCAATGTAACAATTTTGTAGTGAACTAGAAGGTGCCATTGTTCTATATCTACCATATTCTGAATTGTACTGTATCAACTGTTCCAACTAGGACAGGTGTTTTTACATTCCAACAAAGAGTTTGTCACATGACAAACAGCATCAGTGTGTTTAGTGTAACAACTTTGTAGACGCTTCTGTATCTGAACTTACTGTACTGTACCCCCACAACTGCTGTAGTATATGGAGATACTATACATGGTGGTAACTGTGGAGTCCCTCTGTCTGATATGGTATTATTATTGACAGGACTCATAACCTGGGTGGACTAACCCACCTGACATCACAAATATTGGCTGGGAGGTTTAGCCGTGGGTAATTGTAACAAAAGAGTTTGTCTGCCTTGATGTTAAGGTACATATGGTTTTGGGGGACTGAGGCAACAATGTGTGTTTTCAGATGTGAGAGTGTTTAACCTGAATGAATCATCTTAGTCTTCTACTGGATGAATGCTACAGATATCTTCAAGGTATCAATGAGTCTGTGGAAAGATACTTCAGCCCTTATAATCTCCTGAGTACCACTGTTGGTATGGGGAAAGCTGCCAAACTTACCTACCAGTGTCTTGCACCCAATTTCCATCAATCATCATCAACCCTTGTCATTATGGTATGCCCCCCTTCTTGTTACTCTGCCACGCTGTACTGTTCCTAAAAGGATCCAGATCAAAAAACTGTACAGCAAAGGATCCAGATCAATAAAAAGGGCTGTATTCTTCACTTCGATACTCCTCTCAACTTGTGGCACATGAGGATCATGTTCCTTGAACATTGCATATTATCATATACGATTTTATGTTTCTTTCCTAGTGCACTGTGACTGCATTTTCACACTAAACCACACTTGTTCTTGCAACTTCACCTCTTCGTGGACAGGCATCTATATTACTATAGATGCCTGTGCAATATATATATATATTGCACGGGCACATATATGATATATACTACAGTGTAAAATACCAAACATTGTGAGACTGGTACAGTTTGCCAAACACCTTCTTCAGGTTACACTGAATGGTGTATGTTTGCAGCTTCAGAAATCACAAAAGTTTCAAAGTCCTGCCAACCTTGTAATGATAGGTATTCACAAGCTGCAAGTCATCCAACACATATCAGATTGCATGCCAATTGGTAATTGAGTACCTGCAGATTTTTTTTTGGCATGGCTACACATTATTAGTAAAAGGCATCTTCATCATTACAACTGAGTGAGTAAGTCAATCAGCTAAATGCTACACAATGCATTCTAATTGGTTCAAATTTATCAAATTGCTACTTCAGGTACAAGTGTGTACAGTATATGAAACTAATAAATAAATGTGGTTAAAGTAGTTCACATACGTGACAGTGCATTAGGACATATAAAGTATGCAGGCAATAAAAGATATGCATGCCTTTTACCACAGAACCAAGTCTGAGGGTCCTGCTCATTGAACTTCACTCAGTTTGTGCCAACTGGTACAACATTGGACTGGAATTGGGTATCCCATATACCACACTGGATTGTTTCAACCAAAATGACAGAGATCAATTGGTTTTACTGTGGGAAGTGATGAAGCATTGGTTAAAAACAGTTGTTGAGCCACGGCCTACTTGGGAAACCATTGTCACTGCCTTGAGGTCACCTTTAGTAAATGAGAAGGATGTTGCTAAGCAACTGGAGTCTAAGTATTGTGCACCAGTACGACAGGAGTCCAGTTCCTTCATCAAGATGGAGAAGAGCGAAGGTATATAGCTTATCTAGTTTCCATGACTTCATCAAGAAAACACTAGATTTAACATCACCCGAAAGGCCAGCCAGAGTAGTGTTTTGTACAGCTAGCTACTAAGCATTTATAATTCCAGGTATTATGAATACATAATTATCTTACTATTATGTGTACCTTCTGCAGCTAGTCATAAGAAGATTACTGCCAGCTCTACTGAAAGCCAGTTTAAAGATCAGCAATGTCACACTTGTTCTACTCAAGATTCACAAGGCCCTACTACAGATAGTGCAGTAAGACACAGTGGCAGTACCATCTCCCCAACAGATGACAACATTGAACCAGTGCGAAAGAAACCACGATGTGATATTAAAACCGAACCTGATGGAGGCAGTGCCAGCCCCCCTCCAACTGAGGGATCTTACAAGACACCATTTGGGTGTGGGTGTGGCAAATGCACATTCTTTAGCTTCACAGAGAGGGGCTGTCCAACACCTATCCCCTCAGCAAGCTCTTTTCCCTACCTTGACCTCAGTGGACTCACCCGTGAGCAGCAAGAGGATCTCAGGGGAAAGCTTCAGTTTGAGTCTCAACAGTTAATACTGCGATTTCAGGAGCTAGTTTCAGCAACAATCAAGTCTCTAATTAAAAGAAATGTATCACGAGATGAGTTGGTGACACATGTCATGGCTTTGGGAGCATTTAAGCCTGTGTTCAAGGAGCCACAAGTGCCAGCATTTCACCATTGCTTCAAAGAACTAAAAGCTGCGGACACAATTCCAAAAGTTTTCCTGGTTCTTAATGACTACTTTTCCTTCTTCAACTACCACATTCTGGAGCACATCATCAAAGAACTTGGCACAGAAGAAGACAAAACTGAGCTACAGAGATACAAGGAACATTTTAATCAGTACGCAACGAGAAGGATCTTTAAATGCCTGCCAGAGTTCGGACCAATAAGTGAAGCTAATCATGTCAATATCTTAGTGAAGCTGGACTCCCAGTACGATGAATACACTGTTACAGAGATTAAGCTGTTTTATTATAAACTTAGTGAAATCCTAAATGTTTCATCCCAAGGTATTCTGCGTCTTTGTCGAGTAGATAAAGGCTGTTTTCAGTTGATGTTTCAGGTACCCACATTTGCGCAGCAGATGATGTTTCCATTGTCTAAAGAACAAGAGAAGGCTCTGGCAGCCATGGGTGTTATCAAGCTCACGTGTGGGGAGTATTAATTCCTGGTAAAGTTGTTGATGTTTCTATTTGTCTACTGTAAGTTGTGGAATGAGGCTGTTGTTGTGTACCTGATGTGGTGATTATAGAAATGTGTGTGTGTGGCTCTAGTAATGTCAATTTTACGTAATCATTGTCACAGTGTATCTGCAAATTAATGTGGGTATTGAGTTAGTAACACGGACATCCCTGTAAGTCTACTTGTTATATTTTTTACACGGCATGCCAATATGGTTTGATTGTATTTACATTGTTGATAATAAATTTATGTACTTTTTGTGTTTCCGTACAGAACAATGAGCCGTCACAAGCAGGAGTTGGTACGTGGTGCATTCTAGTCTGCATTCTATAGGCTCTGCATTGCAACTAAATCTCACAATCTGTATCGATCATAGTTGGCCATTCTAGGCTCTATCATAAGGAATAATTATTAGCCTACCATTCTAATTTCTTCACAGAAAAGAAACATCAGTATGATCCTGATGATGATTCTGGCATGGGTCCCAGCACATTCACTGACACAAAGAGCACTACATTTTCTGAAGTAAGCAATCACCCCCCCCCCCAGTATATGTATACTGTTGTGTGGCTACTCTGCATATACGTACCTTCCTCTTCTGCACTAGGATCGTCTGGACAAAGAATTGAAGGAATTGGACTATGAACTGAAAGTGCAGGGACTTATAGAAACAGCATCGTCCAACAAGGCTGATATTGGTTCAGAGCTCCACTGGGTAGCAGCAGTTGGACAGTTAGAAGATGTCAAGCATCTTGTTGAGAAGAAGCAGTGCAACCCAATGCAGAAAAATCACACTGGCTCCACTGCCCTTCACATGGCAGCAATCACTGGAAATGTGGATGTTTTCAAATATTTCATAACTGAGAGTAACTGCAACCCAGCATGTCCAGGCCCTCTTGGATTAACACCTCTTCATTTTGCTAGTGAACAAGGACATCTCGGTATAGTCCAGTTTCTGGTTATTGAACAGCAGATGGAACCACTGTGTGAGGATGAATTCAGAAACACTCCACTGCATAGAGCCTGTGCAGGTGTGGGCCATCAGGCAGTAGTTGAATTTCTTACCACAGAAATTAAGTATCTTCCTATAAGCAAACTCATGAGTGAACTCCAAAACAAATGGGGTGACACCCCTCTTCACAGTGCAGTAGTACATGGTCACCTGGACATACTACAATACTTCATCTCTGAAAAGAATTGTGACCCAAACATTCCAGCTCAGTATTGTAGAACTCCTCTTCATTATGCTGCTGAGCATGGCCACCTTCACATAGTCAAGTATTTGATTGATGAGCAAGGCTGTAATCCATCATGTTTGGGTGAATGCAAGTACACTCCACTTCACTGTGCTACCCAGGAAGGTCACATGGATGTTGTGAAGTTTCTTACTGTGGAGAAGCACTGTGACCCAATGTGTAGAGATTCTGAACAGAACACTCCTCTTCACTTGGCAGCGAATAGTGGCCACACAAAGGTAGTTAAGTTCCTCACTGTTGAGATGAACTGTGACCCAACAATTGGAAATATTTTTAACCACAATGCTTTGCATGTAGGAGTTCAAAATGGGCATTTAGACGTAATCTAATACTTCATCTCTGATCTGAACTGTAACCCTAACATTCCAGGAGGTAAGTATGGTAGAACTCCTCTTCACTGTGCTGCTGAGTGTGGTCACCTGCACATTGTCAAGTATTTGATTGATAAACAAGGCTGTGATTCATTATGTTTAAATGACCTGAAACAAACTCCACTTCACTGTGCTGCCATGAAGGGACGCATGGACATTGTGAAGTTCCTTATCATAGAGAAGCACTGTAATCCAATGTATAGAGATTCCCAACATAGTACAGCTCTTCACTGGGCAGTATACAGTGGTCACATTGAAGTAGTTAAGTTTCTTACTCTTAAAAAGAACAGCGGCCTGACAAGTACAAATGTTCACGATGCCACTGCTCTACAGAACTGTGACCCAAATATTCCAGGTCAGCATGGTGGAACTCCTCTTCACTATGCTGCTGAGTTTGGCCATCTACACATTGTCAAGTATTTGATTGATGAGCAAGGTTGTAATCCATCATGTTTAAATGACTTGAAACAAACTCCACTTTACTGTGCTGCCAAGAAGGGACACATGGACATTGTGAACTTCTTTACTGTGGAAAAACACTGTGACCCAATGTGTAGAGATTCCAAACAGAATACTCCTCTCCATAGGGCAGCACAGAATGGTCATATAGAAGTAGTTAAGTTTCTCACTGTTGAACTGCACTGTGATCCAACAAGTAGAAATTCTAACGGTGACACTGCTCTACACATTGCAGTAGTGAATGGGCATTTGGACATAGTCCAATTTTTCATCTCAGATTGGAAATGTGACCAAAACCTTCCAGGTCAATGTGGTAGAAATATTCTTCACTATGCTGCTGAATTTGGTCATCTGCACATATTCAAGTATTTGAATGATCAGCAAGGTTGCAATCCATCATGTCTCGATGAAAACAAGCACACTCCACTTCACTGTGCTGCCACGAGAGGACACGTGGACATTGTAAAGTTTCTTACTGTGGAGAAGCACTGTAACCCAATGAGTAGAGATTCCAAACAGGATACTCCTCTTCATAAGGCAGCACAGAATGGTCACGTACAAGTAGTTAAGTTTCTCACTGTTGAAATGCACTGTGATCCATCAAGTAGAAATGCTTACAATGACATGGCTCTACATCTAGCAGTAGCAAATGGGCATATGGACATAATCCAGTTCTTCATCTCAGATCGGGACTGTGACCCCAACATTCCAGGAGGTCAGTATGGTAAAACTCCTCTTCACCGTGCTGCTGAGTGTGGTCATCTGCATGTAGTCAAGTATTTGATTGATGAGCTAGGTTGCAATCCATCATGTTTGGATGAAGACAAGTATACTCCACTTCATTGTGCAGCTATAAATGGGTATGTGAATATTGTGAAGTTTCTTACTATGGAGAAACACTGTGACCCAATGTGTAGAGATTCAGAACAGAATACTCCTCTTCATAAGACAGTACATAATGGTCACATGGAAGTAGTTAAGTTCCTCTCTCTTGAAATGAACTGTGAACCAAGAATTAGAAATGCTAACAGTGACAATGCTCTACATGTAGCAATAATGAATGGACATATGGACATAATCCAATTCTTCATCTCTGATCTGAACTGTAACCCAAACATTCCAGGAGGTCAGTATGGTAAAACACCTCTTCACTATGCTGCTGAGTTCGGCTATTTGCACATAGTCAAGTATTTTACTGACAAGCAAGGCTGCAATCTATTATGTTTAGATGAATTCAATTACACTCCACTTCACTATGCTGCTATAAGAGGGCACATGCATATTGTGAAGTTTTTTACTGTGGAGAAACACTGTGATCCAACATGTGGAGATGTCAAGCTAAACACTCCTCTACATATGGCGGCAATAAACGATCGTAAAGACATAGTTAAGTTTCTAACTCTTGAGATGCATTGTGACCCAATGTCCAGAAACATAAAAGGCAATACTGCTCTTCACTTTGCAGCACTGTTTGGTCGCTTAGAGATAGTTAAGTTTCTTGTTGAGGAGTTGAAGTGTCCTCCAGACATCCAAGGAGCACTTAACATGACCCCACTCCAACTAGCTCTATGCGAAAAACACATTGATGTTGCTCAATATCTACAGAAGCACAGTGCAATATACACTGCTATAGCTATGATGAAACAGCTTGGACTCCTGAAATAGCCAGTGTGTGTATACTGTATACCTCATTCCAGCTTTCTGTGTGTAGTTTATCTAGTGATTTAGACAAATTTGATGGGTGTTTCCATGGAATTTACCTGCTTTAGCAGCAAGTTAATAGCATTGTTTGCTTACTTACCCCATGTTTATGTATGGCTCATCAATTCACTAAAACCTTGCATGTGTCCCATGTCATCTACCATGTACACTCACTGAGTCAGTCAAGTCATCAATCCATGTCACTATTTATTCCTATTTATTCCTGTGTATCTGTGCTATTGGTCATTACAGCTGAAGAAGGTGCACGGACCGAAACGTTCTGTAGCAATTGTTGTCAATCTGCTACGACAAGAATAAACTCTCCAAGTTACCCTTAGAGAAGAGTCCTGTATTATGCCAGCATGATGCTGAGGTTTATAGTGTACCAATAATTATGCTGGCATGATATTCTCATTCTTAACACCGAGGTCTATATAGTTCAACTTAGTGCCAGAGATTGCTCTGAGTGACCACCTGCAGGGAAAGAGCAAGGGCATGTATGGAATGGGAAACTGATCCTAGGGTGAAACGATGATTACTGAGTACCTGAGATCTTTTATTTGAAGCTTTCATCTCTGACATCAAAGAACAATGCAGCAACAGCTCCTCTGTACCAGGACATTAATAGTAATCTTGTTTTGGAGTACCTCTGTAACAAATGTTAGAGTATCTAGTCCACTATGATTACCCAGCTGTTGTGGGTGAATGTTTTAGTAATGTGGGGTAGCTGTATGCATGGACCTTGGTCTCCACACAGCACTTATACTGTATAGTTGAAAATCCAAAGACAGTAGGTAAATGCAATAGCTAGCTAATCTGCTGGCTAGACAGACACTTGCAATTACAAATTCATAGTTGAATTATTCATTACTTGGGTATTTGATTTTTCTGATGGGTGGGGCAGCTTGCCAGAATATGGGTGTTGTTCTGTTGAAGTAACCAAAGCTAAGGTTTTCTGCTTCTTAACTCATGAGTTCTAACGTGAAAATTCAAGTCTGTATTGAAGTAAGTTTATTTGACACTATAGTGCTTACAGCAAGACTTGTAAATAAGGTAAACTATGTCACCGAAGTAGCCATTGTGTGAGAAATTAATCAAAAGCATTTCTATAGTGACACACTGGTATTACAAAAATGTCTGGCCAATACTGAGAAAAAAGTATTGGTATGTAATGTATATACAAAAACAGTAGGTAAGTGGGAATTGACTTAAACTAGTCTTGTATGCTCATTACAGACACCTCCAATATGTGCAGCTGTCTATTGTCTCTTAGTGTCATTGTTAGTAAATATGTACATGTCTTGGGATAGAAGTATAGTATGGAAAATGCAAGTCAGAAGACTGAGAACTGTAATAACATTTGTGGTCGAAGTTTAAGTTACTGAACATACCTGCATCTTATGTAAGTGACTGCTGCTTCAGAGGCCAAGAGAAGACCTCTAAATGAAGAAGAGGGAGGACCTATTCATGCATGCTGTTTGGTGAAAGTCAGCACCTAGCTTAATTTCATGATCCTCTGAATGTTTTTGCAGTCTGCTAATGTCAGTGGCCTGCTACAAATACTGGAGTTATTCATAAATTGGACCAATGACTTGGGGGTAGAGTAGTTTGCCAGAACACAAGTGGTTGCTCTGTATCAATAACTGAAGGAGGAATATAGTAAATTTTACAGTCTGAATGTTTTGCTTATTAATTTTCTGCTTACTGAAAAGCTCGACAGTAGCTAGCATAGTGAGTTGTAGAATAATCCATTAACTTTTTATTGTGTATATAGTGTAGTTAGCCATTGCAAATATTCAAAATTCAGCACATGCCAGTTAGCTAGCTATATATATATATATATATATCACTGCAAAAACAAAGTTGTTATGTTAGCAAAGTATTTGGTTGCTACAGTTCGCGATTATACTTACTATGCTAATTTTATGAATGCAGAGCTGGAAACGAATTCATGCAGTGGGAGCTGATACTTGAATAAACTTTAGTGCCTCCCACAAAATGTTTTACAAGCACTGCATGAATTCTTTGAATTAGCATAGGAAGGTAGTCACGCAATTACAACAATTTTGTTTATACAACGTACTACTACTATATAGGTGGACTGTTATTCTACCAGTCAATGTGCAAAAAAACCTGTGAAGCATGGAGAGCAAGCCATGCCTGTGCATGGCTGGCACCAACAACTACACGGTCATTTAGTTTGACACTGGCACGACCACCCAGAAGTGGCGTAGCGGAAATAAAAAAAATATGTGGAAGGTTTTATTTGCATACGGAAGTCGTACGTTGACGCTGGAAGGACCTGAGAGTAGCGAGTCCAAATGATATTCATAACAGTGAAAAATTGCGTAACCCTTTTTGGAGCGGAAGTGCTATATTGAATGCGGCAGCGTTGTATGTGTCTTACAAAAACCCGCACCCACAGTCGAAATTTCGGCCAATAGCCTTGCAACGCACATCAAATTGAAGCGCTTTCGTTCTTCTTTTCAATTCTGCTGGTAAGAACAATCATTTTTTTAAAATTCTACCCTTTTTTTGGTGTTTTAGCCGCTTTTTACAAATTTCACTGGACTTCTAAGGTATATGCAACTTTTACCATGGGAAATAGGTTTCTTAAGGTGCAGATATCAATTTTTTGGGTTGTATTTGCCGTCAAAACAGTCACACTACTGTGGCAACCAGCAAAAGCTCAGGACATTGCAACGAGTGTCACTCCAGTACAGTCATTTTCTGCTGAAACTTACTTTATTCCCATTAGGATTACCAAAGGACCTCAGCTGATCTCAGAAATAAACATTCCACTCCTGATACCTGAGTGGTGGAGGCTGTGTGGGCTAGCCTCGTTCCCAGGCCCTCGCCCAGCTTCCCGTCGCTTGCAGTACGAGGGGAAGCTCGGCGAGGGCCTGGGAGGAGCTATAGCTCTTCCTATAATACGCGAAGCATTTGAGTCATGAGTGTTTCCTTGGGAATCTGCGTGGAAGATTTTGCTCGTCATAAAATGACAAAGCGGTCGATCTAGAGCTCACCTGGGCGTATCCACTGAACGACTTTTGTTCCAAAGAAACAAGAGCTGTCCTTTTACTAACAGCCTCTATGGCAACCTCCTCTGCAGAGCTGTGCCAATCATAACTGTAGCCAACTTAGCTTGTATCACACCCCCAATTATCTGTGGGGTGTTAGATACAAATGCATGTTAGTCAGTGTACAAGACCCTTCCGATCTGAGTAGGGGCTGGCCACACTGAGTATGACCACTGGGGTGGGAGCCCACCCAATGGCAACCTGATGATATTCATCTTAGATGAATCTCAGAAGAAAGTGATTATGTATCTACTCATTCAGTTCACAGTTGCTCTTGCTCAGACTATGCAAGCTTTCATAGGTTGAAAATGTGTGGTGGACTTCAGTACCCCTCTGTAGTCTTGCATGCCCAGACCCTACCCAGAGGAACAGTCTGGTATTCTGACTAATACGGATTTGTATTGCACAGTCAGCACGTTGACAGTTAACTAAGTACTTACGAACTGCTACCACTTTTGATCATAGCTTTCAAACTAGTGCAGTACAAGGTGCGAAGCTATTCCAAACTGGAGGGAGAGCTGAAACCATGTGTGGAGAGAGAGGATAAATTTATACCAATCTTCCCAGCTGATGCAATTATATTTGAATTTATCACCTGTTAAGCATCAATTGATGATGTCATAACTCAGTTCTCAGCTATAACAGTAACCTGAAAACTTCAGTGCACCACAAACAGTGTCACTTTAACAGCAAATGAAACAAACTCCTCATGGAATAGCAGGCTAGTACATACACTACATGACAGCATGTAGCTAGCTACCTAAAAACTACAAAGGATCTAATACGGGTAACATATGAGCAGTGCACTGCAGGAGGTGATAGAAGTATGAAAACAAGAAGGAGGAAGATGATACTAAAAGCAATCCGCGGTTGGTTGGGTCTGCCTTGCAAGACTAGGTTGCCCCAACACTCACAGCTCCTAGCCTCATTCTCAGGCCACTCCCAGATTTTACCTCAAGTCTGGGAGTGGCCTGGGAACAAGGCTACACAGCTCCCACACCACAACTTTGTCCCCCCTCATAACATAATCTCCGAGCATAAAGCTTATGAACCGCTATGTGAGAAGGAGTGTCAGACTAGCGTACCCATCCTGTGTTGAATCACACTTGGATTTTAACTTACTCAAGTTAGTAATAGCCTTAACGGATTAGATGCGAACATACAGCTTACCTAACAAGGTGCATTTGCAGAGCACCGAATTCGACGGAAGACAGGATCAACTAATGTACGGTAATTTGACGCTCTTTCGCAGCGCTCATAAACTCCTGGTATCTATATGAACCCTGATTAACTTCCATTATACGCTTCACAGTAGCTGGATGATTATCAAAGTGTACATACAAAAAGGGAATTTCATCCTAAATGACTGGTGGGTATTCTAGGCTCAGGCTGAATTCAGGCAACTTGTCTGTTCTATTTCTCCAGTAACAAGCTGATTATGGGGATTGATCTTGCCACCTGGCAGGCTCGAATTGGACTCAACTACAACCACATGTGTCACCCCCTCCAGACCAGGTGGAGAAGCAGTGGTGGTCAGCTGTACCAGCCTGGGGTGGCCAGATGGGGAGTAGGGGAGGTCATGAATGACACACCCCTGGTACTCAAGGGCTGCAATACTGTCATTGCTTTGTCACCGATACTACAATATATAGTCTGTTCCTGGCCTAAGCTAATGGGGAAGGGTAGGGGTGGCAAGGTATGCTGCCGCTGGCAGAGGGGCACTTCTCAAGTGAGGCGGACAGTGGATGGTGGGGGGACCCTACCCCTCAGAGCCATTGTGGTGGTAATTTTTCTGCTACTGGTGATATCAGGGGATGTGGAGCTAAACCCAGGACCTGAGGGTAAATCTTGCCTGGAGAAGGATAGTTGATGTATCGTGGTAAATTATTCTGTACAAATTTCAGGGGATGTAAACAAACCAAGGATCTAGAGGTAGCCTTTTGGGGAGGGGGATGAAGAAGGAGATTCAGGAAGGCATTATGTGATGCAATTAAGATAATTATTTGTACAAAAAAGATGTTTGTTGTTTTTTCATTACATACACAGAGCCAAGTCTGAAAGCATTGCTTGATGAACTTCATCCAGTCCGTGCCAGCTGGTTCAAGATTGGACTACAGTTGGACATCCCATACACTGACCTAAACTGCTTCAAGAAAATGCATTCTGACCCCACGGATTCATTGTGTGAAATGCTGATGCAATGGCTAAAAACAACACCCCCTACCTGGGAAGCAGTTGTTAGTGCTTTAAAGTCACCAGTAGTAGCTGAGGAGAATGTTGCTGCACAGCTACAGTCAAAGTATTGTCAACCAGTAATAGGTGAGTTCAAGATTATAAAGTTTCCCTTAAAATGAATTGACTTTAAGGGGTTCTGTAGGGTTAGTTCTTCAAAATCCATGTTATGGACTTCTTGTTTCATTTTCTTTACAACAGAAATCGATGATGAGACTACTGCCAGCTCTATTGAAACCCAATTGCAATTCCAAGATCAAAATACACCATCTAATGCTGGTTTTGCACCAGGTTCAGAAAGCTTTACCACCATTGAAGCAAGACACAGTAACAGTACCAGTCCCCCTCCAATTGCAAGTGAGGGATCTCAGAAGCCACCATTTGGCTGTGGGTGTGGCAAGTGCACATTTTTCAGCTTCATAGAGAGGGGATGTCCAACACCCATCCCCTCAGCAAGCTCCTTCCCCTACCTTGACCTCAGTGGACTCACCAATGAGCAGCAAGAGGAACTCAGGGGAAGACTTCAGTTTGAGTCACACCAGATAATGATACAATTCCAGAAGCTAGTGTCAGCAACGATCAAGTCATTCATTCAACAAAACATATCACAAGAAAAGTTGTTGTCTCATGTCATGACTCTAGGAGCATTTGGCCCTGTGTTCAAGGAGCCACTAGTGCCGGTGTTATGCCATCGCTTCAAAGAACTGAAGGCTGCAGATACAATCTATGGAATGTTTCTTGTTCTTAATGACTACTTTTCTTTCTTCAACTATCAGCTCATTGAGCACATGATCAAAGAACTTGGCACAGACGAAGATAAAGCTAGACTACAGAGATACGAGAAGCATTTTAATGAATATGCGATGCGAAAGATCTTCGAATGCCCACCCGAATTTGGACCAGTTAGCGATGTTGACCATGCTGATATCTTTGTAAAAGTGGACTCACAGTATGAGAACTACACTGTTGCAGAGATTGTGGGATTCCGTCAAAAATTATGTGAAATACTACGTGTTTCATCTCAAGGCATTCTGCGTCTCTGTCGAATAGATAGAGGTTGTTTTCAGCTGATGTTCGAGGTGCCCTCATTTGTACAGGAGGAGATATTCCCACTATTCAGAGAACAAGAGAAGGCTCTGGCAACCATGAGTGTTATCAGACTCACATGTGGGGAATACCAGTTTCTGGTAAAAGTTGTTTGTGTTTCTAATTGTCACTGTATTGTTAACATGTTTACTGTTACAAAGCATCGCTGCATTTGAAGTGCTATATCACTAAACCTTTGTTTAAGGTAGGAAAACCTTGCATCACTGATCAGGCGGATTCTGACTCATGAATAATTAAGGATCAGGTGGCCATGATGGAGCTATTGAAATTCATTGCTTTGTTTACATTTTCCAATGGCGGCAACCAGTATCAACAAGGGGGGTATGTCCCTTTGATGTGGCCCTTTGTAGTGGCCTGGCGGCACTTTGATGTGGCATGGTTGAGCTTTGAAGAAATCCTCCAATACCTAAAAATAAACAACAACACTAGAGATATTTTCTAGCTTGTTGAATGTGACGCGTTGACCAGTTGTGTGTGTAAAGCTTGCTGGAATGTTTGTGAGTGTGCTGGAAAGGCAGAGAGCCATCCTGGAAGACTGGTGTCATCACACAGTTGTCTGGCAAAGGTACTGTAGAAAGGTTAACTTTTTGGGCTTGTAGGCCCCACCCATTTTTGTACTAGTGGGAATGTGTGTAACTTGGCTCCATTCTAGGGGTAGGTAGTAGGTTTGTGGACATAACTGCCTGGCCTAGCGAGTGAGCAGGAAAAAAGCATATCTGATACCTAGTTTTGTAGGGGATAAGTTGAAACTGGGCTCAAAGTGAGGATGTTCCTTGGCATTACCAGTTAGAGAGAGCAGTTATGTATTTCATGTACACATTTGCCCATTTATCCGTCCACATGATTCAGAGATTTGTGATTCAAGGTAGAACTCATGTGCTATGTAGAGAAGTCAGGTATTGAACATCTACATGGTGCATATGGTGTACGTAGTGGAAGAAAGCATGGAGGCTATTGTAGAATACATAATTAATGGGGAAATATGTTGTTAGTAAGCTGTTCCTTTTTTCTTACAGAACGATGAGCCATCACAAACAGGAGTTGGTATGTACATTCCATATTGTATTGTAATATTATAACAATACCCTGCCTAGCTTAACTTTTCATTTATGCTTTGCTATTTCACAGAGAGGGAACACCAGCATGATTCTGATCATGATTCTGGCATGGGTCCCAGCACATTTACTGACACAAAGAGCACTACCTTCTCTGAGGTAAGCTATACTACTTCCTCCAGTACAGGTTGTGCTATGTGGCCACTCCTTCCCTTGTCAGTCTACATTGCTACTATACATATACTTCCTCTTCTACACTAGGATCGTCTGGACAAAGAGCTGAACGAGTTGGACTATGAACTGAGAGTGCAGGGTCTTGTAGAAACGACATCCTCCTACATATCTGGAAGTGGTTTAGAACTCTACCGTGCAGTAGCAGTGGGACAGTTAGAGCATGTCAGATTTCTTGTGGAGAAGAAGCACTGCAACCCAATGCAAAGAGATCAGCATGACAATGCTGCCCTTCATGTGGCTGCAGTTTTTGGAAAAGTTGATGTGTTTGAGTACTTCATCACTGAGAGCAACTGCAACCCAGCATGTCCAGGCTCACTTGGCTTAACACCCCTTCATTTAGCTAGTGAACAAGGCCATTTTGAGATGGTCAAGTATCTGGTTACTGAACAACAGATGGAACCACTGTGTGAAGATGAGTATGGAAATACTCCACTGCATAGAGCTTGTGCAGGTGGACATCAGGCAGTTGTTGAGTTTCTTACTTCAGAACTTAAAACTTATACTCCAATCACAGAACTTATGAGTGACCTCAAAAACAAATGGAACAGCACACCTCTTCACAGTGCAGTAGTAAATGGTCACTTGAACATACTCAAATATTTTATCTCTGATCAAAGATGTGGCCCAAACATTCCAGGTCAGCATGGTGGAACTCTTCTTCACTACGCAGCTGAGTTTGGCCATCTGCACATACTGAAGTATCTTACTGATAAGCAAGGCTGCAATCCATCATGTTTAGATGGTAGGAAATACACTCCACTTCACTCTGCTGCCATAAAAGGGCATATGAACACTGTGAAGTTCCTTACTGTGGCGAAACACTGTAACCCTTTTTGTGCAAATTCTGATGGGGACACTACCTTGCACAAGACAGCACAGCATGGGCATTTGGACATACTTAAATTCTTCATCTCTAGTCAGAACTGTGACCCAAGTGTTCCAGGTCAGCATGGTAGAACTCTTCTTCACTGTGCTGCCCAGTGTGGTCATCTGCACATAGTCAAGTATTTGATCAATGACCAAGGCTGTAATCCATCATGTTTGGCAGAAGGCAAGTGCACTCCACTTCACTATGCTGCCGGGAATGGACACATAAACATTGTGATGTTTCTTACTATGGAAAAACATTGTGATCCACTGTGTAGAAACTCTGAACAGGATACTCCTCTTCACTGGGCATCACAAAGTGGTGATATAGACATTGTCAAGTTTCTCACTGTTGAAATGCACTGTGACCCAAAATGTAGAAATGCTTACAGCCACACTGCTCTACATCTGGCAGTAAAGAATGGGTATTTGGATGTACTCCAATTCTTCATCTTTGATCAAAAATGTGACGCAAATATTCCAGGTCAGCGTGGTGGAACTCTTCTTCATTGTGCAGCTGAATGTGGTCATCTGCACATAGTCAAGCATTTGATTGATGAGCAAGGCTGCAATCCATCATGTTTGGATGAAAACAAGTACACTCCACTTCACTGTGCTGCCATGGAGGGACACCTTGACATTGTGAAGTTTCTTACTGTGGAGAAACACTGTGACCCAATGTGTAGAGATTGGAATAGTAACATTCCTCTTCACTTGGCAGCACAAAGTGGTCATATGGAAACAGTTATCTTTCTCACCATTGAGATGCACTGTAACCCAAAATGTAAAAATGCTTACAGTCACTCTGCTCTACATCTGGCAGTAAAGTATGGGTATCTGGACATACTCCAATTCTTCATCTCTGATCAAAACTGTGACCCAAACCTTCCAGGAGGTCAGTATGATAGAACTCCTCTTCACTATGCTGCTGGGTCTGGGCACCTGCACATAGTCAAGTACTTGATTGATGAGCAAGGTTGCAATCCATCATGTTTGAATGATGAAAGAGACACTCCACTTCACTGTGCTGCCATGGAGGGACACCTTGACATTGTGAAGTTCCTTACAGTTGAGAAGCACTGTGACCCAATGTGTAAAGATTCCAAAGGGAACACACCTCTTAACATAGCAGCCACAGAGGGCTACATAGAAGTAGTGAAGTTTCTCCTTCTAGAGATGCACTGTGACCCAACAAGTAGCAATGCTATTGACATCACGGCTGTACATCAAGCAGCAGGAAAAGGACACCTGGACATACTCCAATACTTCATCTCTGATCAGAATTGTGACCCAAATATTCAAGGTCAGGATAGTGGAACTACTCCTCTTCACTTTGCTGCCATTAATGGCCATCTGCACATAGTCAAGTATTTGATTGATGAGCAAGGTTGTAATCCATCATGTTTGGATGAATGCAAGTACACTCCACTTCACCTTGCTGCTGCAAAGGAGCACATGGACATTGTCAAGTTTCTTGCTGTAGAGAAGCACTGTGACCCAATGTCACGTGATGATTGCAACAATACTGCTCTCCATCATGCAGCAGCAGGCAATTGCTTAGAGGTAGTTAAGTTTCTCATTGAGGAGCTGAAGTGTCCTCCAGACATCTCTGGACGGCATAACATGACCCCACTTCAAATGGCTATACATAAAAATTGCTGGGAAGTTGCCCATTATCTACAGAAGCACACTGTAGTACCTTACATATATACTGCTATAGCTGTGATGAAACAGCTCAAATTCCTGAAATAACTACTATAGTCTGTATAGCTCTTAACATGTCAACATGGTAATCAAATCTGGTTACAAACTTCATCTTTCTAAAGTACAAAGAGAGAATATTACCTTACAATACTTAGCACACTAGTATCATTGGTTGTCACTGGCAAGTATCATTGATCTGTTTGAAAAGACATGGACACCACAGGAACACCACACCCTTTAGAACTTGCTGGATTAGTTCTCTCAGTCACCAGATATGTCAGAGAACAACTCCAGGGTCATCAGCAGAGCTTCATCTTCTCACCCTGGTTGGGTTCTGTGCTGTGACTGTCAATAACATGTTAACAAAATCTAAGATGGTGCAGTCAGTATGCATGCTGACTGAGGGGTAATGCATGATTATGTACAAACGTGTGGACTTAACGATATCATGCAAAATCCTCTGGTAATATAATCAGTCTTTACACATCTGATTTCTTATTGCATAATTAGCTACATACACATCATGACAGTCAATCTTCTAAACTAAGGATCGTAGCTACATAAGTCATGTGCATTGTCTGGTTTGCAATAGTAAAAGTATGAAGTTTGAAGGCATTGTACAGGTTGTAACAATTGATGTATAATAATTGCATTAAAAATGCAACCGGTATTTGAACCATTTTGGTCTTTGTTTCAGCCATGGTCCACATGTAGCAATGCTGGAGTATGGGCATTCAAACTTGGCATCTGACCTTGAAGAGCAGTGCCCTTTCCATTATCTGTAGTAGATGTTGTTAGCCAGCATGCGGGCTATCTGAAAGGTCATTCATATCAGTGTGTAGTGCATGGGTATATACGTCTATAGACAGATCAGTATTATGTACCATGTGTGATAGCCTGATTGTTCCCAGGACTTCCCTGGGTACCCTAGTTAGTGAGGTGTCCTTATTTCAGGTGGAGAACATCATGTATTTATATAAAGTTGGGACTCGCTCAAGTGTCCTGATTAACCAAGGTGTCCTTATTTCAGGGTGTCTTAAGAGAGGTTCCTCTGTATACCATAGGCGTAGGAATAGGGGGGGCCAGGGGGCCATGGCCCCCCCAACCAAATGCCATGAAACAATGACGTAATCATACTAATATATAGTGCTCGAGCACATGCAGACAGCACAGTCGACACGTGGGTCATTATAAAGTACAGTACTTACTATAGCTCATGACAGACAACGTTAGTAGCAAAGAGTGTGAATCTGATGAAGAGCGAACTGAAGGACCACCTCCTGCTAAGAAGCTCAAGCAAAAAAAACGCAATTTAGTCGTTCCACGGATACAGCTACCACCACAGCTAGTGCTGAGTCACGTGTGAGGGAGGAGCCAACCGCCTCCAGCTCGGCAAATTTTGGTGTATGCATGGCCCCCCCAAAGAAAATTATGTTCCTACGCCTATGTATAGCTATATATTGATTCATGTTGTCAAGTTTAGGTGAACATTCTGATGCTTTATTAAAAGCGTTATACAAGAGTTTGATCTAGGGGAGGTGATGGGGATGTAGAAGCCGGCATAACAGAGATGCGGTCACTGATAACAAGGTTGTTCATTCAATTTCTCTTCACACAGAGAGCAAGCCCAGGCTCAAAGAAGAATGGAACAGAGTAGCTTTCTTTTTCTATGTTGTGAACCCTGTAGTAGGTGACCTTGAATTTACCAGCGGCAAAAACTTATTCTTAATGTTGTTCTGCTTGTTAATTTGCTGTACTTACCCAATTATAAAGTGCATATAGCTTATCACTTTTTTGTATGTCCGATGTCATCCACCCAGTCACATCTCTCTAAGTGTCACCCACTCAGATACTGGACTGTAGTTCCCAGATTCCCACCCAGCTTTTCGTCACTTGTAGCTTAAGAAAAAGGAAAAATAGAAGTGTGGTTTATTGATTTATTCGTGAAATTAACATGACAGAGAGGAAACCACAAGTTATACCTTGCATGTTGTATGAGCAATCAACAATAGCTCAATGCAGATAATTAAAGCAAGTCCATAAAAATCCATGATACTATAGTTGTTCATAAAAGACACGAAATGTCCTCAATTAGCACAATTGGTATGTGTCAGTTCAATGAAGACAGCATGTGTAAATTCACAATCAAGAAACAACCACTACATTGCAATCACTGCAACCACTAACTTGTACTGCAGTAGCGATCTCTGCTTGAACTTGCACATGCCAAATGCGCTGGTTCAGTACATTTTGTAATATACATGTTATGAAACAACCATGATACTAGCTACATCAAATCTAGCCTCGTTCCCAGGCCCGCGCCCAGCTTCCCGTCACTTGCAGTATAGTTTACTGCAAGTGACAGGAAGCTGGGCAAGGGCCTGGGAACGAGGCTACATCAAATCTGCAGTGAACATTAAAGATAATTTTAAACTATTCATGCGCAGAGAAGTAAGTAGTCATGCAGAATAGTAAGAGATAATAAAATACTAAAAAAAATCCTTCAAATAAAAGGGTGATAATAAAACACACATAACAAAACCCTTCAAAAATCAGTATATAATATTCACACTATGTCAGCCAGATGAGCAAACTGATATTTGAACCGTTTTAGTCTTTGTTTCAGCCATGTTCCATACATAATAATGCTGGAGTCAGGAAGTTCAAATTTGGCATCCGACCTTGGCTCAAGGAAGAATGGAATAGAGTAGCATTCTTTTCCTATATCGCGAACTCTGTGATAGGTGGCTTTGAATTTCCCTTTAGTTACTCGAGAGAGGAGATCCCCTACATTTACAACAAGAGAGCCTGGCCGTGGTGCAACACTCATCCAGGTCCCATCATCTCGGAGGATCTCCAGCCCCGGATAATTGAAGGTGACTAGAAGAGTCACAAACACTGTATCAATATGCTCTTCACATGTGAATGTAGATTCATGTGTCAGTTGATACGTAGGGTAGTGCATAATTCGTAAACTGGAAACGGATTTCAGCCAGAATCGTTCCTCAAAAATGTGCTCATCTAGTCCCAATCCAAGTGCAGTCAACCTTAGGAACTCCAATCCAGCGTTTATCATAGCACAGTAGTATGTATACATCAGCTCGCGGAACGGTAAGCTCTCTTCACGTGGCAAGGGGGTGGGCTCATAAAGACAATTTCCTGAATTTCTATCATGGTCATCAACTGGCAATATTTCTCCCATTTCATATTGTTCCCTGAGATGATCCTCAGCTTCATTTATGGGAACGTATCCTCTGTACACTCCTTTGGCGTTAGAGTTCCACTTCTTTGGAGACGCACGCAGTTTCTCATCCAGTGACAGAGAGAAAAACCAGCTGGCTGCCTTGTGGAGGTTTTCCTCAACTTCCTTGTCAAATCCTGGAACATTGTCCAGATAAACAAATCCAACGGTATCCATAGCTTTCGTGAGCTCCTTTGCCGTGGCTAGGCGGTCTGGGCTCGAGAAATTGATGATCGGTAGGCTTTCCATTCTCTGTAGCGTCAGGTCTTAAGTCTTTCGAGCCACGTGGCGCGATTTTCGAATTTGGACGCGGTTTTTACGGAAATACGTATACTTCCGTGATATCAACATTGACTTTAACCCCTGGGCCACTGCAGATCTTTGGCAACTGCACTGAAAGCTGGGCGGGCCCAGCTTTCAAGGGAACGAGGCTGACTTACGTACAGCAACCAGTTGCAAATAAGTAGAGGTATATGAGAAAAGTCATGTGTGGCTAGGATGTTTCATTATTGTAAATTTCTTGATTACTCTAGCCAATGAAACATTCATGTGTGGCTAGGATGATAAATGTTTCATTGGCTAGAGTGATTTTTTGATGATGATAACTGCATAGTTACCGAAAATTTGTAAAATGAAGTATAATAGGCTGTAAAATCTTAAAGACTTTGAGTGTAAAAGATATACATATCTAGAATGTTTGCAGCATTCATGCTTGCATGGACATTCTGACTGGAGATCAATGGATGGGCTCACACAGAGCTACATTTCCAGGCATGTTTGCAGGGCAAAGCTCAAGTGGCAACATATCCACCCCATCATTTTGCTGTATGGCTGTCTCTCTTCTCACTCCACATTGCAGCAAGTCTCTTACAGAAGATGTGGCAGCTCTTCCCATACCCCAGTTGATAGGGCTGGTGGTGTAAAAGTGAATGCCTTACTTCTCTGAATCTCTGGTCATATGGAAATATCTTCTCTTGCTCATGCAAGCTATAGCTAACACTACACACACACAAGGAAAACACAAGCTACTGTAACTTGGACAGAAAGGAAGGGTACCTCTGCGCGCTTTGAACAGTAGCAGATGGCACGCTGGTACGTAGGGTCAACAACTGTTGCATGTTCCCTGCTGGATCTCTAACACAGCAGTACTATCCTTCAGTGCCTGTTTATTAATCACTCCTCCCTGTCTCAATCTCCACTCATGAACACAATGTAGTCTTGGCAACTGCAAATTCATTAGAGAACACTACTGCAAGACTTACCATAAGTTGCAAATTTCATGATTATTATGCTAATAAATTCTTCAGTGTTGCCATATATACTCAGAGCACTGTAGGAGGGTCACAGTAGTCCATCACTGGCATCAAACTTAAATGATACTACTGCGGTACTTTTAGTAGGTATACCAGTACAAATGTTTTGCGCATTCAATTCTTACTAGACATCTCACCAATTATTGAAGCAAGAAGTACAGTTTGATGTTACCGTTCTCTATTTTCAAGTTTGCTGAGATAGGCTGATACACAGTAAGCTATAGCTCTGTCCAGGTGTGTAGCACCAATTCAGAAGAGAATAAGGTAAGCAAGCTACTAAGGGCTGCATTCATTTTAAATGTTGGGTACAATGGCCTGTATTCAATGTTAGGAAATATCACTTGTGAGCATTGGTGAGCTGTCTGTTGAGCTGCATGTTGGGGTAAGTGGGATCTATAATATCTTCAGCTCAGTTTTATCTTATCAGTTTTACATAATTGCCTAGGCTTTAGATAAAATTTTTAGATTCATATCGATCTGCATGCTACTATGGCAGCGTGACACACCTTTTCCAAACCATTCATTAGTATTGTGTCCATATTGCATGCATCTACCTTTAGGAAATTACCAATGAGATTGTGACTCAACAAAGTTCAAGCCTTATGCACTTATACATAGGTATGTACCATAACAAAATTCTGTGAAGGAGGCAAAGTAATCTGGAGAGTAGTAACGTTGACAGTTTGCTGTCATGAAACCCCAGGATGGGATCAATCTTAACATCAAGATTGTTGTTTGGGGTCACCTGTTGATAGTGATAGACTATGTTCCAGTTATCCATTGTTACAGTAACGTTGATTGCTCGAAAATATTATTGCGACATTAATACAGTGCTCCAAAGCAAAAGAGCAAAACTTTTCAAAATTTTCAAATTATATAGTAAAGCCCTCCTATCATCTTATTTACACATATAAACGGTACAAATCATCGTTATTTGCACATACACGGCCTGCGCTGCGAGTTTTAGCTTCTCTCTATACTTGCCATACTTAAGAAGAGCCGTTGTGACATCACAGACAATTTGTGATGTCACAGATGTGCACTACGATGCCAACAAACCATCAGCCAGCTAGATTTATCATATTCGAACCGAGTATTAGCTAGAAGTTTGGTTAACTATGCTTCGTGGAAAACGTGGCAAGCTCAACTACAACCAGTTCTTCTCAGAGCCAACTCACAACTTCCTTGATCACCCAGCAACCAGGAAGTGAGTCCTGGGAGTCAAGCAATACTGCGCAATGTCAGCAACGTGCGCTCTACCACGAGAAACTGTAAGATTTCATACTCTGCACCTAGAGCCAGTGAATGCGGATCAATGAAGACAGCAGCCATACTGTTCACATAACCGCGCGTTGTGGTTAATGACATCATGAAAGGAACGCCCACCCATGATATGTCACTAAAATGGCTGAAAGTTACTATTTCCACGCAAAAGCGCTCCCATACCTTCCAGGAAGGTTTTATTCTAAGAAAAGTACTTGAAACAAAACTTTAACCTATCTAAAAGCCATCTTTCAAGTAAATCCTGTTAACTCGGAGTTTTGCAGTTATACTATGCTAAACACTTTCGCCTCTAAAAAAAATCAGTTTTTAGGGATTTTCCTGACAATGCTTGGGAGTGAAGCCTGTTGACTACCCTCATAACAAACTTCCAAGTAAAGGCTACTTTCACACCACATCTGGACACTTAACTTCAAGAAACAGGGCTATACTATGCTAAACACTTTATCTGATTGAGGTGACTTTTGGCAGCCATATTGACGAGGAGACATCACGTGACACTTAATTAAATTAAGGGAAACATAACAAGTGTTGGGTCATTGCTTTTATGCACTTTGTAAACAAATTTGATATGGTGTGTCAAGCATTACAGCTAAAAGTTTCCAAAATTGAAAAATTCGCTCTCTTGCTTTGGAGCACTGTATTTTGTAGAAATTTTATCGCCAAGCTTAACTTTATTAGCCTCGTTCCCAGGCCTCCCCCGTGTTTTGTTCTTCAGTTTGCGTTCAGTATAATACACCAAAGAACAAAAAACGGGGGAGGCCTGGCAATGAGGCAAACTTTTTTTGTGTAAAATGTCATCGCCACCAGAAAATTTGATCGCTCACAGTTTCAAGGAGTGACGTATTGAACATCAGCATGAACCACTTTTGTTTGTTATACTGTACAGACTACAGGAGGGTTGAAAGAGTCTCTAAAAGAAATTGTAAATAATGGTATTTCACTGATAACACCATTGTACCAGCGAATGCAGCTCTCAGTAGTTCATAGCTCTTTTCTTCTCAATAGCTGTTGCACACCAGACCTGGACAGAGCTACAGCTTACTGTCCATCAGCCTTGCTCATCAAACTTGAAACTAATGCAAGATGGAACTCATGAGCATCAAACTGTACTTTTTGCTTTAATGCTGGCAAGATGTCGTAACAATCAAATGTGCAAAACTTTCGTACATGTATGAGCCCTTTATTATACCTTTAAAGACCACCAACAGTAGTACTAGTGACTACTAAGTGAAAGTTTGTGATAGAGTTCTTGTAGACTACCCCTTCTACAGTGCTTTGAGTACAGCAACACTGCAGAATTTACCGTCATAATTATGAGAATTTGCAACTTACACTTACAGTAGAGATCACCAACGTGAGAATTCTAGTACAGTTGTCAGGACTACAATGCTGGGAATGACTGGAAAACACGTTGATCACTGAGATGAGAAGGAGGGGACGGCATTAAACAAGGGCACTGGAGGACAGCACTGCTACGTTGGAGATCCAGTAGTGAGTAACTCTTCATACCCAGTTGTTCACCTCTCCACGAGGCGCGGTCTGCTACCATTCAAAGGTAGCTACCATAGTAGAGCTTTCCACGTTTCCATGTGCGTGTGCAGCATATCTGCCATAATAATCATGCAGTGAGCAAGCGTACAGTAGGGGTTAAAGTCAATGTTGATAACACGGAAATATGCAAGCAATGACCCTAGCTGGCACAATGCCGGACAAACGTGCAGACTAGCAGAGATTCAGCATACATGTACATGCATATCATATTTGTACATGTAGTGTGTATGCCCTACCAATACATAGCATCAAGCAAATTTTAATCCGTGCAAGTAGCTACCTTGTGTGTTTAAGAGCAAGCAGTGACACTACAACGCTGCAACAGATGGTCACTGCAAGTGCCACAATTTTGGTGCCGTATGCTGTAAGCTCCCTTGACTGACAATCGTCGGAAATTCCACAATTAATTAATTTCTGTGTGGGAGGAGTAGGTTGCGGAATACCAATCCATACTTGGAGAACTGTTACTCTCAGTATTCCGACCGACTGCGTTGAAGCTGATTGTTGACGCTAGGATCCACAGACACTAACAGAGCTGCCGATAAGGTGACTAGGTCCCAGTCATTGATAAGTTAGCTAGATATGCGTCAGCGATACCAGCAAGCAGTGATTATGAAGTCAGTCGTTTCTTTACATAACAAACTACTGATCGACAGTGTGACTCACTGACTGTAATACTATAGTATAGATCTTAACAGTCATCCAAAGTTATATGCAGACCGATGTTTTTCAGTTTTACAGCAACGAGCTGATCATTGGGCACATCATACTACATTGATAAGTCACTGAGTCAAATCTGTTTGTGTCAAGGAATTGAAAATCATGGGGATTGATCTTGCCACATGGCGGGCTCGAATCGGGCTCAACTACTACCACATGTGTCGCCCCCTCCAGACCAGGTGGAGAAGCAGTGATGGTTGGCTGTACCATCCTGGGGTGGCCAGCTGGGGGATGGGAGAGGTCATGAATGACACACCCCTGGTGCTCAAAGGCTGTATGACAGTTGTCGCACTGTCACTGATACTGCAGTATGTAGTCCACTCCTGGTCCAAGCTGAGGGGGAGGGGTGGGAGTGGCAAGGTGCGCTGCCACTGGCAGGTAGCCATGTTTCGAGTGAGGGGGGCAGTAGATGGTGGAAGGATCCTGCTGCTCAGAGCCATTGTGGTGGTGATACCTCTACTGCTGGTGATAGCAGGGGATGTGGAAACAAACCCAGGACCAGAAGGTAATTATAAGTACTGCTTGGATGAGGGGAGAGCTAATGCAACATGGTGCTATCAATAACAATGTACAATGTTGTGTTAATCATGGCGAAGTGTGGTATTTAGACATGTGACAGGTCTTCCCCAGCTCCATATATTTGATTGCTTAGTGATCAAAATCTGGAGCCAGGGAAGGCCTGGGAACAAGACTAGACATGTTGCTTTCAGATCCTGGGACCCACTGCGTTTCAGTATTGACTGTTTCAACCACGCAGACAAGTAGGACCGGTTGGGCATACATCACTTGACCTTCTATCAATTAAGAGTCAACCCTGGTGATAGAGCAGTTGTTCTCTCTTGTAGATTTATTTACTTGAATAGCCACATTGAAGTTTTGTTCCCCCTCAGTCGCCCTTTTGAGTTTCCCGAGTCCTTCAAAGAGCAACCATTTTTTGCGTTTGTGGCTAGTAGGCAATCGTGGCTGTTTCAGCTACATAGTCTCATACCCAGACACTCGTAGAAAAGTAGTCTGGGTATGAGACTAAATTTCAGCCATGAAACGTAGTCTTGTCCTGGACAGGGAAGTTGCTACCTTTGCCACGTATCTTAAATTTATGGTCGAGCAGCCCAGGGATTGCAAGATGGCAGTTAATAGGACTGGGTAGAAACTGGCAGCAATCCCCACCAATATTACAAGGTTACTGGTAACACATGTACAGCACACGTCTGATGACTTTGCCAATATTGGACAAGCAAACAGGAAGTAGTAGCCCCTCCTACACTCAGGCACTGGAGGATGCCACCATTCCACTGTAGTTTAGTATCTTTTAGCCTTATACGTAGCAATGTGCCTGTACTCTCCTGTGGTAAATGGTTGATTAAGTGGTTGATTATTGCAGTAATCACCGCCATGGTGGTGACTGAACACTGGTAGCTTACTATAGATGTGTATTTTACATGAAACTACTCTTGAATTGTATTGAGGGTGTGGCCAACAACTGTGCTCTGCAGCCACAGTGTAAGGATTCCTGGTGTTGGTAGCTACTCTTACACAGATGGGTTTCAATTTCATCCGAAAGCATGATGGCCCCAAACACAGTTTTCACTGCAAAATGATCAGTTTATCAAAATTTGAGTCCCTCCTTGCCAAATAAGACTTTTCAGCTATATGCACAGTACCTTCAATTCTCATGATATGACTTTTTCCAACTGAAGCATGCGTTCATAATGTTCTTACTTGTGAATTTCATACCATGATGCACAGTCATTGTGTTCAATGTAACAACTCTGTAGTAGACTGAGAGACACCATTGTTTCAAATGTACCATATTCTGAATGTAAGCTGTTCCAACAAGGACAGGTGAACAATAGTGCCATCACATGATGAGGAACCATTGTGCTCAGTGTAATAACTCTGTATATAGTAGACCAAGAGGCACCATTGTTTCAAATGTACCGTATTCTGAATGTAAGCTGTTCCAACAAGGACAGGTGAACAAATAGTGTCATCACATGATGAAGAACCATTGTGCTCAGTGTAATAACTCTGTATGTAGTAGACCAAGATGCACCACTGTTTTGAATGGACCATATTCTGAATGTAAGCTGTTCCAACAAGGACAGGTGAACAAATAGTGCCATCACATGATGAAGAACCATTGTGCTCAGTGTAATAACTCTATATAGTAGACCAAGAGGCACCACAATTTCAAATGTACCATATTCTGAATGTAAGCTGTTCCAACAAGGACAGGTGAACAATAGTGCCATCACATGATGAAGAACCATTGTGCTCAGTGTAATAACTCTATACAGTAGACTGAGACACCATTGTTTCAAATGTACCATATTCTGAATGTAAGCTGTTCCAACAAGGACAGTTGAACAAATAGTGCCATCACATGATGAAGAACCATTGTGCTCAGTGTAATAACTCTATATAGTAGACCAAGAGGGACCACTCAGGCCCGGCGGAAGCAAAATTGAATTGGTCCGGCCGAGTACGTGATTTGGGATAGACTAAGTTCACCCAGTTTGAAACCGTTTACGTCATCTTATTAATATTCATAAGAGGCTAAGACGTTCATCACATTTTGTAAGACCAGAGAAAATAAAAAGGAAGTACTATAATACATTCCCCAACCCCAACCCTAACCCTAACCCTAGCCCTAACTCTAACCCTTAACCATTTAGCCAACGAGCCGCTTCAGACGGCCACCATGCAGTATGGTCTAATTGGGGCGAGCGTAAGCGAGCCCCACACTTGTGGATAAAACGAAAATTTGTCTATTTATATGTAAGATACGTGCGTATTCCGTATAATTTTATGCATTCTGCCCTATTTGTGCGTGATGCAATATTTCCACATGTTGAGCTAGCTAAGCTAGCTACGTTTGAAAGCCAGAAAGAAGTTGTATGTACGACTCACTTATGAATCCGAAGAAAGAAGGAGAGAAAGGCTAAGGCGTAGAAATCAACGCGACAGGGATCGTCGCGCTGCTGAAAGTGCTCAACAAAGGGAGGCACGGTTAGCAAGACGGAGAGTAAGGGATAGAGCCCATCGTGCTTTACGGTCTGCTGCCCAGCGGGAGAGAGTTTTGGATTGCAGGAGAGGGCTATTAGCGTCAGACACTCCAGACCAGAGAACGAGTCGTCTCCAGCAAATGAGCTTTGCGCAACAGATGAGACTGACCCATGAGACTCCGGACCAGAGAGAGGCCCGTCTCGAGCAAATGAGCATTGAGCAACAGATGAGACTGACCCATGAGACTCCGGACCAGAGAGAGGCACATCTCGAGCAAATGAGCATTGAGCAACAGATGAGAATGACCCATGAGACTCTGGACCAGAGAGAGGCCCGTCTCGAGCAAATGAGCATTGAGCAACAGATCAGACTGACCCATGAGACTCCGGACCAGAGAGAGGCCCATCTCGAGCAAGTGAGCCTCGCACAACTGATGAAACTGACCCATGAGACTCCGGATCAGAAAGAGGCCCATCTCGAGCAAGTGAGCCTCGCACAACAGATGAGACTGACCCATGAGACTCCGGATCAGAGAGAGGCCTGTCTTGAGCAATTGAGCATTGAGCAACAGATGAGACTGACCCATGAGACTCCGGATCAGAGAGAGGCCCATTTCAAGCAAAGGAGCATTTGTTAACGGGGAAATTATAATTATCTGTCTGAGGTCAAAGTGACAAGCGTTGCTTAGCAAGCCCTAGACCTTGCCAGCGGCGTGATTTGCATAGGCCCGTCTCCAGCAAGTGAGCCTTGCACAACAGAGGAGACTGACCCATGAGACTCCTGAGGAAACAGCAACAAGATGTGAGCAGGACAGAGAGAGTCACACGATACCAAGAGAGCAACAGTCTGTTCATACTAAAATTGTTAACTTCCATTCTCATCTAGCAGCTCTACAGGTCTCCAAATGTATTACATGCTTATAAGTTTCCTGGCCTGAATGTCAGAACAGTGTCACCTGACATTAATGACACTGAGTGTGTGAGATGCATAATCATACTCTGCATAGTAATTGCTGAGCTAACATTTAAATGATATTCATACTTGATTCATGGGGAACTATATAGTAGTTTCTGCTTGTGCAAAGTTTAATTTTTTAATCGTATTCATACCTTTTGGACTAACCCTTCATTTTGAACGAATTAATTACAGGTGACTTAACTGTTCCCCAATATATAAAGTATAGAGAAAGTTAATCACTGACTGTTTAAGTCTGACTTAATCGAGCAAAGTAACCGCACCCCAAGATGCTTATAAGAGGTAATGTTTGCTGGTAGGCCACTGCTACTTAGCTGCAAGACCTGAAGTAGGTTTTAGAGATCAGGATTTTGTGCTGCAAATTTGCCTGAAGTAGAAAGCCTTAGAGTATCAGAGTTTTGTGGTTTCTTAAAAAAGCTTTGCCCTCAAGGGAGGAGCCAGACATCAGTTTATCAATTGTGAATAGCGAGGCACGCCTTCACCTCCTTTATACTCGCGCGCATTACGTGCGTAATATCAGCCCGAAGCGCGGTAGCGCGCTCAATACACGCAAGGATTTTATACGTAGTATATTGAACGTATGACGTCACGTAAGCGGAAAAATCGCTTCGGGAGTCGCTGTGAGGGGTGACAGTGGTGTAGCTGGTGAAGGGGGAGTTGTTGGTGTACCAAAGTTTCATTCATGGGGTAAGTGCACCATGCCATTAACGAATATCAACTCAGATTGGAGGTTCAACGCTTCCTCCAGCCTGTGTGTTATACTGGGTTAGTTATATTATATTATCGAGCAAAGTAACCGCACCCCAAGATGCTTAATGCTTATAAGAGGTACTGTTTGCTGGTAGGCCACTGCTACTTAGCTACAAGACCTGAAGTAGGTTTTAGAGATCAGGATTTTGTGCTGCAAATTTTCCTGAAGTGGAAAGCCTTAGAGTTCAGAGTTTTGTGGTTTCTTAAAAAAGCTTTACCCTCAAGGGAGGAGCCAGACATCAGTTGTGAATAGCAAGGCACGCCTTCACCTCCTTTATACTCGCGCATTACGCGCGTAATATCAGCCCGAAGCGCGGTAGCGCGCTCAATACACGCAATGATTTTATACGTAGTATACTGTAGATTTCAATTGCGTTCGAACGCCAGCGGCGTTGCGTGCGATAGTTGCGTAACGTTAACGTAGGCTAATTGCGCGTGCCCAGCCCGGCCAGAAGACCGACAAGTACACGTGAGCCTTGCAAGTCGTAACGGTGGTAACCATGGCTACCTGTTTGTCAGCTGAGCCAGGCAGAAAGGCGCCCTATTCAAACGATCTCCGCTGGCGCATTGTATGGCAAAGAGCTGGAATGGAGCTCTCGTTCAGACATATCGCTAGAAATCTCAACATCTCCATAAGCACAGCTCACAGTGTTTACAAAAGGTTTGAAGAAACTGGTGATGTTAGCCCTAAAGTCCCAGAGGGAGAAGGCAAGAGAATACTGACTGAACAGCAAGAGCTACTTGTCATTGGATTGCTCTTGGATGCACCTACCTTGTACCTGTCAGAGGTTTGCCAAACGGTCTTGAGGATCACTGGTGTGCAGGTTTCTCCCCCAACCATTTGTCGGATCATCCACAGGAATGGGCTGACCAGGAAGAAGGTTCAGCAGATTGCTCTGCAAAGATCGAGTGTCTATCGTGGAGATTTTATGGCAGAAGTCCAATGGTTTTCTCCAGATAAGTTTGTCTGGGTGGATGAAACCGGGTGCAACAAGAAGGATCAAATAAGGAGGTGTGGGTATGCACTGAGGGGTGAGTATCCAGTTTACCACAGATTCCTGCACCGTGGACAGCGTATATCTGCCATTGCAGCACTATCTGCTGATGGTGTAATTGCATTAGAATTGACAAAAGGAACTGTGGATGGGAGCAAGTTTGTGGATTTTATTCGAGGAAAACTGATTGCAGAAATGCAACCATTTGATGGTGAGAATACACGGTCCATTTTAGTGTTGGACAACTGTTCTGTTCACCATGTTCAGGAGGTGTCAGAACTTCTGGATGAAGCAGGCATTCTACATTTTTTCCTTCCTCCATATAGCCCTGATTTTAATCCAGCAGAGGAAATGTTTAGCTACATTAAGTACTACTTAAAGAATCATGATGAAGTTTTACAATCAATGCAAGACCCGATTCCATTACTTGAAGCTGCATTTAACAGTGTCACACAAGAACAATGTTCTGGTTGGATTAGACATGCCGGGTACTAGGGTATATTTACAGTGCATGTACGTGTTGTACTCAAGTGTCATCCGTCATCTTTTATCTCCCAGTGTTCATTTTTCTTACTTTCATTTATCACAGAATAATTCTCAACTGTTTGCATATTAATGATTCTCCATTTATATTTATCCTCAATGTCATGATCAAAGTCACAAAAAAAACAAAAAAAACAAAGAATGTAAACTAAGATGCATCAAATATCCAAAGAAAGGTTTGATTAACTGTTTAAACTGAAACAAGAGTAATATGGTTTGGGCTGGCTTTCTGTTCAGAGGAGGTTAATATCCTTGAGTATAGTACCTTGCAGATCTTGGAATGTGTCCTGTGTTATGGCCCCTGATTCTACCAGTTCCTGACATTTTTTCAACTGATCTATTAGTTCACTACGGACGTTCACTCGCTTGCCTGGTGACAGGGATCCTGAAACAGCTTTCTTCCTCTCGGGTGAAGTGGTTTTTGATCCTTCTCGAGGTCTTTTTTGGCCCACTCCACGAAAAATGGCTTGTCAGGGGGTTCCTCCAGTGTGTCATGCGTCCCAACATGAAACATGTGCGCCCAGGTTCGTATCTGCTCATGCAGGCTTATACTTACTACCATGCTTTTCTTTCAACTGCTGGCATAGTTCTTCAACCTCTTCCGATTTCTTTAACTGTGACTCGTAATTGGACTTTCGCCCTGACGCTTTATCTTTGTCTGAGCTAGTTTGTTTCTGCACTGTCTTCTTCCTCGTTTCTTCGGTATAACACCAGAGCAATATCTTCTTTTTCGTCTGGTTACACTTGTACATTTGCTTGATGTCATCATCGTCAAACAGCCAGACCTTCCTTCCTTTAGCTCCATGAGCTGCCTCTATGTAGCCCATTTCGACAATACTAAAATCTGGCCGACTAATAGAAGTTGGAAGATTGACGCCAATGAAATCTTGCAGCTCTTGTAGGCTGCTACAATGCTTTGCACCTTGGATGTTGACAGTTTTCTATTCACTCAAGCGTAAAGGGTTGATCAATTTCAGTGCATATTGAAAGGCGTGCCCTGGTTCATACATAAGAACATCGTCGTCCTATAATGAAAGATACTGGCAGGTAATAACCAGTTCATAAAATTACTAGTTACAGACAAGTGGCTATAGACATGTAAGGCCATTCCAATTATATATTTATACACATACTCTATCAAGAACACATTGTTTGTACATGCACACATGGTCTATGGCCGGCCAGGTTTATCAATTTACTTACTTTTCCCGAGGAGTGCTGCTGGAGGCCCGGGGCTGTCACTTTCGCAGACACACTACCCGCCTCAGCTACGACAGACGCAGAACCACCAACGGGTCCAAAGGACACCCTAGTAGAAGCCGAATCGATTTGTCCCGCTCCCCAGATCTCCATGTTACCGGTGTTGCTCAGTCACCTTCTGCAGAACAACCTGATATTCAACCAAGGATCTAGGACTGGCCAATGCACGTGTCTGATCCAAACTGTCAACTGCAAACGCCGAGTTTCTAGTTCTAATGATTCCCCGCCAATTGTTCGGTACTGCATGCACAGCGTGACCAGGTTCGAAGTGCGAGACTTGTTGGTCTTCTGGGCTGGGCACGCGCGCGCAATTAGCCTACGTTACGCAACTATCACACGCAACGTCGCGGGCGTTCGAACGCAATTGAAATCTACAGTATTGAACGTGTGACGTCACGTAAGCCGAAAAATCGCTTCGGGAGTCGCTGTGAGGGGTGACAGTAGTGTAGCTGGTGAAGGGAGAGTTGTTGGTGTACCAAAGTTTCATTCATGGGGTAAGTGCACCATGCCATTAACGAATATCAACTCAGATTGGATGTTCAACGCTTCCTCCGGCCTGTGTATTATATTAATTAGTTATTTACGCGGGTCCTTTAAGTTGCATCTTGGGGTGTAATGTTCCCCATGTGTTACACATGGGACAAGGGAGGGAAAGGTGACTTATATGTTCCCCATGTGTTACACGTGGGACAGGTGACCTAAATGTGTTACACATGGGAAATTTTGCTGTTTTAAGTATTATTCTATAGGACCAAGCGACTTTTCAACAGCTTTCCTGACTGTGTACGGATTATTGGGGCGAGCGCAGCGAGCCCCACACTTGTGGTGAAAACGGAAAATTGTCTATATATTTATTTATTTATATATATATATATATATATGGTACGTGCATATTCCGTATATGCATTCTGCCCTATTTGTGCACGATGCAATATTTCCGCATTGCATATTGAGTTCATGTATTACTGCTTGCTCAAGAGACAAGACTAGAAAGGCTGAACAGTGGGTATCAACCCAACAGAGGTTCTGCATGTGATGTCATCAAAAGGGTTAAATTTATTAATTTTAATTTAATAGTCTTGCCAATTTTTCTAGGCAATAAGGAAGGTCTAAATAGCTTAAATCTCAAGTGAAAATTCTAAATTAATGATAGTTGATTTTATATAAATTGTCAAAGTTTGATCTTTTAGCATTAACTTGTATGGCGAGTAGCAAATTTTGCCACTCGCTGTACAAATCCTATGCAAAATGTTTGACTTTAAGAATTTATATAAAATCAATGGAAAGGAGTTAGGCCTTCATATTTTAGATTTGAGTTAGCTGGACCATCAGTATTACCTGCAAATGTTTGGAATGGCTAATTTTAAATTGGTGATGACATCACTGCAGAACCTCTACAGGGATTTGAAAACGGCGAGGAAAGGGAGGCACTACTTGCGAGACCGAGACTGATTTTGCCGACGGCGTGCTTCGTGACTCTGCCACCAGCGGGGAGTGCTCAGTGTACAGAGCGATCAGCTTGTGAGAATTCGAATCACGGAGGCCTGCGTGACTCGATCAAATATGAGCAACAGCTAGAGAAGAGCTTGTGAAACTTCAATACCACAACTCCAGTAATTGTGCTCAGGAAATGAGCTGACAATATAGACTACATCAAAAAAGACCTGGCTCCATACTCCATAGCTGAGGGTATTCTACAACTTGACTTAAACTTGATAAATATACCACGTGTACACGTGGGACAAGTATAAGTACCCTATACCACGTGTAACACATGGGACAAGTATAAGTACCCTATACCACGTGTGCACATGGGACAAGTATAAGTCAAACTTATATCCGCCAGTGTTAATTCCTTTGTGAGGGCCAAGTATAAGTCCCACTTATATCGGCCAGTATTATTCCATCCTTTATGAGGGAAAAGTATAAGTCAAGGGGTAATAATGGGAGACCCTGTATTTACATTATGTATTAGACACAAATCTGTCTTGGAGATGCAAGGCTCAATGAATATGATTACAACAGCATACATAGGCTTAGACATGTGTGGGACTATGAATATAATTACAACTATATAGCACTTAGGTTATAGGGCATGTGCGGTTCTATGAATATAATTACAACAGTACAGTACTTTGGTTGTAAGACTGCGGTTCTATGAATATAATTACAACTATATAGCACTTAGGTTATAGGGCATGTGAGGTTCTGTGAATATAATTACAACTACACAGCGCTTAGGTTATAGGGGTTATAGGGTACTTATACTTGTCCCATGTGTTACACGTGGTATAGGGTACTTATACTTGTCCCACGTGTACACGTGGTATATTTATCAAGTTTAAGTCAAGTTGTGAACTACCGGTCCTTCGGGTGTATGCCCCCCAAGAAATTTTTTTTTTAATTTGATGCTCTGAGAGGGCTTCTGAGGCCATTTTTGAAACCTTCTTCAGCCTTATCTGTAGCTCTTGGCAGGCTGGGTTCTGATTCAATTTGGCACCCAGCCTACTGGTTCGAACATCGCGTATATTTCTGCACTAACACGAAATTAGGGCGCTGACAGGAACGCTTCACAATTTGCGCTTTACGAAACTCACGCTTCGGAAATACAAAGGTTGATGGGGGGTGATTAGGCTCATCTGAAAGGTCTGGCAGGTTTAGGAGCTAAAAGCTTCGACAATGCCATGATTAGTCTGCTACGCAACCACGTGGCTACATGTAGTGTTGGCCTCGTTCCCAGACCCCGGCAGCACGAAATTCGCGCAGCCGCGGCAAGCGACGAACGCTGCAGCTAGGGCCGAACTATACTACATTAGTCTGGCATCGCCGGCACTTAGCTTGCAGGCGACAAGCGCGCATATTTCCAGCCTGCACGAGCATGTGGTCGCTCGAAAAATCTTGGAAAGTCTCAAAAATTGGTCCGGCCATGGCCTGAGCAACCGGACCGGCTCCGCCGGCCCTGCCACTGTTTTGAATGGACCATATTCTGAAGTACTTACCACAGCGCAGTAGTATGTAAAGAGACTGTACTATATGTTATATATAAACCATGGTAAGGAGGTGTATATGGCGAATTATACCCTCGACCGACGTCAGAGGAAGTTTGCAGTATATACCCCGAGCCGCAATTCGCGGTATACACCTCCTTACCATGGTTCATATAATATAAAGAAATAAAAAACCTTAAAAATGTAAAAAGATGTAGGGATGGCATGCCAAAAATTATACAAACAAGGTAGGGATGATAGCATAAAAGCAAAGGTCAACATAAAGGCAATGCCCCATCCCTACATCTTTTTCATAGGGCTCCCGCTGTCGACTTCTCAGAGTGAACTAACTTACCTGACATAGATATTATGTAGATTGCGAGTCTACAATACCTCTGTTCAGAGTATCCCATGCATGACAGCATGAGTCTGACTTGACTAACCGTTGACAAGGGTATAACGAATATGCATCAAATAGAATTACAGTTTGGTCTAAAACAAATACATGGTTACAATTTTACCCGAGTTACTATACAAGACTATACAGAGCACTTGTTACAATTCCATTGCTCCTGCTTGGGTGGTGGACTTTCAAGTCCTACACACTCCATGTGGTACCATTCCCCACACTTGTCACATGCAATCATGTCACCGTAAGTTTCAGGCATCTGACAGCTGCCGAAAAGTTCAATCTTCATAAAAGGGAAGTAATTCTGGCGATGCGGGGCTGTCTGGGTCGGTGGCAATGGCTGCATTTCCTTCTTCTGAAAGCAATTGACAAGGTGTTGTCTCATCTGAGACTGGTCAAATGTCACATCATCGCCAAATGCTAAATGTACAGCAAAGGCAATTGCAAAAAGTCCTCAGTCAGTAATTCCTTTCCGCTGTTGCACATATGGTAACTCAACTGTTAAGATTGGGGGGTCAATATCATCTCCATCCTCATCTTCTCTTTCTGCTAGCAACCTATACATTGAGGCTAATTGGTGAGTAAGAGATCGCCACCTGTAAACTTGCTGTCATAAACAGCATGATTTCCCCCAATGCTGCTGGAAGTCACCCAATGGCCAGGGACACGGTGAATTTGAATGGCCTCGTGCTGTACTGGTGTACTGTGAAACCATTTCTTTGCGAAAGCACTGATGGTTGAAGCCCATCAATATGATGGAAATGCTTCTTGAGCAATCTCTGGGCCAAGTGAATGTGCTCATCAGTGAGCTGTTCTCCTTTCACTAGGGTTTCCCTCATGGTGAGAGAAAAAATTGGCATCTTTGCATCCTTCATGGATTGTAAAAGATTAAATGAAATGAAAACCATAATGTGTATTGCATAGATCAAACCACACAGTTATAACAAATGGTACAGCTTTTACATTCTCACCCTCTTCCTGTCCTTTTGATTCTTCTGAGTCTTTCCTCCCTTTGTCTGTTTCTCCTCTCCCTCCTCCTGCTCCTCGCTTCTGTTTTCTGGCTCAATGTAAAGCTTCAGGCGGTTGCTGCTGACAGCCTGCTTGAGCAGCTTTCCTTGCTCATTCTGTAGGCGGTATGTTCCTCTGCTGGTCTGCTCCACAATCTTGCATGGTCCATTCCAGTTCCATTCTAACTTTCCCCCCTGTCGAGTGTCCTTTCGTGAATTGTAAACCCATATTTTGAAAAGTAGGCGGCTTGTGCTTTGCATCAAATTGTTTCTTCTGCTTTTCTTGAGCATTTTCAATGTTTGACTTGGCCTTAGCATTGACTTCTTCTGCCAATTCAATATTATGTGTGCATCAAGATCTTCTGCTCTCACCTCTTGCATACCAGCTTCATCGACTCCATGCGGAAGAGTGGAAATCTTGATTGGAAGTCACGGCTTACGCTTGTACAGGAGCTCAAAGGGTGTGTATTTGCTTGAGGCTTGTTGGCTGGTCCTAAAAGTGGTAAACAGCATTATGTGGTAAGCAACATATATACACCTGTACGGTACCTACCAATGACATTAATATGCAATACGCACCTGTATGCAAACAGTATGGGATCAATATACTGGTCCCACTCATCCAGTTTTTCAGCAGTCATCTTCGTTAGCGCATTGACTAGGGTCTTATTAAAGCGCTCATCTAAGCCATTCGTTTGGGGATGATAGGCTGCTGATATGTGATGCTGAACACCTGAAAGCTCAAACAGGTGATCATTTACCTGGTTGACAAATTCCCTGCCCTGGTCAGACTGAATGATGACTGGACTACCATGTCTGGTAATCAGCTTGAACAGGAAACTTGCAACTGTCAACGCAGCTTTGTCAGCTATAGCACTAGCCTCTGGCCATTTTGTGAAAAAATCTGTGCATGTTATGATGTATATGTTCCCTAAAGCAGTGCGAGGGAGTGGGCCTATGAGGTCTATTCCAATTCGATGCCAAGGACCGTCAACAGAGATGGGATGGAGTGTGGCAGTTTTTTTTCCAGCTTCTTGTTGACCCATTGACATGTATCACATGTCTGGACATACGAGTCAATGGCTGCGGTCATGTTGCTCCAGTAGTACCTGTATGAGGAGCGGAAAGAACTCTCTGTAACATTTACTAAAAGTAACATTAAGAGAAACCGTATAGATAATATACCTTCTTTGGAAAGGGAGGTAAAATATCTATGGTAACAGTGTTAGCAATTCATCTGTTAAGAGTGTTAGAAAACTATTTGTAATAGCACTGATAGCAAACCTTGATGCAATCTTCTGGCGGGTTTTGTCCCTTCCGAAGTGCCCTCCTAGCTTGTCTGCATGGCAGGCCTGGATTATTTTCCGCTGCTGATATGAATGAATTAATGAAATATTTTATTAGAGTGACACGTGATATGCCCGGCCTGATTAGGCCTATGAGTCACTGAAAACAGGTACAAAATAATGGTTAAGTATACAGATATTACAGATTTAAAAGCTGGTGTCTAGTTTTATTGCCGAGCGCATTAGCGCGAGGCTCTGAATGAGGGATCTATTCTCGCAATGTACGTGCGTACGTACGTACGTACGTACGTACGTGTCGGTCACGCTTAGGAATGTCAATTTGCGGTATCGCTTAGGAATGTCAATTTGAGGTCACGCTCGGAATGTCAATTTGCGCTCACGCCCAGGCAGGATATCGGATACGTACATTACACGACGAAGCCGGGACGACATTTCTTGCCGACGGAGGACGGGGAGAACAGCGCGACTGGCCCTTCGCAACGTACGTATTTGCGGAGCAAAGTGCATAAACGAGTGCTGAACGCAGCCGACGGCTGCTGACTCCGGCTGAGAAAAAACAAAAAAGCAAAGAAGTCAGCCCACCGTAGAAAGCCAAGTGAGCGACAGAAGAACAAGAAAGACTCAAGTAGAAAGCACGTACTGGAGATTCTTGACAAGCCAGGTATTTAGGCTAACTCTTCACGTAACCGTTGTTCTTTGGACTCCCACTATACTAAACGAGCAACGCCTGACACCTGCGCCGCGCGCCCCATCCGCGCATGGCGCTTGGAGCGGCGCGAGGCATCATGCGCATGCGTAGTCCTAGTACAAGTTATACAAATGTTTCCCAATCATTTTACAATGATTATTTGCACTAAGGATGTACTTAAATTTGTCAATAAGGGTAAGGGAGGTAAAAGAAGTATCTAAGTCGGATAAACAACTGAAAAAGGTAGAACGTAAATGATCTAAAGCTGGACACAACATGACAAAATGAAATTCAGTTTCAACAGTGTCTGATGAACACAGTCTGCAGGTCCGGAGGTGGTATGGTGTTTTTGGTGCCCTATATCGGCCTGTCTCAATGTGAAGTGGGAGACACTGATATTCCACTGTAATCCACTGCCTGAGTCCATCCTTGGATATGTAGTGTAAAACGCCATCCTTGATAACAAACTTCTTCGCTTTGTTCCGCGTTGCTCGCTTCTCGTTTACACTGCTTCCTGATGGATACTTCCCGCAGTGGAGATAGTCGTAGATCGTCTGGTAGTCGATTTCCATGAGTCGCCGAAGTTCTGAATAATGTAAAATGTTCTGAAAATTTGTACATCATCCTGACAGCTAGTGATTCTTCTTGACGGTACACTTGCACCAAAGACGGATCGTTTCCGCGGCGAAGGATCGAATCCGCTAGTAAAACTGATCCGGGGGCGGATCGGATTCGCTAGCGGATCCGATCCGACAGATTGATTCCGCTAGCGGATCCGGATCGGTATAGGCCCGGATCGGATTTCCTGTGACACCGGCTAGCTGCCGGGGAGCAGTAGCGTCTGTCCAGCCGTGCGTGGTTCAACACACTAAGTAAGCACTGTATCGTTGCACGAATAACCTGGAAATTTTGTGCGACGCTTTGGCTGTTGTGCTAGTACTGAGTACAGGGCTCTATAGTGCTGGCAGTGGCTCTCCTATAGACTCTAGTGAGGACTGGGGGGGAATTGGCCATTCCATTGCAAAACAAAAAACAATTTCCGTTTCTCTGTGCTACAGTTATGAATTGCCAAATATACACCCCTGACTCAGCAATATATACTCCCTTGCGGTTGAAAATATACACCCCTGACTCAGCAATATACTCCCTTGCGGTTGAAATATACACCCCTGACTGAGCAATATACTTCCTGCGGTCGCCGCTGCGCGGTGTCTTTTCACCCAATCCCATGTGGTGCCGCCCTAATTGGTCATGTGACTTCCGGTGCAACTTGCACGGCCTGCAGTACAGCGAAGTTGGGTGGCACGTCACTAGCGCTCTTGTCAGTCAGTCTCGCGGTGGACCTAGGCTAGACTCTTGCAGCATGGAGCTACCTAGATGACTTCTTTCAGCGTTAGTACATGACGTTATAATTATGTTCTTTACTAAAGTAGCCTGCCTGCATAAAGAATAAGGCTGATAATACTTGTTTTACTGGTTATTTTTAAGTTTTACTGTAAGTTGTTCAGCTGAAATTCAACCATGCAAGTTGATGCAAAACAGAACTGATTGTAAAATTTGACCGTGAATACTTACAAAAAAATGAAATCCTCATACCCAGGCCTTCTAATCATGCCGCGGTTAGTTTCTTGCAGTATGCCTGACAAGCACTGGAGTAAGAAGGACTGAGGCTAACAAAAATTGACTAGGTACAAAAATGACTACATACAACACGACAGCATTGAGTTCTTGCATGTAAGCATCATATATTAGGTCTTCACGTGGGAGGATACGACAGGCAGATCTTGACTGAAGCTTCTACACTTCTCAATCTGCAAAGAGAAATATAGAGAAGTTCCCTATCAACTCTGTCTCATGCCCAGACTATTTTTCGGCACGCAGAGGGAAAAAAATTATGGTCAATAGCCTATTCCGTTTTTGATCCAAGCACCACAATGGTGGCGCTCCAATCACATTGCTTCATGCGAATGACGTCACGTACTGCAATAACTAATTTTAAGAAGGCTAGGCGGTTGAAGCACTATCAGGAGACTAAGCCAGGCAGAACCAGAGAACGGACTAGCAAAGGAATGCAAGGACTTCTGTGAATGGTGGTGTGCGTTTCTGAGCTTGACAACTGGCAGTGTGAAGTTCCTGAGCTTCAAATGTCGATAAGGTTGTCCTGGCTTTCTGACATTGACAGAGGCTTCAAGTTTTGTGAATCTCCATTTCTTGGCGTTCGGAAGCTCCGAGAAGGATGATCCCTGCAAGAGCTGTCTCTTTTGAGTCCTTTCATAGTTTCAAGCTTTGTGTGACGTCACATAATGCATTTTTAAGGGCGTTGCATCACCAATTTTTAAACCGCACGGAACAAAAACGGAATAGGCCGTTGACCAGATCATTTTTTCCCTCCCCGTGTAGAAAAATAGTCTGGGAACGAGACTAATCAACTCATGGACACTTGTGATAACAGGACACCTGTGTACACATACCAAATAAAACTAGTAAAGTTATGTGCATAGGATTAAGTTATTCCAACTGGGTATATGGATAATTACCCAAGGCTACTATTCAATGACTTTTCACTCAGAGCTTCAGATCGTGCGGCTGATATTTGAGGGCGGTGTCTCATCAATAGTCGACAGTATGCGTGACGTTATGAGGAGGCGGAGAGGGGGGTCACGACATCACAGTGCTGTTACTTTGGGAAAAAAATAGTTTGTAGAGGCTCCCTTAGAAGGGCCTTATGCTAATTACGTTTATGCTTCTGTCTGCATTGGCTCTTACTTTTAAAACCACTTGTGTGATGTGATGAGGACACACTTTAGCACAAAGGCACACCCAGTCACCCTCTATCAGTGCTATGAAATCCTCCCTTTCCTTCTTGCCACACTCACAATCTACCAGGAGGTTTGGAGAGCAGGCAAAAGTGGCCAGATGTGGTAAGAAGTCTCTTGTATTCATACACAAGAGACTACATCTGGCCACTTTCAGGAGTCAATCTTTGTCCCCATCCCAGTATATCCAGTAAGCTACCCTCTCTCATTTATACGTAAATTAAAACATCACTAAATCTATAAGCTGCCTTACCTGTCGAGGAGAACATGCTGCTCCTGCCGTTCGCAAGCGCAGTGTCCAAGACATTCAATGACCTTTCGTCCTGGAGGCCTATCACGTGATCCGCATGGGATTGGGTGAAAAGACAGCCTCCCGTATATGACTGCATGCGGCACCTTTGATCCGCCCACGCACTATAGTATATATGGATATAAGAGTGGAGACTCTCTTTCTGCTTTGTCAGTATGTTACATTGTGTACAATTTCTATTTCAAGGACCTAGAACCCGGGTGGACTAACTTACTTGTCATTACAACTACCAACTTAGGCTGGTTCTCTCAGTAATACCATGCATGCCCCATACAAGTAGTTTTAAAATCTGTTAGCCATAGCCCCATACCCACCTTCCTGCCCAGTCGATGCCCCTACTGCTGGCTCCTCCAGGACCAGCTACTTCCCCCTCCACTTTCACTTAGCCCCACCACCATATTAACCCATTCTTATAGTACTAGCTCACCGCACGACCAATTCCCACATGACCAATTCCCATCCAGATCCCCTGGCTTTACCCCCACCAGTAGCACTAGCCAGGACAAGTGGCCATCACCCTCTCCCCTCCATCAACGATCCCAACACGTTAGGAGAAGCCGCAGCCTGCATATCACCTTGACAACTGGAATTACGATAGATGTAGCAGTGTTGGCACTCCCCTACCCAACACCTTATTCCCGGCGTTTGACTAAGTGTGGTTGTGATGAAAGTGTTGCCTGCTTTGATGTTAACAATGCACTTGGTTTCCGAGAAACACATGGTTTCTATTTCATAAAGATACTTATATAGCTGTGAAGCTTGCATTTACAGGTATTCACAAACTGAGTCATCCAATGCATATCATGTTGCACAGGAACTAAGCAATTAGCAATTGCACTTTTGTTTAACTACCTTTTAATTGCACTGTTTAGTGATAGCTGCACCTAGTATATGGAAACGCCTTAGATCAGTATTATTCAATTTTCAATCTGGATTAGTTTGTTGTGGATCAGAAATATTTGCATCCTATAATCTGTAGTGTAAAACCACAACATGCAGAGTAGCGATAATAATCTACTGAATACCTAGCTATAACTGGATGATAAAAATGCTCATGGTTTCCTGCATAAATACTATACAGGCAATAAAAGGTATGCCTTTCTCCTTCCATACACAGAACTGACTCTGCTCAATGAACTTCATACAGTTCGTGCTAGCTGGTACAATGTTGGACTGCAGTTAGACATTCCACATACTACATTGGACTGCTTCAAGCAAAACTACTCAGATCAATCAGATCTAATGTGTGAAGTGTTGAAGCATCGGTTAGATACAGTTGTTGATCCACTTCCTACCTTGGAAGCAGTTGTCGCTGCGTTGAAGTCGGACAAGAAGAAGGTTGCTGACCAGCTGGAGTCAAAGTACTGTGCACCACTTCACTGTATGGGGGAGAAGTCAAACAGTTCTACCAAGGTGGAGAAGAGTAAAGGTATTTTTACTTATAATTAACTGTAGATATAGAAGTTATCTGTTAGTGACAAACTGTAAGAAAATGGAACAATTGTTGCAACATTTCCGAATGTACTTGCACATTTTTATCTACGTGACCACTTTTTGCAGACAAGACTACTGCCAGTTCTGATCAAGTACAGGAATCTCATGATTGTGCTACAGAAAGCCTTACCACCAGTTCAGCAAGGCACAGAAACAGTACCAGCCCCTTTCCATCTCAGAGACCACCATTGTATGGTGAGGGGACTCCACTGCTCAGAACCATTGTGGTGATGATACCGCTACTGCTAGTGATAGCAGGGGATGTGGAAACAAATCCAGGACCTGAAGGTATGCTGCAATATAGGTAGCAAAACTATAAACCAGTACTGGCATGTAGTACCCACCCCTCAGTGTAAGGATTAATGTGTTGCACTACATCTGTATTTGCAGGTGCAGTGCCAACATTGAAAGCTGCCGTCAATACACTGCATTCCGTGTGCCCAAAGTGGTATAATATTGGAGTGCAGTTAGAAGTTCCAACATTTCAACTCAAAAACATTGAGAGAAAATCAAGTGACTCAATGGACCAGCTGCGTGATACACTGGACTACTGGATGAGAAATGACCCTTTGCCTTCCTGGAAGCATCTTCTTGATGCACTGAAAGCCCCCAGTGTGGGTGAAAAACGGCTAGCTGTAGAAATAGAAGAGAGGTATTGTGATCCAGACGAAAGCAGCTGCAAAGAGCCAGGAGCTTCAGTTAATACAAAATGTCACCAAGGTATATACGTATGCTTTTTCGATCTGCATTGAACCACAATGTGTGATTAATGTATACTCCACCCTTTACAGAAGTTCACAACAAAAAGACAGCTTCAGAAGAAACATCTCTTACTACTGCACCTGGTGGTGTTCTCCCTTTAGAAAGCCCCACCATTACTGCAGCAGGACACAGTGGCAATACCAGCCCTTCGCCAAGTGAAGGGTCTCAGAGGCCACCATTTGGGTGTGGGTGTGGCAAGTGCACATTCTTCGGCTTTATAGAGAGAGGCTGTCCAACACCCATCCCCTCAGCAAGTTCCTTCCCCTACCTCAACCTCAGTGGACTCACCCATGAACAGCAGCAGGAACTCAGGGGAAGGCTGAGGTTTGAGTCTCAACAGATAATGATAAGATTCCAGAAGCTAGTGTCGGCAACAATCAAGTCATTCCAGAGGCGATGTGTACCACTAGATGATCTTGTGTCACATGTCATGACTCTTGGAGCATTTAATGCTGTATTTAAGGAGCCACAAGTGCCATTGTTTTGTTACTGCTTTCAAAAATTGGAAGCTGCAGACACTGTCTCAAAGATTTTCTTGATCCTTAAAGACTACTTATCCTTCTTCAACTACCACATCATTGAACACATAATTGAAGAACTTGGCACAGAGGAAGATATAGCTGAGCTGCAAAAGTACAAGAAAGATTTTGCTAAATATGCAAAGCAAAGGGTTTTTGAATGCTTGCCAGAGTTCGGACTAGTAAGTGATGCTGACCATGCTGATATCTTTGTGAAACTGGACTCACAGTATGATAACTACACTGTTGCACAAATTGAGGGGTTCCGTAATAAACTCAGTGAAATTCTACATGTTTCATCCCAAGGCATTCTGCGTCTCTGTCGAATAGATGAAGGTTGTTTTCAAATGATGTTCCAGGTGCCCTTATTTGCACAGCATGAGATATTTCCACTGTCCAAGGAACAAGAGAACACTCTAGCAGCTCTTGGTGTGATCAAGCTCACATGTGGGGAGCACCAGTTCCTGGTAAAGTTGTTAGTCTATTAGTCCCTACATTGTTAACATGATTACTGTAGGTTGTGGAACACTGTAAAAACATGTGGATTACCTCAACCATATTTTGGTCATCTCAGTTGCATGCCTGTTGTGTACGTGTTTGAATCAAAGTGTAATCAAGAAGATTCTTCCTTTTAAATTAAGATCTTCTTGCAGAAGGCCTATAAATCAGCACTTCTGGTGAGGTTTGTTGTTTCTTTGATCCTACACATCTGCCACTGGAGGAGTTCCTTGGTTGTATGGTTATGGTAGAAATACCAGGAATGTAGCCAGGTCTTCTGAAAAAAGACACTAACTAAAGAAGAAGTTCCTCAATGGACGTTCAAAAAGAACCTATATGGTAGCATTCCTTGGGTAATGCATAGTCACACTGATGCAATTGAGACAGCCAAAAATATGGTTGAAGTAACCCACTACAGTGAATTAAAGATGCATGGAGGCTGTTGTTTCAGAAAATGTATGTACTGGTACATCGGGAGTGAGTTATATACTTTTTTCCTTACAGAAAGCTGAACATTTCCAAGCTGAAGTTGGTATGTTTATTCCCATAATAGTTTATCTCATAATCTGCCATTCTTCTGTTAATCCTTTTGTTTCACAGAGAAGAAACACCAGCACGATCCTGATGATGATTCTGGTATGGGTCCCAGCACATTCACTGACACAAAGAGCACCACATTTTCTGAGGTAAGCTACTCCCATACATATTGTGTACCACCCCATACATAATGTGTCACAGTTTTTGTGACTACTCTTCTCAATGCATATATAGATACTTTCTCTCTTCTGCACTAGGATCGTCTGGACAAAGAGCTGAAGGAAATGGACTATGAACTGAAAGTACAGGGTCTCATAGAAACAGCATCCTCCTACAAGTCTGGAAGTGGTTTAGCACTCCACCATGCAGTAGCAACAGGACAGTTGGAGGATGTCAAGTTTCTTGTTGAGAAGGAATACTACAACCCAATGCAGACAGGAGAGCATAACTTTACTCCCTTTCATTTTGCAGTAATTGAAGGAAATGTGGAGGTATTGAAGTATTTCATTGCTGAATGTAACTGCAACCCAGCATGTCCAGGCTCACTTGGCTTAACACCCCTTCATTTAGCTAGCCAACTAGGTCATCTTGATGTGGTTAAGTATCTGGTTATTGAACAGCAGATGGAACCACAGTGTGAAGACGAGTATGGAAACACTCCACTGCATAGAGCTTGTGCAGGTGGACATCAGGCAGTTGTTAAGTTTCTTACTTCAGAACATAAAAAATATATTGCCATTGCTGAACTTGTGAGTGACCTAAAAAACAAATGGAACAGTACGCCGCTTCACAGTGCAGTAGTAACTGGTCACTTGAACATACTCCAATTCTTCATCTCAGAACAGAAATGTGACCCAAATCTTCCAGGCCAGTATGATAGAACTCCTCTTCACTATGCTGCTGAGTGTGGTCATCTGCACATAGTCAAGTACTTGACCGACAAACAAAGCTGTAATCCATTATGTTTGGATGATGAAAGGGACACTCCACTTCATTGTGCTGCAATGGAGGGGCACATGGACACTGTGAAGTTTTTTACCGTAAAGAAAAACTGTGACCCAAACATTCCTGGTCAGTATGATAAAACCCCACTCCACTATGCTGCTCAACGTGGTCATTTGCACATAGTGAAGTATTTGACTGATAAACAAGGGTGCAATCCATCATGTTTTGACGAAGACAAGGACACTCCACTTCACTACGCAGCCAAGGAAGGGCACATAGACATTGTGAAGTTCCTTACTGTGGAGAAGCACTGTGACCCAATGTGCAGAGGTTGGAATCTGAACACTCCTCTTCACAAGGCAGCACAAAGTGGTCATATAGACATAGTTAAGTTCCTCACTCTTGAAAAGCACTGTGACCTAACCAGCAGAGATTCTGACAATGACACTGCTCTACATCTAGCAGCACAGAAAGGGCATTTGAACATACTCCAATTTTTCATCTCAGATCGGAACTGTGACCCGAATATTCCAGGAGGTCAATGTGGTGCAACTCCTCTTCACTATGCCACTGCATTTGGTCATCTGCATATTGTCAAGTATTTGATCGATGAGCAAGGCTGCAATCCATCATGTTTGGATAAAAACAAACTCAGTCCACTTGACTGTGCTGCCATGAAAGGGCACATAGACATTGTGAAATTCCTTACCATGAAGAAACACTGGATGCGCTGTGCCATAACAAGCAGAAATGCTATCATGAACAGTGCTCTACATCTAACTGTAGAGTATGGGCATTTGGACATAGTAAAATTCTTCACCCTTGAGATGCACTGTGACCCAACAAATAGAAATGCTAGCAATGATACTGCTCTACATCTAGCAGCAGGAAAAGGGCATTTGGATATAGTTTGTTTTTTCATCTCTGATCAAAAGTATGACCCAAACATTCCAGGAGGTCAGCATAACAGAACTCCTCTTCATTATGCTGCCCAATTTGGTCATCTGCACATAGTCAAGTATTTGACTGATGAGCAAGGCTGCAATCCATCATGTTTGGATGACTTGAACTATACTCCTCTTCACTATGCTGCCATTGAGGGACACATTGAGATTGTGAAGTTTCTTACCATAGAGAAGTACTGTGACCCAATATCGGAGACAATGAAAGGCATTACTGTTCTTCATTATGCAGTAATATATGGTCACTTAGAGATAGTTAAGTTTCTAATTGAGGAGCTGAAGTGCCCCCCAGACATCACAGGATACCCAAATGTCACTCCACTCCAAATGGCAAAAGCTGCAAATCATTCCGATATTGCTCAATATCTAAAGAAGCACAGTGTAATACCTTACATATATACTGCTATAGCTATGATGAAACAGCTTGGACTCCTAAAATAGTTAATCTGTATACATCACACATCTAAAATGTATTATTGAGTATTGGCTTGCTACAAATGATTATCTTAACGTCGCATCAACAATTTATTCATGATGCTATGGAACATTATGTGACAGGAGTTGTTATATATCTCAGTGGTCTGATGCTGTTTTAAGAAAACCTTTTTATATAATACTTGTTGTATAATTATGTTGATTGTGAATTACTGGTATTCCCATAACGGTTAGCTAGTTTCTTTTCAAAACATGGCACTGTAGATGTGGGAATCTTGTTGGAGATGTGGGAATCTTATTGGAGATGTGGAAATCTTGTTGGAGATGTGGGAATCTTGTTGGAGATGTGGGAATCCTGTTGGACAAGCTGCAGTTAGCTTTACATAGCTATATATGTCCATGTGACCCATTACTGTAACACAGTAACAGCTCCCAAAAGTGTTTCAAGTTATTTAGGCTAAACTGCAACAGGTAAACTGTTGAAAATCAATCAGCCTCAACGTCCTATTAACCCGGAAGATACTGTTGACCTTTGACCTTGTGGGGCTCCTATTTCCTATATACTTCACTTAGGCTATCTTCTCCTTATTACATGACTGCTCTTATTCTCAGATGGTCCAAGCTGGGAATATCCCAAACTTTGTTGAGATTGTTTCTCCTTCGTGTAACTGTTCAATTGGTTTTCAAACATCAACATCAAGAGCAGGTTGTGTATGTATATGTGACTATATCGTGGGTGTTCACTGTTGAGGAGTGTCCGTTAAATTAGCATTATAGCGTCCACATTAAAAATGGATCATGAAACATCATGAACTTATTATGTGTAAGGTGTTTCATCATACTGTTTGAAGCTTAGTAACCCACTTGGCGTATATACTCATGTGTGGCAGTCTACTTAACCTCACAGATCATGTGATGTTTCACACAGGGGACCCCAACCATAAACTAAGCACAACTAGGCCCAACTACATACAAGGCACCATACTACGATTCATGATGCATGGAAATTCTTTATAACTTGCACACTATAAGCTGGATGGGGAGGAACCTGGCATTGAGGCCAGTTACTTGTGGTCACTGATACACTCACATGGCAGGGCCTAAAATATAGTAACTCGGGCTGCGAAATGCAGAAAAATTTTGCGCTTTTAGAATGGCATGGAAACGCTTTGTTACACTCAGAGGTTTCAGGTTTAATACAATAACCACATGATAATTCGACTAAACTTGGCACCCTGTCGTTTCAGTATCTTTTTTGTTATCAGAAATATTCTTTCATGTGGATATTGGTTGAACATGCATATTCATTTTTAAGATTAATTTTTATCACTGCCCAGTCTACCTTAATCACTGCACAAATGGGCAGTGCTACCCCCCTATTTTAGGCCCTGTCACATGGTACAACTATAGCTAGCCTTGTACATGCACCGGGGCATGTGGGCTTGTGCCCAAGTCTTGCACTTAGGTTACAAATGAAACCAAAGTCATTTCTAAGTCCTCAGTTGTGTTACCATCTGCAAACAGAAAATAGCTAGTATGATGTAGATGTAGATGTTTGCCTGCTGGCATCCACTCTCAGTCCTGATGTACCTTGACTCTCCAGTCAAAGTCAGTGAGGTGGGAGTTACTGATGGCACAAATCAGTCCTCCACCACAGCTATTGTCACTTGCATCATTCCCCTGCTGTTCAGACCTGCTCCCCTCCCCTTGAGTACACATGCGTGCATCCAAGAGTTCATTACAAGTATACTCAACCAACATGTAGAGATTGTGATAAGTTCACCTGTCTTCCCATGGCAGCACAATTTGGCCATATAAATGTAGTTAAGTTCCTCATTAATTGTGACCCAACTGCAACAAGACACAGTTCAATTCTTCATCTCTGATCAGCACTGTGACCCTGGTGGAACTCTGCTTCACTATGCCATCATGGTGGGACACATGGACATTGTGAAGTTCCTTACTGTGGAGAAGCACTGTGATCCAGTATCACAAGACACTCTCTACTACTTTACCGCTCTTCATTATGTAGTAATATATGGTCACTTCGAGATAGTCAATTTTTTGAAAAAAATTTTTTATTGAGGAGCCCTCCAGACATCCCAGGAAAACTTGGCTATAAGTATGAATCTGATATTGGCAATATCTACAGAAGCACATAGTACCATGCCAAATGAGCCAGGTCTATTGAGGTAGAAGTTGAAGAAGGAGGGTCTGGTAGATCATCACACCACTGGCTAGCTCTTGATATTAAACTTCAGATCCACTAAAGCTAACTCACTGAAGTTGCTTGCTGGAACTAGGGAAGTGTCGGATGAATAAGCTGAAAACTTGTGGAGGGAAAATACAAATGAAATCATTGTCCACTGAACCAATCAGGTTGCAGTTGTGTGTACATGTACTGAGGGTGACTACGATTTAGTAATGCTGAGGTATAAAACCTGAAAGTGGCATCTGATCTTGGCTCAAATGATGGTACAATGGTACAGAGTAGCTACTGGTATGACTCAGCATTCTATTTCAATGTCTAGAGCTCAGTGGTAGGTGCATGGCATTTCCCCTAGCTATGTTAGTTTAAGAGAGGAAATTGCAAGGGAGCCTGTACATTGTATGCTTAAATCAGTGAACTTAATAAAAATAATTCGACATCCATATACAGCAACATGAATGTTGTTCAGCTGGTCTGATATTACAATATACCATGCAGGAAGTTGAGATAAGTGCAATGTAGATATGGTGGGGAGAACAAATAGAATGTATCAACATAAACTATAGCAATAATTCTTCAAAGATGAACAAATTGGACATTGATCTTTGCCTTATTCAAGAAACATCAGGAATATGAGCAAACTGATATTTGTGTCTCCTTAGTCTTTGAACCAGCCATGGTCCATATGTAATAATACTGGAGTCTGGAAATTCAAATTTGGCATCCGACCTTGGCTCAAGGAAGAATGGAATAGAGTAACGTTCTTTTCCTATATCACGAACTCTGTGATAGGTGGCTACTCGAGAGAGGAGATCCCCTACATTTATAATGAGAGAGCCTGGCCGTGGTGCAACACTCATCCAGGTCCCATTCCCATCATCTCGGAGGATCTTCAGGCCTGGATAATTGAAGGTGACTAGAAGAGTCACAAACACTGTATCAATATGCTCTTCACATGTGAATGTAGATTCACATGTTGGTTGATACGTAGGGTAGTGCATAATTCGTAAACTGGAAAGAGATTTTGGCCAGAATCGTTCCTCAAAAATGTGCTCATCTAGTCCCAACCCAAGTGCAGTCAACCTTAGGAACTCCAATCCAGCGTTTATCATAGCATAGTAGTATGTATACATCAGCTCGCGGAATGGTAAGCTTCCTTCACGTGGCAAGGGGGTGGGCTCATAAAGACAACTTCCTGAATTTCTGTCAGGGTCATCCACTGGCAATATTTCTCCCATTTCATATTGTTCCCTGAGATGATCCTCAGCTTCATTTATGGGAACGTATCCTCTGTACACTCCTTTGGCGTCAGGGTTCCACTTCTTTGGAGACACACGCAGTTTCTCATCCAGTGACAGAGAGAAAAACCAGCTGGCTGCTTTGTGGAGGTTTTCCTCAACTTCCTTATCAAATCCTGGAACATTGTCCAGATAAACAAATCCAACGGTCTCCATGGCTTTCGTGAGCTCCTTTGCCGTGGCTAGGCGGTCTGGGCTCGAGAAATTGATGATTGGTAGGCTTTCCATGCTCTGTAGTGTCAAGTCTTAAGTCATTCGAGCCGCGTGGCGCGATTTTCGAATTTGGACGCGGTTTTTACGGAAATACGTATACTTCCGTGTTATCAGGCTTGACTTTAACCCCTGAGCCACTGCAGATCTTTTGTAACTGGAAAAGGTAGGCGAGCCTGGGAACGAAGCTGACTTACGTACAGCAACCTGTTGCAAATAAGTAGAGGTATATGAAAAAAGGTCCTGTGTGGCTAGGATGGCTCATGATTGTAATTTTTTTTGATTACTCTAGCCAATGAAACATTTATTAATAATTATTATTTTTGATGATGGTAACTGCATAGTTATACCAAAAAATCAAGAAATTTAAAGTCAAGTATAAGTATAATAGGATGAAACACTTTGAGTGTACCGGTATATATATATCTAGAATGTCTATAAAAAGTTGCAGCATTCATGCCGGCTTGGATGTTCTGACTGGAGATCAATGGACTCACACAGAGCTGCATTTCCAGTCATGTTTGCAGAAGATCTAACTCCCTGATAGACGTAATATAGAGGCTCTTAGCAGGCACAGCTCAAGTGGCAACATATCCACCCCATCACCATTTTGCTGTATGGCACTCAACATTGCAGCAAGTCTCTTACAGAAGATGTGGCAGCTCTTCCCATACCCCAGTTGATAGGGCTGGTGGTGTAAAAAGTGAATGCCTTACTTCTCTGATTCTCTGGTCATATGGAAATATCTTCTTTTGCTCATGCAAGATATAGGTACACTTACACTATATATACACTACACACACAAGGACACACACGCAAGCTACTGTGACTTGGACAGAAAGGAAGGGTACCTCTGCGTGCTTTGAACAGTATCAGATGCATGGTACCTGGTAGGGTGAACAACTGTTGCATGCTCCCTGCTGGATCTGTTAACACAGCAGCACTGTCCTCCAGTGCCTGTTTATTAATCACTCTTCCTCGTCTCAATCAACAGTTTTCCACTCATGACAACAATGTAGTCTTGGCAACTGCAAATTCATTAGAGAACACTACTGCAAGACTTACTATAATTTGCAAAGTTTCGTGATTATTATGCTAGTAAATTCTGCAGTGTTGCTTGTACTCAGAGGACTGTAGAAGGGGCACATTATTCCATCACTGGCATCAAACGTAAATGATACTACTTTTAGTAGATACAAGTACAAATGTTTTGTGCATTCAATTCTTACTAGACATCTCACCAGCACTGAAGCGAGAAGTACAGTTTGATGTTACCTTGCTCTATTTTCAAGTTTGCTGAGATAGGCTGATACACAGTAAGCTATAGCTCTGTCCAGGTGTGTAGCACCAATTCGGAAGAGAATAAGGTAAGCAAGCTATACTAAGGGCTGCATTCAGGTACAATGGCCTGTATTCAATGTTGGGAAATATCACTTGTGAGCCTTGGTGAGCTGACTGTTGAGCTGCATGTTGGGGTAAGTGGGATCTATAATATCCACAGCTCAGTTTTATCTTATCAGTTTTACATAATTGCCTACACTTTAGATAATATTTTTAGATTAATTTTCATATCGATCAGCGTGACACAGCTTTTCCAAACCATTCATTAGTACTATGTCCATATTCCGTGCATCTACCTTTAGGAAATTACCAATGAGTCAACCAAGTTAAAGACTCATGCACTTATATATAGGTATGTACCATAACAAAATTTGTGAAGGAAGGCAAAGTAATCTGGCAAGTAGTAATGTTGACAGTTTGCTGTCATGAAACCCCAGGATGTATCAATCTTAACATCAAGATTGTTGTTTGGGGATCACCTGTTGATAGCGATAAATAGACTATGTTCTAGTTATCCATTGTTACAGTAACGTTGATCGCTTGAAAATATTATTGCAATGTTAATATTTCCTAGAAATTTTATCGCTAAGTGTAACTATTTTAGCCTCTTTCCCAGGTCTCCCCTGTTTTTGGTTCTTCAGTTTGCATTCAGTTAATACACCAAAGAACAAACAGGAGAGGCCTGGGAACGAGGCAAACTTTTTTGTAGAAAATGTCATTGCCACCAGAAAATTTGATTGCTCAGTTTAAAGGAGTGCATGACTCCCCTTGTCAGTGACCCCCCAGTCACTCACTCCTAGGAACACTGATTCCCCTAGATCAGGGGCTCCATGTGAGTGACATTTACCTACTGTAGGAAAATGTGTACATACAGGCAGATGCAAAGAATTGGTATGAATGTTTAACTTTGCTCACACTGAATATTCGACTTACTACAAGGGTAAATCACTATCTCAATACTAGGTTATCAAATGGGAAAGAGTTGGGGAATGAATACATAGCCACAGAAGCAGAAGCTCTCAATGAAGAATCTGTGGCTTCTGTAGCAGAAATTATTTCAAGGTTGATGTGCTGAAACGTGGCCCTTCTGCAGCAAGGGGGTAAAATTTGGAAGAAATGACTAAATCATTGAATATGTGGAAGTACTTACTAGAATGTTTACAATTCCATGAGCGATAAAAGTTCCTGGCCACAATGATATTTGATAACATTTCTCAAGAAAACTTTATCACAGCGATATTATTTCTGAGCAATCAGATTTATCGTAAATATACCAAGTTACCCAAACCAAAATTCTATTTTCACAATTGGGAAGACTATTAGCATGAACCACTTCTGTTTGTTATACTGTACAGACAACAGGAGGGTTGAAAGAGTCTCTAATGGTATTTCACTGGTAACACCATTGTACCAGTGAACGCAGCTCTCAGTAGCTTGTTTAATACCTTACTCTTCTGCTCTTTTTCATAGCTATTCTCTTCTCAATATAGCTGTTGCACACCAGACCTTGACAGAGCTACATCAGCCTTGCTCATCAAACCCAATAGCTGTTGCACACCAAACCTTGACAGAGCTACAGCTTACTGTGCATCAGCCTTGCTCATCAAACTCAAAACCAATGCAAGATGGAATTCATGAGCATCAAACTGTCCTTCTTGCTTCAAAGCTGGCAGGATGTCGTAACAGTCAAATGTGCAAAACTTTATTATAGACCGTGTGCCTACGTAGGCGTTGTCTGTATGAAAGTATACGATTTTCTGCATACTCACCACCATTTTGTAGGGCAGTAGAATAGCAGTAATGTATGTGTAGACCCCTTGTTGGCTCACTACCAGCAATACTGACAGCTGGGTCGCTTATTGGCTCACGTATGTTATAAGACTAATAGCAATGTATGTCATACTGCAGTGATTTTAGATGCAGCTTATGGTAACGTTCAGCAGCCAGCTCACAACCTCATCACTGTATAAACTTGCCGTTCACAGAGCCATTTTTTGCCCTACATTACGTCATCAGAATACTGATGCCACAACCCATGACATCACCGCCACTTGTAACCACGCCTATTTAGGCACATGGTCTATACCTTTCAAGACCACCAACTTGGCAGTAGTACTAGTGAGAGTTCAGGGGCGTAGACAACTTTTGAGAAGTGGGGGGGGCTTAGCCTCTAGAATCGAGTTTGTTGCACGTAAGGCCAGACCTAATTAATGTTTTGTTGCTCGAGCCCGGCGGGTCAAAATTTTTCCATTTTCGAAAAAAAAAAAAATTTGATCACGTGATTGAATTAAGACTTAATGCACACGTGCACGTGGCTTCGTCACAGATGGCTCGTTTGTGGCTCAGCGTGGGAAGTCGTTTCAGGCTGCACCATGCTTTTCGGGTCCAGAATCATTAACTGTTCCCAGCAGGAAACTTTTGGCAACTTTTTGTCATGGTTAGAGGACAAGTTCTCAGAGAGTGACTTTTTTTTTTTTTTTTTTATTACCGGCCACCTGGGTCAACTTTGTGATTAAGCTAGCTCGAGCAACAAACCATCAAGTAGGTCTGGCCTGACGAGAGCTTAAAATCTTGGGGGGCTTCAGCCCCCACAGCCCCCCCCCCCCCCCCCCCCTTGCCTACACCCTTGAAATTTGATGCCAGTGATACAGTACTTGTACCTCTCCTACAGTGCTTTGAGTACAGCAACACTGCAGAATTTACCAGCATAATTATTATGAGAATTTGCAACTTACACTTACAGTAGAGATCACCAACGTGAGAATTCTAGTACAGATGTCAAGACTACAGAGCTGGGAATGACTGGAAACACGTTGATCACTGAGATAAGATTCAAGGAGGGGTGATCAGGCACTTGAGGACAGCACTGCTATGTTGGAGATCCAGTAGTTAGTAACTTTTCATACCCAGTTGTTCATCTCTCCGCGAAGCGCGGTCTGCTACGATTCAAAGCGTGTGTAGGTAGCTACCATGCATAGTAGAGCTATGCATGCAGTGGGCAAGCGTACAGTAGGGGTTAAAGTAAGACTTTAATAAGGTTAAAGGTGTTTAACACGGGAACAGAAATCTGGCCTGGCTAGTCAAATAGGTGGGGTCGGCGAAAGGGCACGTGAGTCAGAGTTCTGGCGCGAGTTTGGAAAAGTGGCTCTTGGCTACAGAATTTACTGTACTCGCTTACCAGCAGACCTAGCCGCCAGATGCTCAGCCAAATGTTCAGGCAGTTGTTAACAAGTGTAGCCTATCAGCTAGATGCAATGTGACTACAAAATTGTCGTCTATGGAACTCCCAATTCCGCAGCTTACCTCATCAAGCCAAACTGCCCCGCCAGTGCTGCCATAATTATTACCCATGCTCCCAGCAAGTAACGTGATAGTGACGAGAGCTCCCCAACAGGGGGCTGGACCGAGCATGGGAAACTATTAAACTACAGGCGAGAACAAGGCTACCTTCATACAAGGCAGCCGGACCGCTGCTACAGAACTTCTTCAGCAAGCGTGCAAGCTATCAAGTCCCACAAGCAGCAACAACGCACACAGCAGATGTAAAGCACCAAGCCGGATGCTCCAAGCCACTCCCCTGGAGTCAGCGACTCTGTATAAACGGGACGTGAGCAAACCATTGTTAAGAAATTGTGTTATTAGGTATTGTAGGTAAGGGGGGAAACTGTATATATTGTACAGCGTAGAGATAGATAGTAAGCCAAATTCAGCCCAGGCAGTGGCTAGCTATGCCGCCAGCCCCCAGTACGGACCTGATTCCACTCACCAGCCCACACAATTAAAGGCCTCACAACTTTCACTCACCAGTCACATAGCAAACACTGGTGACATAGCTTCACACCTGATTCCTGGCCAACCTCATATAGAACCATTCCTCAGGAATCCCATTGGCTAGCCACGTAGGTTTATACCAGATACTACTTACCGGCCCACATAGCTGAATGCCTCATGAACACTACTCGCCAGCCACGTAGCAGCCTACCTGATCTAAAGTGCCAGCCTTCATAGCCAAATACCTCGTGAAAAGTCAGTTGCCTCCCACATAGCTCCATAGCTGACCTACTCACAGCCCACATAGTTAAATGCCCCAGGAATCCCACTCGTGAACCACATATAGCTCCGTATCCGATTCTACTTGCCAGCCCCCACATAGCTGAATGTCTCAGGAATTCCACCGGCCAACCACGTAGCTCATACCCAATCCTACTTGCCAGCCCAAACACCTCGGGAATTCCATGGGCAAGGCACATAACTTATACCTGACTCCGCTCATCAGCCCTCATAATTAAATGCCTCATGAACTTCACTCACCGGCACATATAATGTGTGCACTGGTCACACAGCTTCACACCTGACTCCTGGCCAGGCCCAGATAGGAGTATACCTCAGGAATCCCACTAGCCAGCCACGTAGCTTCATACTTGATCCTACTTGCCATCCTACATAGATGAATGCCTCACGAATGCCACTCGCCAGCCACAGAGCGTCATACCCTATCAAAATTACCAGTCCACATGCGTGGCTGAGTGCTGCATGAATGCCACTCACCAACAACATAGCACTATGCCTGATCAAAATGGCCACCCCCACATAACTGAATGCGGCACAAATGCCACTCGCCAACCACATAGCATCATACCCGATCAAAATTATCAGTCCACATGCGTGGCTGAATGCTGCATGAATGCCACTCACCAACCACATAGCACTATGCCTGATCAAAATGGCCAGCCCACATAGCCGACCGCGGCACAAATGCCACTCACCAACCACATAGCATTGTACCCGATCAAAATTACCAGTCCACATGCGTGACTGAGTGCTGCATGAATGCCACTCACCAACCACATAGCACTATGCCTGATCAAAATGGCCAGCCCACATAGCTGAATGCGGCACAAATGCCACTCGCCAACCACATAGCACTATGCCTGATCAAAATTATCAGTCCACATGCGTGGCTGAATGCTGCATGAATGCCACTCACCAACCACATAGCACTATGCCTGATAAAAATGGTCAGCCCATATAGCTGAATGCGGCACAAATGCCACATAGCATCATACCCGATCAAAAATTATCAGTCCACATGCGTGGCTGAATGCTGCATGAATGCCACTCATCAACCACATAGCACTATGCCTGATCAAAATGGCTAGAAGAATTGCTCAGGAATCCCACTCACCAACCACATAGCATCATACACGATCAAAATTATCAATCCACATGCGTGGCTGAATGCTGCATGAATGCCACTCACCAACCACATAGCACTATGCCTGATCAAAATGGCCAGCCCACATAGCTGAACGTGGCACAAATGCCACATAGCATTATACCCGATCAAAATTACCAGTCCACATGCGTGACTGAGGGCTGCATGAATGTCACTCACCAACCACATAGCACTATGCGTGATCAAAATGGCCAGCCCACATAGCTGAATGCAGCACAAATGCCACTCGCCAAACACATAGCATCATACCCGATCAAAATTATCAGTCCACATGCGTGGCTGAATGCTGCATGAATGTCACTCACCAACCACATAGCACTATGCCTGATAAAAATGGCCAGCCCACATAGCTGAATGTGGCACAAATGCCACTCGCCAACCACATAGCATCATACCCGATCAGAATTACCAGTCCACATGCGTGGCTGAATGCTTCATGAATGCCACTCGCCAGACACATAGCATCATACCTGATCAAAATTACCAGTCCACATGCGTGACTGAGTGCTGCATGAATGCCACTCACCAACCACATAGCATCATACCTGATCAAAATTACCAGTCCACATGCGTGACTGAGTGCTGCATGAATAGTTTGCAAACTGCAGCAGAAAGTACTTTGGTACTAAACATGTTGAGTTAAGCATAAATGAGACACAATAGAATCTGAGAATCGAATCATTAAAGCTTCAAATGAATGAATAGTGTACCCTCTAAACCTTTGTCAACCTCTCGGGTTCCCAATGAGGGTTACCCAGTTCACTGACTGTGCAGCACGGTACTAACCATGCTGAGTAAATGATGGTTCCAGCCTGAGAATTGAGTCAGGAAAGCTTCAAGTGAGCTACTTTAATGCAAGCAAGTCCGAACCTGAGACTTTTGGTGATGCTGGTCAGATGTTCTTACCAACTGAGTCACTGGAGCTCTGGCATTGGAGCAGAGGATAGAGAAGGTCATGGACACAGTTTCATGCAGAGTCAATGCCTACTAAGAGATCCAGCTTGAGAACTAGGAATCAAATCTTCATGAATCACTGGAGCTCCTGGCATTGGAGCAGAGGATGATGATATACATCCATAGACATGGTTCAATTCTCAGGCTGCGCAATCTGCTTTCCCACAGCTGAATGTGCATTGCAGGAATGTCTCTCACCAACATCATATTAGGTTAGGTTGTCAGCCCACATAGCTGAATGCCCCAGGAACTAATTTGCTGCATAGTGTCATATTGGATTGACCACTCACCAACCACATAGCATCATACCTGATCAAAAAGTGCCAGCCTCCATAGCTGAATGCCTCAGGAATGCGACTCGCCACCCATACCTGATCTAAATGGCCAGCCCACACTGTGTCATACCTGATTGACTTACAACGCAAAAGTCAGAGGCTGCAGGAATCTTACTCACGAGCCTCATTCATGTAGCTTATACCTGATTACAACCGCCAGCCCACAGCTGAATGTGCATTGCAGGAATGTCTCTCACCAACATCATATTAGGTTAGGTTGTCAGCCCACATAGCTGAATGCCCCAGGAACTAATTTGCTGCATAGTGTCATATTGGATTGACCTTCCAGCCATTAGTCAGGAACCCCACTAGCCAGCTACTACTGGACTCTACTCGCCAGCCTACCTAGCTGAATGCCCCTCAAGGTCACCCGCCAGTATCATGTCTCACACCTGAGTCTACTCAATTGGCAGCTTACCATAGCCAAATGCCTCAGGAATCCCACGTGCCAGCCACAAAGCTTTGTACTTGGTTCTACTTACTAGCCCACAGAGCAGCATGCCTCACGTGTGGTTAACTCGCAATCCTCATAGCATTATATCTGACCCGAATCACCAGCTCACATAACTGAATGCCCCAGGAATCATACTCACCAGCCACACAGCACCAGTCTGTGCTACCTGCCAGCCCACATAGTGGAGTACCTCATTAGTTCACTGACCAATCACACAGCTTCACACTGGATTTAAAGAGACAACCCACATAGCCATAATTTCCACAGAGCTTCATTCCTGATTGTACTTGCCTGCCCATGTAGCCAAATGCCTCAGAATTCCCCACATGCCAACCACATAGCTCACTTCCCCATGTGCCAACCAACATAGGCATCCAGATTCATCTTGCCACCGTTGTTAGTCCACCTGACCTAACCATGCCCATGCCTCATAATACAGCTTGAGCCATGTGGCGTTCAGTGAAAGAAAAGAAAAAAACAAAAAAAAAACAACAAAAAAAAACAAAAAAAAACAAAAATAAAACAGCTGCATCCATTTTCATGTATTAAAGATAGTCGTACCTCCTTAGCTATCCAGGTCGCTAGCGGCATGCCTCTTGCCACCTGCTAACCTACATACAGGTAGGGGCAGGTCCATTGCTATTTGTTAACCAGGAGCTAGGTACCCACAAACCCCTGCTATGTCATGCAACCTGCCAACCCCCATAGTTAGGCACTGCCATTGCCGGTGTCATAGTAGGGGTGATGTGGGATAATTTAAAGCAAAAAAGGCGCAATCTCTTTTGGAAGGGTAGCTAACCCCCGCAGCATCCCCTGGCAGGCACACCGCAAATGCAGCGTCACACAAACTGCAGCAAGTGGCATACATAGCTTTACTACCATGCTTCTAATAGCAATTAACTAACTACCTGGTTCATACTTGCTGCCTCAACCAGCATTTAGCACAGTCAAGTCAGTCACTTAAGCATCTGTATTGTTGGCAGGGCATTTCAGTGCAGTTTGCAGCTAGTAGTAGGCGGCAAACTCTTGGTATAATTATTAGTGTGTCCTGGCTATTAAATAGTTGGTTATTAGCACTTTACAAAAGGAAGTTACATTATACACAAGGTCAGTCAAATATCATATACTGTCAAGAATTAATTAGAGTAACACCTGAATGAGTTTACTTTGGGGGATAGATACTATGTGTGGGGCTACCCCAAAGTCATTCAGGTCACCTCAGGGAAGCGATAAGGTTAATGCAGTCCAAGGCAGGACTTTAGGACAAGCGTCCTATAATAATCCCATGCAGTCCAAGGCAGGACTTTAGGACAAGCGTCCTATTTGCCATGCAGTCCAAGGCAGGACTTTAGGACAAGCGTCCTATATGCCATGCAGTCCAAGGCAGGACTTTAGGACAAGCGTCCTAGGGCTTGATACTAGAGCAGGCAGGGCTCATGCCTGCTGCGGGGCAAGACAAATGTCTTGCTGTAAACAGAGCTTAACTGGCAGGAAGCAGATTCTGGGGTTTCCAGATCCTGCCAGTTAGCAGAAGGGAGGAGCGGAGGAGGCTCCTCCCTTCTTAACTAATCAGCGCACGTGCCCTTACGCCGACCTCCAAATTAATTGTAGTGAACCAGTGTTAATCAACGTTGATAACACGGAAATATACGTATTTCCGTAAAAACCGCGTCCAAATTCGAAAATCGCCCACGTGGCTTATGGCGTCATAGCCTCGTTCCCAGGCCATAACCTTGTAGTCTGGGAACGAGACTAAGTATGACTTCCGGACTCGAGCTCCACCCCTCTGAGCTCCACTTTACCAGTTTACAATGTGCGTACCTATAAATGTTGTTCTATGGTTTGGCCTTAACGTCACTGTTAATGCAGAAAATAGAGGGCGGAAAGCCTGGAAAAATTTGTTGCTTGCACACTTTAGTACTAGCAGGTATTCAAGCTAGGCAGCGGGAAGATCTGGAGTAAGGTTAAGTTAAGGTGGCACGGTCGTCACTCGGCGGAGGTTAACGAAAACATAAACCTGGGTTACAGTCAGGACCAGGGTTACTCCTAGTTCCAGGATTAGGGTTTGCTTTAGGGCAATCTTGCTTTGCCTAATTTTAAAAAGGGTTTTAGTAGCTTATTAATATATTCATGAACCCCAAATTGCCACTCGATGGACGCATCTACACGCTCACTGTAGGTAGCGTCCCAACCACCAATGTATCTCAAAACAATCTATGCCAGCTTTTGTTCAAAGCTACTCTCAAAGTCAGGCTAGACTCATGTTTGTCACTACTCTTGGAATGGACAACTTTGACTGCACCAAAATGAATGCACATTTTAAAAAAATCACAGCTTGTCTACAGGAGGGGCTCATTCACGAGTGGAAGCAAGCATTACTAGCCCCACCTCTCTCCCTTATGTCGCTAAACAACTCACGGCTCTGTTCCACACACAGCCACCGTTCAGCTCCCTTGGCTGTCAGACTGTAGCACCAACGATAAATTGCGTATTCTAGTTAAAGCCCATCCCAGCACTTGAAGCACCTGGCCACGGTCACCAACTAGGCTAGGCATACGGCCGCGAGACCTGGGCCTACTCAACAAACGCAGTCTTGGCCATTGTGGCCTTTCTGCTTCTTCTAGACGCAAGCTTGCTTTCACAAGCAGACATTACGCACTACTCACAGCTACTGACACTACAGCACTCTACTAAACTCCTTCTTTTTTATTTTTTTTAATTTTTTTAAGTCGATCTAAGCTTATTTTCAAAGTTCCGACCACCACATGAAGGGTGCCGCCAGGCCACATCTTAACTAACTTAATTATAAACTGATTATTGGATGGCAATGCCGACAGGAAACGGGGAAAATCCCCAATTTTACGGACCGTAAACGGTTTGAGACTCTCAAAACAGACTGTGCGCTAAAATTTTAACAAGACAAAGAAGTCTATCAGCTTGGATTCCAGGTTTGTTGACCTTAAAAATCCAGGGTACTGTGCCACCTTAAGGTTAAGTGCCTGCAGTCACTGCAAGCAATGACCCTGGCACAATGCCGGACAAACGTGCAGACTAGCAGACATACAGTACACGCACGTCATATTTGTACACGTAGTGTATATGCCCTGCCGATACATAGCATCAAGCAAATTTTAATCCGTGCAAGTAGCTACCTTGTGTGTTTAAGCATAGATATATGACATCTATGGTTTAATAGCAAGTGGTGACACTACAACGCTGCAACAGATGGTCACTGCAAGCGCCACAATTTTGGCGCCGTATGCTGTAAGCTCCCTTGACTGACAATCGTCGGAAATTCCACAATTAATTAATTTCTGTGTGGGAGGAGTAGGTCGCGGAATACCAATCCATACTTGGAGAACTGTTACTCTCAGTATTCTGATCGACTGCGTTGAAGCTGATTGTTGACGCTAGGATTCACAGACACTGACAGAGCTGCCGATAAGGTGACTAAGTCCCAGCCATTGATTAGTTAGCTAGATCTGTCGTGCGGCATGATTATATATGATCTGTTTATATATGCGTCAGCAGTAATTATGAAGTCAGTCGTTTCTTTACATAACAAACTACTGATCGACAGTGTGATTCAGTACTCACTGATTGTAATACTATAGTATAGATCTAACAGTCATCCAAAGTTACATGCAGAGTGATGTTTTTCAGTTATACAGCAACGAGCTGATCATTGGGCACATCATACTACATTGATAAGTCACTGAGTCAAATCTGTTTGTGTCAAAGAATTGAAAATCATGGGGATTGATCTTGCCACATGGCGGGCTCGAATTGGGCTCAACTACTACCACATGTGTCGCCCCCTCCAGACCAGGTGGAAAAATGGTGGTCAGCTGTACCAGCCTGGGGTGGCCAGCTGGGGCGTGGGGGAGGTCATGAGCGACACACCCCTGGTGCTCAAGGGCTGCATGACAGTTGTTGCTCTGTCACTGATACTGCAGTATGTAGTCCATTCCTGGTCCAAGCTGAGGGGGAGGGGTGGGGGTGGCAAGGTGCGCTGCCACTGGAGGGGAATTACTTCTCGAGTGAGGAAAACACTGAATGGTGGGAGCACATTGCTGTTCAGAGCTATTTTGGTGGTGGTACACTTATTGCTGATGATATCAGGAGATGTGGAGCTAAACCCTGGACCTGAAGGTAATTGTGTAAGATTTGAAAGGCATTGTGCTCAATGTACATAACAATTGTAGTAGACCAAGTGACACTATTGTTCTGTATCATTTCTGTCCTAGCAGGCTGTGCCCTAGTCACACTCCAGGGTGAGAGATGGTCAGGCTTGATAGACTAGCTGTGCCCAGAATTCCCAATACCCATTTCTTCCAACTACACAGTTATCTTTATCACACAACACACAATATGGTGGCTGCATGATATATGTAACTGCTTGTTTGCAAATCATGCCAAAACAATGAATTCCAATGACCTATTGCTGTAGAAGATACATATCACTGTGACACTGATGAAATGTCTCCTTCGGGTTTCATTCAGAAGTTTCAACCTGGAATAGACCAACCTTGCAATGACAAGCATTCACAAACTTTGCAAAAAACAAGCACATCAGATTGCATACCATTTAACTACACAGTGTACCTGTTACCTACACAGACTTTGGACAGTGTTTGTAATTCATTTCTAGTTCTAAGCCCAATTTATAATGGCATCATAACCTCTTTTTAAAATGTACATCTGCATGAGCTTGAGTAATCCATGCAATCAGAAGAGATGTATCAAACTATCAATGCACATCCACCGAGTGTGTCATACATGGTTGCCTGAATCAAGGCATTAAAGAAGTATGTAGTAGATTTTCTTCTTGAATACACAGAACCAAGTCTGAAAGCACTTCTTAATGAACTTCATCCAGTTCGGGCCAGCTGGTTTATGATTGGACTGCAGTTGGACATCCCTCACACTGAACTGATCTGCTTCAGGCGAATATGTTCTGATTTCTCACATTCATTGTGTGAAATGTTGATGCATTGGTTAAAAACAGCTGTTGATCCACCTCCTACCTGGGAAGCAGTTGTCACTGCCTTGAAATCACCAACAGTAAATGAGAAGTACATTGCGGCTCAGCTGGAATCAAAGTATTGTACACCAGTACAGCATGTCATGGAGGAGTCCAGCAACCCTACCAGTATGGAAAAGAGTGAAGGTAGCTACTATTTTATGACATTGGAGTTATGAAAAGGAATTGTGTATTCTATAGGTACCATGCAAGAACTCACAAGAAGCATGGAGAATTAACTGTCAGCATCTCTTAAATGTATTTGTAGATGTTTTCATTACCTTACATTATTTACACTGTCTGCAGCTGTTCATCATAGGACTATTGCCAGCTCTACTGAAAATCAATTGAGAGATCAAAAAGTAGAATTTCACACTAGCTCTACACCAGATTCAAAAAGCCCTATTACCAGCGCAACAAAACACACCACCACCTCTCCAAGTGAGGGGTCTCAGAAATCACCATTTGGGTGTGGGTGTGGCAAGTGCACATTCTTCAGCTTCATAGAGAGTGGCTGTCCAACACCCATCCCCTCAGCAAGCTCCTTCCCCTACCTTGACCTCAGTGGACTCACCCACGAACAAAAGCAGGAACTGAGGGGACGGCTTCAGTTTGAATCCCGAAATATAATGATACGATTCCAAAAGCTGGTGTCGACAACAATCAAGTCATTCCAAAGACGGCGCTTACCACTGGATGAGCTTGTGTCACATGTAATGACTCTTGGAACATTTGACCCTGTGCTGAAGGAGCCACAAGTGCCAGTATTTTGCCATTACTTCAAGGAATTAAAAGCTGCAGACACTATCCCAATGGTTTTCATGGTTCTTAATGACTACTTTTCCTTCTTCAACTATCACATCATTGAGCACATTATCGAAGAACTTGGCACAGAGGAAGATAAGTCTGAGCTACAGAGGTACATAGAAAGTTTTAATGAATATGCAAACAGAAGGGTCTTTGAATGCCTACCAGGGTTTGGACCAGTAAGTGATGCTGATCATGCTGATATGTTTGTGAAAGTGGACTCCAAATATGACAAGTATACTGTTGCAGAGATTGAGGAGTTCCGTCATAAACTCAGTGAAATCCTACGTGTTTCAACCCAAGGCATTTCACGCCTCTGTCGAGTTGATAAAGGTTGTTTTCAGCTGATTTTCCAAGTGGCTTCATTTGTACAGCAGGAGATATTTCCACTGTCCAGGGAACAAGAGAAGGCTCTGACAACCATTGGTGTTATCAAACTTACATGTGGGAAGTACCTGTTCAAGGTAAAGTTGTCTGTGGGTGTAACAGTCAATACCATGTTAACTGTTAATTGTATTGGTTGTGGAATGAGGTATGGAGATTGTTACTTTACAATCAGTAATAGAAATGTATCAGCGAGTCGGTAGACTCTCTGTGTAGGGATGTGTACATTAGTGTTGACGAGTGACAAACCTTTGTTTCCTTACAGAAAGATGAACCATCACAAGCTGGAGTTCGTATGTCCAATCTCATATTACCTATCTGACACTTATCTCACATTTAATTCTGTCTGTCTTTGTCCTTACACAGAAAAGAAACACCAGGATGATACAGATGATGATTCTGGTATGGGTCCCAGCATATCCACTGACACAAAGAGCACCACTTTTTCTGAGGTAAGCTACTATTATGTGCAGTATTGTGTGACCACTACTGCACACACTTCCTCTTATAGGGTCTTCTGTCCACAGAACAAGAAATTGATCTGTTAGCCATGGGTGTTACATGTGGGGACCAGCTTCTGGTAAGGTTGTCTGTGATTACTGTAGGTTTTGGAATGAGGCATGGAGGCTGTTGATGTTAAATAGATAATGGAAATTAACATACATTGGTGTTACTGTGTTATGTATAACTTTCGTTTCTCTATACAGAAAGATGAACCATCACAAGCAGGAATTGGTATGACTGTGCAGTTTAGGCTCTACATATATAGCTATTGTCTACAAAAAATGTCTTACATTTTGCCTTCCATTTTGTCACTCATGGTTTTCTGTTTCACAGAGAAAAAACACAAGCGTGATCCTGATGGTGATTCTGACTTTGGCATATTCACTGACACAAAAAGTACCACATTTTCTGAGGTAAACTGTTACCACCATCTGTAGTGTTGTGTAGCCAATCATACATGTACTTCACTCCTCTACCTCTAGGATCATCTGAACAAAGAACTGAAGGAACTGGACTATGAACTGAAAGTACAGGGTCTTGTAGAAATAGCATCCTCTCCCAAGTCTGGGAGTGGCCTAAAGCTCCACATAGCTGTAGCAATGGGGCAGTTGGAATATGTTAACTTTCTTGTTGAGAAGAAGCACTACAACCCAATGCAGACCATACAGAATGGCTTTGCTCCCTTTCAGTTGGCAGCAATTGTAGGAAATGTCCAGGTATTGAAGTATTTCATCACTGAGAGGAGCTGCAGCCCAGCATGTCCAGGCCCACTTGGCTTAACACCCCTTCATTTAGCTAGTGGACAAGGTCATCTTGATGTGGTTAAGTTTCTAGTTACTGAACAGCAGATGGAACCACTGTGTGAAGATGAGTTTGGAAACACTCCACTGCATAGAGCTTGTGCAGGTGGCTATCAGGCAGTTGTTGAGTTTCTTATTTCAGAACATAAGAAATATACCCCCATTACAGAAATTGTCAGTGATATGAAGAACAAATGGAACAGTTTACCTATTCACAATGCAGTATCAAATGGTGACTTAAGTATAATTCAATATTTTATGTATGACCTGAAGTGTGACCCAAACGTTCCAGGTCAGTATGGTGGAACTCCCCTTCATTATGCAGCTGAGTTTGGTCATCTGCACATACTGAAGTATTTAATTGATCAGCAAGGCTGCAATCCATCAAGTTTGAATGACCTGAAACAAACTCCACTTCACTCTGCTGCCAAGAACGGACACATGGATATTGTGAAGTACCTTACCGTAGAGAAGCATTGTGACCCAACATGTAAAGATTCCAAACAGAATACTCCTCTTCATAAGACAGTACATAATGGTCATATAAACATAGTAAAGTGCCTCACTGTTGAAAAGCACTGTGATCCAACAAGTAGAAATGCCAATGGTGACACTGCTCTACACATTGCAGTAGTGAATGGGCATTTGGACATAGTCCACAATTTTTCATCTCAGATTGGAAATGTGACTCAAACTTTCCAGGTCAATGTGGTAGAACACCTCTTCACTATGCTGCTGAATTTGGTCATCTGCACATAGTCAAGCATTTAAATGACCAGCAAGGCTGCAATCTATCATGTCTCGATGAAAACAAGTACACTCCACTTCACTGTGCTGCCACAAGAGGACACATGGACATTGTGAAGTTTCTTACTGTGGAGAAGCATTGTGACCCAATGTGTAGAGATTCCAAACAGGATACTCCTCTTCATAAGTCAGCACTCTACGGTCACATACAAGTAGTTAAGTTTCTCACTGTTGAAATGCACTGTGACCTATCAAGTAGAAATGCTTTCAATGACACTGCTCTAAATCTAGCAGTAGAACGTGGACATTTGGACATACTCAAATTTTTTATCTCAGATCAGAAGTGTGACCCAAACATTCCAGGCCAGTATGGTGAAACTCTTCTTCACCGTGCTGCTGAGTGTGGTCATCTGAACATAGTCAAGTATTTGATTGATGAGCAAGGCTGCAATCCATCATGTTTGGATGAAGACAAGTACACTCCACTTCATTGTGCAGCTATAAATGGGTATGTGAATATTGTGAAGTTTCTTGCTATGGAGAATCACTGTGACCCACTGTGTAGAGATTCCGAACAGAATACTCCTCTTCATAAGACAGTACACAATGGTCACATGGAAGTAGTTAAGTTTCTCACTCTTGAAATGAACTGTGACCCAAGAATTAGAAATGCCAACAGTGACAATGCCCTACATATAGCAGTAATGAATGGACATATGGACATAATCCAATTCTTCATCTCTGAGCTGAACTGTAACCCTAACGTTCCAGGTCAGTATTGTAAAACACCTCTTCACTATGCTGCTGAGTTTGGATATTTGCACATAGTCAAGTATTTTACTGACAGGCAAGGCTGCAATCCATTATGTTTAGATGAATTCAGGTACACTCCACTTCACTATGCTACAGTAAGAGGGCACATGGATATTGTGAAGTTTCTTATTGTGGAGAAATGCTGTGATCAAATGTGTGGAGATATCAAGCTAAATACTCCACTTCATATGGCAGCAATAAATGATCGTAAAGATATAGTTAAGTTTCTAACTCTTGAGATGCATTGTGACCCGTTGTCCAGAAACATAAAAGGCAATACTGCTCTTCACTTTGCAGCACTGTTTGGTCGCTTAGAGATTGTTAAGTTTCTTGTTGAGGAGTTGAAGTGTCCTCCAGACATCCAAGGGGCACTTAACATGACCCCACTCCAACTGGCTCTACGCAAAAAACACCTTGATGTTGCTCAATATCTACAGAAGCACAGTGTAATACCTTACATATACACTGCTATAACTACGATGAAGCAGCTTGGACTCCTGAAATAGCCAGTGTGTGTATACTGTATACCTCTAAATAATCATCCCAGCTTTCTGTGTGTAGTTTATCTAGTGATTTTGATAAATTTGATGGGTGTTTCCATGGAATTTACCTGCTTTAGCAGCAAGTTAATAGCATTGTTCTGCTTACTTACCCCATGTTTATGTATGGCTCATCAATTCACATAACCTTGCATGTGTTCCATGTCATCTGTATTGTCTATGTTTGAAAGCTTGAACACTACTAGTGACAGCCTGTAGATGCAACAACTTGTTATTTGGAACTTTCTGATTTTTATAAAAGTTAAACTAATAAGCCATGAGTTTTGAAGGCAGCAAAAGTCAAAGAAATATGTCATCATTGATTTATCCATACAAGAGATAGAAGTGCAAGCTTTATCATGCATATCAAGTTAGTCAGATATAGCCTCGTTCCCAGGCTCACCCTGCTACAAGGCTAAGTCAGATAGAAGAGAAGGAACATAGGTTGGCATGCAATCAACAGTAGCCAGACACAGACAGAGCAAGTCCACGTATTACATCAAACTTGCAGGTGGAGGTGAACTTTAAAAAACAAGTTAAAATTCTCTATTTCCTTTCATAACTATGACATGCAGTTGTTATACAGCTAGGTTGACACATTGCTGCATACAAAATATGAAAACATACATTCACATGCAGTACATTAATATAACAGCCCTTCAAAGTAAAGGATGATATTACACAAAACACATACAGCAAAATTTTTTTGTAAGATCAGTAAGAAGTAACGCTGACTATGTGATAAGGACGAGAATTCCACAAAAAAAAAAGAACATACTAAAAATAAACATCTAAATAAATTAATCTTGGAGTGTTCACCAGAGCTGTACTGTTTGTCCTGCTCAAGCATAGAAGGGATATCGTAGTCAGTATAGCTTCCACCACATGACAATGTAACAAAACCTGTACATAGTTTATACGTGCACCTGGAATTGCACTTCCCCAGCGGTCCTCTGGGCGAAGAGGAAGCCATCAACAAGTGCTGTGTTGATGGAACACCAAAGTATAGCTATACATAAACTCCTCCCTTCTGTGGCAGAACATTCATAACGAGTCTTGATCAAATCTTGTTTTGGAACACAATTTAATGCAACCACAAGAGGAGTATCTAGGCACTGTGATTATCCATCTGCTATGTGTAAATGTGTTGGTAATGTGGGATAGCTGTATGCTTGGAGCTTGGTCTCAACAGAACACATGCTGTATTGTTGAAAGTCTAAAAAGATAGATAAATAACTACATAGATGCACAGATTAGGTAGCTAGAATATATAGCTACATACAAACTTACCTTATTAACATAACTAAATATTAAATATTTGTGATCACAAATTCATAGCTGAATTAATATTCATCACTTGGGCATTTGCTTTTTCTAAGGGGCGGGACAGCTTGCCAGATTTTGGGTGTTGTTCTATTTTGAAGTGGACAAAGCCAAGGTTTTCTGCTTCTTAACTCATGAGCCTATGTATAGCTCTTCTAAAGCAGTGAAAGTTTGAGTCTGTATTAAAGCAAGTTTATTGGCACCATAGTGTTCACAGCAAGACCTGCAATAAGGTAAGTTTGTATGAGAAAGTTCCAAATATTGACACACTGGTAAAACAAAAATGCATAGTTTGAAAAAGAAGAATGATGTAAAATAGTAATGTAGGTACAAAAAAGCTTAACGGTAGATGTAGTATTAAGGTGGCACGGTACCCTGTATTTTCAAGGTCAACAAACCTGGAATCCAAGTTGATAGTCTTCTTTGTCTTGTTAAAATTTTAGCGCACATTCCGTTTTGGGAGTCTCAAACCGTTCACGGTCCGTAAAATTGGGGATTTTCCCCATTTCCTGTCGGCATTGCCATCCAATAATCAGTTTATAATTAAGTTAGTTAGGATGTGGCCTGGCGGCACCCTTCATGTGGTGCTCGGAACTTTGAAGATAAGCTTAGATCGACTTTAAAAAAAAAAAAAAAAAAAAAAAAAAAAAGAGAAGGAGTTTAGTAGAGTGCTGTAGTGTCAGTAGCTGTGAGTAGTGCGTGATGCCTGCTTGTGAAAGCAAGCTTGTGTCTAGAAGCAGCAGAAAGGCCACAGTGGCCAAGACTGTATTTGTTGAGTAGGCCCAGGTCTCGCGGCCGTATGCCTAGTCTAGTTGGTGACCGTGGCCAGGTGCTTCGAGTGCTGGGCTGGGCTTTAACTAGAATACGCAATTTATCGTTTGTGCTACAGTCTGACAGACAAGGGAGCTGAACGGTGGCTGTGTGTGGAACAGAGCCGTGAGTTGTTTAGCGACATAAGGGGGAGAGGTGGGGCTAGTAATGCTTGCTTCCACTCGTGAATGAGCCCCTCCCGTAGACAAGCTGTGAATTTTTCGAAATGTGCATTCATTTTGGTGCAGTCAAAGTTGTCCATTCCAAGAGTAGTGACAAACATGAGTCTAGCCTGACTTTGAGAGTAGCTTTGAACAAAAGCTGGCATAGATTGATTTGAGATACATTGGTGGTTGGGACGCTACCTACAGTGAGCGTGTAGATGCGTCCATCGAGTGGCAATTTTGGGTTCATGAATATATTAATGAGCTACTAAAACCCTTTTTAAAATTAGGCAAAGCAAGATTGCCCTAAACCAAACCCTAACCCTGAAACTAGGAGTAACCCTGGTCCTGACTGTAACCCAAGTTTATGTTTTCGTTAACCTCCGCCGAGGGACGACCGTGCCACCTTAAAACCCTAAGCCTAGCCCTAGCCCTAACCCTAGTTTGCCTTAACCCTAAAATCCCTAACCCTAATCTCATTAACCCGAACCCCCTAACCCTAATTGAGCCTATGAATCTAATTAAAGCCCGACAGAGCTCTACAATCTGGGGTGTTTCTGTCCACTCATGAATATTAATGAGTTGGCTTTAACTAGACCTCAGCATTACCCATGAACAACCCTGGGTTCAGTCAACTGTCCAATGGGAGGGTTAGAGTATGTTGACTCTCATGAACCTCATTATTGAACTTCTGTTGAAGCATTGGCAGCTTGGCTTGGGGTTGAAAGGAATGGGTAAATGATGTTGAATATTCATGAGTATGACCTAAGCCTTTCGTGGACCCAAACCCGAACAGAACAGGGCTATGAATCTCATTAACCCTCTGTGGATACTTGTGGATGTTGTTAATGTCCGAATTGAGATCAATGAATCTCATTAAAGGCGTGTAATTCTGGGTGGAAGTCAGGCAATCTCTCCCCTCATGCATATTAATAGGTTGAATTTAGCTAGCTCTGTGTGGCACCCCTAGGCAACATTCCGTTCATTGGTCCTCAAGAATATGATTAGTGGTATCGTGTTTGTTCTGTGGTAGCACTGGATTGGGTTGACTTGACAAATGTGACATGTTGAATAAGTTATGTGTAGCATCTTAAGGTGGCACGGTACCCTGTATTTTCAAGGTCAACAAACCTGGAATCCAAGTTGATAGTCTTCTTTGTCTTGTTAAAATTTTAGCGCACATTCCGTTTTGGGAGTCTCAAACCGTTCACGGTCCGTAAAATTGGGGATTTTCCCCATTTCCTGTCGGCATTGCCATCCAATAATCAGTTTATAATTAAGTTAGTTAGGATGTGGCCTGGCGGCACCCTTCATGTGGTGCTCGGAACTTTGAAGATAAGCTTAGATCGACTTAAAAAAAAAAAAAAAAAAAAAAAAAAAAAGAGAAGGAGTTTAGTAGAGTGCTGTAGTGTCAGTAGCTGTGAGTAGTGCGTGATGCCTGCTTGTGAAAGCAAGCTTGTGTCTAGAAGCAGCAGAAAGGCCACAGTGGCCAAGACTGTATTTGTTGAGTAGGCCCAGGTCTCGCGGCCGTATGCCTAGTCTAGTTGGTGACCGTGGCCAGGTGCTTCGAGTGCTGGGCTGGGCTTTAACTAGAATACGCAATTTATCGTTTGTGCTACAGTCTGACAGACAAGGGAGCTGAACGGTGGCTGTGTGTGGAACAGAGCCGTGAGTTGTTTAGCGACATAAGGGGGAGAGGTGGGGCTAGTAATGCTTGCTTCCACTCGTGAATGAGCCCCTCCCGTAGACAAGCTGTGAATTTTTCGAAATGTGCATTCATTTTGGTGCAGTCAAAGTTGTCCATTCCAAGAGTAGTGACAAACATGAGTCTAGCCTGACTTTGAGAGTAGCTTTGAACAAAAGCTGGCATAGATTGATTTGAGATACATTGGTGGTTGGGACGCTACCTACAGTGAGCGTGTAGATGCGTCCATCGAGTGGCAATTTTGGGTTCATGAATATATTAATGAGCTACTAAAACCCTTTTTAAAATTAGGCAAAGCAAGATTGCCCTAAACCAAACCCTAACCCTGAAACTAGGAGTAACCCTGGTCCTGACTGTAACCCAAGTTTATGTTTTCGTTAACCTCCGCCGAGGGACGACCGTGCCACCTTAACAGCAGACCTGCCAGTATGGTAAATTGTGGATGGAATAGTTCCTAAATCATTTATGAGCGTAGTTATAGTCACTGCACAATGACATATACCAAGTAGCTATACTAGCTGCTAGTATATACTAGCAGCTATACTAGTATAGCTACTAGTATATACTAGCAGTGGGCTGTTATTCTACCAATTGAGGATACTTTAATGGTTGAGAGTGATCTTACAATGTAGCATGAAAAACTCCCAAATTATGGATTGCATGAGAAGCATACTACCCAATTTTGACTCTTTCATAGTAGCTATTCTATAGCTGTCCTCTGTAGAGATTTTCTTGGTAAGTGTTTCATTGTGGCGGTAGTTGTGTTTCTTCGCCTGGGTTTAATGCAAAAACAAATTGTTATTTTAGCCAAGTGTTTGGTTACTACAGTTGTGTGACTATCCTTACTATGCAATGCAGTGCTGGAAAAAAAATTCATGCATTGGGAGCTGATATACTTGAGTAAACTTTACTAGCTTCCCACAAAATGTGTTACAAGCACCACATTCTTTGAATTAGCATAGGAAAGGTAGTAGTAACCAAATAATTTGCTAAAGCAGCAATTTAGCTTTCTCAGTGTATATATATATAGCACACTGTTCTCACCTCTAACAGTAAGCTTATAAATCCAATGCACAGAAAACAGTATCACTTTAAATTTAGGTGACATGGGACTCCAGATTGAATAGAGAATGGCTAGGCTTCTGCAGGTACATACACTCAATGGCACCATGCACCTAAGGAACTATAAATAGTACCTGCAGGAGGTATTCTTGCTGTGATCTTGGATTTGTGATTGTTTTGGGGACCACATATTCTTAATTCCATCTTGTCTTCATAAACCAAGAATACTTTTCTTGGTAAGCATTTCATTGTGGCAGTGGTTGTGTTTCTTTGATTTAATGACATAATAGCTAGTTCTGTCACAGTACAAATTCAGTACACAGCAAGCAATATCCGTTTAATTTTATGTGACATCAGACTCAAGATTGAATGGAGAATGGCTAGGTACTATTTTAGTAGCCTCGTTCCCAGGCCCTGCGCGTTCGTCGCTTGCAGTACGAAATTCGCGCAGAGGGCCTGGGCTCGTTCATCACGTGATGTGTGCTGCAGCTTACGTCACGTCCATTCTACTGGAATCAATGATGTCATAGATGAGCTAGCGCCCAGTTTAGCGTTGAAAGAGGCCCACAGAGATCACAGTAATGGTTTGTGTGCGAACTTACGTAAGTGCTAAAAGTCTCGGCAGGAAAAGAGCACAAGCTGCCATGTTTAGCTGGATAGTAGACGTCTATATTCAGATACCTTGCCACATCGTGTTACTAGGTCGACCCTGGATTTCGGCTCCTCGTCTTCTTCAGCTCGAGTTTACTATTGTAGTCTATCGTACGCGCGTGACCTGTTTCAGGTTCTTCCAACTCCATTTGTGGTTATCTCTACAACCGATGCTGCAACACGGCGCGGCCATATCTGGTGTGACGTAAAATTACGGCTGCGGCACACATCACGTGATGAACGAGCCCAGGCCCTCTGCGCGAATTTCGTACTGCAAGCGACGAACGCGCAGGGCCTGGGAACGAGGCTACTATTTTAGTGCATGCTGTCATTGAGTGTATGTAACAGACAAGAAGGAGGAAAGATATGAAACACTCAAGACCACAGCATGCATCTCCACACGAAGAGCTATACACTGCTGTCATTTGGAGAAAACCATGTAATGGAAGTTTGCTGGAATGTTTTTATGCCTGTGCTACAGATTACGAATACTGTTTTGTAAATATTGTAGACATATACAAATCCTTACCTCACCTGCATTAGTTTTACACTTTCTATTATTTAGTTTGTTAGTTACAGCCTAGTACAGTCATTGACTTAAGTGGCTGTGCTCTTTATACAGTGACAGGCTGATCATGGGGATTGATCTTGCCACATGGCAGGCTCGTATTGGGCTCAACTACTACCACATGTGTCGCCCCCTCCAGACCAGGTGGAGAAGCAGTGGTGGTCAGCTGTACCAGCCTGGGGTGGCCAGCTGGGGGATGGGGGAGGTCATGAATGACACACCCCTGGTGCTCAAGGGCTGCATGACAGTTGTTGCTCTGTCACTGATACTGCAGTGTGTAGTCTGTTCCTGGTCCAAACTGAAGGGGAGAGGCAAGGCACGCTGCCACCAACAAGCAACCGTGTCTCGAGTGAGGGGGAAAGTGGATGGTGGGGGGACCCTGCTGCTCAGAGCCATTGGGGTGGTGATACCTCTCCTGCTGGTGATAGCAGGGGATGTGGAAACAAATCCAGGACCAGAAGGTAAAATGTAGGTAGCTAAACACTACTGGCATGCAGTGCACCTTACCCTTAGTCAGTCACTTAGTGTAAGGATTAACGAGTGGCACTGCAACTGTATTTACAGGTACAGCACTGACATTGAAAGCTGCCATTAATGCACTGCATTCAGTGTGCCCCAAGTGGTATAACATTGGAGTACAACTAGAAGTTCCAACATTTCAACTCAAGAACATTGAGAAGAAAACAAGTGACTTAATGGACCAGCTACGTGATACACTGGACTACTGGATGGACCATGACGCTTCCCCCTCCTGGAGACATCTTATTGATGCACTGAAAGCTCCCAGTGTTGGTGAGAACCGGTTAGCTGAAGAAATAGACGAGAAGTATTGTGATCCAGAGGAGCTAAGTAGCTGTGATGAGTCAGAAGCATCAGTTCAAAACAAAGGTCATCAAGGTACATATAAGCTTTAATTTTGCTATCTACACCAAAACTGTGTGAATTTACTTAGTGTGTTCTTTTCTCTGATGAAGTTCTCAGCCAAGCCAAGAAGACAAATCCAAGTGTGCCTACCTCAAAAAGCACAACAACCAGTGTGGCAAAACACAGCAGCAGTATCAGCCACTCTCCAAGTGAGGGGATTGAACCAGTGCGAAAGAAACCACATGATATTGATGCCAAACCTGATGATGCCAGTACCAGTGCGCCTCCAAGTGAGGGATCTCAGAAGCCACCATTTGGGTGTGGGTGTGGCAAGTGCACATTCTTCAGCTTCATAGAGAGAGGCTGTCCAACACCCATCCCCTCAACAAGCTCCTTCCCCTACCTTGATCTTAGTGGACTCACCCATGATCAGCAGCAGGATCTGAAGGCAAGGCTTCGGTTTGAGTCTGAGAAGATAATGATGCAATTCCAAAAACTTGTTTCAGCAACAATCGAGTCTCTCAACAGACAAAATGTATCACGAGATAAGTTACTGTCTCATATCATGACTCTGGGAACATTGAAACCTGTGTTTGAAGAGCCACAGGTGCCAGCACTCCATTATCGCTTCAAAGAACTGAAAGCTGCAAAGACAATCTATGAATTTTTCCTGGTTCTTAATGACTACTTTTCCTTTTTCAACTACCATATGATTGAACACATTATTGATCTTGGTACTGAGGAAGATAAAGCTGGACTACAGAGGTACAAGAAAGACTTTAATCAGTATGTGAAGCGAAGAATCTTTGAATGCCTGCCAGAATTTGGACCAATAAGTGATGCTGACCATGCTGATATCATTGTGATCATTGATTCACAGTATGACTACACAGTTGCCGAGATTAAGTGGTTCTGTCTTAAACTCAGTGAAATTCTAGATGTTCCCCAAGGCATTCTACGTCTCTGTCGAATAGATAAAGGTTGTTTTCAGCTGATGTTTCAGGTACCTTCATCTGTGCAGCAGAGGATTTTTCCACTGTCTAGAGAACAAGAGAAAGCTCTGGCAGATATGGGAGTCATCAGGCTCACATGTGGGGAGTACCAGTTCCTGGTAAAGTTGTCAATGTTTCTAATCATTGAAATGAGGCTGTTGCTGAATAATGGATGATGGAAATATTTGTTTCTGTTTCCCTACAGAAAGATGAACCATCACGAGCAGGAGTTGGTATGTGCATTCTGGGCTTCATTATGTCTTACATTCTGCCTTTCATTGTGTCAATCACACATACTATTCCATTTCACAGACAAGAAATACCAGCATGACCCTGATGATGATTCTGGCATGGGTTCCAGCTTATTCACTGACACAAAGAGTACTACTTTTTCTGAGGTAAGCTATACACTATGATTCCAAACGCATGTAGTGTCATATAACATATATATCCCCTTTTCCATTCTAGGACTGTCTAGACAGAAAGCTGAAAGAACTGGACTACGAGCTAAGAGTGCAGGGTCTTGTAAAAACAAAATCTTCCCAGAAGTATTGCAGTGGTTTAGAGCTTGACCTTGCAATAAGAATTGGACAATTGGAGGATGTCAGGTTTTTAGTTGAGCAGAAGCACTGTAACCCAATGCAGAGAGATCAGCATGGCATTACTGCCTTTCATATGGCAGCACATGAAGGAAAAGTACAGGTGTTTAAGTATTTTGTCATCAAGAGTAACTGCAACCCAGCATGTCCAGCTGGTTCTCTTTGCTTAACACCCCTTCACTTAGCTAGTCAAGAGGGACATCTTGATATGGTCAAGTATCTGGTTATTGAACAGCAGATGGATCCACTGTGTGAAGATAAGAATCAAAACACTCCACTGCATACAGCTTGTGCAGGTGGCCATCAGGCAGTTGTTGAATTTCTTAATTCAGAGCTTAAACATCTTCCTATCACTAAACTCATGAGCAACCTCCAGAATAAATGGAACGACACTCCCCTTCACTGTGCGGTAGTATGTGGTCGCCTGGGCATACTCCAATACTTCATCCGTCAAAAATGTGACCCAAACATTTCGGGACAGTATGGTCGAACTCCTCTTCACTATGCTGCTGAGTTTGGTCATCTGTACATAGTCAGGTATTTGACTGACAAGCAAGGCTGCAATCCATCATGTTTGGATGACAACAAGTACACTCCACTTCACTGTGCTGCCATGAAGGGACACATGGACATTGTGAAGTTCCTTACTGTGGAGAAACACTGTGATCCAATGTGTAGAGATTTGAAAGAGGGCACTCCTCTACATATGGCAGCACTAAATGGCCACATAAAAGTAGTTAAGTTTCTCACTCTTGAAATGCACTGTGAACCAACAAGTAGAGATGTTAATAATATCACTGCTCTACATGTAGCAGCAATGAATGGACATTTGGACGCAATCCAGTTCTTCATCTCTGATCAGAACTGTAACCCAAACACTCCAGGAGGTCTGTATGGTAGAGCTCCTCTTCACTATGCTGCTCAGTTTGGCCACCTGCACATAGTCAAGTATTTGACTGGTGAGCAAGGCTGCAATCCATCATGTTTAGATGAACACAAGGACACTCCACTTCACTTTGCTGCCATGAAGGGGAACATGGCTGTTGCAAAGTTCCTTACTTTGGAAAAACACTGTGATCCAATGTGTAGAGATTCAGATCAGAACACTCCTCTTCACAGGGCAGCACAATATGGCCATATAGAAGTGGTGAAGTTCCTCACTTCTGAAATGCACTGTGACTTAACATGTAGAAATGCTAGCAACATGACTGCTCTACACTTAGCAGTAACAACAGGGCACTTGGAGGTAACTAGATTCTTCATCTCTAATCAAAAGTGTGATCCAAATCTTCCTGGTCAGTATGGTAGAACACCTCTTCACCTAGCTGCTGAGTTTGATCATCTCAACATAGTCATGTATTTGATAGATGAGCAAGGCTGCAATCCATCATGCCTGGCCAAACTGAAACACACTCCACTTCATTGTGCTGCAGAAAATGGGCACTTGGACATTGTGAAATTTCTTACTGTGGAGAAACACTGTGACCCAATGTGTAGAGATCTTAATCTGAACACTCCTCTTCACATGGCAGTACACAATGGTCACATAGAGGTAGTAACGTTCCTCATTATTGAGATGCATTGTGACCCAACAAGTAGAAATGCTGACAATCACACTGCTCTACATCTAGCAGTACTGAATGGACATTTGGGCATAGTTCAATATTTCATATCTGATTGGAACTGTGACCCAAATATTCCAGGAGGTCAGTATGGTAGAACTCCTCTTCATTATGCTGCTGAGTGTGGCTATCTGCATATAGTCAAGTATTTGACTGATGAGCAAGGCTGCAGTCCATCATGTTTAGATGAACACAAGCTCACTCCGCTTCACTGTGCTGCCATGGAGGGGTACATGGAAATTGTGAAGTTTCTTACTGTGGAGAAGCACTGTGACCCAATGTGTACAGATTGTTATCAGAACACTCCTCTTCACAGAGCATCACTAGATGGTCATATACATGTAGTAAAGTTCCTCACTCACAAGATGCACTGTGACCCAACAGGTAGAAATGCTAATAAGGCCACTGCTCTACATCTAGCTGTAATGAATGGGCATTTGGACATAGTTAAATTTTTCATCTCTGATCAGAAGTGTGACCCAAACATTCCAGGTCTGTATGGTGGAACTCCTCTTCACTATGCTGCTGAGTTTAGTCATCTGCACATAGTCAAGTATTTGATTGAGAAGCAAGGATGTAGTCCATCCTATTTAGATAAACACAAGTACACTCCACTCCACTTTGCTGCCAAGAAGGGACACATAGACATTGTGAAGTTCCTCACTCTTGAAACACACTGTGATCCAACATGCAGAAATGCTGACAGTGTCACTGCTTTACATCTAGCAGTAGTGGAAGGTCATTTGGACATACTCCAATTCTTTATCTCTGATCAGAACTGTGACTCAAACATTCCAGGAGGGCAGTATGGTGGAACTCCTCTTCATGGTGCTGCTGAGTGTGGTCATCTTAATATAGTTAAGTATTTGACTGATGAGCAAGGCTGCAATCCATCATGTTTGGATAAACACAAGTTCACTCCACTTCACTGTGCTGCCTTGAATGGGCACAGGGACATTGTAAAGTTTCTTACTGTCCTGAAACATTGCGACCCAACGTGTAGAGATTCTGAACAAAATACTCCTCTCCACAAGGCAGCCCTAAATGGTTATATAGATATTGTAAAGTTTTTTACTCATGAGATGCACTGCAATCCAACAAGTACAAATGCTAACCAAGCCACTGCTCTACATCTAGCAGTAGAGAAAGGGCATTTGGACATAGTCCAATTCCTCATCTCTGATCAGAAATGTGACCCAAACATTCCAGGTCTGCATGGTCAAACTCCTCTACACTATGCTGCTTGGTTTGGTCATCTACACATAATCAAATATTTGACTGATGAGCAAGGCTGCAATCCATCATGTTTGGATGAAGACAAGTACACTCCACTTATCCTTGCTGCAAGTAGGGGGCACTTGGACATTGTGAAGTTCCTTAGTATGAAGAAACACTGTGACCCAGTTTCACAAGAAATACTTCATTGTGCAATAGTAGGTGGTCACTTAGAGATAGTCAAATTTCTTATTGAGGAGCTGAAGTGTCCTCCAGACATCCCAGGACCACAAAATATAACCCCACTTCAACTGGCTATACTTGTGAATCAGTCTGACATTGCTCAGTATCTACAAAAATACAATGCAATATACACCGCTATAGCTATGATGAATCAGCTTGGGCTTCTGAAATAGCTAGACTGTGCACATTATAAAATACCTCCTTTAACTATTTTTCTGCTTTACAGTTTTTGCTACATTTACTGTACATGCAATATATATAATAGATATACCTCACACATGAATATGATCATATAAAATTTGATTAAGTACAGAAACCAAGCTCAGAGGAATTTAGATGGGTGAAAGTAGGTGAAAGTAGTGGAAAGTGAAACGGCCAGCAGTCGCCAGGAGTGAAACCCAGGAGACCTCTGGCTTGAGCTGCCAGTGCTCTGCCACTGAGCCACAACAGCCTGACAACCACCAACCTCCATAATCCTGTATGTAGGTGGTAATGAATGCCTCAGTCACACACCTGGCAGCCACTTGGTATGTGCTGTCAGAACTCTGTTAGGGGTCGACCGGAATATTCTCTCCATCAGGAAGGAACCCATTCTGAGTGGTTTTCTAAATGCTCATAGAATCTTGCCTCACGCTGGAAATAAAGGAATTTAGATGTTATAAGGCGAAAATAGTGGAAAGTGAAAAGGCCGGCAGTCGCCAGGAGTTGAACCCAGAAGACCTCTGGCTTGGGCCGCCAGTGCTCTGCCACTGATCCACGACAGCCAGACAATCACCAACCCTCACAATCCTCCATATATTATGTTCTGCACAGGTGATATTGAATGCCTCAGTCGCACACCTGGCAGCCACTCAATATGTGCCGTCAGAGCTCTGTTAGGAACTCCATTAGGGGTCAACCAGAAAATTCTCTCCATCAGGATCCTTGCAACAACATTAGCTAAAGGTGTATCAAATGTTGGTAATCCTTCGATCTTAAGTGGTTGGAAGACCCACAGATTTCTGCCCTTTTTCCCCATTAGCAGGTTTTTGATCTGCTTTTTATACTAAAACCACTGTATACGTTGCCTATAGGTAATGGGTTAGGTTAAAGTGCTTGTACAATATTCAATTGGGACTATGTTCTAAGTCAGATAGAACCCCTCCCATTGGGCTTGAGCCCACTAAATCAAATCTAGTCTCACGAAAAGTTTCAGATAAACAATTTCTTTGGCTAGCTACCAGGTTAATTGAAGCCAAGAGAAGTACTATAGCCACATACAGAGGCCTCCTAACAGCAGCCTGTGTTGGCTTGCAGTTACCAGCCATCTTAGGCTTTCCTAGAAGTGTGTAGGGGTGCAGGGAACTTTCAGGGTTGGGTTAGGTCAACTGTCCCTGTGGCTCTTCCCAGTACTTGTTTTGATAAGAACATGTTGTGGCTGCACTGTGTTAGGATACACTATATACACAAGGTTTCAAAAACAACTCTTGGGAAAGTCACTTGCAGACAGAAGCTTCCATGTCCATGAGCAGAGCACCTTACAAGTTTGCAAGGGTAGGGTTAGGGTTAGGGTTAGGGTTGGGGTTGGGGTTGGGGTTAGGGTTAGGGCTAGGGCTAGGGCTAGGGCCAGGGAATGCACTACTTTTTTTTCTGGTCTTACAAAATGTGATGAACATCTTTGTCCTTGTTGTTTCGGTAGTCTCTTATGAATATTTAATAAGATGGTGTAACCATTTCAAACCGGGTGAACTTAAGTCTATCCATTTATGCACACATGCAGTGATTCTGCAATGCCAGTTTTGTCATGCGCTTACTAATGGCAAATGGTGCCTGCTTTCATTTGTTAGTCCCTCCTCTTGCAGAGTGCTGCTTCTTGGGTGCTTCTTGCTTAACATACATACCTGCTAGCCTCGTTCCCAGGCCACTCCCAGATTTTATCTCACAGTTGTGAAAAAAACCCGAGTTAGATAAATTCTGGGAGTGGCCTGGGAACGAGGCTACATACCTGCATGTACTACTGCTTAAATAATTGAGCGTACTTTTGAGAGAAAAGCACCCTTTGCAATAGCTTCATTCAAGAAAGGGGGTTGGGCTTACTTTCGATGGTGGTCCTATTTTTGGAGATTGCGCTATATATATGTAGATATATGACTTTTGAAGCATTTATGACTGGGATCCAAGATTTTTGATCTGCGAAAAGTGTGCTTGATTGATCACTTGATCGTTCATTCCCTTATGAAGCTCTTGATCTCATTGGTTCAAAGGTCAAATTGTAGCTGCACATCCTTGATCTGTTGATTTTCACAGTTCAGAGGTCACCTTGATCCCAGATTGGCTCTCAAAAAGGTTTGATCCCTTGCTTCAGCAGAGACAGGTTGAGAACATCGATTGAATTAACATACATAAGCAGTATATTACGTTAGGCACTGATGGGAGGGACGTCCCCATGCCCCAAGTTTTGTAACCAGCTGGATGAAAATCGTAGCATTGTACTCTCTTGTTGGGCTTGTGCACACGTTCACAGAAATGAATGTTGTACTGACCGTAATTAAATTAGCTGGGTTTCTTGCTTCTGTGCGACTTCAGTTGTCATAGTACATGTAGCATCTGCACAAGTGTTTGGGCTACTACAGTAACTTGGTTGGCTGCATTGGATTATCTGACTGGAACAATACCGGTAGGTATTCCTGTAATCACACTTCCCATACATACATAGATAAGAGTTATGTAGGCTTGATTTTAAAGTGGAAGAAAGGAAAAAAAGTATTTAACTAACTCTTATGAAGAAAAGGAAAAGGCATTAAATAACTCCATCAAAGCCCAAGAATTGGGCACAATTTTACTGGACAGATTTTACTGGACAGATTTTACTGGACATATTTTCCTAGCCATATTAGGCTGGTCACAAGACTGCCATGCCCCCCTGCAGCTGGAAAGCATGTAACAGAGGAAGAGGTGGAGGAGATACTGGAGTCTGACAATACTACTGTCCTTACACAAGATTTGTGTGTAAGCTACTCAGACTACCTACTCTTCTATGTGTATAGCCTTATAGGCTTCCTTTCACGAGATCAACTCTCATGAGATCAGTTCATGAAATCAACTTGTCACAAGATCAGTTCAAGAGATCAACTCTCATGAGATCAGTTCATGAAATCAACTTGTCACAAGATCAGTTCAAGAGATCAACTCTCATGAGATCAGTTCATGAAATCAACTTGTCACAAGATCAGTTCAAGAGATCAACTCTCATGAGATCAGTTCATGAAATCAACTTGTCACAAGATCAGTTCAAGAGATCAACTCTCATGAGATCAGTTCATGAAATCAACTTGTCACAAGTTTCCACTCATTTTATTATTGCCACACACCACGATAGGTGCAAAGGACATATACAAACAGATAAATTTATAAAAGTAGAATTAGTTATAGTTAGTTAAAACACATAAATAAAACCTCATCATTTAGATGTACATTCAGTTTAGGAAAAAGCCTAACGTCTCGGATGAACATCTCTTATGTCTGTCTAGATACATGACTGTACTTAACTGCAACTTCAGTTAGATCTTTTGTAATATATAATATTTGTAGTATTTGTGAAGTGCATACTACAACTGGTTGCACTTAGCTTCGTTCTCAGACTCCGGCCCAGCTTTCCGTTGCTTGCAGTACAGAAAAGCAGGAAGCATGATATAATGGGAAAAGGTAAAAATTTTTAGAACAAACAGGCTACGTTTGCATGTTGTTGCACCCACTACTTGATGATTCTCAATGTGTATATAACAGTTACCCCTCCACTAGCTAGGTAAGTTACCTTGTCTTTGCTCTTCTTGTTTCAGCCCAACCCACACACAATTAAACCATCCTGATTTCTATCCTGATGTCACTCACATGAAAAGGCCGTCTCCTGCTTTTCAATATTACCAGCGTTGGAAGGCTGTGCAGGTGCCTGGGAACGAGGCTTGGTTGCACACTTAGTTATCCAAGTTTATCTAGTGGCAAGTTCAGTGATCTCATAACAGTTGACCTCATGACAAGTTGATCTGGTTCCAAATGACTTTGTGAAAATTGATGTCAAGAGAATTGATCTCATGACACCAACTCAAATTGTAGTCGAGTGCTCAGGCTAATAGTTTGTCTGCAATATATGTAGATTGACACCTCACTGAAGAGAGAAGCACTCAGAGAAATTGAAGCAAGACACCTGGAAATCCTTATTATGGAGCAGAACATTAGGGTAAGGTCTCAATTAACTTTCCTTTATGCACATGACTCTACACTGTTGCACGCAACTTCTTGTATGCATGTGTGTCTTGTGACTGTCAGTTGATGGCTGTCTCTCAATCTTTGCAGGAACTTCACGAGATGTTTTATGACTTGGCAGTACTGGTGGATGAACAGGTAGCTACTGCTTTAGTTACTTTACACTAGCAGTCCCCATCTCCCGGTCACCCCAGCGCAACTGATGAAGCCTGGTATTGGCCAAAACGCATCCTGCGCAGTGGGTGACTTTACATAACATCTAGGCCTATTTATATATATAGGGAGATGTGGTTCGTTTATTGTTCATACATACATATGTGTACATATGTGTACATGTGTGACTGTGCACATACATACATGTACACACACACACACACAAGGGTGAGCTGATAGACCGCATTGAGCACAACGTTGAGAATACAGCTGAGTATATGGAGCAAGGCAGGAAGCAGATCCGCATGGCAGCCGAATACAAGAAGAAGAGAAGAGTGAGTATACCAGTAGTGTATAGTGCATGCTCGTACATGTGCAGTGACCACAGTACATAGTTCATCTATAGCCTCATTCACAAGCCTTTGTTGCAAGATTTCATGCAGTGTCAATTACAGCCTGAGAGATGTTGTGTGTGGTGATGTCATATATTGTCAAGTAGAGAGGGTAGGTACACAAGGGGCAGCGTCCAACTGTTTTAATGGTGTTGATCAGTCTCAAGTGTGATAAACAGTATGCTGTATTGGTGTTGCCTTGTGAATGTTCCGGCCACGAGTCCTTGTACAGATATTACAAACAGTGGCCTTGAGATTCCTTATCGGGCACACCCTCCCCCACCCCTCCCCAAATGTGTCTACCCTACTGTCTACCTGACATTGCATGACACATGATGAGATCTCCCTGGCCTTCCCACTCCATATTTACGTACTGAAAGTGGTCAAATACTGGTGGCGGTAGAGGCCTGAGAATAAGTATAAATACCATTTCCTCTTGATTCAGTGGCATTCTCTTCACTCTGTTTTCCCTCCTCTCCAGGGTCTTTTCTGTTGCTGCGTTGTGTTATGAGTGTACGTCATTCTTCTTATTCTGGCTGCCATAATTACTTAGTGTTCTTGGACTATTCTATGATCAATCAAACAGCTTGGTAATCTTAGCCCCATTCTGTATGTAGCATGAATGTGCACATAATATTTGTACTGCCCACAGACTTATTTATTTATTCATTTCATTAGCATACATATACATGTACATGCACTTGAGCTACACATGAGTAACTAACAAAGAGCTAAGAACTAGAGTGTGTTTAATCCTCTTCTCTGTATGTTGGAACCCCTCTTCATTGAAACTCAAGTGCGCATTGTACTATTACACTTACAAGGGCTCAAACAAGAGTGGGTTGAGCCAATGGCTAGCTGGCGCTCATTGCTATAGATTGCAAACCACTTGTTTACAAATACTTGACTCAAGTCTTGACTTAAAAAGTTCGTAATCTGAAGCCAGGCATTTTCAATGTAAAGCGTATGGTCAACAGTTGATGAGCCTGCTACTAGCTAGGTGTTGGCCTAAATGTATGCAGTTGGGTGACTATATAATTAAAGCCTGCATGCCTTTTCCTGCCTACTGTAAATATTGGCTGGTAATCTTGATGTTGGAATGTGACTGCCATGGCAACAATTACTGTGCTTCCAATTCTGAAACCCTGCATGCATTATTTTTGTTGGTAAGTGACCCTGTTCCTAGGCTTACACTCAGCCACATCTCACTGCTGAAAAGGCAGGATTTACTTTATAGCTACTATGATTATCCAGCTGCTGTGAAGTAGCCATTGCTTGCATGTGAAAATGTCTGGTTTGATTAAACCAGTACAAAAGAAGTATGGGTATATAATTTACAGTATATAAGTACAAAAGTACAGTACAAAAGAGGAACGGTGTGTAAGTGGGAACTACAAGCAGGTTTAAGAGCTGGATTCTGAGGCTTATTTACTATGTACTTAATATTTTACATATATATATATAATTTCGCCAACGAGATAATCTGCAAAGAAAAAAAGCTACTTACACATGCTTACCATGAACACCTCCTAGAAGTGTATTTGTTTTTCTCTTATAAGAAAGTTATTTTCAGTCAAAGAATAAAAGTAGTCAGAAGGTGAAGGACTGTGCAGCACTTGTGATAGAAATTGAACATACCCTCATCTCATGAGTAACTGCAAGTAAAAGTGATCCTTCAAAACCCAAGAAAACAATAGCAAAGACGACAAAGTATGATGACCTATTCGTACTGTTGAGCAAAAGTGCACCTAGCATAACTTTTGTTGCATTGATTCATTTTTCATACTGTAGAGTTATTCATAAGTTGGATTTATGACTTGCAATTGGGGGGTGGGGCTGCTTGTCAGAACACGAGTGTTGTTCTGCATCAATCTGAAGGAGGAATATAGTAAAGTTCACAGTATGACTGTCGCTGAAAGCCTGACAGTAAGCAGCATTAACAGCAGACCTGTCCCTGAGCTTTCCATTAACTTGGCATTGACTAGTGTGGTTAGCCATTGCAAATATTTGAAATTTGCCATATGCTGGTTAGCTATAGTTTGGCATGGTGGCAGGTATGCAAACTGAGAGATTTTTTTATAAAGAGTTCATGAAAATCCTCTTATTCTAGCAAACAAACATAGCTTGCAAAACGGCTGATGATCAAATGATACATGCAGGAGTACCCATTCTATTGTTTATCTTGAGAGAATGACATTTTAAAAAAGAACTGTATGTACTGTATTATGTAATTTTGTTAAACATCATTGATGACATCAGTTCTAAGCTATAACAGTGTACAGCAAACAGTGTCACTAAACTAGCTTCTGGTAGCGTCCCCTGAAGAGGAGCACTGCTCTTCCTCAGGTCTTGCCCCGTCACTCATGACATCACTAGAAGCACTGTAAGCAGAAGAGGGCCGGCTACAATGCAACTGTTCCCTCACAGCCACTGGACAGTTCCTGGCCATTCACTATTCTGTTTCATTTCGGAGATCCCACACTACAACTTTGTCTCTCTTCAATACTGTAGTAATGTCACTATTCTATTATTACTGTTCTGTATTTAGCTATGTAGGCATGTGATTCAGGAGTATTTAAGTCTGGGTCTGTACAGTTCCATCAGTCTCTCTGTAGTTTATCTCTGGTCTCTGAGTTTCTCTAAAGTCTCTCTTGTACCCAGATGTTACAGTGGTTGCAAGTTGCAACTGAACCCACATTCTAGTTATAGGTTACTACAAATACCACCATCTCCAAGTGAAGGGATACACCGTTACACTACTGGTGTTAAGCCTCAGTGAAATAGAAATTCAATCAAAGTTCCAAGTTACATTGTCTTACTGTACTACTGATTATGACTGTGTTTGCAAGCATTGTACTTATTGAGATATTACCAGAAAAGTGCAGTAATTTAAACATGCACCAAATGCATTATTACTTCACAATATATATAGCTGGATGAGTATCAAGTATAATATTATTGTTAAAAGGGGATAACATCCTAAAATTATGATTGGTAGAATTATTCTGGAATTCAGGTGAACTGTGTGTGCTCCTTCTCCAGTGACAAGCTTATCATGGGGATTGATCTTGCCACATGGCGGGCTCGAATCGGGCTCAACTACTACCACATGTGTCACCACCTCCAGACCAGGTGGAGAAGCAGTTGTAGTCGGCTGTACCAGCCTGGGGTGGCCAGCTGGGGGGTGGGGGAGGTCATGAATGACACACCCATGGTGCTCAAGGGCTGCATGGCAGTTGTTGCTCTGTCACTGATACTGCAGTATGTAGCCCATTCCTGGTCCAAACTGAAAGAGAGGGGTGGGGGTGTCAAGGTACGCTGCCACTGGTGGGTGTCCACTTCTCGAGTGAGGGGGGCAGTAGATGGTGGGGGGACCCAACTTTTGAGAACCTTGGTGGTCATTCCTCTACTGCTGGTGATAGCAGGAGATGTGGAGATAAATCCAGGACCAGAAGGTAATGATGTAAAGTAATAGCTTGCTGTGCAAACACATATCCTTTCTCTTTTCATGCTCGCACAGAGCCAAGTCTGCTTGATCTGCTTGAGGAACTGTATCCAGTCTGTACCAGCTGGTACAACATTGGACTGAAGTTACAAATTCCAGTCAGTACACTGGACCGCTTCAAGCAAATGTACACAGATCCTTTGGAATTAATGTGTGAAATGCTGAAGCATTGGTTACAGACAGCTGTTGATCCATGTCCCACCTGGAAAGATGTAGTCACTGCTTTGAAGTCACCTATAGTGGACAAGATCACTGTTGCTGCCCAGCTGGAGTCAAAGTATTGTGCACCAGTACAACATAAAATGGAAACGTCCAACAGACCAACCCAGGGAGACACATATTTGGATTAATATACAGGTACTGTCACTGTCTTACTACACTGTTGTGAGGGCCTTCTGGGGCTGGTGTAGAACATGCATGAGATTGCCTGCTTTGATTGGTTCATAAGAGCTGTAAAGTCATGAACTTTGCAGAAGGCTAAATAATGAAACTATTAAACCTAGTATCTCTCTCATGCCAAGGGCCTAGAACAAGTCAGAAGCCACCGTTTGGGTGTGGGTGTGGCAAGTGCACATTCTTCAGCTTCATAGAGAGGGGTTGTCCAACACCCATCCCTTCAGCAAGCTCCTTCCCCTACCTTGACCTCAGTGGACTCACTCATGAACAACAGCAGGAACTCAAGGGAAAGCTTCTGTCTGAGTCTCGAAAGATAATGATATGATTCCAGGAGCTAGTGTCGGCAACAATCAAGTCATTTAAGAGACGATGTATTCCACTAGATGTTATGACTCTTGGAACATTTGATCCTGTGTTCAAGGATTCACAAGAGCCAGTGTTCCTCCATTTTTTCAAAAAACTAAAAGTTGCAGAAACTATCCCTAAGGTCTTTATGATTCTTAATGACTATTTTTCCTTCTTCAACTACCACATCATTGAGCACATCATCAAAGAACTTGGTACAGAAGAAGACGAAGCTGAGCTACAGTGGTATAAAGAAGATTATGCAAAGCGAAGGATATTTGAATGCATGCCAGAGTTTGGACCGATGTGATACTGATGACCATGCTGACATATTTGTGAAAGTGGACTCGCAATATGAGAACTTCACTGTTGCAGAAATTGAGGGGTTCCGTCATATACTCAGTGAAATCCTAGGTATTTCATCCCAAGGTATTCTGCGTCTCTGTCAAGTAGAAAAAGGTTGCTTTCAGCTGATGTTCCAGGTACCCTCATTTGTACAGCACATTTGCCGTCATTTGTGCCAATATTTCCATTATCTAGAGAACAGAAGAAGGCTCTGACCACTCTGGGTGTGATCAAGTTCACATGTGGGGAGTACCTGTTCCTAGTAAACTGGGTTTCTAACCTTATTGTTGTGCATTGTTAACATTTTTACTATTTGGTGTTACTGTAGGCATGTGGAAATGAAGTATGTTTGCTAATGTGTATTATATTTTGGTTCTTACAGGAAGATAAGCCATCACAAGTAGGAGTTGGTATGTTAACTCTGTCATAATTATGCAACAGTTAGTAGTCTCACATTCACATGGTTTGCCATTTTACAGACAAAAAACACTGTCATGACACTGATGATGATTCTGGAATTGGTCCCAGCATATTCACTGACACTAAGAGCACCACATTTTCTGAGGTGAGCTAGTACCTCCCCCAGTACATGTAGGCCTGTAAACTGTTCTTCTGCATTAGGATCGCCTGGACAAGGAGATGAAGGAACTGGAATCTGGTAGTGGTTTAGAACTCCATTTCACAGTAGTAATGGGAGAGTTGAAGGATGTCAAGTATCTTGTTGAGAAGAAGAACTGCAACCCAATGCAAAGGGATCAGAATGGTTTTGCTTCCTTTCATGTTGCAGCAACTGTAGGAAATTTTCATGCATTTAAATACTTTATCACCGAGAGTAATTGCCAACCCAGCATGTCCAGGCCCACTTGGCTTAACACCACTTCATCTAGCTAGTGAACAAGGTCATCTTGATGTAGTCAAATATCTGGTTACAGAACAGCAAATTGATCCACTTTGTGAGGATGAATATGGAACACTCCACTGCATAGAGCTTGTGTAGGTGGGTGTCAAGCAGTTGTTAAGTTTCTTACTTTAGAACTCAAGAAGTATTCTCCCGTTACCGACCTTGTGAGTGACCACAAGAACAAATGAAACAGCACTCCTGTTTACTGTGCAGTAGCTAGTGGTCACTTGGGGATACTCCAGTTCTTCTTCTCGGATCAAAACTGTGACCCAAACCTTCCAGGACAGCATGGTGAAACTCTTCTTCACTATGCTGCTGAGTTTGGTCACCTGCACATAGTCAAATATTTGACTGATGAGCAAGGCTGCAATCCGTTATGTTTAGATGAGTGTGATGCCACTCCACTTCACTGTGCTGCCAGGAAGGGACACATGGACATTGTGAAGTTCCTTAGTGTGGTGAAGCATTGTGACCCAATGTGTCGAAAAATTCCACACAAAACACTCCACTTCATATTGCAGCAATGCATGGTCATGTAGGTGCAGTCAAGTTTCTTATTGATGATATGCAATGTGACCCAACAAGTAAAAATACTGACAATAACATTGCTCTGCACTTAGCAGTAGTGAATGGACATTTTGATACAGTCAAATTCCTTCTGAATCAGACCTGTGACCCAAACATTCAAGGTCTGTATGGTAGAACTCCTCTTCACTGTGCTGCTGAATTTGGTCATCTACACATAGTCAAGTATTTGACTGATGAGCAAGGCTGCAATCCATCATGTTTGGATGACGTGAAGTACACACCACTTCATTGTGCTACCATATAGACATTGTGAAGTTCCTTACTGTGGAGAAACACTGTGACCCAATGTGTAGAGATATGAATCGGAACACTCCTCTTCACTTGGCAGCACAAACTGGTCACAAGGACATAGTAAAGTTCCTTACTGTTGAAATACACTGTAGCTCAACAAATAGGGATGCTAACAGTGTCACTGCACTACATATAGCAGCAACAAGTGGACATTTGAACATTGTCAAATTTGTAATATCTGATCAGAACTGTGACCCAGACATTTAGATCAGATTGGTGAAACTCCTCTTCATTATGCTACTGCATATGGTCATCTGCACATAGTCAAGTATTTGATCAATGAACAAGGTTGCAATCCATCATGTGTAGGTGAACACAAATACACTCCCCTTCACCGTGCGGCTATAGGACAGATAGACAGTGTGAAATTCCTTGCTGTGGAGAAACACTGTGACCCAATGTCACGAAGTATTTGCAATACTACTGCTGTTCATGATGCAGTAATGTTTGGTCGCTTTGAGATAGTTATAGTTAAGTTTCTTCTTGAGGAGACAAACTGTCCTCCAGACATCATAGCAATACCTTATACTCAGAATTGCTATAGATCACAATCACTGCTAAATAGGTATTGCTAGGTATGAATCACTCTGATATTGCCCAATATCTACAGAAGCACAGTGTAATACCTTACATATATACTGCTATGACTATGATGAAACAGCTTGGTCTCCAGAAATAGCTAGTGTGTGTGCATTATGCCTCTAAATAATCACCCAAGCTTTCTGTGTGTAGTATAGTAAGTTAATTGATATGTACAGTGACAAATTTGATGTCAGTGTTTCCATAAAATTTACCTCCTTAGCTAATTATATTTTCCTGTTCTTACCCCAATTGTACAGTGCATAGCTTATCGATCAATTTTCTTGCATGTCCCACCCAGTCACACCTCTATGTGTCACCCACTTAGTCCCTAGCCTTGTTCTCAAGCCTCTTCCTAGTTGTATTATGATGCAAGTGATACAAACCTTGGGGGGGCATAGGAATGAGGTTACCAGCTTTTTGTCGCTTGTATTATGGTACTGCAAGTGACGGAAAGCTGGGCAGAGGCCTGGGAACAGCTATATCTGGTTACCATGATGATTATTTAGAGGCATAATGCACACACAAATTTGCTTCCTACGGGCCTGCCATCTGACGAGTCAACCAAGTCATCCATTTCCCCATTGCAGTCAACATGCTGCTTGCAGTATCACATCTATGCAGAATAGGATGTGGTGCTTAGAGAGTACGAAGTCTTCACCATTGTATTATAGTAGCGATTGTTTGAGGCTTGTGCACTTGGGCAGCATAAGCATTGTCATGTTGTCAGGTAGAACTCCCTGATGCTTATTAATTAAGGTCAAGTTTTAAGCCATGAGGTTTGACTGGTCTAGGGAAGGTAGAAAAAAGAGGTGTATTGATTGATTTTTTTTTTTTGATCTTGACAGAGAGGAAGCCCCATGTCGTACAGGCAATCAACAATAGATTGATGCAGACAATTAAAGCAAGTCCATATAAATCCATGATACTGGTTGTTTATATAAGACGTCACGAAATGTGCTGAACCAGCACACTTGGTATGTGCTAGTTCAATGAAGGTGGCATGTGTAAGAAACAACCAGTAAATTGCAATCACTGCAACCACTGCTGTAACAATCCCTGCTCGAGCCTGCACATGCCAAATGTGCTGGTTCAGCACATTTTGTGATGTCTTGCATGAAACAACCTACTCATCATACTACATCAAATCTGCATTGAACAATAAAGATAACTTAATTCTTCTCTATCTCCTTTCATCAACTATTCATGTGCAGAAAAGTAACTAGTAATGCAGTAAGAGATAAGAAAATACATTGACGCAACAAAAACCCTTCAAATAAAAGGGTGATAATATAACACACCTAACAAAATCCTTCAAAAATCAGTATATAATATTCACACTATGTCAGCCAGATGAGCAAACTGATATTTGAAACGTTTTAGTCTTTGTTTCAGCCATGTTCCATACGTAATAATGCTGGAGTCAGGAAGTTCAAATTTGGCATCTGACCTTGGCTCAAAGAAGAACGGAACAGAGTAGCGTTCTTTACCTATATCGCGAACTCTGTGGTAGGTGGCCTTGAATTTCCCCTTTGTTAATCGAGAGAGGAGATCGCCTATGTTTACAATGAGAGAGCCTGGCCGTGGTGCAACACTCATCCAGGTCCCATCATCTCGGAGGATTTCCAGCCCCGGATAATTGAAGGTGACTAGCAGAGTCACAAACACTGTATCAATATGCTCTTCACATGTGAATGTAGATTCATGTGTTGGTTGATACGTAGGGTAGTGCATAATTCGTAAACTGGAAACGGATTTCGGCCAGAATCGTTCCTCAAATTCATGCTCATCTAGTCCCAACCCAAGTGCAGTCAACCTTAGGAACTCCAATCCACCGTTTATCATAGCATAGTAGTATGTATACATCAGCTCGCGGAATGGTAAGCTCTCTTCACATGGCAAGGGGGTGGACTCATAAAGACAACTTCCTGAATTTCTGTCAGGGTCATCAACTGGCAATATTTCTCCCATTTCATATTGTTCCCTGAGATGATTCTCAGCTTGATTTATGGGAACGTATCCTCTGTACACTCCTTTGGCGTTAGGGTTCCACTTCTTTGGAGACACACGCAGTTTCTCATCCACTGACAGAGAGAAAAACCAGCTGGCTGCTTTGTGGAGGTTTTCCTCAACTTCTTTGTTAAATCCTGGAACATTGTCCAGATAAACAAATCCAACGGTCTCCATGGCTTTCGTGAGCTCCTTCGCCATGGCTAGGCGGTCCGGGCTCGAGAAATCGATGATCGGTAGGCTTTCCATGCTGTACTGCGTCTATTAAGTCTCGCGAGCCACGCCCTTCAGTGTGGGCTAGTCTCGTTCCCAGATCCCATCCTTTGTAGTCTGGGAACGAGACAAATTACGACTCGCGCTCGAGCTAGCTAGCCTCGTTCCCAGGCCGTTCCCAGGCCGTTCCCGCCTCCAGTTTTGATCGCTTGCAGTATGCCGTTTTTGCATACTGCAAAAACTGGAGGCTGGAACGGCCTGGGAACGAGGCTAAGCTCGAGCCCCACATCACCATAGATGTCATGCCAATACCAATTTCGTCCACGGTTGGGCCGTCACCGTCCATGGTGGAGAGCCTGGATAAATTGATCACTTGCACACTGTAGCAGGCAGCGCCCGGTGTCATGGGGATGAGTTAGTCTCGCAAGCCAGACCCAACCAACTCCAGCGCGGATCGCTTTGAGTATCACGCACGGGGAAGGAAGGGTCTGGTGACTCTCGGTAGGTTTCCTTGTGCTACGTCGCGATTGCCGCGTAGACAATTTGTTTGGCTACAGTCACATAACTTTGGCGAAGTTCGTTACCCACGCTAGCACTAATAGCACCTACTTGAAAGCGATCCGCGCTGGGGTTGGTTGGGTCTGGCTTGCGAGACTATGTAAAGACTATAGGCCTACTTGAGTCTTGACTGGCACCTGTCAATGCGCACGTTAAATATGGTTAAACATGCTCCACTATCATCAGTTTCCGCATTCTACACACGAGGAACACAGAAAGCCGCGTGCTACCAACAGTTATAGCTAAAGGACATGCAGTACGCTGTAGCTATCTAGATGTTTGGTGGGGAGTCACTCTACCCCCGAGGAGTCACTCATCCCTTTGACACCGGAACGAGGCTAATTGCTTGCGGTCACTGCAGTGACAGCAAGCAATGACCGTTTAAGCACACATACACGGATGTCTTGTTGTATGTATGCAGTGTGTATGCACTACCGATACATATCGAAATTTCAAGTCTGGCACATCAAGCAAATTTTATCATACCACTTCATAGTATCAAGCAAATTTTAATCCGTGCAAGTACTACTATACGGCAGTGTAATGGCTAATCACTGCAAGTGCCACGATTTTGGTGCCGTAAGCTGCGATGTTCCCTCGACTGAGTGACAATCGTCAGAAATTCCACAATTAATTAATTTCTGTGTGGGAGGAGTAGGTTGCGGAATACCAATCCATACTTGGAGAACTCTTATTCTGATCGGCAAGGGATTGATTGTTGACGCTAGGATTCAGACACTAACAGAGCTACCAATAAGGTGACTAAGTAGCGATGTCAGAGTTTCCAAAAGTATGCAAATGCCCTTCTACCCAGGCCATTTCTCCGCAATGTCTTAATGTATTCACATCAAATTTAGTATAGAGGTTCCTTAGAGGCTTGGGTATATTTCCTTGCACAGCTTTGTTAAAAATATCCGCCTCGATCAGAACTGCACACAATTTTTTGTCACATCTCGCTACTTTTCTGCAAATTGTTGAAGTATTAAGACATTTTGTACACAGAAAAAAACTGGTGTGCTATTTGGGTAAAACTGGTGTGCCAAATAAGCACAGAGTGTGCTATTGTATATCTTTAACACACTAAACGGTCAAATCCAGCACTGGAGTGTGCTAAAATGGCATGTTCTGCTGTGCTATATAACATATTAGCACATGCAAGCACTAATTTCCCTATTAGCACCCTCGGTTTGACACGCCACATGTGCTAGTTCCTCATCACCAAAACTGTATGACACACTACATGTGCTAGTTCCTCATCACCAAAACTGTATGACACACCACTTGTGCTAGTTTCTCATCATGATCAGCACACTAACACAACAACTGCATAGGACACACTTGTGATAGTTTGTGTATATGATCAGACTCTGATGCTTGTCATGTAATGGAAATATCGATATAATATATGTGACTGATTGTGATTGTACACACCAAATGGAACTGTTTGATACCCATTTGGTATAGTTTGGTCAAGTATTAGCTGTTTCGGGCCTGAAATTGTTAGTTACAAGTAACCGATATGTACAAGTGGTAAAATCACAACCGCACCTGGACTATTTTTGAACCACTCATACCAAAATGAAAACAAACATCAGATTATGAATGTACACATCAAATGGAACTGTTTGATACCCATTTTGTATAGTTTGGTCAAGTATTAGCTGTTTCGGGCCTGAAATTGTTAGTTACAAGTAACCGATATGTACAAGTGGTAAAACCACAACCGCACCCAGACAATTTTCAGAACACTTACTCCAAAATGAAAACAAACATCAGATTATGAATGTACTCATCAAATGGAACTGTTTGATACCCATTTGGTATAGTTTGGTCAAGTATTAGCTGTTCCAGGCCTGAAATTGTTAGTTACAACTAACCGATACGTTGGTAAAACCACAACCGTACACAGACTATTTTCAGAACACTTACTCCAAAATGAAAACAAACATCAGATTATGAATGTACACACCAAATGGAACTGTTTGATACCCATTTGGTATAGTTTGGTCAAGTATTAGCTGTTTCGGGCCTGAAATTGTTAATTACAAGTAACCGATATATGTACAAGTGGTAAAATCACAACCGCACCTGGACTATTTTTGAACCACTCATACCAAAATGAAAACAAACATCAGATTATGAATGTACACATCAAATGGAACTGTTTGATACCCATTTTGTATAGTTTGGTCAAGTATTAGCTGTTTCGGGCCTGAAATTGTTAGTTACAAGTAACCGATATGTACAAGTGGTAAAACCACAACCGCACCCAGACAATTTTCAGAACACTTACTCCAAAATGAAAACAAACATCAGATTATGAATGTACTCATCAAATGGAACTGTTTGATACCCATTTGGTATAGTTTGGTCAAGTATTAGCTGTTCCAGGCCTGAAACTGTTAGTTACAACTAACCGATACGTTGGTAAAACCACAACCGTACACAGACTATTTTCAGAACACTTACTCCAAAATGAAAACAAACATCAGATTATGAATGTACACACCAAATGGAACTGTTTGATACCCATTTTGTATAGTTTGGTCAAGTATTAGCTGTTTCGGGCCTGAAATTGTTATAGTTACAAGTAACCGATATGTACAAGTGGTAAAACCACAACCGCACCCAGACAATTTTCAGAACACTTACTGCAAAATGAAAACAAACATCAGATTATGAATGTACTCATCAAATGGAACTGTTTGATACCCATTTGGTATAGTTTGGTCAAGTATTAGCTGTTCCAGGCCTGAAATTGTTAGTTACAACTAACCGATACGTTGGTAAAACCACAACCGTACACAGACTATTTTCAGAACACTTACTCCAAAATGAAAACAAACATCAGATTATGAATGTACACACCAAATGGAACTGTTTGATACCCATTTGGTATAGTTTGGTCAAGTATTAGCTGTTTCGGGCCTGAAATTGTTAATTACAAGTAACCGATATGTACAAGTGGTAAAATCACAACCGCACCTGGACTATTTTTGAACCACTCATACCAAAATGAAAACAAACATCAGATTATGAATGTACACATCAAATGGAACTGTTTGATACCCATTTTGTATAGTTTGGTCAAGTATTAGCTGTTTCGGGCCTGAAATTGTTAGTTCCAAGTAACCAATATGTACAAGTGGTAAAACCACAACCGCACCCAGACAATTTTCAGAACACTTACTCCAAAATGAAAAAAAACATCAGATTATGAATGTACTCATCAAATGGAACTGTTTGATACCCATTTGGTATAGTTTGGTCAAGTATTAGCTGTTTCGGGCCTGAAATTGTTAATTACAAGTAACCGATATGTACAAGTGGTAAAATCACAACCGCTCCTGGACTATTTTTGAACCACTCATACCAAAATGAAAACAAACATCAGATTATGAATGTACACATCAAATGGAACTGTTTGATACCCATTTTGTATAGTTTGGTCAAGTATTAGCTGTTTCGGGCCTGAAATTGTTAGTTACAAGTAACCGATATGTACAAGTGGTAAAACCACAACCGCACCCAGACAATTTTCAGAACACTTACTCCAAAATGAAAACAAACATCAGATTATGAATGTACTCATCAAATGGAACTGTTTGATACCCATTTGGTATAGTTTGGTCAAGTATTAGCTGTTCCAGGCCTGAAACTGTTAGTTACAACTAACCGATACGTTGGTAAAACCACAACCGTACACAGACTATTTTCAGAACACTTACTCCAAAATGAAAACAAACATCAGATTATGAATGTACACACCAAATGGAACTGTTTGATACCCATTTTGTATAGTTTGGTCAAGTATTAGCTGTTTCGGGCCTGAAATTGTTAGTTACAAGTAACCGATATGTACAAGTGGTAAAACCACAACCGCACCCAGACAATTTTCAGAACACTTACTGCAAAATGAAAACAAACATCAGATTATGAATGTACTCATCAAATGGAACTGTTTGATACCCATTTGGTATAGTTTGGTCAAGTATTAGCTGTTCCAGGCCTGAAATTGTTAGTTACAACTAACCGATACGTTGGTAAAACCACAACCGTACACAGACTATTTTCAGAACACTTACTCCAAAATGAAAACAAACATCAGATTATGAATGTACACACCAAATGGAACTGTTTGATACCCATTTGGTATAGTTTGGTCAAGTATTAGCTGTTTCGGGCCTGAAATTGTTAATTACAAGTAACCGATATGTACAAGTGGTAAAATCACAACCGCACCTGGACTATTTTTGAACCACTCATACCAAAATGAAAACAAACATCAGATTATGAATGTACACATCAAATGGAACTGTTTGATACCCATTTTGTATAGTTTGGTCAAGTATTAGCTGTTTCGGGCCTGAAATTGTTAGTTCCAAGTAACCAATATGTACAAGTGGTAAAACCACAACCGCACCCAGACAATTTTCAGAACACTTACTCCAAAATGAAAAAAAACATCAGATTATGAATGTACTCATCAAATGGAACTGTTTGATACCCATTTGGTATAGTTTGGTCAAGTATTAGCTGTTTCGGGCCTGAAATTGTTAATTACAAGTAACCGATATGTACAAGTGGTAAAATCACAACCGCTCCTGGACTATTTTTGAACCACTCATACCAAAATGAAAACAAACATCAGATTATGAATGTACACATCAAATGGAACTGTTTGATGCCCATTTTGTATAGTTTGGTCAAGTATTAGCTGTTTCGGGCCTGAAATTGTTAGTTACAAGTAACCGATATGTACAAGTGGTAAAACCACAACCGCACCCAGACAATTTTCAGAACACTTACTCCAAAATGAAAACAAACATCAGATTATGAATGTACTCATCAAATGGAACTGTTTGATACCCATTTGGTATAGTTTGGTCAAGTATTAGCTGTTCCAGGCCTGAAATTGTTAGTTACAACTAACCGATACGTTGGTAAAACCACAACCTTACACAGACTATTTTCAGAACACTTACTCCAAAATGAAAACAAACATCAGATTATGAATGTACACACCAAATGGAACTGTTTGATACCCATTTGGTATAGTTTGGTCAAGTATTAGCTGTTCCAGGCCTGAAATTGTTAGTTACAACTAACCGATACGTTGGTAAAACCAGAATCGTACACAGACTATTTTCAGAACACTTACTCCAAAATGAAAACAAACATCAGATTATGAATGTACACACCAAATGGAACTGTTTGATACCCATTTTGTATAGTTTGGTCAAGTATTAGCTGCTTCAGGGATGATATTGTTAGTTACAACTAACCGATACGTTGGTAAAACCACAACCGTACCCAGACAATTTTCAGAACACTTACTCCAAAATGAAAACAAACATCAGATTATGAATGTACACACCAAATGGAACTGTTTGATACCCATTTTGTATAGTTTGGTCAAGTATTAGCTGTTTCGGGCCTGAAATTGTTAGTTACAAGTGACCGATATGTACAATTAAGTGGTAAAATCACAACCGCACCTGGACTATTTTTGAACCACTCATACCAAAATGAAAACAAACACCAGATTATGAATGTACACATCAAATGGAACTGTTTGATACCCATTTTGTCTGGTTTGGTCAAGTATTAGCTGTTTCGGGCCTGAAATTGTTAGTTACAAGTAACCGATATGTACAAGTGGTAAAATCACAACCGCTCCTGGACTATTTTTGAACCACTCACACCAAAATGAAAACAAACATCAGATTATGAATGTACACATCAAATGGAACTGTTTGATACCCATTTTGTATAGTTTGGTCAAGTATTAGCTGTTTCGGGCCTGAAATTGTTAGTTACAAGTAACCGATATGTACAAGTGGTAAAACCACAACCGCACCCAGACAATTTTCAGAACACTTACTCCAAAATGAAAACAAACATCAGATTATGAATGTACTCATCAAATGGAACTGTTTGATACCCATTTGGTATAGTTTGGTCAAGTATTAGCTGTTCCAGGCCTGAAATTGTTAGTTACAACTAACCGATACGTTGGTAAAACCACAACCTTACACAGACTATTTTCAGAACACTTACTCCAAAATGAAAACAAACATCAGATTATGAATGTACACACCAAATGGAACTGTTTGATACCCATTTGGTATAGTTTGGTCAAGTATTAGCTGTTCCAGGCCTGAAATTGTTAGTTACAACTAACCGATACGTTGGTAAAACCAGAATCGTACACAGACTATTTTCAGAACACTTACTCCAAAATGAAAACAAACATCAGATTATGAATGTACACACCAAATGGAACTGTTTGATACCCATTTTGTATAGTTTGGTCAAGTATTAGCTGCTTCAGGGATGATATTGTTAGTTACAACTAACCGATACGTTGGTAAAACCACAACCGTACCCAGACAATTTTCAGAACACTTACTCCAAAATGAAAACAAACATCAGATTATGAATGTACACACCAAATGGAACTGTTTGATACCCATTTTGTATAGTTTGGTCAAGTATTAGCTGTTTCAGGCCTGAAATTGTTAGTTACAAGTGACCGATATGTACAATTAAGTGGTAAAATCACAACCGCACCTGGACTATTTTTGAACCACTCATACCAAAATGAAAACAAACACCAGATTATGAATGTACACATCAAATGGAACTGTTTGATACCCATTTTGTCTGGTTTGGTCAAGTATTAGCTGTTTCGGGCCTGAAATTGTTAGTTACAAGTAACCGATATGTACAAGTGGTAAAATCACAACCGCTCCTGGACTATTTTTGAACCACTCACACCAAAATGAAAACAAACATCAGATTATGAATGTACACATCAAATGGAACTGTTTGATACCCATTTTGTATAGTTTGGTCAAGTATTAGCTGCTTTGGGCCTGAAATTATTAGTTACAAGTAACTGATATGTACAAGTGGTAAAATCACAACCGCACCCAGACAATTTTCAGAACACTTACTCCAAAATGAAAACAAACATCAGATTATGAATGTACACACCAAATGGAACTGTTTGATACCCATTTTGTATAGTTTGGTCAAGTATTAGCTGCTTTGGGCCTGAAATTATTAGTTACAAGTAACTGATATGTACAAGTGGTAAAATCACAACTGCACCCAGACAATTTTCAGAACACTTACTCCAAAATGAAAACAAACATCAGATTATGAATGTACACACCAAATGGGACTGTTTGATACCCATTTGGTATAGTTTGGTCAAGTATTAGCTGCTTCGGGCCTGAAATTGTTAGTTACAACTAACCGATACGTTGGTAAAACCACAACCATACCCAGACTATTTTGAGAACACTTACTCCAAAATGAAAACAAACATCAGATTATGAATGTACACACCAAATGGGACTGTTTGATACCCATTTGGTATAGTTTGGTCAAGTATAGCTGTTTCGGGCCTGAAATTGTTAGTTACAAGTAACCGATATGTACAAGTGGTAAAATCACAACTGTACCTAGACTATTTTTGAACCACTTATACCAAAATGAAAACAAACATCAGATTATGAATGTACACATCAAATGGAACTGTTTGATTTTGTATAGTTTGGTCAAGTACTAGCTGTTTCAGGCCTGATTCATATTACATATATGAACATACATGATCATGCAATAACTTTTACAACTCCTGTAGCTTTAGTCTGGAGAGAACAACCATCATGACAGGTAGTAGCGTGTATGTAGAGTCTGTTTTGTTACAGAAACTTATACTTAGAAGTACAGGAGCCAGCCTCGCAAACAGGGTGGGGCTAGTAATGACAGGGGCGCGGCTCAGTCCTTGTACGCGTGCGCAACATGGCACGCGCCATTTCGCATTTTCTCACTTCGATCGTACACTTCAAGTTCGTCTTCTTTGATATGATCCGTTCGTGAAAATTCCGCCAGCAACAAAATGGTACCTGAGCTTAGTGGAGGAGAGGGCTTACATGTTCGATGTCCCACGGGAGCGAATGTCTTTCGGTGACAAGGAGTGCGGAGCGGTTACATCGCTGAGACTTCACACCACCGTGGTAAGAAGTGGCTGAAAGTCAATAAATTTATAAATGTACTTTTTTTTTACTACATATAAAATAGCTAAAGTAGCTATTTCCGCGTAAGGATACATATAGCAGATATATATTTTTTTATAACTTGTAATATTATTATAGTCTAAATTGTTGTTGTGTGTACTTGTCATGCAGGACTCCCTGGTGGACCAGCCTTCAGGCTGAAAGGACTTTTCCTGTTAAAAATGAAATGTAACTAACATACATATAGCTAGCTATAGAGTTGTACTGCAGTAGTAAAGTCGCTAAAGAAATATTGTTGAATGTGTCATTTCTTTCTTTCTACCTTATACCTCCCTGCTTGTTCCCTTCTCATCCTTCCACCAACTACCAGACTAGCTAGACCAGTTAGTCTTCCTCTATACTGATCTTGTCTGAGAGATCGTGGTGGTGATAGGTACACAGAGTGAGTCTGCAGCCTTCCCAAAGACATGTTCTGAAGGGAGGTTCTGGAGGCTGTATATGCACAGAGAGGAAAGGTACGAGATAGGGAGAACAAAAGCTTTTATTTAAAAGCCCCAGATGATTAATTCACATCACTTGTATATCCATACACAGGACCTTTGTCTCCAGGCTATTAGTGCCTCATTGTTCAGAAGTACCCAGGCCACAAGGTTCAATCTCCACGCTGCCCTGCAAGTGGTTTAAACTGCGGGTAAGTAAGCTTGTACTATATACTTATTACAACTGCAGTTGTCTGAATTTGCATTTAGGTCTTCCTCCTTAATTTGTTCTGCACTGGATTGGGGGTGGGGGGAGCCATAGTACATTTCTTAATGAGGTGCGGAGAACATAAGTTGTACACAAGGCCTTGTATTTTCTGAAATGTACCTGCTGAGTGGATGACTCTTCTGGTTGGGAATTGTCCAGTGCTTGCGTTTTTGTACTCTTAAATTTGCAAACCTAGTTTGTATCATGACCATCTTCCACTATACCTTCCAGGCCTGTTTACTTCTCCTCACTACACCAACTGACTACGGAGGCCCCAGCTGCTTGAAGAGGCTCATAGCCAAGTGAGTGGTTACAATGTTTAATACATCTAGCCTTATCCCTGGTGATTACGTTCAGGGATTTCCATGTATGCATGAATAACAACAAACAAGATGAGCCTTTCTGAGATGCTGACTGTGTGATTTCTTCACATACCCCGGTAGAGGAATTGCATTTGAAATGATAGCTGCCACACTTTCGAAATATTTTCAGTACACATGCTGCCATGTTGGAAGGCAATTGAAGGAAAGCAATTATGCAAAAATTACATTTCTACAGACCTGTTTCGGGCGTTTAACTTCAACTTTAGACTATGCAAAGGATTAGCTAGTGAAGACATTTAACACACCTCTGTGAGAAATGAATGCTACTGGTAGGAGCATTGCTAGGGCGGGAAGTTCAATGCGCTAGTATGATAATCACTACTGTTTTGTCCTCCAAGATGCCCCATATGACTTGTATAATGGAATAATAGAATGATTGCAGTTCCTCTATCGCATGACCTGACTAGTATATGAATAATTATTGCATGTGCTATTCTTTCACAGATGGATGTTAACAATTGAACACAACTGATTGATAGGTACATAAAATGTATATTATATGCATAGTTGAATGCCATTTTTGTATGTATAGAGTATATTGACACATTTTTGTACAATGTAGTACTTCAATCACATACGTATTTGTATAAAATGCTGTAACGTAAGTTATAGCATAACTATTGTTTGCTTGTTTTAGTATATTCATGTTTTCAACTCAGTGTATGTCACAATTATATTTTGCTTACAGTCAAGAGTGTTTCATTGGAAATTCCATGTAAAAGCTCCACCCACTAAGTGAGGGGTCAGCTGCATGTCAGTTTACACACTGCTAATTTTGCACACCAATTTTGACACATTGGTAGAATAACACACTTGTTATTTAGCACACTTGCTGAATAGCACACTACTAATTTGGCACACTGTCCAGTTAGCACATGTGTAGTTTTGACACACCTAACAATTTGACATGCGTGTAGGTGTGTCAAAACTGGAGACATCACTTTTGACACACTTTTTGTGTCAGATTAGCACACTTTTTTTTTTCTGTGTAGTGCTGCTCACAGCTACTTTAATATTCAACAAAGCACAACCAGTTCTGTATACTAGAGTAGTTGCCCAATGGGATGGTACAGGTTTTTGATTGGAATCTTACTCCAACTTCCCCGGAAATGCAACTATTTATGGCCACAAAATGCCGTTTTTTAAGCATTTATCAAGCCTAGTGCAAGGATTATACTAGATATCTAAAATCCACAACCTTCATTGGACTGAATAGGTACAGACTATCTTTCACAGCGAGTTTCATTCTGATCGGGCTTACAGCGGCTTCCGGAAAGGTAGTGACCGGAATATTGCGCTAAAATGACGTAGAAAAAATTTGGTAAACCAGTTACATTTCTAAGACCGTACCGCTTGCTGTATTCACCCAATCCCATTGATATGGGTACCGTTGGAATCGCCATATTATGCTCTTTTCAAAAATAAAGGTTGTTGTTGTGATAAACGAATTTTGATTTTCACCCCGACATCGCTAGACTAAGTCCCAGTCATTGATTAGTTAGCTAGATCTGCATGATTATCTAATATTTAGCTAATATGCGTCAGCGATACCAGTAAGCAGTAATTACGAAGTCAGGCGTTTCTTTACATACCCGGTAACACACTGCTGATCAACAGTGTACATGTGATTCAGTATATTCAACTGTAGTACTATAGTATAGATCTAACAGTCATCCAAAGTTACATGCAGACCGATGTTTTTCAGTTTTACAGCAACGAGCTGATCATTGGGCACATCATACTACGTTGATAAGTCACTGAGTCAAATCTGTTTGTGTCAAGGAGTTGAAAATCATGGGGATTGACCTTGCCACATGGCGGGCTCGAATTGGGCTCAACTACTACCACAGTTGTCGCCCCCTCCAGACCAGGTGGAGAAGCAGTGGTGGTCGGCTGTACCAGCCTGGGGTGGCCAGCTGGGGGGTGGGGGAGGTCATGAGCGACACATCCCTGGTGCTCAAGTGCTGCATAACAGTTGTTGCTCTGTCACTAATACTGCAGTATGTAGTCCATTCCTGGTCCAGGCTGAGGGGGAGGGGTGGTGGTGGTAAGGTGCGCTGCCACTGGCAGAGGACCACTTCTCAAGTGAGGGGTACAGTGGATCGTGGGTGGATGATGCTGCTCAGGGCCGTTGTGGTGATGATACCTCTACTGCTGGTGATAGCAGGGGATGTGGAAACAAACCCAGGACCTGGAGGTAAGTATTGCTCAGGGGAGGAGGAGGTGGTGCAACAAGGTGTTATCAATTACACTGTACAATTTAATTGCACCAAGGTGTGGGTTATCACAGCTTCAGCACCATTGTTCCTCAATATGCCATATTCTAGCCTCGTTCCCAGGCCTTTCCACCATGTTATTGATCAAAATTTGGACAGTGGGAAGGCCTGAGAACAACTGCTTCAGATTTCCGTCACATGATGAAGTGCCATTGTGCTCAATGTAACAATTTTGTAGTGAACTAGAAGGTGCCATTGTTCTATATCTACCATATTCTGAATTGTACTGTATCAACTGTTCCAACTAGGACAGGTGTTTTTACATTCCAACAAAGAGTTCGTCACATGACAAACAGCATCAGTGAAACAACTTTGTAGACGCTTCTGTATCTGAACTTACTGTACTGTACCCCCACAACTGCAGTAGTATATGGAGATACTATACATGGTGGTAACTGTGGAGTCCCTCGGTCTGCTATAGTATTATTATTGACAGGACTCAGAACCTGGGTGGACTAACCCACCTGACATCACAAATATTGGCTGGGAGGTTTAGCCGTGGGTAATTGTAATAAAATAGTTTGTCTGCCTTGATGTTAAGGTACGTATGGTTTTGGGGGACCGAGGCAACAATGTGTGTTTTCAGATGTGAGAGTGTCTAACCTGAATGAATCATCTTAGTCTTCAACTGGATGAATGCTACAGATATCTTCAAGGTATCAATGAGTCTGTGGAAAGATACTTCAGCCCTTATAATCTCCTGAGTACCACTGTTGGTATGGGGAAAGCTGCCAAACTTACCTACGAGTATCTCGCATCCCTACTTTCCATCAATCATCATCAACCCTTGTCATTATGGTATGCCCCCCTTCTTGTTACTCTGCCACGCTGTACTGTTCCTAAAAGGATCCAGATCAAAAAAGTGTACAGCAAAGGATCCAGATCAATAAAAAGGTCTGTGTTCTTCACTTTGATACACATCTCAACTTGTGGCACATGAGGATCATGTTCCTTGAACATTGCATATTATCATATATGATTTTATGTTTCTTTCCTAGTGCACTGTGCCTGCATTTTCACACTAAACCACACCTGTTCTTGCAACTTCACCTCTTTGCATGCCTGTGCAATATATATATTACACGAGCATATATATGATATATACTGCAGTGTAAAATACCAAACATTGTGAGACTGGTACAGTTTGCCAAACACCTTCTTCAGGTTACACTGAATGGTGTATGTTTGCAGCTTCAGAAATCACAAAAGTTTCAAAGTCCTGCCAACCTTGTAATGATAGGTATTCACAAGCTGCAAGTCATCCAACACATATCAGATTGCATGCCAATTGGTAATTGAGTACCTGCAGATTTTTTTTTGCATGGCTACACATAGTAAAAGGCATCTTCATCATTACAACTGAGTGAGTAAGTCAATCAGCTAAATGCTACACAATACATTCTAATTGGTTCAAATTTATCAAATTGCTATACTTCAGGTACAAGTGTGTACAGTATATGAAACTAATAAATGTGGTTAAAGTAGTTCACATACGTATAAAGTATACAGGCAATGAAAGATATGCATGCCTTTTCTCCTCACAAACACCACAGAACCAAGTCTGAGGGTCCTGCTCATTGAACTTCACTCAGTTCGTGCCAACTGGTACAACATTGGACTGGAATTGGGTATCCCATATACCACACTGGATTGTTTCAAACAAAATGACAATGATCAATTGGTTTTACTGCGGGAAGTGATGAAGCATTGGTTAAAAACAGTTGTTGATCCACGTCCTACTTGGGAAGCCATTGTCACTGCCTTGAGGTCACCTTTAGTAAATGAGAAGGATGTTGCTAAGCAGCTGGAGTCTAAGTATTGTGCACCAGTACGACAGGAGTCCAGTTCCTTCATCAAGGTGGAGAAGAGCGAAGGTATGTAGCTTATCTAGTTTCCATAACTTCAAGCTACTAAGCATTTATAATTCCAGGTATGTAATTATCTTACTGTTATGTGTACCTTCTGCAGCTAGTCATAAGAAGATTACTGCCAGCTCTACTGAAAGCCAGTTTAAAGATCAGCAATGTCACACTTGTTCTACTCAAGATTCACCAGGCCCTACTACAGATAGTGCAGTAAGACACAGTGGCAGTACCATCTCTCCTGCAGATGACGACATTGAACCAGTGCAAAAAAAACCACGATGTGATATTGAAACCAAACCTGATGGAGGCAGTGCCGGCCCCCCTCCAACTGAGGGATCTTACAAGACACCATTTGGGTGTGGGTGTGGCAAATGCACATTTTTTAGTTGCACAGAGAGAGGTTGTCCAACACCTATCACCTCAATAAGCTCCTTCCCCTACCTTGACCTCAGTGGACTCACCCATGAGCAGCAAGAGGATCTCAGGGGAAAGCTTCAGTTTGAGTCTCAACAGATAATACTGCAATTTCAGGAGCTAGTTTCAGCAACAATCAAGTCTCTAATTAAAAGAAATGTATCACGAGATGAATTGGTGACACATGTCATGGCTTTGGGAGCATTTAAGCCTGTGTTCAAGGAGCCACAAGTGCCAGCATTTCACCATTGCTTCAAAGAACTGAAAGCTGCGGACACAATTCCAAAAGTTTTCCTGGTTCTTAATGACTACTTTTCTTTCTTCAACTACCACATTCTGGAGCACATCATCAAAGAACTTGGCACAGAAAAAGACAAAACTGAGCTACAGAGATACAAGGAACATTTTAATCAGTACGCAACGAGAAGGATCTTTAAATGCCAGCCAGAGTTCAGACCAATAAGTGAAGCTAATCATGTCAATATCTTAGTGAAGCTGGACTCCCAGTACGATGAATACACTGTTACAGAGATTAACCCTTTAGGGCCCATAGCGCCAAAAGTCGCACTTTTGACTTCGTACTTTTTTGTGGCTTCTCACTTTGAAACTAAGTTCGCCCACGAACTAGTAGTCTTGCTTGTAGTTTGTTAGTGTTTCCACTCTCTAGGACTGTAGTAATAAGGGCGGGCAACGGTTCTGAGCAAAGCAGCGAGAAGCTGTTCAGACGGAGACCACCAGCTAGCGATAATATCGATCGAACGGTACAAGTAGGCAGGCTTATTTTGCCTTCGTTTTATGTTTACCTGGAGTAACGCTCCCGCTGTGAGCTACTATGGACCTCTCCTCTCCAGCAGCAAAGCAGGTGATAACATCCAACCAGAGAACAGACAGCTTTACACAAGCCTTCGGCTAGTACTCCCGCCGCGTGGCTACCTCAGTGTGGCCCCACCCCTTGAATCCCACCCCTTCCTGCCTAGGATAACAATCATTACTAATCATTACTAGTAACTATCGGGGCATACCCCCAAGGCATAGAGAAGCCGTAACCGTTGCCGTAGGGCAGGATGGGAATTGCTACGCACAGTGGAAGCAGTTATATCAGCAGCCATACCACGTGAAGAAAATTTCCATATAAATCTGGGCCCTAAAGAGTTAAGCTGTTTTATTATAAACTTAGTGAAATCCTAAATGTTTCATCCCAAGGTATTCTGCGTCTTTGTCGAGTAGATAAAGGCTGTTTTCAGTTGATGTTTCAGGTACCCTCATTTGCGCAGCAGATGATATTTCCATTGTCTAAAGAACAAGAGAGAGCTCTGGCAGCCATGGGTGTTATCAAGCTCACGTGTGGGGAGTATCAGTTCCTGGTAAAGTTGTTGATGTTTCTATTTGTCTACTGTAAGTTGTGGAATGAGGCTGTTGTTGTGTACCTGATGTGGTGATTATAGAAATGTGTGTGTGTGGCCCTAGTAATGTCAATTTTACGTAATCATTGTCACAGTGTATCTGCAAATTAATGTGGGTATTGAGTTAGTAACACGGACATCCCTGTAAGTCTACTTGTTATATTTTTTACACAGCATGACACTATGGTTTGATTGTATTTACATTGTTGATAAAAAATATATGTACTTTTGTGTTTCCTTACAGAACAATGAGCCGTCACAAGCAGGAGTTGGTACGTGGTGCATTCTATACGCTCTACATTGCAACTAAATCTCACAATCTGTATCGATCATAGTTTGCCATTCTAGGCTCTTAATTATTAGCCTACCATTCTGTTTGTCAATTTCTTCACAGAAAAGAAACATCAGTATGATCCTGATGATGATTCTGGCATGGGTCCCAGCACATTCACTGACACAAAGAGCACTACTTTTTCTGAAGTAAGAAAATCACACCTCCCCAATATATGTTTATTGTTGTTTGACCACTCATGCATATACCTTCCTCTTCTGCACTAGGATCGTCGGGACAAAGAGTTGGACTATGAACTGAAAGTGCAGGGACTTATTGAAACAGCATCGTCCAACAAGTCTGATATTGGTTCAGAGCTCCACTGGGTAGCAGCAGTTGGACAGTTAGCAGATGTCAAGTATCTTGTTGAGAAGAAGAAGTGCAACCCAATGCAGAAAAATCACGCTGGCTCCACTGCCCTTCACATGGCAGCAATCACTGGAAATGTGGATGTTTTTAAGTATTTCATAACTGAGAGTAACTGCAACCCAGCATGTCCAGGCCCTCTTGGATTAACACCTCTTCATTTCGCTAGTGATCAAGGGCATCTTGATATAGTCCAGTTTCTGGTTATTGAACAGCAGATGGAACCACTGTGTGATGATGTGCATGGAAACACTCCACTGCACAGAGCTTGTATAGGTGGTCATCAGGCAGTTGTTGAATTTCTTACCACAGAAATTAAGTACCTTCCTATGAGTGAACTCATGAGCAAACTCCAGAATGAATGGAAAGACACTCCTCTTCACTATGCAGTGGTGAAGGGCCACTTTGACATAGTCCACTTCTTTACCTCTGAACAGAGTTGTGACCCAAACCTTCCAGGTCATCATGGTAGAACTCTTGTCCATGCAGCTGCTGAGTTTGGTCATCTACACACACTCAAGTATTTGACAGATGAGCACGGCTGTAATCCATCCTGTTTGGATGATTTGAAATACACTCCACTTCATTGTGCTGCCATGAAGGGGCACATGAACATTGTGAAGTTCCTTACTGTGGAGAAGCAATGTAACCCAATTTGTAGAAATTCTGATCAGAACACTCCTCTTCACTTGGCAGCGTCATGTGGTTATACGGATATAGTTAAGTTTCTCACTCTTGAGATGGACTGTGACCCAACTAGTAGAAATGATACCAATGATACTGCTGTACATCTAGCAATAGATAAAGGACATTTGGACATAATCCAATTTTTCATTTCTGATCAGAACTGTGATCCAAACATTTCTGCCCAGTATGATAGGACTTTGCTTCATTATGCTGCTGCATGTGGTCATTTGCACATAGTCAAGTATTTGATCAATGAACAAGGTTGTGATCCATCATGCTTGGATAAAGACAAGCTCACTCCACTTCATTGTGCTGCTGCAAAAGGACGTATAGATGTAGTCCATTTCCTTATTGTGAAGAAGCATTGTGATCCAATGTGTGCTATTCATATGGCAGCACAGAATGGTCATATGGAAGTAGTTAAGTTTCTCACTCTTGAACTGCACTGTGATCCAACAAGTAGAAATGCTGACAGTAACACTGCTCTACATCTAGCAGCAATGAATGGACATTTGGACGTACTCAAATTTTTCATCTCTAATCTAAACTGTGACCCACACACTCCAGCTCAGTACTGTAGAACTCCTCTTCACTATGCTGCTGAACATGGCCACCTTAACATAGTCAAGTATTTGATTGATGAGCAAGGCTGTAATCCATCATGTTTGGGTGAATGCAAGTACACTCCACTTCACTGTGCTGCCCAGGAAGGTCACATGGCTGTTGTGAAGTTTCTTACTGTGAAGAAAAACTGTGACCCAATGTGTAGAGATTCTGAACAAAACACTCCTCTTCACATGGCAGCACAAAATGGCCACACAGAGGTGGTTAAGTTCCTCACTGTTGAGATGCTATGTGACCCTACAATTGGAAATATTTTCAACCACAATGCTTTGCATGTAGGAGTTCAAAATGGGCATTTAGACGTAATCCAATACTTCATCTCTGATCTGAACTGTGACCCTAACATTCCAGGAGGTAACTATGGTAGAACTCCTCTTCACTATGCTGCTGACTTTGGTCATCTGCACATAGTCAAGTATTTGATTGATAAACAAGGTTGTGATCCATCATGTTTTGATTGTGACAAGTGCACTCCACTTCACTGTGCTGCCATGAAGGGGCATATTGACGTTGTGAAATTTCTTACTATAGAGAAGCACTGTGACCCAACTAGTAGAAACACTGACAATGTCACTCCTCTGCATATAGCAGTGAAAGCTGGACACTTAGACATACTTGCATTCTTCATCTCGGTTAGCAATTGTGACCCAAACATTCCAGGCCAGGGTGGTGTAACTCCTCTTCACTATGCTGCTCTTCTTGGTCATCTGCACGTAGTCAAATATTTGACTGATGATCAAGGTTGTGACCCCTCATGTTTGGATGAACTCAGACTCACTCCACTTCACCATGCTTGTGCATTAGGGCACATGGAAATTGTTAAGTTTCTTATTGTAGAGAAACAATGTGACCCTATGTCTAGAAATTCCCGACAAGGTACAGCTCTTCACTGGGCAGTACAAAGTGGTCACATTGAAATAGTTAAGTTTCTTACTCTTTACTGTGACCCAACATGTAGAAATGCAGACAGTGACACTGGTTTACATCTAGCAGCAAAACATGGACATTTAGACATACTCCAGTACTTCATCTCTGATCAGTACTGTGATCCAAACATTCCAGGAGGTCAGTATGGTGGAACTCCTCTTCACTGTGCTGCTGAGTGTGGTCACCTGCACATTGTCAAGTATTTGATTGATAAACAAGGCTGTGATTCATTATGTTTAAATGACCTGAAACAAACTCCACTTCACTGGGCTGCCATGAAGGGACACATGGACATTGTGAAGTTCCTTATCATAGAGAAGCACTGTGATCCAATGTATAGAGATTCCCAACATAGTACAGCTCTTCACTGGGCAGTATACAGTGGTCACATTGAAGTAGTTAAGTTTCTTACTCTTAAAAAGAACAGCGGCCTGACAAGTAGAAATGTTCACGATGCCACTGCTCTACAGAACTGTGACCCAAATATTCCAGGTCAGCATGGTGGAACTCCTCTTCACTATGCTGCTGAGTTTGGCCATCTACACATTGTCAAGTATTTGATTGATGAGCAAGGTTGTAATCCATCATGTTTAAATGACTTGAAACAAACTCCACTTTACTGTGCTGCCAAGAAGGGACACATGGACATTGTGAACTTCCTTGCTGTGGAAAAACACTGTGACCCAATGTGTAGAGATTCCAAACAGAGTACTCCTCTCCATAGGGCAGCACAGAATGGTCATATAGAAGTAGTTAAGTTTCTCACTGTTGAACTGCACTGTGATCCAACAAGTAGAAATTCTAACGGTGACACTGCTCTACACATTGCAGTAGTGAATGGGCATTTGGACATAGTCCAATTTTTCATCTCAGATTGGAAATGTGACCAAATCCTTCCAGGTCAATGTGGTAGAAATATTCTTCACTATGCTGCTGAATTTGGTCATCTGCACATACTCAAGTATTTGAATGATCAGCAAGGCTGCAATCTATCATGTCTCGATGAAAACAAGCACACTCCACTTCACTGTGCTGCCACGAGAGGACACGTGGACATTGTAAAGTTTCTTACTGTGGAGAAACACTGTAACCCAATGAGTAGAGATTCCAAACAGGATACTCCTCTTCATAAGGCAGCACAGAATGGCCACGTACAAGTAGTTAAGTTTCTCACTGTTGAAATGCACTGTGATCCATCAAGTAGAAATGCTTACAATGACACGGCTCTACATCTAGCAGTAGCAAATGGGCATATGGACATAATCCAGTTCTTCATCTCAGATCAGGACTGTGACCCCAACATTCCAGGAGGTCAGTATGGTAAAACTCCTCTTCACCGTGCTGCTGAGTGTGGTCATCTGCATGTAGTCAAGTATCTGATTGATGAGCAAGGTTGCAATCCATCATGTTTGGATGAAGACAAGTACACTCCACTTCACTGTGCAGCTATAAATGGGTATGTGAATATTGTGAAGTTTCTTGCTATGGAGAAAAACTGTGACCCACTGTGTAAGGATTCCGAACAGAATACTCCTCTTCATAAGACAGTACATAATGGTCACATGGAAGTAGTTAAGTTCCTCACTCTTGAAAAGAACTGTGACCCAACTTGTAGAAATGCTAACAATGACACTGCTCTACATGTAGCAATAATGAATGGACATATGGACATAATCCAATTCTTCATCTCTGATCTGAACTGTAACCCAAACATTCCAGGTCAGTATTGTAAAACACCTCTTCACTATGCTGCTGAGTTTGGCTATTTGCACATTGTCAAGTATTTTACTGACAAGCAAGGCTGCAATCCATTATGTTTAGATGAATTCAGGTACACCCCACTTCACTATGCTACAGTAAGAGGGCACATGGACATTGTGAAGTTTTTTATTGTGGAGAAATGCTGTGATCCAATGTGTGGAGATATCAAGCTAAACACTCCACTTCATATGGCGGCAATAAACAATCGTAAAGACATAGTTAAGTTTCTAACTCTTGAGATGCATTGTGACCCAATGTCCAGAAACATAAAAGGCAATACTGCTCTTCACCTTGCAGCACTGTTTGGTCGCTTAGAGATAGTTAAGTTTCTTGTTGAGGAGTTGAAGTGTCCTCCAGTCATCCAAGGAGCACTTAACATGACCCCACTCCAACTAGCTCTATGCGAAAAACACCTTGATGTTGCTCAATATCTACAGAAGCACAGTGCAATATACACTGCTATAGCTATGATGAAACAGCTTGGACTCCTGAAATAGCTAGTGTGTGTATACTGTATACCTCATTCCAGCTTTCTGTGTGTAGTTTATCTAGTGATTTAGACAAATTTGATGGGTGTTTCCATGGAATTTACCTGCTTTAGCAGCAAGTTAATAGCATTGTTTGCTTACCTACCCCAAGTTTATGTATGGCTCATCAATTCACTAAAACCTTGCATGTGTCCCATGTCATCTACTTCCATGTACACTCACTGAGTCAGTCAAGTCATATAGATAGCCATAGCCCAGTTGCAGTATACTGTACCACACTCACACGATGTGCTGCTAAAGAGAGAGACATGCCAGAAGTTGGTGATCCCATGTTTGCATGGAGTGCTACTAGTAGGGGGCTGCTCCAATAAAAAAAAAACTTGCAGCTACAAGATACCGGTAAATGGCTATAGTCTGGTAGTGTTATTATTGAACCAAACAGTGTGCATATTTTCAGAGGGGGGCATTTATGTTAGTATGGAAGACAGACATGCATGGTATTACGAAGTCTTCAATGTTGTATTGAGTGTCTATGCTTGAAAGCTTGAATACTACTAGTGACAGCCTGTAGATGGATAGCCCTTGTTACTATGAAGCTTCCTGAATTTATATATGTTAAACTAATAAGCCATGAGTTTTGAAGACAGAAAAAGCAGAAAAAGATGTTGTCATTCATTTATCAAGAGATAAAGTGCAGGTTTTATCATGTATATCAAGTTAATCAGAAATAGCCTCACTACAAGGTTAAGTCAGATAGAATATATCTTGGCATGCAATCAACAGTCACAGACACCAGAGCAAGTCCACGTATTACATCAAACTTGCAGGTGGAGGTGAACTTTAAAGCAAACATAACAGCCCTTCAAAGTAAAGGTATTACATAAAACACACACAGCAAAATTTTAAAGATCAGTACATAATATTATAGATAGATGTGTCAACCAGATGAGCAAACTGGTGTTTAGTCTTTGTACATATACATATAATGATGATAGAGTATGAAAATTCAAATTTAGCATCTGACCTCATGCAACTCAAAGAAGAAAGACATAGAGTACAGTGCTCTTTCCCAAAGTTGCAAACCTTGTGGTGGGTGGCCTTGAATTTCCCTCGAAGAGGAGAACAGATGCGGTGCAACACACTCATCCAGCAGGTCCATTCATGTTGGAGTCTGGAACACCCTTAACTATATACTTTGGGCCCTTCTAGGCCACTGTGGACTACTCTGGATGGCCTGGATGTTAGAGTGATCAGAGTAGTCCACAGTGGCCTAGAATGGCCCAAAGTCTAAATCATCTGAAACCACTCTGGGCCACCCTGAGCTACCCTGCAATGCCTGGGTTGGAGGGAAATTAGATGAGCACAAATTGGATCTCTTTCCAGTTAATGAATTATGCACTACCCTACGTTATTGAAAACATGTGAATCAAAATTCACATTTGAAGAACATAAGTGACTCTTCAGTAATTATCCAGGCATGGAAATCCATCATATCTCAGAAATTCCAAGCTAGCATTTATGTATCATGGCATAGATATATGCATAGACATCAACTACAAAATGGTAAGCTCCCTTCTTGTGGTAATTGCAAGGGGTTGGGTTCATAACAAAACTTCCTGTACTTTTATTTCTCCCATTTCATAAATGATTTTTCCTGCGATGATCGGCTTCATCTATAGGAATGTATCCTCCATTAACTCAGGGTTCCACTTGTTGGGGAGTGAATACATCCAGAGGAGGGGAACTAGCTGATTTCTATTCCCTGTATACTATAACATGGGTGGTGAGAAAGCTTGGGAACTATTGGCTAACAATTCACAATCAGCATCTCTGTGCACAATTATCAGCATTAATTATACTTTTTTGCTTTGTGTATGGTAGGGTATGCATCATTATCATAAGTCTAACTCATGGGGATGTGTATAGGAGTCAATGGGGAAGCCTTGTAGGTAATGTGCATATGCATTGTACTTTTACTAAAAGCCTCATGAGAATCTGTGTCAGATATTAAATAGGAGTGACTAATGAGTGCACCTGTCCCTGACCATCTGGGAGCGCACCTCCCCTCTCTTCACCCACATCCTGCAATGAGTTGGGAGAGTTCTGGACTGACCCCCATGCCACTGAGCTCCTCTATTAGCTGGTGAATAAGAGCAGGTAGTGTCATTTAATATTAGTGATAGTCTTGTTCTCAGACCAAGAAGATATATTGATCTGACGCGACACAACGTTCACACATCTCCACTACTGACCTGACAAAACACATCTTATCTGGATGGGAGCATGTACACATACAATTTTAGAATGCTTGACATATAGCTATCTGAGGGCCCGAGAACAATTAAGATTACTTTCTAGCTAGGGAGTACGTAGTGACTGCATGTCAGGTCAAGTTCATTTGCATACCTAGTGGCAGTATTCTTGTATATAGGAATATAGTAGTTGTTTCAGCTGAGAGTACTCTGCTAGCGTGATCTTGGGAAAGTCTTCGTAATGCTTTGTGTCTTACACAGCTGCACCACAGGCTAGCTCTTGATATTAAACTTCGAATCCACTAAAGCTAAGTCACTGAAGTTGCTTGTGGGACATATTATAGAAGTGTCAGTAGGGAAGTGTGATAAATAGTTGTGGAGGGAAAGTACAAATGAAAATTGGCATCTGATCTTGGCTCAAACAATGGTACAGAATAGCTAAGGATATGACTCAGTATTGTCAGAGTAACATTCTATATTTCAATGTCTTGAGCTCGGTGGTAGGTGCATGACATTTCCCCTACATTAGTTAGCTACTTAAGAAAGGAAATTGCGAGAGTGCCTGCATATTGTAAGCTTAAGTCAGTGAGCTCAATAAAGTAATTTGACAATGTGATAGCTACAGCAACATGAATGCTGTTCAGCTGGTCTGATATTCCAATATACCATACAGGAAGTTGAGATAAGTGCAATATAGATATGGTGGGAAGAACAAATAGAATGTATCAACATAAACTATAGCAATAATCCTTCAAAGATAAACAAATTGGACGTTGCCTTATTCAAGAAACATCAGGAATATGAGCAAACTGATATTTGTGTCTCCTTAGTCTTTGAACCATCCATGGTCCATATGTAATAATACTGGAGTCTGGAAACTCAAATTTGGCATCCGACCTTGGCTCAAGGAAGAATGGAATAGAGTAGCGTTCTTTTCCTATATCGCGAACTCTGTGATAGGTGGCTTTGAATTTCCCTTTAGTTACTCGAGAGAGGAGATCCCCTACATTTACAACAAGAGAGCCTGGCCGTGGTGCAACACTCATCCAGGTCCCATTCCCATCATCTCGGAGGATCTCCAGACCTGGATAATTGAAGGTGACTAGAAGAGTCACAAACACTGTATCAATATGCTCTTCACATGTGAATGTAGATTCACATGTTGGTTGATACGTAGGGTAGTGCATAATTCGTAAACTGGAAATGGATTTTGACCAGAATCGTTCCTCAAAAATGTGCTCATCTAGTCCCAACCCAAGTGCAGTCAACCTTAGGAACTCCAATCCAGCGTTTATCATAGCATAGTAGTATGTATACATCAGCTTGCGGAATGGTAAGCTTCCTTCACGTGGCAAGGGAGTGGGCTCATAAAGACAACTTCCTGAATTTCTGTCAGGGTCATCAACTGGCAATATTTCTCCTATTTCATATTGTTCCCTGAGATGATCCTCAGCTTCATTTATGGGAACGTATCCTCTGTACACTCCTTTGGCGTTAGGGTTCCACTTCTTTGGAGACACACGCAGTTTCTCATCCAGTGACAGAGAGAAAAACCAGCTGGCTGCTTTGTGGAGGTTTTCCTCAACTTCCTTATCAAATCCTGGAACATTGTCCAGATAAACAAATCCAACGGTCTCCATGGCTTTCGTGAGCTCCTTTGCCGTGGCTAGGCGGTCTGGGCTCGAGAAATTGATGATTGGTAGGCTTTCATGCTCTGTAGTGTCAAGTCTTAAGTCATTCGAGCCACGTGGCTTATGGCGTCATAGCCTCGTTCCCAGGCCATAACCTTGTAGTCTGGGAACGAGACTAAGTATGACTTACCGGAGTCGAGCTCCACCCCTCTGAGCTTCACTTTACCAGTTTACAATGTGCGTACCTATAAATGTTGTTCTATGGTTGGGCCTTAACGTCACTGTTAATGCAGAAAATAGAGGGTGGAAAGCACACTTTAGTACTAGCAGGTATTCAAGCTAGGCAGCGGGAAGATCTGGAATGAGGTTAAGTTAAAGTTAAGTTAAGGTTAAGTGCCTGCAGTCACTGCAAGCAATGACCCTGGCACAATGCCGGACAAACGTGCAGACTAGCAGACATACAGTACACGCACGTCATATTTGTACACGTAGTGTATATGCCCTGCCGATACATAGCATCAAGCAAATTTTAATCCGTGCAAGTAGCTACCTTGTGTGTTTAAGCATAGATATATGACATCTATGGTTTAATAGCAAGCGGTGACACTACAACGCTGCAACAGATGGTCAATGCAAGCGCCACAATTTTGGTGCCGTATGCTGTAAGCTCCCTTGACTGACAATCGTCGGAAATTCCACAATTAATTAATTTCTGTGTGGGAGGAGTAGGTCGCGGAATACCAATCCATACTTGGAAAACTCTTATTCTGATCGACTGCGTTGAAGCAAGTGATGACGCTAGGATTCGCAGACACTAACAGAGCTGCCGATAAGGTGACTAAGTCCCAGTCATTGATTAGTTAGCTAGATCTGTCGTGCATGATTATCTATGATCTGTTTACATATAGCTAATATGTGTCAGCGATACCAGTAAGCAGTAACTATGAAGTCAAGTTTTCTTTACATAACAAACTACTGATCGACAGTGTGATTCAGTACTCACTGACTGTAATACTATAGTATAGATCTAACAGTCATCATGTTTTTCAGTTTTACAGCAACGAGCTGATCATTGGGCACATCATACTACATTGATAAGTCACAGAGTCAAATCTGTTTGTGTCAAAGAGTTGAAAATCATGGGGATTGATCTTGCCACATGGCGGGCTCGAATTGGACTCAACTACTACCACATGTGTCACCCCCTCCAGAGCAGGTGGAAAAGCAGTGGTGGTTGGCTGTACCAGCCTGGGGTGGCCAGCTGGGGGGTGGGGGAGGTCATGAATGACACACCCCTGGTGCTCAAGGGCTGCATAACAGTTGTTGCTCTGTCACTGATACTGCAGTATGTAGTCCATTCCTGGACCAAGCTGAGGGGGAGGGGTAGGGGTGGCAAGGTGCGCTGCCACTGCCAGGGGACCACTTCTCAAGTGAGGGGTACAGTGGATGGTGGGTGGATGATGCTGCTCAGAGCCGTTGTGGTGCTGATACCTCTACTGCTGGTGATAGCAGGGGATGTGGAAACAAACCCAGGGCCTGAAGGTAAGTATTGCTCAGGGAAGGAGGAGCTTGTGCAACAGGGTGTCAAGGTGTAGGTTATCATAGCTTCAGACAGCACCATTGTTCCTCATTATGCCATACTCTAGCCTTGTTCCCAGGCCTTCCCACCATGCTATTGATCAAAAATTGGACAGTGGGAAGGCCTGGGAACAAGGCTACTATATTCTGAATGTACTTTTATCAACTGCTTCAGTCAAGATAGGTGAACAAAGATTTCCGTCTCATGATGAAGTGCCATTGTTCTCAATGTAACAATTTTGTAGTGGACTAGGAGACACCATTGTTCTATACCTAGCATTTTCTGAATGTGCTGTATCAACTGTTCCAACTAGGGCAGGGTGTTTTTACATTCCAACAAAGAGTCTGTCACATGACAAACAGCATTGTTCGGTGTAACAACTTTGTAGAGATGCTATTCTTCTGTATCTGAACGTATTGCACTGTACCACACAACTGCAGTAGTAAATGTATAGGATCTATATACTAGGTTGGCACGGAGGTTATGCGATTTATCTGCCTCGGCCAAACTTTCCCATGGAGGATAAATCGCATAACCTCCGCGCCAACCTAGTAGATCCGGCTTCTACCACAGTAATGCAATTAATTTAGCTATTTACCTTGGCAACCACTAAAGAATGCAATCATTTATCGCGCCAAGTGAGATACTGTGCAGAGACGCTGTGCTGAGACACTGTGCTGAGACGGAGCTGTAGCTCAGTGTAGGCTAGCGTAGCTTTTCTAGTTACAAATGCACGAGGGTGCCACCCGTCGATAAAATACACGAAGTTCCCGACAATGTGTGGGACGTAGTTTTTCAAGGTTTTCTCAGCCAAGAGCTTCTGCGCGGGCTGGATATACCCGTGATGGACGAAAGAGTCATTGAAGAGTTCTAGAAATGGAGCGACGATGAGAACGAAGTTGTTTCTAGTACTACTTCCACTAGTGGGGAACTTACAGCTCTGGTTCCTGTGACTCAGACTCATTTTCGGACGGTGACTAACGATCAACTAGAAACTGCCATCAAGAAGTGGATCCCTAAGGGTACGCAAAAGAGTACCAATTGGGGGATGAACGTGTGGTGTGCTTGGTGCGACGAGCGAAAGGTGGAGGAAAATATTGTGGAAATGAGTAGTGATCGAATGAATTCTCTGTTGAGTCGATTTGTTAATCAAACTGCAGACATGTCACCGCAGTGATGCTGTTCGTGATTACAAGCGTCCCACTAAGTCACATGCATTGCAAGTATCGAATATTTTGCAACCTCCCTTGCCCAAAAAGGCAGCTAAACCACTTGAAATGGAAGTTTTTGGTGGTTATCATGCAGAGAATAAGGAAAATAGCATTGTGCCAGCCCAGAACTTTCAGAGTAACTCACAGCAGTCCTGTTATGCGTTCTAATGTAATGCACTTTACCAATAGTTATGGCTCTTCTCCCACTTTTGTATTTAACTTTGGAAAGTGATGTTTTGTATTTGCATTCTTGTAAGTGTACATATATGGCTTTCTCAGACTATTACTCATAGCTTTATGTAAACTGTGATTCAATTATGGTAGTAGGATTTCAGTTGCGGAGCGCGGCACATCAAAGGAACACCCACGCACTGTGGTAGAAGGAGATATATGGTGGTAACTGTGTTATGTTATTATATTGGCAGGGCTCAGAACCTGGGTGGACTAACCCACCTGACACTAAGCCACACTTGTTCTTGCAACTTTACTGGTAAAGTTGCAAGAACAAGTGTGGCTTAGTGTGGAAATGCAGGCACAGTGCACTAGGAAACAAAATTGTATAGCAATGTTCAAGGAACACGATCGTCATGTGCCGCAGGTTGAGATGAATATCAAAGTGAAGAACACAGCCCTACAATGAAGAATACCAAACACTGTGGGACTGGTACAGTTTGCCAAACATCTTCAAGTTACACTGAATGGTGTATGTTGTTTGCAGCTTCAGAAATCACAAAAGTTTCAAAGTCCTGCCAACCTTGTAATGATAGGTATATACTCACAAGCTGCAAGTCTGACATCCAACGCATATCGGATTGCATGCCAATTTAACAGTGGCGTAGCTACACCTGGGCATACCCGGGCCTGTGCCCATGTAAAATTCGCCGGTCCCGGGTAAAAAAATAATGTAGAAAGTTAAGGTCAAAGATCAGTTACAATAATGAAGTGAGCATACAAGTAAGAAGGAAAGAATGGCTGAAAACAGCCTCAGAAGCGATCTCAGAGTGTATAATTAAAATAAAAAATTTCATGGTGGGAACATGCCCCAGGTCTCCTAGCAGATGTATATGCATGCACTGTGTGTCCCCACGCTGTGCCCACGTAACTTGCTCATCCTAGCTGCGCCACTGCCAATTAGTATTGAGTACCTGCAGACTTTTTTGCATAGCTACACGAGTAAATAGAAGGCATTTTCACATTACACCCGAGTAAGTCAGTGCTACACAATGCATTCAAATTAGGTGTATTTATCAAATTGATAATTCAGACTCAAGTGTGTACAGTATATGAAACTGAAATAATTAACAAATGTGTTTAAAGTACTTTAGATACGTGACAGTGCAAAAGGACATAAAAAGTATACAGGAAATACAAGATATGCCTTTTCTCCTTGCATACACCACAGAACCAAGTCTGAGGGTCCTGCTCATTGAACTTCACTCAGTTCGTGCCAACTGGTACAACATTGGACTGGAATTGGGTATCCCATATACCACACTGGATTGTTTCAAACAAAATGACACAGATCAATTGGTTTTACTGCGGGAAGTGATGAAGCATTGGTTAAAAGCAGTTGTTGATCCACGGCCTACTTGGGAGACTGTTGCCACTGCCTTGAGGTCACCTTTAGTAAATGAGAAGGATGTTGCTAAGCAACTGGAGTCTAAGTATTGTGCACCAGTACAACAGGAGTCCAGTTCCTTCATCAAGATGGAGAAGAGCGAAGGTATGTAGCTTATCTAGTTTCCATAACTTCAAGCTACTAAGCATTTATAATTCCAGGTATGTAATTATATCTTACTGTTATGTGTACCTTCTGCAGCTAGTCATAAGAAGATTACTGCCAGCTCTACTGAAAGCCAGTTTAAAGATCAGCAATGTCACACTTGTTCTACTCAAGATTCACAAGGCCCTACTACAGATAGTGCAGTAAGACACAGTGGCAGTACCATCTCTCCTGCAGATGATGACATTGAACCAGTGCAAAAGAAACCACGATGTGATATTGAAACCGAACCTGATGGAGGCAGTGCCGGCCTCCCTCCAACTGAGGGATCTTACAAGACACCATTTGGGTGTGGGTGTGGCAAATGCACATTTTTTAGTTGCACAGAGAGAGGTTGTCCAACACCTATCACCTCAGTAAGCTCCTTCCCCTACCTTGACCTCAGTGGACTCACCCATGAGCAGCAAGAGGATCTCAGGGGAAAGCTTCAGTTTGAGTCTCAACAGATAATACTGCAATTTCAGGAGCTAGTTTCAGCAACAATCAAGTCTCTAATTAAAAGAAATGTATCACAAGATGAGTTGGTGACACATGTCATGGCTTTGGGAGCATTTAAACCTGTGTTCAAGGAGCCACAAGTGCCAGCATTTCACCATTGCTTCAAAGAACTGAAAGCTGCGGACACAATTCCAAAAGTTTTCCTGGTTCTTAATGACTACTTTTCTTTCTTCAACTACCACATTCTGGAGCACATCATCAAAGAACTTGGCACAGAAAAAGACAAAACTGAGCTACAGAGATACAAGGAACATTTTAATCAGTACGCAACGAGAAGGATCTTTAAATGCCTGCCAGAGTTCGGACCAATAAGTGAAGCTAATCATGTCAATATCTTAGTGAAGCTGGACTCCCAGTATGATGAATACACTGTTACAGAGATTAAGGTGCTTTATTATAAACTTAGTGAAATCCTACATGTTTCATCCCAAGGTATTCTGCGTCTTTGTCGAGTAGATAAAGGCTGTTTTCAGCTGATGTTCCAGGTACCCTCATTTGTACAACAGATAATATTTCCATTGTCTAAAGAACAAGAGAAGGCTCTGGCAGCCATGGGTGTTATCAAGCTCACGTGTGGGGAGTATCAGTTCAAGGTAAAGTTGTTGATGTTTCTATTTGTCTACTGTAAGTTGAGGAATGAGGCTGTTGTTGTATACCTGATGTGGTGATTATAGAAATGTGTGTGTGTGGCCCTAGTAATGTCAATTTTACATAATCATTGTCACAGTTTATCTGCAAATTAATGTGGGTATTGAGCTAGTAACACAGACATCCCTGTAAGTCTACTTGTTTACAAAGCATGCCACCATAGTCTGATTGTATTTATATTGTTGATAATAAATTTATATACTTTTGTGTTTCCGTACACAGAACAATGAGCTGTCACAAGCAGGAGTTGGTATGTGGTGCATTCTATAGGCTCTACATTGCAACTAAATCTCACAATCTGTATCAATCATAGTTTGCCATTCTAAGCTCTATCATAGGGAATAATTATTAGCCTACCATTCTGTTTGTCAATTTCTTCACAGAAAAGAAACATCAGTATGAACCTGATGATGATTCTGGCATGGGTCCCAGCACATTCACAGATACAAAGAGTACTACTTTTTCTGAAGTAAGAAAATCACACCTCCCCAATATATGTTTATTGTTGTTTGACCACTCATGCATATACCTTCCTCTTCTGCACTAGGATCGTCGGGACAAAGAGTTGGACTATGAACTGAAAGTGCAGGGACTTATTGAAACAGCATCATCCAACAAGTCTGATATTGGTTCAGAGCTCCACTGGGTAGCAGCAGTTGGACAGTTAGCAGATGTCAAGTATCTTGTTGAGAAGAAGAAGTGCAACCCAATGCAGAAAAATCATGCTGGCTCCACTGCCCTTCACATGGCAGCAATCACTGGAAATGTGGATGTTTTTAAGTATTTCATCACTGAGAGAAACTGCAACCCAGCATGTCCAGGCCCTCTTGGATTAACACCTCTTCATTTCGCTAGTGATCAAGGGCATCTCGATATAGTCCAGTTTCTGGTTATTGAACAACAGATGGAACCACTGTGTGATGATGTGCACGGAAACACTCCACTACACAGAGCTTGTGCAGGTGGCCATCAGGCAGTTGTTGAATTTCTTACCACAGAAATTAAGTATCTTCCTATAAGTGAACTCATGAGCAAACTCCAGAATGAATGGAAAGACACTCCTCTTCACTATGCAGCATTGAAGGGCCACTTAGACATAGTCCAATTCTTTACCTTTGAACAGAATTGTGACCCAAACCTTCCTGGTCAGCATGGTAGAACTCCTGTCCACGCAGCTGCCGAGTTTGGTCATCTACACATACTCAAGTATTTGACTGATGAGCATGGCTGTAATCCATCATGTTTGGATGATGTGAAACACACTCCACTTCACTGTGCTGCCATGAAGGGACACATGGACATTGTGAAGTTCCTTACTGCAGAGAAACACTGTGACGCAATGTGTAGAGATTGTGATCAGAACACTCCTCTTCATAGAGCAGCATCATGTGGTTATACAGATATAGTTAAGTTTCTCACTCTTGAGATGCACTGTGACCCAACTAGTAGAAATGACACCAATGATACTCCTCTACATCTAGCAACAAACAAAGGGCATTTGGACGTACTCCAATTTTTCATATCTGATCAGCACTGTGATCCAAACATTTCTGCCCAGTGTGATAGGACTTTACTTCATTATGCTGCTGCATGTGGTCATTTGCACATAGTCAAGTATTTGATCAATGAACGACGTTGTGATCCATCATGCTTGGATAAAGACAAGCTCACTCCACTTCATTGTGCTGCTGCAAAGGGGCATATAGATGTAGTGCAGTTCCTTATTGTGAAGAAGCACTGTGACCCAATGTTTAGAAGTGCTGAACAGATCATTCCTCTTCATTTTGCAGCACAGAAGGGTCACATAGAAGTAGTAAAGTTCCTCACTCTTGAAAAGCACTGTGATCTAACAAGTAGAAATGCTATTGGTGACACTGCTCTGCATCTAGCAGTAGTAAGTGGGCATTTGGACATACTCCAGTTTTTCATCTCAAATCTAAACTGTGACCCAAACATTCCAGCTCAGTACTGTAGAACTCCTCTTCACTATGCTGCTGGACATGGCCACCTTAACATAGTCAAGTATTTGATTGATGAGCAAGGCTGTAATCCATCATGTTTGGATGAATGCAAGTACACTCCACTTCACTGTGCTGCCCAGGAAGGTCACATGGATGTTGTGAAGTTTCTTACTGTGAAGAAAAACTGTGACCCAATGTGCAGAGATTCTGAACAAAACACTCCTCTACACTTGGCAGCACAAAATGGCCACATAGAGGTGGTTAAGTTCCTCACTGTTGAGATGAACTGTGACCCAACAATTGGAAATATTTTTAACCACAATGCTTTGCATGTAGGAGCTCAAAATGGGCATTTGGATGTAATCCAATACTTCATCTCTGATCTGAACTGTAACCCTAACATTCCAGGAGGTAAGTACAGTAGAACTCCTCTTCACTATGCTGCTCTTCTTGGTCATCTGCACATAGTCAAATATTTGACTGATGACCAAGGTTGTGATCCCTCATGTTTGGATGAACTCAGACTCACTCCACTTCACCATGCTTGTGCATCAGGGTACATGGACATTGTTAAGTTTCTTATTGTAGAGAAACAATGTGACCCCATGTGTAGAAATTCCCGACAAGGTACAGCTCTTCACTGGGCAGTACAAAGTGGTCACATTGAAATAGTTAAGTTTCTTACTCTTTACTGTGACCCAACATGTAGAAACGCAGACAGTCACACTGGTTTACATCTAGCAGCAAGAAATGGACATTTAGACATACTCCAGTACTTCATCTCTGATCATAACTGTGACCCAAACATTCCAGGTCAGCATGGTGGAACTCCTCTTCACTATGCTGCTGAGTTTGGTCATCTTCACATTGTCAAGTATTTGACTGATGAGCAATGCTGTAATCCATCATGTTTAAATAACTTGAAACAAACTCCACTTTACTGCGCTGCCAAGAAGGGACATGTAGACATTGTGAACTTCTTTGCTGTGGAGAAACACTGTGACCCAATGTGTAGAGATTCCAAACAGGATACTCCTCTTCACAGGGCAGCACAGAATGGTCATATAGAAGTAGTTAAGTATCTTACTGTTGAACTGCACTGTGATCCAACAAGTAGAAATTCTAACGGAGACACTGCTCTACATATTGCAGTAGTGAATGGGCATTTGGACATAGTTCAATTTTTCATCTCAGATTGTAAATGTGACCCAAACCTTCCAGGTCAATGTGGTAGAAATGTTCTTCACTATGCTACTGAATTTGGTCATCTGCACATAGTCAAGTATTTGAATGATCAGCAAGGCTGTGATCCATCAAGTTTGGATGAAAACAAGCACACTCCACTTCACTGTGCTGCCATGAAGGGGCACATGGACATCGTGAAGTTCCTTACCATAGAGAAACACTGTGACCCAATGTGTAGAGATTCCAAACAGGATACTCCTCTTCATAAGGCAGCACTCTATGGTCACGTACAAGTAGTTAAGTTTCTTACTGTTGAAATGCACTGTGACCCATCAAGTAGAAATGCTTTGAATGACACTGCTCTACATCTAGCAGTAGCAAATGGACATTTGGACGTAATCCAATTCTTCATTTCAGATCACAACTGTGACCCAAACATTCCAGGAGGTCAGTATGGTAAAACTCCTCTTCACTACGCTGCTGAGTGTGGTCATCTGCATGTAGTCAAGTATTTGATTGATGAGCTAGGCTGTAATCCATCATGTTTAGATGAAGACAAGTACACTCCACTTCATTGTGCAGCTATAAATGGGTATGTGAATATTGTGAAGTTTCTTACTATGGAAAAACACTGTGACCCACTGTGTAGAGATTCAGAACAGAATACTCCTCTTCATAAGACAGTACATAATGGTCACATGGAAGTAGTTAAGTTCCTCACTCTTGAAATGAATTGTGACCCAAGAATTAGAAATGCTAACAGTGACAATGCTCTACATATAGCAGTAATGAATGGACATATGGACATAATCCAATTCTTCATTTCTGATCTGAACTGTAACCCTAACATTCCAGGTCAGTATTGTAAAACGCCTCTTCACTATGCTGCTGAGTTTGGCTATTTGCACATAGTCAAGTATTTTACTGACAAACAAGGCTGCAATCTATTATGTTTAGATGAAGTCAATTACACTCCACTTCACTACGCTGCTATAAGAGGGCACATGCATATTGTGAAGTTTTTTACTTTGGAGAAACACTGTGATCCAACATGTGGAGATGTCAAGCTAAACACTCCTCTACATATGGCGGCAATAAACGATCGTAAAGACATAGTTAAGTTTCTAACTCTTGAGATGCATTGTGACCCAATGTCCAGAAACATAAAAGGCAATACTGCTCTTCACTTTGCAGCACTGTTTGGTCGCTTAGAGATAGTTAAGTTTCTTGTTGAGGAGTTGAAGTGTCCTCCAGACATCCAAGGGGCACTTAACATGACCCCACTCCAACTAGCTCTGTGCAAAAAACACCTATACGTTGCTCAATATCTACAGAAGCACAGTGCAATATATACCGCTATAGCTGTGATGAAACAGCTTGGACTCCTGAAATAGCTAGTGTGTGTATACTGTATACCTCTAAATAATCATTCCAGCTTTCTGTGTGTAGTTTATCTAGTGATTTTGACAAATTTGATGGGTGTTTCCATAGAATTTACCTGCTTTAGCAGCAAGTTAATAGCATTGTTTGCTTACTTACCCCAAGTTTATGTATGGCTCATCAATTCACAAAACCTTGCATGTGTCCCATGTCATTTACTTCCGTGTACACTCACTGAGTCAGTCAAGTCATATAGATAGCCATAGCCCAGTTGCAGTATACTGTACCACACTCACACGATGTGCTGCTAAAGAGAGAGACATGCCAGAAGTTGGTGATCCCATGTTTGCATGGAGTGCTACTAGTAGGGGCTGCTCCAATAAAAAAAAAACTTGCAGCTACAAGATACCGGTAAATGGCTATAGTCTGGTAGTGTTATTATTGAACCAAACAGTGTGCATATTTTCAGAGGGGGGCATTTATGTTAGTATGGAAGACAGACATGCATGGTATTACGAAGTCTTCAATGTTGTATTGAGTGTCTATGCTTGAAAGCTTGAACACTACTAGTGACAGCCTGTAGATGCATAGCCCTTGTTACTATGAAGCTTCCTGAATTTATATATATGTTAAACTAATAAGCCGTGAGTTTTGAAGGCAGAAAAAGCAGAAAAAGATGTTGTCATTGATTTATCAAGAGATAAAGTGCAGGTTTTATCATGTATATCAAGTTAATCAGAAATAGCCTCATTCCCAGGCTTTCCCCACTACAAGGCTAAGTCAGATAGAATATATCTTGGCATGCAATCGACAGTCACAGACACCAGAGCAAGTCCACGTATTACATCAAACTTGCAGGTGGAGGTGAACTTTAAAGCAAACATAACAGCCCTTCAAAGTAAAGGTATTACATAAAACACACACAGCAAAATTTTAAAGATCAGTACATAATATAATATTATAGATAGATGTGTCAACCAGATGAGCAAACTGGTGTTTAGTCTTTGTACATACATATAATGATGATGGAGTATGAAAATTCAAATTTAGCATCTGACCTCATGCAACTCAAAGAAGAAAGACATAGAGTACAGTGCTCTTTCCCAAAGTTGCAAACTTTGTGGTGGGTGGCCTTGAATTTCCCTCGCAGAGGAGAACAGATGCAGTGCAACACACTCATCCAGCAGGTCCATTCATGTTGGAGTCTGGAACACCCTTAACTATATACTTTGGGCCCTTCTAGGCCACTGTGGACTACTCTGGATGGCCTGGATGTTAGAGTGATCACAGTAGTCCACAGTGGCCTAGAATGGCCCAAAGTCTAAATCATCTGATACCACTCCGGGCCACCCTGAACTACCCTGCAATGCCTGGGTTGGAGGGAAATTAGATGAGCACAAATTGGATCTCTTGCCAGTTAATGAATTATGCACTACCCTACGTTATTAAGAACATAAGTGACTCTTCAGTAATTATCCAGGCATGGAAATCCATCCTATCTCAGAAATTCCAAGCTAGCATTTATGTATCATGGCATAGATATATGCATAGACATCAACTACAAAATGGTAAGCTCCCTTCTTGTGGTAATTACAAGGGGTTGGGTTCATAACAAAACTTCCTGTACTTTTATTTCTCCCATTTCATAAATGATTTTTCCTGCGATGATCGGCTTCATCTATAGGAATGTATCCTCCATAAACTCAAGGTACCACTTGTTGGGGAGTGAATACATCCAGAGGAGGGGAACTAGCAGATTTCTATTCCCTGTATACTGTAACGTGGGTGGTGAGAAAGCCTGGGAACTATTGGCTAACAATTCGCAATCAGCATCTCTGTGCACAATTACCAGCATTAATTATACTTTTTTGCTTTGTGTATGGTAGGGTATGCATCATTATCATAAGTCTAACTCATGGGGATGTGTATAGGAGTCAATGGGGAAGCCTTGTAGGTAATGTGCATGTGCATTGTACTTTTACTACAAGCCTCATGAGAATCTGTGTCAGATATTAAATGGGAGTGACTAATGAGTGCAGCTGTCCCTGACCATCTGGGAGCACACCTCCCCTCTCTTCACCCACATCCTGCAATGAGTTGGGAGAGTTCTGGACTGACCCCCATGCCACTGAGCTCCTCTATTAGCTGGTGAATAAGACAGGTATAGTGTCATTTAATATTAGTGATAGTCTTGTTCTCAGACCAAGAAGATATATTGATCTGATGGGACACAACATTCACACATCTCCACTACTGACCTGACAAAACACATCTTATCTGGATGGGAGCATGTACACATACAATTTTAGAATGCTTGACATATAGCTATCTGAGGGCCCGAGAACATTTAAGATTACTTTCTAGCTAGGGAGTACGTAGTGACTGCATGTCAGGTCAAGTTCATTTGCATACCAGTGGCAGTATTCTTGTATATAGGAATATAGTAGTTGTTTCAGCTGAGAGTACTCTGCTAGCGTGATCTTCTTGGGAAAGTCCTCATACTGCTTTGCGTCTTACACAGCTGCACCACAGGCTAGCTCTTGATATTAAACTTTGAATCCACTAAAGCTAAGTCACTGAAGTTGCTTGTGGGACATATTATAGAAGTGTCAGTAGGGAAGTGTGATAAAATTAATAGTTGTGGAGGGAAAGTACAAATGAAAATTGGCATCTGATCTTGGCTCAAACAATGGTACAGAATAGCTAAGAATATGACTTAGTATTGTCAGAGTATTTCAATGTCTTGAGCTCGGTGGTAGGTGCATGACATTTCCCCTACATTAATTAGCTACTTAAGAAAGGAAATTGCGAGAGTGCCTGCATATTGTAAGCTTAAGTCAGTGAGCTCAATAAAGTAATTTGACAATGTGATAGCTATAGCAACATGAATGTTGTTCAGCTGGTCTGATATTGCAATATACCATACAGGAAGTTGAGATAAGTGCAATATAGATATGGTGGGAAGAACAAATAGAATGTATCAACATAAACCATAGCAATAATCCTTCAAAGATAAACAAATTGGATGTTGCCTTATTCAAGAAACATCAGGAATATGAGCAAACTGATATTTGTGTCTCCTTAGTCTTTGAACCATCCATGGTCCATATGTAATAATACTGGAGTCTGGAAATTCAAATTTGGCATCCGACCTTGGCTCAAGGAAGAATGGAATAGAGTAGCGTTCTTTTCCTATATCGCGAACTCTGTGATAGGTGGCTTTGAATTTCCCTTTAGTTACTCGAGAGAGGAGATCCCCTACATTTACAACAAGAGAGCCTGGCCGTGGTGCAACACTCATCCAGGTCCCATTCCCATCATCTCGGAGGATCTCCAGACCTGGATAATTGAAGGTGACTAGAAGAGTCACAAACACTGTATCAATATGCTCTTCACATGTGAATGTAGATTCACATGTTGGTTGATACGTAGGGTAGTGCATAATTCGTAAACTGGAAAGAGATTTTGGCCAGAATCGTTCCTCAAAAATGTGCTCATCTAGTCCCAACCCAAGTGCAGTCAACCTTAGGAACTCCAATCCAGCGTTTATCATAGCATAGTAGTATGTATACATCAGCTCGCGGAATGGTAAGCTCTCTTCACGTGGCAAGGGAGTGGGCTCATAAAGACAACTTCCTGAATTTCTATCAGGGTCATCAACTGGCAATATTTCTCCCATTTCATATTGTTCCCTGAGATGATCCTCAGCTTCATTTATGGGAACGTATCCTCTGTACACTCCTTTGGCGTCAGGGTTCCACTTCTTTGGAGACACACGCAGTTTCTCATCCAGTGACAGAGAGAAAAACCAGCTGGCTGCTTTGTGGAGGTTTTCCTCAACTTCCTTATCAAATCCTGGAACATTGTCCAGATAAACAAATCCAACGGTCTCCATGGCTTTCGTGAGCTCCTTTGCCGTGGCTAGGCGGTCTGGGCTCGAGAAATTGATGATTGGTAGGCTTTCCATGCTCTGTAGTGTCAAGTCTTAAGTCATTCGAGCCATGTGGCTTATGGCGTCATAGCCTCGTTCCCAGGCCATAACCTTGTAGTCTGGGAACGAGACTAAGTATGACTTACAGGACTCGAGCTCCACCCCTCTGAGCTCCACTTTACCAGTTTACACTGTGCGTACCTAATGTCGTTCTATGGTTGGGCCTTAACGTCACTGTTAATGCAGAAATAGAGGGTGGAAAGCCTGGAAAAATTCGTCGCTTGCACACTTTAGTACTAGCAAGTATTCAAGCTAGGCAGCGGGAAGATCTGGAATGAGGTTAAGTTAAGGTTAAGTTATAAGGTTAAGTGCCTGCAGTCACTGCAAGCAATGACCCTGGCACAATGCCGGACAAACGTACAGACTAGCAGACATACAGTACACGCACGTCATATTTGTACACGTAGTGTATATGCCCTGCCGATACATAGCATCAAGCAAATTTTAATCCGTGCAAGTAGCTACCTTGTGTGTTTTAAGCATAGATATATGACATCTATGGTTTAATAGCAAGCGGTGACACTACAACGCTGCAACAGATGGTCACTGCAAGCGCCACAATTTTGGCGCCGTATGCTGTAAGCTCCCTTGACTGACATCGTCGGAAATTCCACAATTAATTAATTTCTGTGTGGGAGGAGTAGGTCGCGGAATACCAATCCATACTTGGAGAACTGTTGCTCTCAGTATTCTGATCGACTGCGTTGAAGCTGATTGTTGACGCTAGGATTCACAGACACTAACAGAGCTGCCGATAAGGTGACTAAGTCCCAGCCATTGATCAGTTAGCTAGATCTGTCGTGCGGCATGATTATATATGATCTGTTTATATATGCGTCAGCAGTAATTATGAAGTCAGTCGTTTCTTTACATAACAAACTACTGATCGACAGTGTGATTCAGTACTCACTGACTGTAATACTATAGTATAGATCTAACAGTCATCCAAAGTTACATGCAGACTGATGTTTTTCAGTTATACATGCAGCAACGAGCTGATCATTGGGCACATCATACTACATTGATAAGTCACTGAGTCAAATCTGTTTGTGTCAAAGAGTTGAAAATCATGGGGATTGACCTTGCCACATGGCGGGCTCGAATTGGGCTCAACTACTACCACATGTGTCACCCCCTCCAGACCAGGTGGAGAAGCAATGGTGGTCGGCTGTACCAGCCTGGGGTGGCCAGCTGGGGGGTGGGGGAGGTCATGAATGACACACCCCTGGTGCTCAAGGGCTGCATGACAGTTGTTGCTCTGTCACTGATACTGCAGTATGTAGTCCACTCCTGGTCCAAGCTGAGGGGGAGGGATGGGGGTGGCAAGGTGCGCTGCCACTGGCAGGTCATGTTTCGAGTGAGGGGGGCAGTAGATGGTGGAAGGATCCTGCTGCTCAGAGCCATTGTGGTAATGATACCTCTACTGCTGGTGATAGCAGGGGATGTGGAAACAAACCCAGGACCTGAAGGCAAGTACTGCTTGCATGGAGGAGGGGGAGCTAATGCAACATGGTGCTATCAATAACAATGTACAAAGGTTGTTTAATTATGGCAAAGTGTGGTATTTTAGAGCATGCATGAAAATGCTGGAATACCAACTAGAATTTTGATGTCATAGAGTTTCAACTGCACCCGTAATGTGAATCTTGCTAAGTTAATCATATGGTAATAACAAGTTTCTATACAAAGCTTCTATACCGCGGGAATGCAATATTTCTGTAATCTGCACTGTTTTCAACCAATCAGATACTGATTACACTTTTTTGCACTGGTACGAGTGCAAAAAGTGTAATCGCGACCTGATTGGTTACTGCCGTAGTGAAATCTGCATCTGATTGGTCAATAGTAGTGTAGCAACGGCGTTGTAAACAATTCAAACGCGAAAGAAAGCAACGGCAGAAGGTTGTTAGCTTGTGAATTGTCGGCGAAAATCGCTATTCCTTCAACTTCGAAGCTGCAATAAAACGGCCATTACCACGCCTTCGAATCTTTCGAGTCACCGACGCCTGGCGGAGAATTGCCGATAGGTGGCAGAAGGTTGTGCCTGTTATGCTAGCCGATTGCTCTGTGTTTCTTTGGTGAACGAGATCGAGTAGAGCATCATCCAGGTTTGCTATGCCGCTTCGCATGCTTCGTGGCCTGGTATACCCGCGCCGAATACGAGGCTATATGCTTCGTGGATAGAATGGTCATTTGCCACGCCTTCTACTCTTCCCATCGCTCCGCCCTCTTCTCGTACTCGCTGGAAAGTTGTTTCAGTCCGTTTTCTCATGCAGTAGTACATGTTACTATCACTGTCAAAAGTATAAAAGTGTAATAGGTGAAGAAACAAAGAGAATCTATATGATTAATATGTGATACCATGACTAGCAGTGCAATTTGGGATTAATTACACTCGTAAGGCTAGTAATTTCACTCGGCTTCGCCTCGTGAAATTACAAACCTTACTCGTGCAATTAATCCCAAATTGCACTGCTAGCCATGGTATTACATATACAAATCAATTTCTGCATGTCAATATCATTGGACCATGGTAACAAAATTCATAGTCTCTAGATATGCACTATTGGAATTCTTCATGCAGGTGGGTGGTATTCTTTAATGTTATTAGCATGGATATCCTTATGTCATAATATTGTACCAGAGATGCCAACCATTGAGCAAAATTTCTGAGAAATGCAGGGCCGCTGATACAGCCAAAGTGCATGGATGCTTACAAATGTGCAAGCTAAGTAGGTCTGGGGTATGCACTCCCCAATAAATTTAAATCACACTGAGATCAATTCATACTACTAGACTTTTAGGCTACAAAGGCAAAGGAGGTTAGCTTTTTTGGCAAATTTCCAGCGGTTAGGAACCGTTGTCACCTCGTCTCAGCAAATCATCTGACTTATGACCATGTTTAGCCCCCGTATGATTACGTCATTCATGTAGGACTGATTGCTACTTCGCTTGTATCACTAATTACTAGCTTCCAACCTCCTCTGGGTAGAAACTGGCAGCAATGCCCACCGCTACCAACACCAGGAATCCTTACACTGTGGCTATGATGTGCATGCAGGGCACAGTTGTTAGCCACACCCTCAAGAGCTACTCTTCCTGGTGTTGGTAGCTACTCTTACACAGATGAGCTTCAATTTCATCCGAAAGCATGATATCGCATGATGGCCCCAAACACAGTTTTTATCCGCAAAGTGATCAGATTATCAAAATTTGAGTCCCATCTTGCCAAGTGAGACTTTCAGCTATATGCACGGTACCTTTACATCTTATGATAAGACATTTTCCCACTGAAACATGCGTTCATAAAGAACTTACTCGTGAATTTCATAACATATGGGCAGTCATTGTTCAATGTAACAACTCTGTAGTAGACTGAGACGCCATTGTTCAAATGTACCATATTCTGAATGTAAGCTGTTCCAACAAGGACAGGTGAACAAATAGTGCCATCACATGATGAAGAACCATTGTGCTCAGTGTAATAACTCTGTATATAGTAGACCAAGAGGCACCATTGTTTTGAATGTGCCATACTCTGAATGTACTGTACCACAGCACTAGTATGTAAAGAGACTATACAATGTACTGTGTCACAGTGCAGTATTATGTAGAGAGACTATACTATACATGGATATAATAAGAGTGGAGACTCTGCTATGTCAGTATATGTTACATTGTGTACAATAGTTTTGTACAATTTCTATTTCAAGGACTTAGAACCCGGGTGGACTAACTTACTTGTCATTACAACTAGTATGTTAGGCTGGTTCTCTTGGTAATGCCATGCATGCCCCCATACAAGTAGTTTAAAATCTGTTAGCCATAACCCACCCCCCTTACTGCATGTTTAGCCCACACCTACCTCAAGCCCAAGTCATGCCCCTACTAGCCCCACCACCAGCTTAACCCCTTCCTATAGTACTAGCTCCCTGCAAGAGCAATTCCCATCCAGATCCCCTGAACTGTTTAGCTCTACCCTTACCAGTAGCACTAACCAGGACAAGTGGCCATCACCTCCTCCCCTCCATCAATGATCCCCACACATTAGGAGAAGGCAAAGGTTGCATAATAATGCCAGCCTCACCAACAAATGGAAGCTATGATGTGTGAAGCAGTGTTTGTACTTCCCAACCCAACACCCCAATGTCCGGATTTTGACTGAAGGTGGTTGGTTACAGTGGAAGTGTTGCCTGCTTTGATGTTAACGAGGCACATGATCTCTGAGAAACATATCAACAATGTGTGGTTTTAGATGTGAGGATGTTCATCAAAATGAACCTTCTTATTGTGTATTTATGCGTCATGAGTGTGAAAGGTGACAGTTGTACAAATGTTTCTATGAAATCAAAAGTGGGTGCCTCACCCCTTCTGGTCTTCAGTGGCACTGGTCAAAAGCGACCAAAATCATCTACAAGCATGCCTCCCTACTCTCCATTGTACCTAGTATGTGAGCAACCCTACAATCTTGTTGTGTTGTTATATGGCTACAATGCCATCTGTCACTGTTGTTGCTCTGCTCCACTGTGATGGGTATCCACTTTGTTCACAGCGCATCATGCCCAGTGACATCATAATGGAGTTTGTTGTCTGCCCCGAGGTTCTAACTATAGGGTAGAGAGGTAGTGAGGTATGACATTGGTAGGTGCATCAGTGCGGTACACATTAGACGGTGCAGTGCACTCGGTCATCAGCAGTAGCTCATAGCCAAATGGTTAGGGCTTAGTGTTATAGTTAGGGTTAAGGTTAGGGTTAAGGTTAGGGCTTTCCTTTTTTGTTAAAATGTGACAAACATCTTTGTCTTGCTCTGCGCTGCTTTGTTGTCGGTAAGAAGATCATGGTTGAACACTTGGACACTCATCTCAATCTTTTGGCACAGGGGGTTGTGTTCCTCAAGTATCTTGTGTCTTTTCTTTCAATACTGTATTGTACTGTTTTTAGCACCATATACTTTTAGTCTAGTGCACTTTGCCTTGAATTTCACAATAAAATTTCCTTGCACACAGCCTTTCCATTTGTACACAAAAAATGTGAATGTTAAGTAATCGAGCTCCAGTTGAATCCGTTTGTTACTGAAGTGTACAAAATTTAATATTAATATGTGTCATTGTATACAGTTTCCTGCAAACACCTTCCTCAAGTTACACTGAATGATGTATGCTTGCAGCTTCAAAAGCTACATGGCTTCTATGTCATAAAGATACTTATATAGCAAGTCCTGTGAACCTTGCATTTACAGGTATTCACAAGCTGAAATACCTATCATGTTGCACAGGAACTAAACAATCAGCAATTGCATTTTTGTTCAACTACCTTTTAATTGCTCTGTTAAAAAATGATAGCTGCACCTAGTATATGGAAACGCCTTAGATCAGTATCCAATTTTCAATCTGGATTAGTTTGTTGTGGACTGGAGCAAATATTTGTATCCTATAGTAAACTACAACAGAGTGGCGATAACAATCTACAGAACACCTAGCTATAACTCGATGAAAAATGTGCTCATGGTTGCCTGCATAAATACCATACGGCAATACAAGGTATACCTTTCTCCTTGCATACACAGAACCAAGCCTGAAAACATTGCTCAATGAACTGCATCCAGTCCGTGCCAGCTGGTACAACATTGGACTGCAGTTAGACATTCCACATACTACACTGGATTGCTTGAAGCAGAACTACTCAGATCAAACGGATTTAATGCGTGAAGTGTTGAAGCATTGGTTAGATACAGTTGTTGATCCACCTCCCACCTGGGAAGCAGTTGTCACTGCGTTGAAGTCACCAACAGTGGAAAAAAAGAAGGTTGCTGACCGGCTGGAGTCAAAATACTGTGCACCAGTTCACTGTATGGGGGAGAAGTCAAACAGTCCTACCAAGGTGGAAAAGAGTAAAGGTATTTCTACTTATTATACATCAACTGTACATATAGAAGTTGACAAATTATAAGAAAATGCAATAATTGTTACTGTATTTCTGAATGTACTTGCACATTTTTTATCTATACTTGACCACTTTTGCAGACAAGACTACTGCCAGTTCTGTTGAAAACCGATTAAATGGTCAAGTACAGGAATCTCATGATTGTGCTACAGAAAGCACTATTGTCAGTTTAACAAAACACAGCAGAAATACTAGCCCCCTTCCAAGTGAGGGGTCTCAGAAGCCACCATTTGGTTGTGGGTGTGGCAAATGCACATTCTTCAGCTTCATAGAGAGGGGTTGTCCAGCACCCATCTCCTCAGCAAGTTCCTTCCCCTACCTTGACCTCAGTGGACTCACCCAGGAGCAACAACAGGAACTCAGGGGAAGACTTTGGTTTGAGTCTCAAGAGATAATGATACGATTCCAGGAGCTAGTATCGGCAACAATCAAGTCATTCCAGAGAAGATGTATACCACTAGACGAGCTTGTGTCACATGTCATGACTCTTGGAGCATTCGACCCAGTGTTCAAAGAGTCACAAGTCCCTGTGTTTCGCTTTTGCTTCAAAGAATTGAAAGCTGCAGACACCATCCCAAAAGTCTTTTTTGTTCTTAATGATTACTTTTCTTTCTTCAACTACCACATCATTGAACACATCATCAAAGCTCTTGGCACAGAGGAAGATAAAGCTGAACTACAGAGGTACAAGGAAGATTTCAATCAGTATGCAAAGCGAAGGGTCTTTGAATCCCCACCCGAGTTTGGACCAGTCAGTGATGCTGACCATGCTGATATCTTTGTCAAAGTTGACTCACAGTATGACAACTACACAGATGCACAAGTTGAGGGGTTCCGTCAGAAACTTAGCAAAATCCTACATCTTTCATCTCAAGGCAGTCTGCGTCTCTGTCGAGTAGATAAAGGTTGTTTTCAGCTGATGTTCCAGGTGCCTTCATTTGTACAGCATGAGATATTTCCACTGTCTGTACAACAAGAGAGGGCTCTGGCAGATATGGGTGTGATCAGGCTCACATGTGGGGAGTACCAGTTCCTGGTAAAGTTGTTGATGTTTATAATTGTAAATTGTGGAATGAGGCTGTTGTTGTATACCTGATGTGGTGATTATAGATAATATATGTGTGCATGTGGCCCTAGTAAAGTCAATTTTACATAATCATTGTCACAGTTTATCTGCAAATTAATATGGGTATTGTTAGTAACACGGACATCCCTGTAAGTCTACTTGTTATTTTTTTTTTACACAAAATATGGTTTGACATTGTTGATCATAAATTTGTGTACTTTTTGTGTTTCCTTACAGAACAATGAGCTGTCACAAGCAGGAGTTGGTACGTGGTGCATTCTATACGCTCTACATTGCAACTAAATCTCACAATCTGTATCGATCATAGTTTGCCATTCTAGGCTCTATTATAGCTAGGAATAATGCCATTCTGTTTGTCAATTTCTCACAGAAAAGAAACACCAGCGTGATCCTGATGATGATTCTGGCATGGGTCCCAGTACATTCACTGACACAAAGAGCACCACTTTTTCCGAAGTAAGCTACTACCCCCCCCCCCCCTCCCCCCCCACAATCATTATGTGCAGTTTTGTGTGGCCACTACTGCATACACTTCCTCTCTATAGGATCATCTGTCCAGAGAACATGAAATGGATCTGTCAGCCATGGGTGTTAGCAAGTTCACATGTGGGGACCAGGTTCTGGTAAGGTTGTCTGTGATTACTGTAGGTTTTGGAATGAGGCATGGAGGCTGTTGATGTTAAACAGATACTGATGGAAATTAACATGCATTGGTGTTACTGTGTTACATACTTTTGCTTCTCTACAGAAAGATGAACTGTCACAAGCTAGAATTGGTATGACTGTGCAATAGACCTTTATCCCTTATGATGTAATGGGGGGTAAAAGTGCTTGAAGCACAAGAAATTACAAGCAAACAAGCATGTTCTTATGTTTTCATGTAAGAAATTACATCAAAACACATGTTTGCTTGTATTTTCTCCACTGTTTAGTGCCTACTTTTACCCCCCAATGGATAAAGGTCCATTTAGGCTCTATCATCTGCAAAGAATGTCTCACAATTTGCCTTCCATTTTGTCACTCATGGTTTTCTGTTTCACAGAGAAAAAACACAAGCCTGATCCTGATGGTGATTCTGGCTTTGGCACATTCACTGACACAAAAAGCACCACATTTTCTGAGGTAAACTGTTACCATGCACCCCCAATATGTGTAGTGTTGTGTGGCCAATCATACGTGTACTTTCACTCCTCTACTTCTCTTCTGCAATAGGATCGTCTGGACAAAGAGCTGAAGGAACTGGACTATGAACTGAAAGTGCAAGGTCTTGTAGAAACAGCATCCTCTCCCAAGTCTGGGAGTGGCCTAGAGCTCCACATTGCCATAACAATGGGACAGTTGGAATATGTTAAGTTTCTTGTTGAGAATAAGCACTACAACCCAATGCAGAACATACAGAATGGCTTTGCTCCCTTTCAGTTGGCAGCAATTTTAGGAAATGTGCAGGTATTGAAGTATTTCATCACTGAAAGTAACTGCAACCCAGCATGTCCTGGCCCGCTTGGCTTAACACCGCTTCATTTAGCTAGTCAAGAAGGTCATCTTGATGTGGTTAAGTATCTGGTTACTGAACAGCAGATGGAACCACTGTGTGAAGATGAGTTTGGAAACACTCCACTGCATAGAGCTTGTGCAGGTGGCTATCAGGCAGTTGTTGAGTTTCTTATTTCAGAACATAAAAAATATACCCCCATTACAGAAATTGTCAGTGATATGAAGAACAAATGGAACAGTTTACCTATTCACAATGCAGTATCAAATGGTGACTTAAGTATAATTCAATATTTGCCGAGCGCATTAGCGCGAGGCTCTGAATGAGGGATCTATTCTCGCAATGTACGTGCGTACGTACGTGCGTACGTACGTACGTACGTACGTACGTACGTACGTACGTACGTGTCGGTCACGCTTAGGAATGTCAATTTGCGGTACCGCTTAGGAATGTCAATTTGAGGTCACGCCCAGGCAGGATATCAGATACCACGTGCATTACACGACGACGTTGGGACGACGTTTTTGGCGACGGAGGACGGGAGGACAGCGCGGCTGGGCCTTCGCAACGTACGTATTTGGCTGAGTCAAGTGCAGAAGCGAGTACTGAACGCAGCCGACGGCTAGCGACTCTGACAAAGAAAAAAACAAAGAGGTCAGTCCACAGTAGAGCAAGAAGAGCACAAGATAGAGTTCAACAGTAGAAAGCACGTACTGGAGATTCTTCACAAGCCAGGTATTTAGGCTCACTCTTTACGTTATACCGTTGTTTTGTACTGTTCTTTGGGCTCCCACTATACTAAACGAGCAACCCCTGACACCTGCGCCGCGCGCCCCATCCGCGCATGGCGCTTGAAGCGGCGCGAGGCATCATACGCATGCGTACTCCTAGTTTATGTATGACCTGAAGTGTGACCCAAACGTTCCAGGTCAGTATGGTGGAACTCCCCTTCATTATGCAGCTGAGTTTGGTCATCTGCACATACTGAAGTATTTAATTGATCAGCAAGGCTGCAATCCATCAAATTTGAATGACCTGAAACAAACTCCACTTCACTCTGCTGCCAAGAACGGACACATGGATATTGTGAAGTACCTTACTGTAGAGAAGCATTGTGACCCAACATGTAAAGACTCTAAATGGAATACTCCTCTTCATAAGACAGTACATAATGGTCATATAGAAATAGTAAAGTTCCTCACTGTTGAAAAGCACTGTGATCCAACAAGTAGAAATGCCAATGGTGACACTGCTCTACACATTGCAGTAGTGAATGGGCATTTGGACATAGTCCAATTTTTCATCTCAGATTGGAAATGTGACTCAAACCTTCCAGGTCATTGTGGTAGAACACCTCTTCACTATGCTGCTGAATTTGGTCATCTGCACATAGTCAAGCATTTAAATGACCAGCAAGGCTGCAATCTATCATGTCTCGATGAAAACAAGTACACTCCACTTCACTGTGCTGCCACAAGAGGACACATAGACATTGTGAAGTTTCTTACTGTGGAGAAGCACTGTGACCCAAGGTGTAGAGATTCCAAACAGGATACTCCTCTTCATAAGTCAGCACTCTACGGTCACATACAAGTAGTTAAGTTTCTCACTGTTGAAATGCACTGTGACCTATCAAGTAGAAATGCTTTCAATGACACTGCTCTAAATCTAGCAGTAGAACGTGGACATTTGGACATACTCAAATTTTTTATCTCAGATCAGAAGTGTGACCCAAACATTCCAGGCCAGTATGGTGAAACTCTTCTTCACCATGCTGCTGAGTGTGGTCATCTGAACATAGTCAAGTATTTGATTGATGAGCAAGGCTGCAATCCATCATGTTTGGATGAAGACAAGTACACTCCACTTCATTGTGCAGCTATAAATGGGTATGTGAATATTGTGAAGTTTCTTGCTATGGAGAATCACTGTGACCCACTGTGTAGAGATTCCGAACAGAATACTCCTCTTCATAAGACAGTACACAATGGTCACATGGAAGTAGTTAAGTTTCTCACTCTTGAAATGAACTGTGACCCAAGAATTAGAAATGCCAACAGTGACAATGCTCTACATATAGCAGTAATGAATGGACATATGGACATAATCCAATTCTTCATTTCTGATCTGAACTGTAACCCTAACGTTCCAGGTCAGTATTGTAAAACGCCTCTTCACTATGCTGCTGAGTTCGGCTATTTGCACATAGTCAAGTATTTTACTGACAAGCAAGGCTGCAATCCATTATGTTTAGATGAAGTCAATTACACTCCACTTCACTATGCTGCTATAAGAGGGCACATGCATATTGTGAAGTTTTTTACTGAGAAGAAACACTGTGATCCAATGTGTGGAGATGTCAAGCTAAACACTCCACTTCATATGGCGGCAATAAACGATCGTAAAGACATAGTTAAGTTTCTAACTCTTGAGATGCATTGTGACCCAATGTCTAGAAACATAAAAGGCAATACTCCTCTTCACTTTGCAGCACTGTTTGGTCGCTTAGAGATAGTTAAGTTTCTTGTTGAGGAGTTGAAGTGTCCTCCAGACATCCAAGGAGCACTTAACATGACCCCACTCCAACTAGCTCTATGTGAAAAACACCTTGATGTTGCTCAATATCTACAGAAGCACAGTGCAATATACACTGCTATAGCTATGATGAAACAGCTTGGACTCCTGAAATAGCTAGTGTGTGTATACTGTATACCTCTAAATAATCATTCCAGCTTTCTGTGTGTAGTTTATCTAGTGATTTAGACAAATTTGATGGGTGTTTCCATGGAATTTACCTGCTTTAGCAGCAAGTTAATAGCATTGTTCTGCTCACTTACCCCAAGTTTATGTATGGCTCATCAATTCACAAAACCTTGCATGTGTCCCATGTCATCTACTTCCATGTACACTCACTGAGTCAGTCAAGTCATATAGATAGCCATAGCCCAGTTGCAGTATACTGTACCACACTCACACGATGTGCTGCTAAAGAGAGAGACATGCCAGAAGTTGGTGATCCCATGTTTGCATGGAGTGCTACTAGTAGGGGGCTGCTCCAATAAAAAAACTTACAGCTACAAGATACCGGTAAATGGCTATAGTCTGGTAGTGTTATTATTGAACCGAACAGTGTGCATGTTGTCAGAGGGGGCCATTTATGTTAGTATGGGGAAGACAGACATGCATGGTATTACGAAGTCTTCAATGTTGTATTGAGTGTCTATGCTTGAAAGCTTGAACACTACTAGTGACAGCCTGTAGATGCATAGCCCTTGTTACTATGAAGCTTCCTGAATTTATATATAAGTTAAACTAATAAGCCGTGAGTTTTGAAGGCAGAAAAAGCAGAAAGAGATGTTGTCATTGATTTATCAAGAGATAAAGTGCAGGTTTTATCATGTATATCAAGTTAATCAGAAATAGCCTCACTACAAGGCTAAGTCAGATAGAATATATCTTGGCATGCAATCGACAGTCACAGACACCAGAGCAAGTCCACGTATTACATCAAACTTGCAGGTGGAGGTGAACTTTAAAGCAAACATAACAGCCCTTCAAAGTAAAGGTATTACATAAAACACACACAGCAAAATTAAAGATCAGTACATAATATTATAGAAAGTCACAAAAAAGTTTTCTCAATGAAAACAAGCACATGTAGGGATGGAACCCTCAAAAACCAACCAAACAAGATAGGAACAACACCACAATACTTTTACACCATCCCTACATCTTGTGCCATTTTGCCGACTATGCATTGTGTTTGTTACTTGTGTGCACAGAAGGGTTGTCTTGGGCATGGAAGCCTGTGGAACGAGCAGTACTGGGTGTGTAGTGCACGTTGTTGTGTATGGAGAGTGCGTTGTGTTGTGGGTGGCTGTAACTTTGTTACGGTTGAGTGTGGCAGGCATGGTTAGCTAGTTTAATATGTACAAGCTGTGGGGTGCAAGATCAGTGCTGAGTCTGTGTGGCATGTTGGAGTGGGTTGCGTATGTTGTGGGCTTTTGTAGCTGCTGGGCATGGCAGGTAAGGGTTGTCTTGTAAGTGAAGGCTGTTGTGTGAGCAGTACTGGGTCGGTCCGTAGTTAACGACATGGTGGTGTGTTTGAAGGGTTTGTGGGGTAGGTAGCTAGTTGTAGGGAGAAAGGTTGTTTGTTGGTTTGTGGGTGTAGCTGGTGTGCAGTGTTGTTTTAGTTAACTATAACTTTAACTAAATATATTTTAGTATGGCCTTTTTAAAATTTAGTTAACCAAAAGTGCAACTTAAATTTCTTGCTAACTTGGGGGCTGTAACTAAAACGTCCAAGGGCGTACAAGAAGAAACCGTAACTGTACTAAAACACAATACAGCCTGTTTTCAACAATAAGTGTAACTAAATACCTTTTAGTAAGGGGTTTTAGAGTTTCAGTGGTTGAAACTATAACTAACTAAAAATTTTGTAAAACCGGGAAACTAGAACTAAACTAAACCAAAAGTATTTTCTAAATAAAAACTAACTATAACTAAACTAAAAGCACAAACCCTAAAAACTTAAATTTGAAGGGTTTTGTGGTGTACGTGGTTGGCAAAATGGCACAAGATGTAGGGATGGTGTAAAAGTATTGTGGTGTTGTTCCTATCTTGTTTGGTTGGTTTTTGAGGGTTCCATCCCTACATGTGCTTGTTTTCATTGAGAAAACTTTTTTGTGACTTGTTTGCTTTGTTTTTTTTTTGGTTTAGGAATGGTAAGAGAGAAGTGACATGGGAGGGTAGGCCGAGGGGAAGATGCATGGTGTGTACAGTATGATAGTAGAAAGAGCTAAGAATTGTCATAAATTCAAACGCTTTGAAGTGAAATCATCAATCCAAACATCAAACTTCGGGGGGTTTAGAAGTACAGTCCAAGCAAAGCCTCATAAAAACCAAGTGAAAAGCAGATGAGTTTAATAAGGCTTTGCATGCAAGCTTATAAATCCTGTGCTCATTTCACGTGGACTACTAATGGGTTCACCGAAAAACTCTCCATAGAGTATTGAGTCGTAAGACCCCATTACAGAACTGTTTGATGGTGAGTAGCTATAGTCTAAATGGGTTTGAAACGAATGCATAGGGGTCTGTGGAGCTGAACAACCGCCAGTTCTGTGGCCACCTCTAGTGCAGAAGTTTGGAATGAAGCCATGCACTGTTGACTCGGTGCTACTAGAGTTTGAGTATACCAAGCTACCAATAGGCTGCCACTTGCTTCGTTGGAGGAATATGAAGACTCAGGCACAACACAAAAGGAGGATGTTAAGAAGACACCAGCCAAAGTGCTACCATCAACTCGCAGTAAACATTGTATGTGTACTATATGCATGTAAATGACTATAACAAGCAAATGTGAAAGTTGACAATAAAACTTGAAATTGAATATCAGTGGCTAGTGTTCTAAGTCATATGAAGTACTTGATGGTTAAAACACTAGCTGGCATAGTACCGTCTATACCACTTGAGCTTGGCTTTTGCAGCCTTCAAATTAGTCATACGAGCTGCTGCCCTTTTTTTTGTCAGGGTTCCTCCAATAACTACTATGGGAGGATACGCGGGAAGCTGCCCTTCCATTCTCAGGGTCCTCCCAATAGCAGGTATGGGAGGATACGCGGGAAGCTGCCCTTCCTTTCTCAGGGTCCTCCCAATAACGGGTATGGGAGGATGCCCTGGAAGATGCCCTTTTGGTCTCAGGGTCCTCCCAATAACGGGTATGGGAGGGCGCCCTTTTCGTCTCAGGGTCCTTCCAATAACAGGCATGGGAGGACACCCTTTTAGTCTCAGGGTCCTTCCAATAACAGGCTTGGGAGGACGCCCTTTTCGTCTCAGGGTCCTTCCAATAACAGGCATGGGAGGACGCCCGGGAAGATGCCCTGTGTTTCTCCGGATCCTTCCAGTAATTATTACGGGATGCTTGCCTTTTTTCCCCCTTTGTTTCGCAGGTAGTTCTGCTGGAACGTGGGGTAACTTGGAACACGGCACATTCTTCAGCTTCTTACTCCAGGACAAAGACTGTTAGACTAGCTTCGTGGGATGGTATTGGAAGGTACACTAGTGCACTTTCTTACCGTGGGTTGCAAGTCTCTGACTCCAGCTTTGTAGGGTCTTTTGCATGCATTTTGTATTCCTTACGCAATCAAATTTTGCAAATTAATTCATCAGACGACTCCAAACTTCTAACAACGGCCCCCTGCACATCAGATTACCATCTACAGCTGTCAGGTAGGCCTTCTAAACTTGCTGTGAAAGTTTGGTGCTTGTACTTGAAAGCTACAGGTAATTACATGATATTATCTGCTACTTTTTGCATGCAAATTCAATAGATAAGACGTTGCAAGCAGAGCATGCCTCCAAGGCACGCACAGAGAGGAACTAGAGGCAGATGAACAGCCTAACATCTAAAAGGAGCTCAATACTTGTATTTCCATGGTTTCTGTGCAGTATAACAGTTGCTACGTGCCAAAACAGGAAGCGTTCCAAGTTACACCACCTACTAATTTTTGCAACCGCAGCAATTGATCAGCTGTGCGCCCAAGATACAAAAGCAAAGTCAAGCAGCTTTTAGTAGCTTTTACTGTAGACAGATGGGCCTCCCACACAAACATTGTTTCGGACTTCGAACAAAACTTTCTTGAGCAGCAGGTACCAAAATCTAATTTCCGTTCCAAGTTACCCCGCCTTACCTTACTGCGCTCGTTTCTTGCGGACATTACGCATATTGCGTTCGATGTAAAGTGCAGCACAACTACGTCAACTGATCCACGAAATCAGATTTGCAAACTCGGCAACGCTCAATTCTCACCTTCTCTACGAAGTACTGAACCACGTGCTCAGTTGAACCCTGGTGACGTAATTATGAGTAATATTTAATTCGAGCAAAATGGCGTGTAGCAGCTAGCGTAAGTGTGAGATTACCTGAGAATCGCCGACAAGTTTGAGTTCTTTCTTTTAGACCGATAAGTGGCAGGTGCAATACCTAGTGATTTATGCTGTTGTTTTGCGTTTGAATCGTTGTAAAAGCTCCAGCCGTTATCGTGCTATCGCGGTGGAAGGCAGAAGAAGAAGAAAGAAAGTCAGAAGATAGACGATTTGTCCTTTTTGGCGACTTGCCGGTCTGGTGCTTAGCGATACTTTCCAGCAAACTTAACAGTCTTTTTGCTCATGAAAACACTCGATAATGCCTGATATGGCTCATACAGGCCTTTGACTAATCTAATGAAGACATTTCGAGCGTGTTATTTGTGCACTTTAATGTGGCGGCCATTTTTTTTCGGGGTCATCCCTACATATGGCGTACTACCGTACGCCATGATAGATGTGTCAACCAGATGAGCAAACTGGTGTTTAGTCTTTGTACGTACATATAATGATGATGGAGTATGAAAATTCAAATTTAGCATCTGACCTCATGCAACTCAAAGAAGAAAGACATAGAGTACAGTGCTCTTTCCCAAAGTTGCAAACCTTGTGGTGGGTGGCCTTGAATTTACCTCGAAGAGGAGAACAGATGCAGTGCAACACACTCATCCAGCAGGTCCATTCATGTTGGAGTCTGGAACACCCTTAACTATATACTTTGGGCCCTTCTAGGCCACTGTGGACTACTCTGGATGGCCTGGATGTTAGAGTGATCAGACTAGTCCACAGTGGCCTAGAATGGCCCAAAGTCTAAATCATCTGAAACCACTCTGGGCCACCCTGAGCTACCCTGCAATGCCTGGGTTGGAGGGAAATTAGATGAGCACAAATTGGATCTCTTTCCAGTTAATGAATTATGCACTACCCTACGTTATTGAAAACATGTGAATCAAAATTCACATTTGAAGAACATAAGTGACTCTTCAGTAATTATCCAGGCATGGAAATCCATCATATCAGAAATTCCAAGCTAGCATTTATGTATCATGGCATAGATATATGCATAGACATAACTACAAAATGATAAGCTCCCTTCTTGTGGTAATTGCAAGGGGTTGGGTTCATAACAAAACTTCCTGTACTTTTATTTCTCCCATTTCATAAATGATTTTTCCTGCGATGATCGGCTTCATCTATAGGAATGTATCCTCCATAAACTCAGGGTACCACTTGTTGGGGAGTGAATACATCCAGAGGAGGGGAACTAGCAGATTTCTATTCCCTGTATACTGTAACATGGGTCACCGGTGAGAAAGCCTGGGAACTATTGGCTAACAATTCGCAATCAGCATCTCTGTGCACAATTACCAGCATTAATTATACTTTTTTGCTTTGTGTATGGTAGGGTATGCATCATTATCATAAGTCTAACTCATGGGGATGTGTATAGGAGTCAATGGGGAAGCCTTGTAGGTAATGTGCATGTGCATTGTACTTTTACTACAAGCCTCATGAGAATCTGTGTCAGATATTAAATGGGAGTGACTAATGAGTGCAGCTGTCCCTGACCATCTGGGAGCGCACCTCCCCTCTCTTCACCCACATCCTGCAATGAGTTGGGAGAGTTCTGGACTGACCCCCATGCCACTGAGCTCCTCTATTAGCTGGTGAATAAGACAGGTATAGTGTCATTTAATATTAGTGATAGTCTTGTTCTCAGACCAAGAAGATATATTGATCTGACGGGACACAACGTTCACACATCTCCACTACTGACCTGACAAAACACATCTTATCTGGATGGGAGCATGTACACATACAATTTTAGAATGCTTGACATATAGCTATCTGAGGGCCCGAGAACAATTAAGATTACTTTCTAGCTAGGGAGTACGTAGTGACTGCATGTCAGGTCAAGTTCATTTGCATACCAGTGGCAGTGTTCTTGTATATAGGAATATAGTAGTTGTTTCAGCTGAGAGTACTCTGCTAGCGTGATCTTCTTGGGAAAGTCCTCATACTGCTTTGCGTCTTACACAGCTGCACCACAGGCTAGCTCTTGATATTAAACTTTGAATCCACTAAAGCTAAGTCACTGAAGTTGCTTGTGGGACATATTATAGAAGTGTCAGTAGGGAAGTGTGATAAATAGTTGTGGAGGGAAAGTACAAATGAAAATTGCCATCTGATCTTGGCTCAAACGATGGTACAGAATAGCTACTGGTATGACTCAGTATTGTCAGAGTAACATTCTATTTCAATGTCTTGAGCTCGGTGTAGGTGCATGACATTTCCCCTACATTAGTTAGCTACTTAAGAAAGGAAATTGCGAGAGTGCCTGCATATTGTAAGCTTAAGTCAGTGAGCTCAATAAAGTAATTTGACAATGTGATAGCTACAGCAACATGAATGCTGTTCAGCTGGTCTGATATTCCAATATACCACAAGTCACAAAAAAGTTTGCCAAACGCAAACAAGCACATGTAGGGATGAAATCCTCAAAAACCAACCAAACAAGACGGGAACGACACCACAATACTTTTACACCATCCCTACATCTTGTGCCATTTTGCCAAAACTGTGTGTTTGTATTTGTTTTTTAGTTGTGTGTAGAAGAGGGTTGTCTTGTAGATGGAAGGGTGTGGCGTGGGTGTGTTGTGCATAGTGAGTATGTTGTGTTGTTGGTGGTTGCTACTGAGTGTAGCAGGTATGGTCCAAGTTGTGTGTAGAAGGTGTGGAGTGAGTGAGGAGTGGTGAGTGTGTGTGTTATGTTGGAATGTGCATTATGTTGTTAAGTTTTATGCCTGTTTAGGATGATAGATATGGGTTGTCTTGTATACAGGTGGCTGTGAAGTGAGTAGTGGTAATTTTGTAATGCTTTGTGAAGGATGGGTTATTTTGTGAGATAGTTGAATGGAGTGAAGTACTATGTTTGTTTGTGGTTGGTGTGGGCTAATAAGTACAAATGTAGAGGGTTTTGTGTTGTGTACAGGTGGCAAAATGGCACAAGATGTAGGGATGGTGTAAAAGTATTGTGGTGTCGTTCCCGTCTTGTTTGGTTGGTTTTTGAGGATTTCATCCCTACATGTGCTTGTTTGCGTTTGGCAAACTTTTTTGTGACTTGTTTCTGTTGTGTTTTTTTTGTTGTTGTGTAACCACACCCCAAGTGAAATGACTTGTTATGTAGTTTATTGTTGATGTTGATGGATTTCTGGAGGATGTTAGCTGTTTGCACCGAGGGGTCCGTCACGGCGCGGTTCGGCGTACGAGATTTCGAAATCCAGTGGATTTAGGTGGATTTCTGGATTTCAGTTTGGATTTCTGGATTTCTGGATTTCAAAGTGGATTTCTGGATTTCAAAGTGGATTTCTGGATTTCAAAGTGGATTTCTGGATTTCAAGTGGATTTCTGGATTTCAAGCGGATTTCTGGATTTCAAAGCGGATTTCTGGATTTCGCTATTTCTGAAGATACAGCTCATGAACAATCATGAACCACATTCCTCTCAGCCTATATGCTAACAGAATACAATGTCACAGGCAGTTCACCGCTACATAGCGCATAGGCAGCGTGTTCGTTGATTGTCATACATATACATACGCATACTGCGTGTTCGTTGATTGTCATACATATTCATACTGTGTGTTAGTTTACATACATATTCATACCGTACTGCATGTTCGTCATACATAATACATCCAATTACATCACCTTGGAAGAATGACCTTTGTACCCGACCGCGAAGATCGGCCGTGTACAAAGGTCATTCATTGTGGTGACGTTCTATTATGTCATAGCAAATCGGTGCACGTGCACGTCCTTGTAGTGTAATTAATGTAAAGTATACGGATATTTGCGGAGTATTTTAATAGAATCCTGAATTGGATTTCCGGATTTCAGTGGATTTCTGGATTTCAGAGTGGATTTCTGGATTTCAGAGTGGATTTCTGGATTTCAGAGTGGATTTCTGGATTTCAGATTGGATTTCTGGATTTCATAGTGGATTTCTGGATTTCTGGATTTCACAGTGGATTTCTGGATTTCAGTTTGGATTTCTGCCGACGGTGTACGAGATTTCTTTCGTGACGGACCCCTCAGCACTTATCCACTTGACAATGGAATCATGGGTGTAACTGTTGTCTAATTGGGTATGTGCATGTGTGTGTGAGTGGTTGTTCTAAGGCACTGTGGTATATACATGACTGTCTACCTGTTCTGTTGTATGACAGGGTTGTAACACTGTATGTTGTGTGTTGTCCAAGGAACAGTTTCTATAGCTGGTTATACATTGTGGGCAGGTGTGTGTAGGTTGTGTATGGTGGGTGGCAGGTACATAGGTCATAAAGAGGTAAGGCATAACTGTGGTAAAGGAACCCTTGGAGAGTAAGAGTGTTTTTCCGGGTTCTTCCAGTACTTGTTACGGGACGCTTGCCTTTTGCTTTCTTTGTTTCGCAGATAGTTCTGCTTATCCCGCGCCCGTTTCTTGTGGACGTTACGCATACTGCGTTCCTTGTCAAATCCAGCACAAGTACGTCAACTGCTGTATGAAAGTAGCGACATATGCAATCGTTTGGGAATCAATCGATCGTCAAGTTCTCTACGGAAGTAGAATAACCGCAGCTGCATGCCAACTTCGCGTGCTGTAGCTGTTGAACTTCTGTTGACGTAATCGCTATGAATATTCTATTCTAACAAAATGGCGTATAGCAGCAAGCATAAGCGTGGGGTTACCTGAGAATCGCCGATTAATTCGACTTCTTTCTTTGAGAACGATGAGTGGTGGGTACAATACCCAGTAATTTATGCTGATCTTTCGCGCTTGAATCGTTGTAATAGCTTCAGCCGTTGTCGTGCTATCGTGGTGAGCAAAAGAAGAAGAAGAAGAAGAAGAAGAAGAAGAAGAAGAAGAAGAAGTCAGAAGATAGACGATTTGCCTTTTTTAGCGACTTGATGTCAGGTATACTTAGCGATGCTTTCCAGCAAATTTAACGATCCTGTTGCCCATGGAAGCACTCGATAATGTCTGATATGGCTCATGGAGGCCGTTGACTTATCTAACGCGGACATTTCGAGCGTGTCATTTGTGCACTTTGAATGTGGCCGCCATTTTTTTTCGGGGTCATCCCTACATATGGCGTACTACCGTACGCCATGATACATATGGCGTACTACCGTACGCCATGATACAGGAAGTTGAGATAAGTGCAATATAGATATGGTGGGAAGAACAAATAGAATGTATCAACATAAACTATAGCAATAATCCTTCAAAGATAAACAAATTGGACGTTGCCTTATTCAAGAAACATCAGGAATATGAGCAAACTGATATTTGTGTCTCCTCAGTCTTTGAACCATCCATGGTCCATATGTAATAATACTGGAGTCTGGAAATTCAAATTTGGCATCCGACCTTGGCTCAAGGAAGAATGGAATAGAGTAGCGTTCTTTTCCTATATCGCGAACTCTGTGATAGGTGGCTTTGAATTTCCCTTTAGTTACTCGAGAGAGGAGATCCCCTACATTTACAACAAGAGAGCCTGGCCGTGGTGCAACACTCATCCAGGTCCCATTCCCATCATCTCGGAGGATCTCCAGACCTGGATAATTGAAGGTGACTAGAAGAGTCACAAACACTGTATCAATATGCTCTTCACATGTGAATGTAGATTCACATGTTGGTTGATACGTAGGGTAGTGCATAATTCGTAAACTGGAAATGGATTTTGGCCAGAATCGTTCCTCAAAAATGTGCTCATCTAGTCCCAACCCAAGTGCAGTCAACCTTAGGAACTCCAATCCAGCGTTTATCATAGCATAGTAGTATGTATACATCAGCTTGCGGAATGGTAAGCTTCCTTCACGTGGCAAGGGAGTGGGCTCATAAAGACAACTTCCTGAATTTCTGTCAGGGTCATCAACTGGCAATATTTCTCCTATTTCATATTGTTCCCTGAGATGATCCTCAGCTTCATTTATGGGAACGTATCCTCTGTACACTCCTTTGGCGTTAGGGTTCCACTTCTTTGGAGACACACGCAGTTTCTCATCCAGTGACAGAGAGAAAAACCAGCTGGCTGCTTTGTGGAGGTTTTCCTCAACTTCCTTATCAAATCCTGGAACATTGTCCAGATAAACAAATCCAACGGTCTGCATGGCTTTCGTGAGCTCCTTTGCCGTGGCTAGGCGGTCTGGGCTCGAGAAATTGATGATTGGTAGGCTTTCCATGCTCTGTAGTGTCAAGTCTTAAGTCATTCGAGCCACGTGGCTTATGGCGTCATAGCTTCGTTCCCAGGCCATAACCTTGTAGTCTGGGAACGAGACTAAGTATGACTTACCGGACTCGAGCTCCACCCCTCTGAGCTCCACTTTACCAATTTACACTGTGCGTACCTAATGTCGTTCTATGGTTGGGCCTTAACGTCACTGTTAATGCAGAAATAGAGGGTGGAAAGCCTGGAAAAATTCGTCGCTTGCACACTTTAGTACTAGCAGGTATTCAAGCTAGGCAGCGGGAAGATCTGGAATGAGGTTAAGTTAAGGTTAAGTTATAAGGTTAAGTGCCTGCAGTCACTGCAAGCAATGACCCTGGCACAATGCCGGACAAACGTACAGACTAGCAGACATACAGTACACGCACGTCATATTTGTACACGTAGTGTATATGCCCTGCCGATACATAGCATCAAGCAAACGTGCAAGTAGCTACCTTGTGTGTTTAAGCATAGATGTATGACATCTATGGTTTAATAGCAAGCGGTGACACTACAACGCTGCAACAGATGGTCACTGCAAGCGCCACAATTTTGGCGCCGTATGCTGTAAGCTCCCTTGACTGACAATCGTCGGAAATTCCACAATTAATTAATTTCTGTGTGGGAGGAGTAGGTCGCGGAAGCGATTTTTTGGGGGGGAACCAGTTCTCACGTGACTAGTCCCAGCTTTAATGAATATTCATATTGTACATGCGCAGTACGACTGAAACACGAAGACCTCGCGGGAAACACGCGCCTTCACGAATGGAGTTCTTCACACCAGAGCTAGCTCTCTGTAAGCTGTCAGACACTGTATTTACAGTGCAGTGCCCAGGCAACTTTAGCCAGTTTGAAAGTGTTGTCATCAACAAGGAGGCCATCTACAGGATAGCAGGAGAACCATTTAAGGAGGGTGGCATTAGAGACATGATCTGGTATGAACAATATAACTGTTTCAAGTGTGTTAAATAATCACAGACCAGACATCTAGCTGCTGTAACATATACAGATCTGCGAGTACTATGTCAAATTCAGTATGCTTGTTACTGTAGGGAGTGAATGGCATTCTTTCTGTCATGGTTGGCTCCTGCAGTGGAGGCAGTGAAGAGGTAGTATTACACTTTGAGACTGGTACAAACACATAGACAAGTATTGCAATTTGCCATTACTCTTTTGTACAACAGGTTTTTGTGTTTAGCTCTTATTTATATGAAGGGCTACTTCGCAATTCTCAGCAAGCTTACAGCAAAGGAAAGAAGGTTATGTGATTAGGGCTAGATTCCTTACAGTGAAATTGTGAGTATATATATTCTTTTTAAATTTCAGTTGCCATTGGCAGGCAAACGCAAATGGATATTTCCTATCAGTACTTTCAACCACTGGTTCACTGCTGTGAGTTGTCAATTTGGAAATAACTACATTGTTACAGGCAGCGGTTTCACTCACATTGTCATGGCAGGGCCTTTGCAGTACATGCAGATGTTATGCAGGTGCATTGCCACACAGGTTACACACTCAACTTCTAAACTTCCCTACAGGTGATGGATTTCCAAAAAAGAGCCATCAAGGTGTTAGACTCCTTGCACATCAAGCAATTGTCTGTCCCTAAGAGAATAAAGTAAGTGATATAGTCTTAGTGAATCTTGATCAGTATGCAAAAGTTACTCTCCTTTATGGATAGGGCATTTGCTGAGAATGTACTAGGGCCAATGGAGTGGGGAAAATGGAATATCATATTTGACCAAGTAAGTCAGCAATTTGCTTTGATTGAAATGATGCTAGGATTCAACATTCACATATTCTGTGCTGCTATTCTAGACGATTCCCAGACAGGAGAACAAGTATGACTGTGGTGTTCACATGCTCAAGGTTTGTGTGCATATATACCAAAGCCCTATTCTGTTGAGAAACATCTGGAATAATCTCTGAATTAATTAGCCACCCACACCAAATAGTCCAATGTCATATAATATGCTTGCACCCACTTAAGCTGAGAGGAAGCCACTTGCAGCTGGGGTTTATGGGCAAGAAGTTACATTCCAAGTGGCAATTAAATGGCTAAAATATGACATTGATATATATCCCTAACTTTAGGCCATTGAAAATGAACTACTGGAGAGAAAGCAAGTGCACAACATTGACCCTGTAAGAGGCCACATTACCTAGGCTTCAACTGACTTAGTATTAATCACTCATTCATTATCTTTACTAAATAAGGTCAAAACAAGAACATATCGCCATGATTTTTTGTGCTACTTATTGCAGTCTCCATACAGGTGGGTTATATCTGTCAGGTGTGTATACCAATGTCACTTAATAAGTACTACACTTTGTATTATCCAAAAATAGCACCTGCAAGCTGAAAGTAAGATCATTGCCTGCTTCAGGTGAACATCACATTTCCAATGCATTTTCTGCTTCAAAGATACACTCAGAGAAAGCAGGTTTCTCCATTCCACTGCGTTCAAAATGTAAGGCAGAATCTCTTCCAGAATGCAAGTCCTCAAAACTGCGGAAATCCGTGGTAGCAAGTCACTACATTTCATTGCCTAAATCTTCATCCAATCATCAACCACAAATGATTCCAAGCACACCTTTGTTACCAAGACCTGCATCAATCAGCACCCATCAGGCACCTAAATCTCAAGCAACCTCCCAATCTCCCTCAACCAGCTTCCATCAGGCAGCTAAATCTCAACCAACCCTCCAGTCCTCGCAATCTCCACCAATCAGCACAAATCCTGTACCTGAATCTCCACCAACTCTCCAGTCCTTGCACTCCCCACCGACCAGCACAAATCCTGTACCTGAATCTCGACCAACTCTCCAGTCCTCGCACTCCCCACCGACCAGCACAAATCCTGTACCTGAATCTCCACCAACTCTCCAGTCCTTGCACTCCCCACCGACCAGCACAAATCCTGTACCTGAATCTCAACCAACTCTCCAGTCCTCACAATCTCCACCGACCAGCACAAATCCTGTACCTGAATCTCAACCAACTCTCCAGTCCTCGCAATCTCCACCAACCAGCACAAATCTGCTACCTAAATCCCACTCATTCCCTAATCATCATAGAACTTCAACCGATCCTCCTCAAATATTATGCCAGTGCTCTCCATCTGACCAAAAACCAACCATTCCACAATCACTGTCATCCACTAAGAAAACGCAAAGTCCAGTGATGTATCCACCCAGTAAGGACAAGAGCCCGCTCGAACATACCAGCTACAGTACTCCACCCACCTTCAAGGAAAATACCCCCAAATGTAGAAAACGAAAGTCTCCACCCACCATATATGAAACTCCACCAAAACATATCAACTACACAGGTCCACCCACCTGCAATGAAAACACTCCAAACTATAGGAAGCGCAAGTCTCCACCCACAATATATGAAAGCCCTGCAAAACTATCTCCAAGCACTCAGTCAGAATGCCCTCCTAAGGAGAACCTATTGGTTGAAAACATACCATGTAACGATCATTTGCATGCCTGTAAAACAGATGTACCATCAGAAATGAAGGCTATATTGCCCGAGGGATACAGCTATAGAGTGAAGACATATGAAAATAAGAACCCTGAAAACTTTTGTGGTGCACCAAAAATTGCATTTGATGCAACTATATTCTGCAATATTTTTAGTGAGCAGGAGGTCATGAAATGGCTAAGAATGTTTCAGGATAAGTCATTCTGTACTTACCGAGTAACCAGGGGTACAAAGACAGCAGGGTCCATTCTCCTATACAAAACTGTTAGACACTGTCAACATTTCAGGAAGTATGTTTCTAGGCAGGGGATGAAGAACACAAAAAGCATACGTCAGAAGAAAACACTATGTCCCAGTACTCTCACTATTAAGGTTTACAGCAGTAGATCCACAATCAAAAAGCGACTACAGTTTCCAAATCATCCTTGTGAAATCCAGCTACACTATCATCACAACCACCCAACTGAATCAGCACATGCACTTAGTTTCCGAGATGTATCTGAAAGTACTAAGGAGGCTTATTACCGTTACTTTCAAAATGGGCATTCTGCAGCTACAGCAAGGCATCACCATGAACTAAATCTACTACTTTCTCTTCCTAAGGATGAGATTGAACCAGCATTAGCTGACCGGTCAATAAATCCCCAACCAAATGATGTCTCTCGTCTATTTCAGAAATGGAGAGAGACTCAACATGGACCAGCAAATGGGGACAAAATGTTTGCATGTTTAGAGGCTGAAGTCAAAAGGTACAATAGTGAAACAGGTGGCAAAGCTTATGTTCAAAGATGTGTTAAAAGAAGCCAGAGTGAGAGCTGGGAGCAGGCAGTGAACCAACCAATGATAATCGCCATCTGCACTCCACTCATGCAACGTGCACACCAGTACATCAAACAGTCTTCAGAGTTGGTGTTTTGTGACTCTACCGCCAGTCTAGATCAGTTCAACTGTCCAACTTTTATCTTGAGTACAAGTTCCCCATGTGGAGCAGTTCCATTGGGAATTGTGATAACATCTGGTGAGTCAGTGCCCATAATATCTGAGGCCTTCGGTAAACTGAAATCTATTTTACCTGAGAATGCCTTCAATGGGAATAGCCCAGCAGTAGGACCATCTACGTTCATCACCGATGATTCACAGGTGGAGCGTGAATCTCTTGGTATTGTCTGGCCAGATTCCCGTCTTCTCCTCTGCATTTTTCACTACCTGCAGGCATGGTGGAGATGGTTATGGGGGAAAGAAAATGCAATCAACAAAGAGGACAGAATTCCTATCATGAATTGTATCAAGCGATTACTTTATAGTGAAAGCCCGGAGGAATTTGACAAAATGTATACGGATATGTCGGAGAATTAATCATCTCCATTTCTCTATTATGAAAATGCACTGAAGCGGCTGCAGGATGTATGTTCATGAATGTAGAAGTGAGTGGGCAATCACCTTTCGTCGGCATGAATTGACCCGTGGTAATCATACAAACAATTATGCTGAATCAGGTATTCGCATTATAAAAGACCAAATTTTTGAGCGTACAAAAGCTTTTAATCCTGTGCTGAACTGTATTATGAAAGACGCCTCTTAGACCTTGCCCACAACAGAATATCTCCTAGTATTGCAAAGCATTTCTATCGCTCCAAAGAACTTCACGGAGCAATAGCCATACATCTCACTGGTAACTACACTATTTGGTAAAATATGAAGGTGAAGATGGTCGAGCTTATCATGTTGATGCAGATCTTGGCATGTGCACTTGTCCGATTGGTATCAATGGTCAACCTTGCAAGCATCAACACTTTGTTGCTAGCCACTTTTCACTGCATCTACCAAATTTAGCACCAATACACTCTAAGTCTGGCAGGCAACTGCTAGCTCTTATAGCAGTTGGCAAAGAGCGTATTCAAAGTCTAGGATTTTATTCTAGCTTACATGAACAATCCCTTCCGGAAAGTCTTGATTCAAGTGCAGTCAATCCCGATGACCCTGATATCAATGAAGCTGTTATCAGTGACCCTGGTCCAGATGAATCTGGTACAAGTAACGCTAATCCTGATGAAAGTGGTATGAAGGACGCTGGTGAATGTGATATCAAAGAATTTAGTATTAATGAATCTGAGTTCAATGACCCTGATGAATCTGGTATTTCTTTAGAACAAGCCATTACTTCAGTCAAAGCTACCTTAAAAGACATTTTCATCGACATTGAAAGCCGTCTTGATCCTACTAATCTTGATACAAACTTTTTTAATGGGATTGTCAAGTTCACAGAGCGATACCAAAAACTGTCCAAGATGGAACCTGCAACACCACAACTTGCCAGCGCATTCCACAACTTTGACAACAAAACAGGTCAGTTATTATCGAACATGCTGCTGCCCATTTTTCATGAGATGTATACTAATAGTTTTCATGCGTTGTAAAATTCTTGCATGCATACGGCCTAGTATTACATCTACCGTGCAACTGTCCCTATAGGTTTTCACCTTACAAGTTGTGGCCGCAGAGGGAGGAGAATAGCAGTTCAGCCAACGGCATTGGCTAGGAGAAGGCAAACACTCCCTAGAGGTCAACGGATGGCTCCACAAGGAAGGCCAAGAAAGCAGCACAAAGATGCACACCTCACAACAAAGCCTTTTAAACCTCGAAAGCCACATAATTTATCCCTGAACATAGCTAATTGCACACACAACGCAAAGTGTCATTGAATGTTTGATATTGAGATGAATTAAGCTACACTGTAGCTAGAGACACATGCACTTCAAGTGAATTCAGTTACTCAGTCATAATGCGCCTATCAATATTATGCCCCACTACCCCCCGTACGGGCAGATGGCGGGCAATATAGGGGCTTTGACCGAAGGAGGCTGCCCCTATAGTCGGGCATTTGATTACCTCTGAAGACATCTTGAATACGGCAATGGTCTCCGTATACTGCACAGTTACACTGTGTGTGTCAAATCCCCAGTAATCCCCCACCTTCTGCAAGGGGATTTGATTATAGGGTATGTCCCGCATATTGGGGCAATTGATATTTAAACTAGGGTGACACTTGGTGTCAATCCTCGCTCAGCTTGATCTTGTGCTCCAAAGTGACGTGTCATTGATTGAAATTCATTGCTAGCCTCGTACCAAGGCTCCTGGGAGGAGCCTGGGTACGAGGCTAATTCATTGCTTGTGTAATTTTGAAATTCAGTGAGCGAGTTATCAGATGCACCATGCAGATGAACTCAGGGGGTGAGATTGGACATGCTATTCAGCCTTGCACACACACATGCACCAATTGAGTGATAAGATAAAAGAAAATAAGTGATCATAATGTACAGTGAGTTATCAGACTGTACCATGTAGATGAACTCAGGGAGTGAGATTGGACATGATTCCGATATACACCAATTGAGTGGTAAGATAAATGAAAATAAGTGATCATAATGTATAGTGAGTTATCAGACTGCACCATGCAGATAAACTCAGGGAGTGAGGTTGGACATGATTCAGGCTTGCACACACACATGCAACAATTGAGTGGTGAGATACAGATGTAGAGTTATTTACATTTACCAGTGAAATGGTATTAAATCTTACCGTGAAATAAGGTAGTGAAGGCTTTTCTTTATTGCTTGGCTACTCAATTCCATACCTTGTTGCATGCATGAAGCTGCCAGCTGCGCTGCGATGACACGTCGTGTGCACGTGCTATGGGATGGGCAACCATGGCAAGTACATGTAGATCTAGGCCTATTATAGTCTACGAGCACTTGAAAAATAACACCTACTGAGCTGTAGCACTGAGCCAAAGCAGAGCTAAAGTATTTACCTACCCTACTAGCACGTACCAAGAGTTTGAAGCCAAACCGTTGCAGTACAGAGCCACTAGAGCCACTAGAGCCACTAGTCCAAAAGTGTCCATGGACCACCACCAAAATCTCAATTGAACGAGATAAAGTATTTTAGCTACCCTACTAGCACGTACCAAGAGTTTGAAGCCAAACCGTTGCACTATAGAGCCACTACAGCCACTAGTCCAAAAGTGTCCGCCATTACCACCACCACCACCACCACCAAAATCTCAATTGAACCCGATTAGAACCTCGCTTCGCTCGGAATTAGTCAAATCCCCACCTTGCCCCACTATAGCCCGTACAGGGGGTAGTGGGGCGTAATATTGATAGGCGCATAAAACTGTATAGAAAACAGACCCTAAAGTTGATATGTAACGTTATTGCCAAAATAAACAAGGCTTACCAATGTTCGCTGCATCTTCGACCAATACTCCAGCTTCTTGCGAAGTGACAGTTCAACAGTTAGAAATGAGGACGATCACTGTTGTTTCTCTAATTTTAAATATGAATTATTCATTAAAGCTGGGACTAGTCACGTGAGAACTGGGCCCAAAATAGAAAATTCTACCAATCCATACTTCTTATTCTGATCGACTGCGTTGAAGCAAGTGATTGAGTGTTGACGCTAGGATTCGCAGACACTAACAGAGCTGCCGATAAGGTGACTAAGTCCCAGTCATTGATTAGTTAGCTAGATCTGTCGTGGATGATTATTTACATATAGCTAATATGTGTCAGCGATACCAGTAAGCAGTAACTATGAAGTCAGGTTTTCTTTACATAACAAACTACTGATCGACAGTGTGATTCAGTACTCACTGACTGTAATACTATAGTATAGATCTAACAGTCATCCAAAGTTACATGTTTTTCAGTTTTACAGCAACGAGCTGATCATTGGGCACATCATACTACATTGATAAGTCACAGAGTCAAATCTGCTTGTGTCAAAGAGTTGAAAATCATGGGGATTGATCTTGCCACATGGCGGGCTCGAATTGGACTCAACTACTACCACAGTTGTCGCCCCCTCCAGACCAGGTGGAGAAGCAGTGGTGGTCGGCTGTACCAGCCTGGGGTGGCCAGCTGGGGGGTGGGGGAGGTCATGAATGACACACCCCTGGTGCTCAAGGGCTGCATAACAGTTGTTGCTCTGTCACTGATACTGCAGTATGTAGTCCATTCCTGGACCAAGCTGAGGGGGAGGGGTGGGGGTGGCAAGGTGCGCTGCCACTGCCAGGGGACCACTTCTCAAGTGAGGGGTACAGTGGATGGTGGGTGGATGATGCTGCTCAGAGCTATTGTGGTGGTGATACCTCTACTGCTGGTGATAGCAGGAGATGTGGAAACAAACCCAGGGCCTGAAGGTAAGTATTGCTCAGGGAAGGAGGAGCTTGTGCAACAGGGTGTCAAGGTGTGGGTTATCATAGCTTCAGACAGCACCATTGTTCCTCATTATGCCATACTCTAGCCTTGTTCCCAGGCCTTCCCACCATGCTATTGATCAAAAATTGGACAGTGGGAAGGCCTGGGAACAAGGCTACTATATTCTGAATGTACTTTTATCAACTGCTTCAGTCAAGATAGGTGAACAAAGATTTCCGTCTCATGATGAAGTGCCATTGTTCTCAATGTAACAATTTTGTAGTGGACTAGGAGACACCATTGTTCTATACCTAGCATTTTCTGAATGTGCTGTATCAACTGTTCCAACTAGGGCAGGGTGTTTTTACATTCCAACAAAGAGTCTGTCACATGACAAACAGCATTGTTCGGTGTAACAACTTTGTAGAGACGCTATTCTTCTGTATCTGAACGTATTGCACTGTACCACACAACTGCAGTAGTATATGTATAGGATCTACTAGGTTGGCGCGGAGGTTATGCGATTTATCCTCTGTGGGAAAGTTTGGCCGAGGCGGAGCCAAGGCCAAACTTTCCCACGGAGGATAAATCGCATAACCTTCGTGCCAACCTAGTAGATCCGGCTTCTACCACAGTAATGCAATTAATTTAGCTATTTACCTTGGCAACCACTAAAGAATGCAATCATTTATCGCGCCAAGTGAGATACTGTGCAGAGACGCTGTGCTGAGACACTGTGCTGAGACGGAGCTGTAGCTCAGTGTAGGCTAGCGTATATAGCTTTTCTAGTTACAAATGCCACCCGTCGATAAAATACACGAAGTTCCCGACGACGTGTGGGACGTAGTTTTTCAAGGTTTTCTCAGCCAAGAGCTTCTGCGCGGGCTGGATATACCCGTGATGGACGAAAGAGCCATTGAAGAGTTCGAGAAATGGAGCGACGATGAGAACGAAGTTGTTTCTAGTACCACTTCTACTAGTGGGGAACTTACAGCTCTGGTTCCTGTGACTCGGACTCGTTTTCGGACGGTGACTAACGATCAACTAGAAACTGCCATCAAGAAGTGGATCCCTAAGGGTACGCAAAAGAGTACCAATTGGGGGATGAACGTGTGGTGTGCTTGGTGCGACGAGCGAAAGGTGGAGGAAAATATTGTGGAAATGAGTAGTGATTGAATGAATTCTCTGTTGAGTCGATTTGTTAATCAAACTGCAGACATGTCACCGCAGTGATGCTGTTCGTGATTACAAGCGTCCCACTAAGTCAGATGCATTGCAAGTATCGAATATTTTGCTTGCCCAAAAAGGCAGCTAAACCACTTGAAATGGAAGTTTTTGGTGGTTATCATGCAGAGAATAAGGAAAATAGCGTTGTGCCAGCCCAGAACTTTCAGAGTAACTCACAGCAGTCCTGTTATGCGTTCTAATGTAATGCACTTTACCAATAGTTATGGCTCTTCTCCCACTTTTGTATTTAACTTTGGAAAGTGATGTTTTGTATTTGCATTCTTGTAAGTGTACATATATGGCTTTCTCAGACTATTACTCATAGCTTTATGTAAACTGTGATTCAATTATGGTAGTAGGATTTCAGTTGCGGAGCGCGGCACATCAAAGGAACACCCACGCACTGTGGTAGAAGGAGATATATGGTGGTAACTGTGTTATGTTATTATATTGGCAGGGCTCAGAACCTGGGTGGACTAACCCACCTGACACTAAGCCACACTTGTTCTTGCAACTTTACTGGTAAAGTTGCAAGAACAAGTGTGGCTTAGTGTGGAAATGCAGGCACAAAACAAAATTGTATAGCAATGTTCAAGGAACACGATCGTCATGTGCCGCAGGTTGAGATGAATATCAAAGTGAAGAACACAGCCCTACAATGAAGAATACCAAACACTGTGGGACTGGTACAGTTTGCCAAACATCTTCAAGTTACACTGAATGGTGTATGCTGTTTGCAGCTTCAGAAATCACAAAAGTTTCAAAGTCCTGCCAACCTTGTAATGATAGGTATATACTCACAAGCTGCAAGTCTGACATCCAACGCATATCGGATTGCATGCCAATTTAACAGTGGCGTAGCTACACCTGGGCATACCCGGGCCTGTGCCCATGTAAAATTCGCCGGTCCCGGGTAAAAAAATAATGTAGAAAGTTAAGGTCAAAGATCAGTTACAATAATGAAGTGAGCATACAAGTAAGAAGGAAAGAATGGCTGAAAACAGCCTCAGAAGCGATCTCAGAGTGTATAATTAAAATAAAAAATTTCATGGTGGGAACATGCCCCAGGTCTCCTAGCAGATGCATATGCATGCACTGTGTGTCCCCACGCTGTGCCCACGTAACTTGCTCATCCTAGCTGCGCCACTGCCAATTAGTATTGAGTACCTGCAGACTTTTTTTGCATAGCTACACGAGTAAATAGAAGGCATTTTCACATTACAACTGAGTAAGTCAGTGCTACACAATGCATTCAAATTAGGTGTATTTATCAAATTGCTAATTCAGATTCAAGTGTGTACAGTATATGAAACTGAAATAATTAACAAATGTGTTAAAGTACTTTACATACGTGACAGTGCATTAGGACATAAAAAGTATACAGGAAATACAAGATATGCCTTTTCTCCTTGCATACACCACAGAACTAAGTCTGAGGGTCCTGCTCATTGAACTTCACTCAGTTCGTGCCAACTGGTACAACATTGGACTGGAATTGGGTATCCCACATACCACACTGGATTGTTTCAAACAAAATGACAGAGATCAATCGGTTTTACTGCGGGAAGTGATGAAGCATTGGTTAAAAACAGTTGTTGATCCACGGCCTACTTGGGAGACTGTTGCCACTGCCTTGAGGTCACCTTTAGTAAATGAGAAGGATGTTGCTAAGCAGCTGGAGTCTAAGTATTGTGCACCAGTACGACAGGAGTCCAGTTCCTTCATCAAGGTGGAGAAGAGCGAAGGTATGTAGCTTATCTAGTTTCCATAACTTCAAGCTACTAAGCATTTATAATTCCAGGTATGTAATTATCTTACTGTTATGTGTACCTTCTGCAGCTAGTCATAAGAAGATTACTGCCAGCTCTACTGAAAGCCAGTTTAAAGATCAGCAATGTCATACTTGTTCTACTCAAGATTCACAAGGCCCTACTACAGATAGTGCAGTTAGACACAGTGGCAGTACCATCTCTCCTGCAGATGACGACATTGAACCAGTGCGAAAGAAACCACGATGTGATATTAAAACCGAACCTGATGGAGGCAGTGCCAGCCCCCCTCCAACTGAGGGATCTTACAAGACACCATTTGGGTGTGGGTGTGGCAAATGCACATTCTTTAGCTTCACAGAGAGGGGCTGTCCAACACCCATCTCCTCAGTAAGCTCCTTCCCCTACCTTGACCTCAGTGGACTCACCCATGAGCAGCAAGAGGATCTGAGGGGAAAGCTTCAGTTTGAGTCTCAACAGTTAATACTGCGATTTCAGGAGCTAGTTTCAGCAACAATCAAGTCTCTGATTAAAAGAAATGTATCACGAGATGAGTTGGTGACACATGTCATGGCTTTGGGAGCATTTAAACCTGTGTTCAAGGAGCCACAAGTGCCAGCATTTCACCATTGCTTCAAAGAACTAAAAGCTGCGGACACAATTCCAAAAGTTTTCCTGGTTCTTAATGACTACTTTTCTTTCTTCAACTACCACATTCTGGAGCACATCATCAAAGAACTTGGCACAGAAAAAGACAAAACTGAGCTACAGAGATACAAGGAACATTTTAATCAGTACGCAACGAGAAGGATCTTTAAATGCCTGCCAGAGTTCGGACCAATAAGTGAAGCTAATCATGTCAATATCTTAGTGAAGCTGGACTCCCAGTACGATGAATACACTGTTACAGAGATTAAGCTGTTTTATTATAAACTTAGTGAAATCCTAAATGTTTCATCCCAAGGTATTCTGCGTCTTTGTCGAGTAGATAAAGGCTGTTTTCAGTTGATGTTTCAGGTACCCACATTTGCGCAGCAGATGATATTTCCATTGTCTAAAGAACAAGAGAAGGCTCTGGCAGCCATGGGTGTTATCAAGCTCACGTGTGGGGAGTATCAATTCCTGGTAAAGTTGTTGATGTTTCTATTTGTCTACTGTAAGTTGTGGAATGAGGCTGTTGTTGTGTACCTGATGTGGTGATTATAGAAATGTGTGTGTGTGGCCCTAGTAATGTCAATTTTACGTAATCATTGTCACAGTGTATCTGCAAATTAATGTGGGTATTGAGTTAGTAGCACGGACATCACTGTAAGTCTACTTGTTATATTTTTTACACAGCATGACACTATGGTTTGATTGTATTTACATTGTTGATAATAAATATATGTACTTTTGTGTTTCCTTACAGAACAATGAGCCGTCACAAGCAGGAGTTGGTACGTGGTGCATTCTATAGGCTCTACATTGGAACTAAATCTCACAATCTGTATTGATCATAGTTTGCCATTCTAGGCTCTTAATTATTAGCCTACCATTCTGTTTGTCAATTTCTTCACAGAAAAGAAACATCAGTATGATCCTGATGATGATTCTGGCATGGGTCCCAGCACATTCACTGACACAAAGAGCACTACTTTTTCTGAAGTAAGAAAATCACACCTCCCCAATATATGTTTATTGTTGTTTGACCACTCATGCATATACCTTCCTCTTCTGCACTAGGATCGTCGGGACAAAGAGTTGGACTATGAACTGAAAGTGCAGGGACTTATTGAAACAGCATCGTCCAACAAGTCTGATATTGGTTCAGAGCTCCACTGGGTAGCAGCAGTTGGACAGTTAGCAGATGTCAAGTATCTTGTTGAGAAGAAGAAGTGCAACCCAATGCAGAAAAATCACGCTGGCTCCACTGCCCTTCACATGGCAGCAATCACTGGAAATGTGGATGTTTTTAAGTATTTCATAACTGAGAGTAACTGCAACCCAGCATGTCCAGGCCCTCTTGGATTAACACCTCTTCATTTCGCTAGTGATCAAGGGCATCTTGATATAGTCCAGTTTCTGGTTATTGAACAGCAGATGGAACCACTGTGTGATGATGTGCATGGAAACACTCCACTGCACAGAGCTTGTATAGGTGGTCATCAGGCAGTTGTTGAATTTCTTACCACAGAAATTAAGTACCTTCCTATGAGTGAACTCATGAGCAAACTCCAGAATGAATGGAAAGACACTCCTCTTCACTATGCAGTGGTGAAGGGCCACTTTGACATAGTCCACTTCTTTACCTCTGAACAGAGTTGTGACCCAAACCTTCCAGGTCATCATGGTAGAACTCTTGTCCATGCAGCTGCTGAGTTTGGTCATCTACACACACTCAAGTATTTGACAGATGAGCACGGCTGTAATCCATCCTGTTTGGATGATTTGAAATACACTCCACTTCATTGTGCTGCCATGAAGGGGCACATGAACATTGTGAAGTTCCTTACTGTGGAGAAGCAATGTGACCCAATTTGTAGAAATTCTGATCAGAACACTCCTCTTCACTTGGCAGCGTCATGTGGTTATACGGATATAGTTAAGTTTCTCACTCTTGAGATGGACTGTGACCCAACTAGTAGAAATGATACCAATGATACTGCTCTACATCTAGCAATAGACAAAGGACATTTGGACATAATCCAATTTTTCATTTCTGATCAGAACTGTGATCCAAACATTTCTGCCCAGTATGATAGGACTTTGCTTCATTATGCTGCTGCATGTGGTCATTTGCACATAGTCAAGTATTTGATCAATGAACAAGGTTGTGATCCATCATGCTTGGATAAAGACAAGCTCACTCCACTTCACTGTGCTGCTGCAAAAGGACGTATAGATGTAGTCCATTTCCTTATTGTGAAGAAGCATTGTGATCCAATGTGTGCTATTCATATGGCAGCACAGAATGGTCATATGGAAGTAGTTAAGTTTCTCACTCTTGAACTGCACTGTGATCCAACAAGTAGAAATGCTGACAGTAACACTGCTCTACATCTAGCAGCAATGAATGGACATTTGGACGTACTCAAATTTTTCATCTCTAATCTAAACTGTGACCCACACACTCCAGCTCAGTACTGTAGAACTCCTCTTCACTATGCTGCTGAACATGGCCACCTTAACATAGTCAAGTATTTGATTGATGAGCAAGGCTGTAATCCATCATGTTTGGGTGAATGCAAGTACACTCCACTTCACTGTGCTGCCCAGGAAGGTCACATGGCTGTTGTGAAGTTTCTTACTGTGAAGAAAAACTGTGACCCAATGTGTAGAGATTCTGAACAAAACACTCCTCTTCACATGGCAGCACAAAATGGCCACACAGAGGTGGTTAAGTTCCTCACTGTTGAGATGCTATGTGACCCTACAATTGGAAATATTTTTAACCACAATGCTTTGCATGTAGGAGTTCAAAATGGGCATTTAGACGTAATCCAATACTTCATCTCTGATCTGAACTGTGACCCTAACATTCCAGGAGGTAACTATGGTAGAACTCCTCTTCACTATGCTGCTGACTTTGGTCATCTGCACATAGTCAAGTATTTGATTGATAAACAAGGTTGTGATCCATCATGTTTTGATTGTGACAAGTGCACTCCACTTCACTGTGCTGCCATGAAGGGGCATATTGACGTTGTGAAATTTCTTACTATAGAGAAGCACTGTGACCCAACTAGTAGAAACACTGACAATGTCACTCCTCTGCATATAGCAGTGAAAGCTGGACACTTAGACATACTTGCATTCTTCATCTCGGTTAGCAATTGTGACCCAAACATTCCAGGCCAGGGTGGTGTAACTCCTCTTCACTATGCTGCTCTTCTTGGTCATCTGCACGTAGTCAAATATTTGACTGATGATCAAGGTTGTGACCCCTCATGTTTGGATGAACTCAGACTCACTCCACTTCACCATGCTTGTGCATTAGGGCACATGGAAATTGTTAAGTTTCTTATTGTAGAGAAACAATGTGACCCTATGTCTAGAAATTCCCGACAAGGTACAGCTCTTCACTGGGCAGTACAAAGTGGTCACATTGAAATAGTTAAGTTTCTTACTCTTTACTGTGACCCAACATGTAGAAATGCAGACAGTGACACTGGTTTACATCTAGCAGCAAAACATGGACATTTAGACATACTCCAGTACTTCATCTCTGATCAGTACTGTGATCCAAACATTCCAGGAGGTCAGTATGGTGGAACTCCTCTTCACTGTGCTGCTGAGTGTGGTCACCTGCACATTGTCAAGTATTTGATTGATAAACAAGGCTGTGATTCATTATGTTTAAATGACCTGAAACAAACTCCACTTCACTGGGCTGCCATGAAGGGACACATGGACATTGTGAAGTTCCTTATCATAGAGAAGCACTGTGATCCAATGTATAGAGATTCCCAACATAGTACAGCTCTTCACTGGGCAGTATACAGTGGTCACATTGAAGTAGTTAAGTTTCTTACTCTTAAAAAGAACAGCGGCCTGACAAGTAGAAATGTTCACGATGCCACTGCTCTACAGAACTGTGACCCAAATATTCCAGGTCAGCATGGTGGAACTCCTCTTCACTATGCTGCTGAGTTTGGCCATCTACACATTGTCAAGTATTTGATTGATGAGCAAGGTTGTAATCCATCATGTTTAAATGACTTGAAACAAACTCCACTTTACTGTGCTGCCAAGAAGGGACACATGGACATTGTGAACTTCCTTGCTGTGGAAAAACACTGTGACCCAATGTGTAGAGATTCCAAACAGAGTACTCCTCTCCATAGGGCAGCACAGAATGGTCATATAGAAGTAGTTAAGTTTCTCACTGTTGAACTGCACTGTGATCCAACAAGTAGAAATTCTAACGGTGACACTGCTCTACACATTGCAGTAGTGAATGGGCATTTGGACATAGTCCAATTTTTCATCTCAGATTGGAAATGTGACCAAATCCTTCCAGGTCAATGTGGTAGAAATATTCTTCACTATGCTGCTGAATTTGGTCATCTGCACATACTCAAGTATTTGAATGATCAGCAAGGCTGCAATCTATCATGTCTCGATGAAAACAAGCACACTCCACTTCACTGTGCTGCCACGAGAGGACACGTGGACATTGTAAAGTTTCTTACTGTGGAGAAACACTGTAACCCAATGAGTAGAGATTCCAAACAGGATACTCCTCTTCATAAGGCAGCACAGAATGGCCACGTACAAGTAGTTAAGTTTCTCACTGTTGAAATGCACTGTGATCCATCAAGTAGAAATGCTTACAATGACACGGCTCTACATCTAGCAGTAGCAAATGGGCATATGGACATAATCCAGTTCTTCATCTCAGATCGGGACTGTGACCCCAACATTCCAGGAGGTCAGTATGGTAAAACTCCTCTTCACCGTGCTGCTGAGTGTGGTCATCTGCATGTAGTCAAGTATCTGATTGATGAGCAAGGTTGCAATCCATCATGTTTGGATGAAGACAAGTACACTCCACTTCACTGTGCAGCTATAAATGGGTATGTGAATATTGTGAAGTTTCTTGCTATGGAGAAAAACTGTGACCCACTGTGTAAGGATTCCGAACAGAATACTCCTCTTCATAAGACAGTACATAATGGTCACATGGAAGTAGTTAAGTTCCTCACTCTTGAAAAGAACTGTGACCCAACTTGTAGAAATGCTAACAATGACACTGCTCTACATGTAGCAATAATGAATGGACATATGGACATAATCCAATTCTTCATCTCTGATCTGAACTGTAACCCAAACATTCCAGGTCAGTATTGTAAAACACCTCTTCACTATGCTGCTGAGTTTGGCTATTTGCACATTGTCAAGTATTTTACTGACAAGCAAGGCTGCAATCCATTATGTTTAGATGAATTCAGGTACACCCCACTTCACTATGCTACAGTAAGAGGGCACATGGACATTGTGAAGTTTTTTATTGTGGAGAAATGCTGTGATCCAATGTGTGGAGATATCAAGCTAAACACTCCACTTCATATTGCGGCAATAAACAATCGTAAAGACATAGTTAAGTTTCTAACTCTTGAGATGCATTGTGACCCAATGTCCAGAAACATAAAAGGCAATACTGCTCTTCACTTTGCAGCACTGTTTGGTCGCTTAGAGATAGTTAAGTTTCTTGTTGAGGAGTTGAAGTGTCCTCCAGACATCCAAGGAGCACTTAACATGACCCCACTCCAACTAGCTCTATGCGAAAAACACCTTGATGTTGCTCAATATCTACAGAAGCACAGTGCAATATACACTGCTATAGCTATGATGAAACAGCTTGGACTCCTGAAATAGCTAGTGTGTGTATACTGTATACCTCTAAATAATCATTCCAGCTTTCTGTGTGTAGTTTATCTAGTGATTTTGACAAATTTGATGGGTGTATGGCTCATCAATTCACAAAACCTTGCATGTGTTCCATGTCATCTACTTCCATGTACACTCACTGAGTCAGTCAAGTCATATAGATAGCCATAGCCCAGTTGCAGTATACTGTACCACACTCACACGATGTGCTGCTAAAGAGAGAGACATGCCAGAAGTTGGTGATCCCAATACTAGTAGGGGGCTGCTCCAATAAAAAAAAAACTTACAGCTACAAGATACCGGTAAATGGCTATAGTCTGGTAGTGTTATTATTGAACCGAACAGTGTGCATGTTGTCAGAGGGGGCCATTTATGTTAGTATGGAAGACAGACATGCATGGTATTACAAAGTCTTCAATGTTGTATTGAGTGTCTATGCTTGAAAGCTTGAACACTACTAGTGACAGCCTGTAGATGCATAGCCCTTGTTACTATGAAGCTTCCTGAATTTATATATAAGTTAAACTAATAAGCCGTGAGTTTTGAAGGCAGAAAAAGCAGAAAACGATGTTGTCATTGATTTATCAAGAGATAAAGTGCAGGTTTTATCATGTATATCAAGTTAATCAGAAATAGCCTCACTACAAGGCTAATTCAGATAGAATATATCTTGGCATGCAATCGACAGTCACAGACAGCAGAGCAAGTCCACATATTACATCAAACTTGCAGGTGGAGGTGAACTTTAAAGCAAACATAACAGCCCTTCAAAGTAAAGGTATTACATAAAACACACACAGCAAAATTTTAAAGATCAGTACATAATATTATAGATAGAGGTGTCAACCAGATGAGCAAACTGGTGTTTAGTCTTTGTACATACATATAATGATGATGGAGTATGAAAATTCAAATTTAGCATCTGACCTCATGCAACTCAAAGAAGAAAGACATAGAGTACAGTGCTCTTTCCCAAAGTTGCAAACCTTGTGGTGGGTGGCCTTGAATTTCCCTCGAAGAGGAGAACAGATGCGGTGCAACACACTCATCCAGCAGGTCCATTCATGTTGGAGTCTGGAACACCCTTAACTATATACTTTGGGCCCTTCTAGGCCACTGTGGACTACTCTGGATGGCCTGGATGTTAGAGTGATCAGAGTAGTCCACAGTGGCCTAGAATGGCCCAAAGTCTAAATCATCTGAAACCACTCCGGGCCACCCTGAGCTACCCTGCAATGCCTGGGTTGGAGGGAAATTAGATGAGCACAAATTGGATCTCTTTCCAGTTAATGAATTATGCACTACCCTACGTTATTGAAAACATGTAAATCAAAATTCACATTTGAAGAACATAAGTGACTCTTCAGTAATTATCCAGGCATGGAAATCCATCATATCTCAGAAATTCCAAGCTAGCATTTATGTATCATGGCATAGATATATGCATAGACATCAACTACAAAATGGTAAGCTCCCTTCTTGTGGTATTTGCAAGGGGTTGGGTTTATAACAAAACTTCCTGAACTTTTATTTCTCCCATTTCATAAATGATTTTTCCTGCGATGATCGGCTTCATCTATAGGAATGTATCCTCCATAAACTCAGGGTTCCACTTGTTGGGGAGTGAATACATCCAGAGGAGGGGAACTAGCAGATTTCTATTCCCTGTATACTGTAACATGGGTGGTGAGAAAGCCTGGGAACTTTTGGCTAACAATTCGCAATCAGCATGTCTGTGCACAATTACCAGCATTAATTATACTTTTTTGCTTTGTGTATGGTAGGGTATGCATCATTATCATACGTCTAACTCATGGGGATGTGTATAGGAGTCAATGGGGAAGCCTTGTAGGTAATGTGCATGTGCATTGTACTTTTACTACAAGCCTCATGAGAATCTGTGTCAGATATTAAATGGGAGTGACTAATGAGTGCAGCTGTCCCTGACCATCTGGGAGCACACCTCCCCTCTCTTCACCCACATCCTGCAATGAGTTGAGAGAGTTCTGGACTGACCCCCATGCCACTGAGTTCCTCTATTAGCAGGTGAATAAGACAGGTAGTGTCATTTAATATTAGTGATAGTCTTGTTCTCAGACCAAGAAGATATATTGATCTGATGGGACACAACGTTCACACATCTCCACTACTGACCTGACAAAACACATCTTATCTGGATGGGAGCATGTACACATACAATTTTAGAATGCTTGACATATAGCTATCTGAGGGCCCGAGAACAATTAAGATTACTTTCTAGCTAGGGAGTACGTAGTGACTGCATGTCAGGTCAAGTTCATTTGCATACCTAGTGGCAGTATTCTTGTATATAGGAATATAGTAGTTGTTTCAGCTGAGAGTACTCTGCTAGCGTGATCTTCTTGGGAAAGTCTTCGTAATGCTTTGTGTCTTACACAGCTGCACCACAGGCTAGCTCTTGATATTAAACTTCGAATCCACTAAAGCTAAGTCACTGAAGTTGCTTGTGGGACATATTATAGAAGTGTCAGTAGGGAAGTGTGATAAATAGTTGTGGAGGGAAAGTACAAATGAAAATTGCCATCTGATCTTGGCTCAAACAATGGTACAGAATAGCTACTGGTATGACTCAGTATTGTCAGAGTAACATTCTATTTCAATGTCTTGAGCTCGGTGGTAGGTGCATGACATTTCCCCTACATTAGTTAGCTACTTAAGAAAGGAAATTGCGAGAGTGCCTGCATATTGTAAGCTTAAGTCAGTGAGCTCAATAAAATAATTTGACAATGTGATAGCTATAGCAACATGAATGTTGTTCAGCTGGTCTGATATTGCAATATACCATACAGGAAGTTGAGATAAGTGCAATATAGATATGGTGGGAAGAACAAATAGAATGTATCAACATAAACTATAGCAATAATCCTTCAAAGATAAACAAATTGGACGTTGCCTTATTCAAGAAACATCAGGAATATGAGCAAACTGGTATTTGTGTCTCCTTAGTCTTTGAACCATCCATGGTCCATATGTAATAATACTGGAGTCTGGAAACTCAAATTTGGCATCCGACCTTGGCTCAAGGAAGAATGGAATAGAGTAGCGTTCTTTTCCTATATCGCGAACTCTGTGATAGGTGGCTTTGAATTTCCCTTTAGTTACTCGAGAGAGGAGATCCCCTACATTTACAACAAGAGAGCCTGGCCGTGGTGCAACACTCATCCAGGTCCCATTCCCATCATCTCGGAGGATCTCCAGACCTGGATAATTGAAGGTGACTAGAAGAGTCACAAACACTGTATCAATATGCTCTTCACATGTGAATGTAGATTCACATGTTGGTTGATACGTAGGGTAGTGCATAATTCGTAAACTGGAAATGGATTTTGGCCAGAATCGTTCCTCAAAAATGTGCTCATCTAGTCCCAACCCAAGTGCAGTCAACCTTAGGAACTCCAATCCAGCGTTTATCATAGCATAGTAGTATGTATACATCAGCTTGCGGAATGGTAAGCTTCCTTCACGTGGCAAGGGAGTGGGCTCATAAAGACAACTTCCTGAATTTCTGTCAGGGTCATCAACTGGCAATATTTCTCCCATTTCATATTGTTCCCTGAGATGATCCTCAGCTTCATTTATGGGAACGTATCCTCTGTACACTCCTTTGGCGTTAGGGTTCCACTTCTTTGGAGACACACGCAGTTTCTCATCCAGTGACAGAGAGAAAAATCAGCTGGCTGCTTTGTGGAGGTTTTCCTCAACTTCCTTATCAAATCCTGGAACATTGTCCAGATAAACAAATCCAACGGTCTGCATGGCTTTCGTGAGCTCCTTTGCCGTGGCTAGGCGGTCTGGGCTCGAGAAATTGATGATTGGTAGGCTTCCCATGCTCTGTAGTGTCAAGTCTTAAGTCATTCGAGCCACGTGGCTTATGGCGTCATAGCCTCGTTCCCAGGCCATAACCTTGTAGTCTGGGAACGAGACTAAGTATGACTTACCGGAGTCGAGCTCCACCCCTCTGAGCTTCACTTTACCAGTTTACAATGTGCGTACCTATAAATGTTGTTCTATGGTTGGGCCTTAACGTCACTGTTAATGCAGAAAATAGAGGGTGGAAAGCACACTTTAGTACTAGCAGGTATTCAAGCTAGGCAGCGGGAAGATCTGGAATGAGGTTAAGTTAAGGTTAAGTTATAAGGTTAAGTGCCTGCAGTCACTGCAAGCAATGACCCTGGCACAATGCCGGACAAACGTACAGACTAGCAGACATACAGTACACGCACGTCATATTTGTACACGTAGTGTATATGCCCTGCCGATACATAGCATCAAGCAAATTTTAATCCGTGCAAGTAGCTACATTGTGTGTTTAAGCATAGATATATGACATCTATGGTTTAATAGCAAGCGGTGACACTGCAACGCTGCAACAGATGGTCAATGCAAGCGCCACGATTTTGGCGCCGTATGCTGTAAGCTCCCTTGACTGACAATCGTCGAAAATTCCACAATTAATTAATTTCTGTGTGGGAGGAGTAGGTCGCGGAATACCAATCCATACTTGGAAAACTCTTATTCTGATCGACTGCGTTGAAGCAAGTGATTGAGTGTTGACGCTAGGATTCGCAGACACTAACAGAGCTGCCGATAAGGTGACTAAGTCCCAGTCATTGATTAGTTAGCTAGATCTGTCGTGCATGATTATCTATGATCTGTTTACATATAGCTAATATGTGTCAGCGATACCAGTAAGCAGTAACTATGAAGTCAAGTTTTCTTTACATAACAAACTACTGATCGACAGTGTGATTCAGTACTCACTGACTGTAATACTATAGTATAGATCTAACAGTCATCATGTTTTTCAGTTTTACAGCAACGAGCTGATCATTGGGCACATCATACTACATTGATAAGTCACAGAGTCAAATCTGTTTGTGTCAAAGAGTTGAAAATCATGGGGATTGATCTTGCCACATGGCGGGCTCGAATTGGACTCAACTACTACCACATGTGTCACCCCCTCCAGAGCAGGTGGAAAAGCAGTGGTGGTCGGCTGTACCAGCCTGGGGTGGCCAGCTGGGGGGTGGGGGAGGTCATGAATGACACACCCCTGGTGCTCAAGGGCTGCATAACAGTTGTTGCTCTGTCACTGATACTGCAGTATGTAGTCCATTCCTGGACCAAGCTGAGGGGGAGGGGTAGGGGTGGCAAGGTGCGCTGCCACTGCCAGGGGACCACTTCTCAAGTGAGGGGTACAGTGGATGGTGGGTGGATGATGCTGCTCAGAGCCGTTGTGGTGCTGATACCTCTACTGCTGGTGATAGCAGGGGATGTGGAAACAAACCCAGGGCCTGAAGGTAAGTATTGCTCAGGGAAGGAGGAGCTTGTGCAACAGGGTGTCAAGGTGTGGGTTATCATAGCTTCAGACAGCACCATTGTTCCTCATTATGCCATACTCTAGCCTTGTTCCCAGGCCTTCCCACCATGCTATTGATCAAAAATTGGACAGTGGGAAGGCCTGGGAACAAGGCTACTATATTCTGAATGTACTTTTATCAACTGCTTCAGTCAAGATAGGTGAACAAAGATTTCCGTCTCATGATGAAGTGCCATTGTTCTCAATGTAACAATTTTGTAGTGGACTAGGAGACACCATTGTTCTATACCTAGCATTTTCTGAATGTGCTGTATCAACTGTTCCAACTAGGGCAGGGTGTTTTTACATTCCAACAAAGAGTCTGTCACATGACAAACAGCATTGTTCGGTGTAACAACTTTGTAGAGATGCTATTCTTCTGTATCTGAACGTATTGCACTGTACCACACAACTGCAGTAGTAAATGTATAGGATCTATATACTAGGTTGGCGCGGAGGTTATGCGATTTATCTGCCTCGGCCAAACTTTCCCACGGAGGATAAATCGCATAACCTCCGCGCCAACCTAGTAGATCCGGCTTCTACCACAGTAATGCAATTAATTTAGCTATTTACCTTGGCAACCACTAAAGAATGCAATCATTTATCGCGCCAAGTGAGATACTGTGCAGAGACGCTGTGCTGAGACACTGTGCTGAGACGGAGCTGTAGCTCAGTGTAGGCTAGCGTAGCTTTTCTAGTTACAAATGCACGAGGGTGCCACCCGTCGATAAAATACACGAAGTTCCCGACGACGTGTGGGACGTAGTTTTTCAAGGTTTTCTCAGCCAAGAGCTTCTGCGCGGGCTGGATATACCCGTGATGGACGAAAGAGTCATTGAAGAGTTCGAGAAATGGAGCGACAATGAGAACGAAGTTGTTTCTAGTACTACTTCCACTAGTGGGGAACTTACAGCTCTGGTTCCTGTGACTCAGACTCGTTTTCGGACGGTGACTAACGATCAACTAGAAACTGCCATCAAGAAGTGGATCCCTAAGGGTACGCAAAAGAGTACCAATTGGGGGATGAACGTGTGGTGTGCTTGGTGCGACGAGCGAAAGGTGGAGGAAAATATTGTGGAAATGAGTAGTGATCGAATGAATTCTCTGTTGAGTCGATTTGTTAATCAAACTGCAGACATGTCACCGCAGTGATGCTGTTCGTGATTACAAGCGTCCCACTAAGTCACATGCATTGCAAGTATCGAATATTTTGCAACCTCCCTTGCCCAAAAAGGCAGCTAAACCACTTGAAATGGAAGTTTTTGGTGGTTATCATGCAGAGAATAAGGAAAATAGCGTTGTGCCAGCCCAGAACTTTCAGAGTAACTCACAGCAGTCCTGTTATGCATTCTAATGTAATGCACTTTACCAATAGTTATGGCTCTTCTCCCACTTTTGTATTTAACTTTGGAAAGTGATGTTTTGTATTTGCATTCTTGTAAGTGTACATATATGGCTTTCTCAGACTATTACTCATAGCTTTATGTAAACTGTGATTCAATTATGGTAGTAGGATTTCAGTTGTGGAGCGCGGCACATCAAAGGAACACCCACGCACTGTGGTAGAAGGAGATATATGGTGGTAACTGTGTTATGTTATTATATTGGCAGGGCTCAGAACCTGGGTGGACTAACCCACCTGACACTAAGCCACACTTGTTCTTGCAACTTTACTGGTAAAGTTGCAAGAACAAGTGTGGCTTAGTGTGGAAATGCAGGCACAAAACAAAATTGTATAGCAATGTTCAAGGAACACGATCGTCATGTGCCGCAGGTTGAGATGAATATCAAAGTGAAGAACACAGCCCTACAATGAAGAATACCAAACACTGTGGGACTGGTACAGTTTGCCAAACATCTTCAAGTTACACTGAATGGTGTATGCTGTTTGCAGCTTCAGAAATCACAAAAGTTTCAAAGTCCTGCCAACCTTGTAATGATAGGTATATACTCACAAGCTGCAAGTCTGACATCCAACGCATATCGGATTGCATGCCAATTTAACAGTGGCGTAGCTACACCTGGGCATACCCGGGCCTGTGCCCATGTAAAATTCGCCGGTCCCGGGTAAAAAAATAATGTAGAAAGTTAAGGTCAAAGATCAGTTACAATAATGAAGTGAGCATACAAGTAAGAAGGAAAGAATGGCTGAAAACAGCCTCAGAAGCGATCTCAGAGTGTATAATTAAAAAAAAAAATTTCATGGTGGGAACATGCCCCAGGTCTCCTAGCACACAGCAAAAACAATGGTATGAAGTTCATACCAAAATAGGTATGATTTCGCTTTTTACACTGAGCATACCAAAAACGGTATGAATTTCATACCAAAAATGGTATGGATTTCATACCTAAAACGGTATTAATATCATACCAAAGCGGTATGAATATCATACCAAAACGGTATGAATTTCATACCAAAAAGGGTATGATCATCACACGAGTAGATAGTATGATTTTCATCCATGAATTGGTATGATTGTCATGCTGCTTATAGCAGTATAATCTATGCATTGTACATTCAGCTTGTCCTTGCTGTTGAATGACAGTATTGTGGCAAAACAGATTATAATGCACACAAGGAAATGCACTGACAGCAAAAGCAAGTAAACCTTAGTATATAGCATCTACTTAGTTCAAGTATAAAGTCACTTGTTACTTTTGTACTTTCTGCAGCATAGATATCTGCATCTGTGGGGAAACAAGACAGCATAAATACTAGTATATCATTGGGCAGAAATAAAAGGGAAAGTGCATGTATGGGCTCTGGGAAAGGAGAGAGTAGGGTATAGTGGAGAAACAAAACACAAGTTTATGTGTGTGTATAAGTATACATGTGCATGCCGTACCTGTACTTCTTCACTTTGTTATTGTTCTGTGTCTGTGTGAGTGTGTGTGTGCAGAGGAGGGAAGAGAGAAAACGAGGAAGGAACATCTACCTCTAATTCTTTGTTTGGCTCACTTTCCGTGTTTGACTCTGAACGTGGGAGTAATAGGAAAGGAAGAGGTTATCATTGTAGATTACCTCTATCTACCCAGTGTGTATATACGAGGGGTAAGAATATCGTGCAAAGAATGTGGGTACAGTTATGGGACAGAAAGGACAAGGGTGCACTATGAGAGAGAAAGAACTGTACCTCTAATTCTTTACTTGGCTTTTGTTCTGTGATAGACCCTGGATGTAAAAGTGGTGAGGAAGAATGTAAGGAGCAAATATTCACTGTGGCAATACATCAGGCTGGCTTCTGTCTACCTTTGTGTGTACGTGCGTGGGGAGAGAACAATATCAAAGAGGGAGGAAGTGTACTATGAAACAGAAAGAATGTGGAATTGGAGTATGGGACAGAAAGAAGAACGAGGTTACACTATGCGACAGAAAAATGAGGGTGAAGTACGAGACAAAAGGGAACTGTACCTTTAATTCTTCACTGGCTCTTGCTCTTCGATATAGACTCGACAGAAAAGTTGCGGGTACACTGTCAGACGGAAAGATAGGAGGTGTACTTATGTTTGTATGTATGTGTGTTAAAGTGTACTGTACCTGCTTTGCTCTTGTTCCGTGATACACAGTCTGAGTGCCATAATGAGGAAGAATGACAGGATGAATTCATGTCACAATTTGTAACAATATCCCAGGCTCACCTCCATCTATGTATACAAGGAGGGAGATGACATCAGAAGTCCAGCACCACATGTACTAAAACAGAAAGCAAAATCCACACCATGGAGAGCGTTTTTAAGAGCTTCATATACAGCATATGAGAATGTCACAGGGCTACAAGTGACTGTATACTATTCTGACATATTTCCCAGCTTCCTACGTACTAGCAAGATAAATTTTGCGAGAAACACTGCTCACCGTTGTCCTGTTCAGACCGAGTTCCGTGGCACACCTCCTTCCTTCACTCGCGCTTCATTTTCAAAAGTATCACACTTCGAGCGCGAGCGCGCTCAAGGTCAAAGTTCAAACAGTTGCGCACGCGCACCACGCACGAATAGGTGGAGCTGACTTCCTGGGGAATGTCTCATGCACTGACAGTGGTAGTAACCCAGAACTTATGGTTCGACCCAGAGTTTACCAATGCATGACAGAATGATCAAATGATGACAGGAACTGAACATACAAAAAACAAAAACACTGCTGTCAACAACTAAATAGACTCAGTCCAATATCTCCATAACGACAGCAACTTCAGTCTTCCACAGACAACACCCAGGTTGTCTACCTTTGCCCATTTGGTCCTGTAAGGAGAGACAGTAAAGATGAACAAAATTAGACACGGTAGGAACCATAGGAATGGAACGGAAAAATGCAGTTTACACCCAACCGAATATCATTTCGATAGTCAATCGCCTTAGCTTTTTTCAAACCTACGACACCAAAACTACTTCAAATAGGACAAACTAGGTATCAATCAACTCCACTCTACCTGTACATTCATAATATCAAATTGGTTTGTAACTCTGGCACACTGTGTGCTGGACTGGAACGGGAAATTGTAGTTTACACCCTACCGAATATCAACTCGATGCTCAATCGCCTTAGCTTTTTCAAACCTACGAGACCAAAACTACTTCAAACAGGACAAACTAGGTATCAATCAACTCCACTCTACCTGTACATTCATAATATCAAATTGGTTTGTAACTCTGGCACACTGTGTGCTGGACTGGAACGGGAAATTGTAGTTTACACCCTACTGAATATCAACTCGATGGTCAATCGCCTTAGCTTTTTTCAAACCTACGACACCAAAACTACTTCAAATAGGACAAACTAGGTATCAATCAACTCCACTCTACCTGTACATTCATAATATCAAATTGGTTTGTAACTCTGGCACACTGTGTGCTGGACTGGAACGGGAAATTGTAGTTTACACCCTACCGAATATCAACTCGATGCTCAATCGCCTTAGCTTTTTCAAACCTACGAGACCAAAACTACTTCAAACAGGACAAACTAGGTATCAATCAACTCCACTCTACCTGTACATTCATAATATCAAATTGGTTTGTAACTCTGGCACACTGTATGCTGGACTGGAACGGAAAATTGTAGTTTACACCCTACTGAATATCAACTCGATGGTCAATCGCCTTAGCTTTTTCAAACCTACGAGACCAAATCTACTTCAAATAGGACAAACTAGGTATCAATCAACTCCACTCTACCTGTACATTCATAATATCAAATTGGTTTGTAACTCTGGCACACTGTGTGCTGGACTGGAACGGGAAATTGTAGTTTACACCCAACCGAATATCAACTCGATGGTCAATCCCCTTAGCTTTTTCAAACCTATGAGACCAAAACTACTTCAAATAGAACAAACTAGGTATCAATCAACTCCACTCTACCTGTACATTCATAATATCAAATTGGTGTCTAACTATGGCACACTGTGTGCTGGACTGGAACGGGAAATTGTAGTTTATACACCCTACCGAATATCAACTAGATGGTCGATCGCCTTAGCTTTTTCAAACCTACGAGACCAAATCTACTTCAAATAGGACAAACTAGGTATCAATCAACTCCACTCTACCTGTACATTCATAATATCAAATTGGTTTGTAACTCTGGCACACTGTGTGCTGGACTGGAACGGGAAATTGTAGTTTACACCCAACCGAATATCAACTTGATGGTCAATCGCCTTAGCTTTTTCAAACCTTCGAGACCAAATCTACTTCAAATAGGACAAACTGGGTATCAATCAACTCCACTCTACCTGTACATTCATAATATCAAATTGGTTTGTAACTCTGGCACACTGTGTGCTGAACTGGAACGGGAAATTGTAGTTTATACACCCTACCGAATATCAACTCGATGGTCGATCCCCTTAGCTTTTTCAAACCTACGAGACCAAATCTACTTCAAATAGGACAAACTGGGTATCAATCAACTCCACTCTACCTGTACATTCATAATATCAAATTGGTTTGTAACTCTGGCACACTGTGTGCTGGACTGGAACGGGAAATTGTAGTTTACACCCAACCGAATATCAACTCGATGGTCGATCGCCTTAGCTTTTTCAAACCTACGAGACCAAATCTACTTCAAATAGGACAAACTAGGTATCAATCAACTCCACTCTACCTGTACATTCATAATATCAAATTGGTTTGTAACTCTGGCACACTGTGTGCTGGACTGGAACGGGAAATTGTAGTTTACACCCTACCGAATATCAACTCGATGCTCAATCGCCTTAGCTTTTTCAAACCTACGAGACCAAAACTACTTCAAACAGGACAAACTAGGTATCAATCAACTCCACTCTACCTGTACATTCATAATATCAAATTGGTTTGTAACTCTGGCACACTGTGTGCTGGACTGGAACGGAAAATTGTAGTTTACACCCTACTGAATATCAACTCGATGTTTAATCGCCTTAGCTTTTTCAAACCTACGAGACCAAATCTACTTCAAATAGGACAAACTAGGTATCAATCAACTCCACTCTACCTGTACATTCATAATATCAAATTGGTTTGTAACTCTGGCACACTGTGTGCTGGACTGGAACGGGAAATTGTAGTTTACACCCTACCGAATATCAACTCGATGGTCAATCCCCTTAGCTTTTTCAAACCTATGAGACCAAAACTACTTCAAATAGGACAAACTAGGTATCAATCAACTCCACTCTACCTGTACATTCATAATATCAAATTGGTGTGTAACTATGGCACACTGTGTGCTGGACTGGAACGGGAAATTGTAGTTTATACACCCTACCGAATATCAACTAGATGGTCGATCGCCTTAGCTTTTTCAAACCTACGAGACCAAATCTACTTCAAATAGGACAAACTAGGTATCAATCAACTCCACTCTACCTGTACATTCATAATATCAAATTGGTTTGTAACTCTGGCACACTGTGTGCTGGACTGGAACGGGAAATTGTAGTTTACACCCTACCGAATATCAACTAGATGCTCAATCGCCTTAGCTTTTTCAAACCTACGAGACCAAATCTACTTCAAATAGGACAAACTAGGTATCAATCAACTCCACTCTACCTGTACATTCATCATATCAAATTGGTTTGTAACTCTGGCACACTGTGTGCTGGACTGGAACGGGAAATTGTAGTTTATACACCCTACCGAATATCAACTCGATGGTCGATCGTCTTAGCTTTTTCAAACCTACGAGACCAAATCTACTTCAAATAGGACAAACTGGGTATCAATCAACTCCACTCTACCTGTACATTCATAATATCAAATTGGTTTGTAACTCTGGCACACTGTGTGCTGGACTGGAACGGGAAATTGTAGTTTACACCCAACCGAATATCAACTCGATGGTCGATCGCCTTAGCTTTTTCAAACCTACGAGACCAAATCTACTTCAAATAGGACAAACTAGGTATCAATCAACTCCACTCTACCTGTACATTCATAATATCAAATTGGTTTCTAACTCTGGCACACTGTGTGCTGGACTGGAACGGGAAATTGTAGTTTACACCCAACCGAATATCAACTCGATGGTCAATCCCCTTAGCTTTTTCAAACCTATGAGACCAAAACTACTTCAAATAGGACAAACTAGGTATCAATCAACTCCACTCTACCTGTACATTCATAATATCAAATTGGTTTGTAACTCTGGCACACTGTGTGCTGGACTGGAACGGGAAATTGTAGTTTACACCCTACCGAATATCAACTCGATGGTCGATCGCCTTAGCTTTTTCAAACCTACGAGACCAAATCTACTTCAAATAGGACAAACTAGGTATCAATCAACTCCACTCTACCTGTACATTCATAATATCAAATTGGTTTGTAACTCTGGTACACTGTGTGCTGGACTGGAACGGGAAATTGTAGTTTACACCCTACCGAATATCAACTCGATGGTCAATCGCCTTAGCTTTTTCAAACCTTCGAGACCAAATCTACTTCAAATAGGACAAACTGGGTATCAATCAACTCCACTCTACCTGTACATTCATAATATCAAATTGGTTTCTAACTCTGCCCCACTGTGTGCTGGACTGGAACGGGAAATTGTAGTTTACACCCAACCGAATATCAACTCGATGGTCAATCCCCTTAGCTTTTTCAAACCTATGAGACCAAAACTACTTCAAATAGGACAAACTAGGTATCAATCAACTCCACTCTACCTGTACATTCATAATATCAAATTGGTTTGTAACTCTGGCACACTGTGTGCTGGACTGGAACGGGAAATTGTAGTTTATACACCCTACCGAATATCAACTCGATGGTCAATCGCCTTAGCTTTTTCAAACCTTCGAGACCAAATCTACTTCAAATAGGACAAACTAGGTATCAATCAACTCCACTCTACCTGTACATTCATAATATCAAATTGGTTTCTAACTCTACCCCACTGTGTGCTGGACTGGAACGGGAAATTGTAGTTTACACCCAACCGAATATCAACTCGATGGTCAATCCCCTTAGCTTTTTCAAACCTATGAGACCAAAACTACTTCAAATAGGACAAACTAGGTATCAATCAACTCCACTCTACCTGTACATTCATAATATCAAATTGGTGTGTAACTATGGCACACTGTGTGCTGGACTGGAACGGGAAATTGTAGTTTATACACCCTACCGAATATCAACTAGATGGTCGATCGCCTTAGCTTTTTCAAACCTTCGAGACCAAATCTACTTCAAATAGGACAAACTGGGTATAAATCAACTCCACTCTACCTGTACATTCATAATATCAAATTGGTTTGTAAGTCTGGCACACTGTGTGCTGGACTGGAACGGGAAATTGTACGGTTTCTAGTCTGACTTGAGTTGCTACTGTGACTATGGTGCCCATAAAAATGACAACCCTTGTGGGAGGATGGAAGCATGGGAACATTCATTGCATTTGCTAGTGTATAGCAAATTAACCATGCATGTTTAGCACAATTCCCATCCACCCCTAAGTAGGTACACAGATAAATCCAAATTTTCAACAGAATGTCTCATCAGCTATCAACTTACCTGCATGAGAAATCTGTCTTGAGACACGGGGATCACTGCTGCATGGCTAAGTTGCATCGATCATGCATGCAGACTATAAAATTTCTTAAACGCATAAATAGATTTCCCATCCACCGACGCTTTTGACCTTTGACCTAATAACATCGCGTGCAGCGGGGTATGAAGTTCACACGCAGCTTCGGTATGACGAACGTCTTCTCCAATCCGCGGTATGAACTACGCACCGCTGAAAGTATGAAAGTCATACTCGCTCAATTCATACCATAGGTATGAAATTCGTTGGGATGAAGGTCATACTCTTTTGGTATGAACTTCATACCGTTGTTTTTGCTGTGCAGATGCATATGCATGCACTGTGTGTCCCCACGCTGTGCCCACGTAACTTGCTCATCCTAGCTGCGCCACTGCCAATTAGTATTGAGTACCTGCAGACTTTTTTTGCATAGCTACACGAGTAAATAGAAGGCATTTTCACATTACAACTGAGTAAGTCAGTGCTACACAATGCATTCAAATTAGGTGTATTTATCAAATTGCTAATTCAGATTCAAGTGTGTACAGTATATGAAACTGAAATAATTAACAAATGTGTTAAAGTACTTTACATACGTGACAGTGCATTAGGACATAAAAAGTATACAGGAAATACAAGATATGCCTTTTCTCCTTGCATACACCACAGAACTAAGTCTGAGGGTCCTGCTCATTGAACTTCACTCAGTTCGTGCCAACTGGTACAACATTGGACTGGAATTGGGTATCCCATATACCACACTGGATTGTTTCATACAAAATGACAGAGATCAATCGGTTTTACTGCGGGAAGTGATGAAGCATTGGTTAAAAACAGTTGTTGATTCACGGCCTACTTGGGAGACTGTTGCCACTGCCTTGAGGTCACCTTTAGTAAATGAGAAGGATGTTGCTAAGCAGCTGGAGTCTAAGTATTGTGCACCAGTACGACAGGAGTCCAGTTCCTTCATCAAGGTGGAGAAGAGCGAAGGTATGTAGCTTATCTAGTTTCCATAACTTCAAGCTACTAAGCATTTATAATTCCAGGTATGTAATTATCTTACTGTTATGTGTACCTTCTGCAGCTAGTCATAAGAAGATTACTGCCAGCTCTACTGAAAGCCAGTTTAAAGATCAGCAATGTCACACTTGTTCTACTCAAGATTCACAAGGCCCTACTACAGATAGTGCAGTAAGACACAGTGGCAGTACCATCTCCCTAACAGATGACAACATTGAACCAGTGCGAAAGAAACCACGATGTGATATTAAAACCGAACCTGATGGAGGCAGTGCCAGCCCCCCTCCAACTGAGGGATCTTACAAGACACCATTTGGGTGTGGGTGTGGCAAATGCACATTCTTTAGCTTCACAGAGAGGGGCTGTCCAACACCCATCTCCTCAGTAAGCTCCTTCCCCTACCTTGACCTCAGTGGACTCACCCATGAGCAGCAAGAGGATCTGAGGGGAAAGCTTCAGTTTGAGTCTCAACAGTTAATACTGCGATTTCAGGAGCTAGTTTCAGCAACAATCAAGTCTCTAATTAAAAGAAATGTATCACGAGATGAGTTGGTGACACATGTCATGGCTTTGGGAGCATTTAAACCTGTGTTCAAGGAGCCACAAGTGCCAGCATTTCACCATTGCTTCAAAGAACTGAAAGCTGCGGACACAATTCCAAAAGTTTTCCTGGTTCTTAATGACTACTTTTCTTTCTTCAACTACCACATTCTGGAGCACATCATCAAAGAACTTGGCACAGAAAAAGACAAAACTGAGCTACAGAGATACAAGGAACATTTTAATCAGTACGCAAAGAGAAGGATCTTTAAATGCCTGCCAGAGTTCGGACCAATAAGTGAAGCTAATCATGTCAATATCTTAGTGAAGCTGGACTCCCAGTACGATGAATACACCGGTACAGAGATTAAGGTGCTTTATTATAAACTTAGTGAAATCCTACATGTTTCATCCCAAGGTATTCTGCGTCTTTGTCGAGTAGATAAAGGCTGTTTTCAGCTGATGTTCCAGGTACCCTCATTTGTACAACAGATAATATTTCCATTGTCTAAAGAACAAGAGAAGGCTCTGGCAGCCATGGGTGTTATCAAGCTCACGTGTGGGGAGTATCAGTTCAAGGTAAAGTGGTTGATGTTTCTATTTGTCTACTGTGAGTTGAGGAATGAGGCTGTTGTTGTGTACCTGATGTGGTGATTATAGAAATGTGTGGGTGGCCCTAGTAATGTCAATTTTACGTCACAGTTTATCTGCAAATTAATGTGGGTATTGAGCTAGTAACACAGACATCCCTGTAAGTCTACTTGTTTACAAAGCATGCCACTATAGTCTGATTGTATTTATATTGTTGATAATAAATTTATATACTTTTGTGTTTCCGTACACAGAACAATGAGCTGTCACAAGCAGGAGTTGGTATGTGGTGCATTCTATAGGCTCTACATTGCAACTAAATCTCACAATCTGTATCAAACATAGTTTGCCATTCTAAGCTCTATCATAGGGAATAATTATTAGCCTACCATTCTGTTTGTCAATTTCTTCACAGAAAAGAAACATCAGTATGAACCTGATGATGATTCTGGCATGGGTCCCAGCACATTCACAGATACAAAGAGTACTACTTTTTCTGAAGTAAGAAAATCACCTCCCCAATATATTGTTCTTTGACCACTCATGCATATACCTTCCTCTTCTGCACTAGGATCGTCGGGACAAAGAGTTGGACTATGAACTGAAAGTGCAGGGACTTATTGAAACAGCATCATCCAACAAGTCTGATATTGGTTCAGAGCTCCACTGGGTAGCAGCAGTTGGACAGTTAGCAGATGTCAAGTATCTTGTTGAGAAGAAGAAGTGCAACCCAATGCAGAAAAATCATGCTGGCTCCACTGCCCTTCACATGGCAGCAATCACTGGAAATGTGGATGTTTTTAAGTATTTCATCACTGAGAGAAACTGCAACCCAGCATGTCCAGGCCCTCTTGGATTAACACCTCTTCATTTCGCTAGTGATCAAGGGCATCTCGATATAGTCCAGTTTCTGGTTATTGAACAACAGATGGAACCACTGTGTGATGATGTGCACGGAAACACTCCACTACACAGAGCTTGTGCAGGTGGCCATCACGCAGTTGTTGAATTTCTTACCACAGAAATTAAGTATCTTCCTATAAGCGAACTCATGAGCAAACTCCAGAATGAATGGAAAGACACTCCTCTTCACTATGCAGCATTGAAGGGCCACTTAGACATAGTCCAATTCTTTACCTTTGAACATAACTGTGACCCAAACCTTCCTGGTCAGCATGGTAGAACTCCTATCCATGCAGCTGCTGAGTTTGGTCATCTACACATACTCAAGTATTTGACTGATGAGCATGGCTGTAATCCATCATGTTTGGATGATGTGAAACACACTCCACTTCACTGTGCTGCCATGAAGGGACACATGGACATTGTGAAGTTCCTTACTGCAGAGAAACACTGTGACGCAATGTGTAGAGATTGTGATCAGAACACTCCTCTTCATAGAGCAGCATCATGTGGTTATACAGATATAGTTAAGTTTCTCACTCTTGAGATGCACTGTGACCCAACTAGTAGAAATGACACCAATGATACTCCTCTACATCTAGCAACAAACAAAGGGCATTTGGATGTACTCCAATTTTTCATATCTGATCAGCACTGTGATCCAAACATTTCTGCCCAGTATGATAGGACTTTACTTCATTATGCTGCTGCATGTGGTCATTTGCACATAGTCAAGTATTTGATCAATGAACAAGGTTGTGATCCATCATGCTTGGATAAAGACAAGCTCACTCCACTTCATTGTGCTGCTGCAAAGGGGCATATAGATGTAGTGCAGTTCCTTATTGTGAAGAAGCACTGTGACCCAATGTTTAGAAGTGCTGAACAGATCATTCCTCTTCATTTTGCAGCACAGAAGGGTCACATAGAAGTAGTGAAGTTCCTCATTCTTGAAAAGCACTGTGATCTAACAAGTAGAAATGCTATTGGTGACACTGCTCTGCATCTAGCAGTAGTAAGTGGGCATTTGGACATACTCCAGTTTTTCATCTCAAATCTAAACTGTGACCCAAACATTCCAGCTCAGTACTGTAGAACTCCTCTTCACTATGCTGTTGGACATGGCCACCTTAACATAGTCAAGTATTTGATTGATGAGCAAGGCTGTAATCCATCATGTTTGGATGAATGCAAGTACACTCCACTTCACTGTGCTGCCCAGGAAGGTCACATGGATGTTGTGAAGTTTCTTACTGTGAAGAAAAACTGTGACCCAATGTGCAGAGATTCTGAACAAAACACTCCTCTACACTTGGCAGCACAAAATGGCCACATAGAGGTGGTTAAGTTCCTCACTGTTGAGATGAACTGTGACCCAACAATTGGAAATATTTTTAACCACAATGCTTTGCATGTAGGAGTTCAAAATGGGCATTTGGACGTAATCCAATACTTCATCTCTGATCTCAACTGTGACCCTAACATTCCAGGAGGTAAGTATGGTAGAACTCCTCTTCACTATGCTGCTGATTTTGGTCATCTGCACATAGTCAAGTATTTGATTGAAAAACAAGGTTGTGATCCATCATGTTTGGATTGTGACAAGTGCACTCCACTTTACTGTGCTGCCATGAAGGGGCACATTGATGTTGTGAAATTTCTTACAATAGAGAAGCACTGCGACCCAATTAGTAGAAACGCTGACAATGTCACTCCTCTGCACATAGCAGTGAAAGCTGGACACTTGGACATACTTGTATTCTTCATCTCTGTTAACAATTGTGACCCAAACATTCCAGGTCAGGGTGGTGTAACTCCTCTTCACTATGCTGCTCTTCTTGGTCATCTGCACATAGTCAAATATTTGACTGATGACCAAGGTTGTGATCCCTCATGTTTGGATGAACTCAGACTCACTCCACTTCACCATGCTTGTGCATCAGGGTACATGGACATTGTTAAGTTTCTTATAGTGGAGAAACAATGTGACCCAATGTGTAGAAATTCCCGACAAAGTACAGCTCTTCACTGGGCAGTACAAAGTGGTCACATTGAAATAGTTAAGTTTCTTACTCTTTACTGTGACCCAACATGTAGAAACGCAGACAGTCACACTGGTTTACATCTAGCGGCAAGAAACGGACATTTAGACATACTCCAGTACTTCATCTCTGATCATAACTGTGATCCAAATATTCCAGGAGGTCAGCATGGTGGAACTCTTCTTCACCATGCTGCTGAGTGTGGTCATCTGCACATTGTCAAGTATTTGATTGAAAAACGAGGCTGTAATTCATCATGTTTAAATGACATAAAACAAACTCCACTTCACTGTGCTGCCATGAAGGGACACATAGACATTGTGAAGTTCCTTACTGTGGAGAAACAATGTGACCCAATGTGTAGAGATTCCCAACAAAGTACAGCTCTTCACTGGGCAGTACAAAGTGGTCAAATTGAAGTAGTTAAGTTCCTTGCTCTTAAAAAGAACTGTAGTCTGATAACTAGAAATGCTAATGATACCACCGCCCTACATCTAGCTGCAGCGATTGGGCATTTGGCCATACTACAATTCCTCATCTCTGATCAAAGCTGTGACCCAAACATTCCAGGTCAGCATGGTGGAACTCCTCTTCACTATGCTGCTGAGTTTGGTCATCTTCACATTGTCAAGTATTTGATTGATGAGCAAGGTTGTAATCCATCATGTTTAAATAACTTGAAACAAACTCCACTTTACTGTGCTGCCAAGAAGGGACATGTAGACATTGTGAACTTCTTTGCTGTGGAGAAACACTGTGACCCAATGTGTAGAGATTCCAAACAGGATACTCCTCTTCACAGGGCAGCACAGAATGGTCATATAGAAGTAGTTAAGTATCTTACTGTTGAACTGTACTGTGATCCAACAAGTAGAAATTCTAACGGAGACACTGCTCTACACATTGCAGTAGTGAATGGGCATTTGGACATAGTTCAATTTTTCATCTCAGATTGTAAATGTGACCCAAACATTCCAGGAGGTCAGTATGGTAAAACTCCTCTTCACTGTGCTGCTCAGTGTGGTCACCTGCACATAGTCAAATATTTGATTGATGATCAAGGCTGTAATCCATCATGTTTAGATGAAGACAAGTACACTCCACTTCATTGTGCAGCCATAAATGGGTATGTGAATATTGTGAAGTTTCTTACTATGGAAAAACACTGTGACCCACTGTGTAGAGATTCAGAACAGAATACTCCTCTTCATAAGACAGTACATAATGGTCACATGGAAGTAGTTAAGTTCCTCACTCTTGAAATGAATTGTGACCCAAGAATTAGAAATGTTAACAGTGACAATGCTCTACATATAGCAGTAATGAATGGACATATGGACATAATCCAATTCTTCATCTCTGATCTGAACTGTAACCCTAACATTCCAGGTCAGTATTGTAAAATGCCTCTTCACTATGCTGCTGAGTTTGGCTATTTGCACATAGTCAAGTATTTTACTGACAAACAAGGCTGCAATCCATTATGTTTAGATGAAGACAAGTACACTCCACTTCACTATGCTGCTATAAGAGGGCACATGCATATTGTGAAGTTTTTTACTTTGGAGAAACACTGTGATCCAATGTGTGGAGATATCAAGCTAAACACTCCTCTACATATGGCAGCAATAAACGATCGTAAAGACATAGTTAAGTTTCTAACTCTTGAGATGCATTGTGACCCAATGTCCAGAAACATAAAAGGCAATAATGCTCTTCACTGTGCAGCACTGTTTGGTCGCTCAGAGATAGTTAAGTTTCTTGTTGAGGAGTTGAAGTGTCCTCCAGACATCCAAGGAGCACTTAACATGACCCCACTCCAACTAGCTCTATGCGAAAAACACCTTGATGTTGCTCAATATCTACAGAAGCACAGTGCAATATACACTGCTATAGCTATGATGAAACAGCTTGGACTCCTGAAATAGCTAGTGTGTGTATACTGTATACCTCTAAATAATCATTCCAGCTTTCTGTGTGTAGTTTATCTAGTGATTTTGACAAATTTGATGGGTGTTTCCATGGAATTTACCTGCTTTAGCAGCAAGTTATAATTAATAGCATTGTTTGCTTACTTACCCCAAGTTTATGTATGGCTCATCAATTCACAAAACCTTGCATGTGTCCCATGTCATCTACTTCCATGTACACTCACTGAGTCAGTCAAGTCATATAGATAGCCATAGCCCAGTTGCAGTATACTGTACCACACTCACACGATGTGCTGCTAAAGAGAGAGACATGCCAGAAGTTGGTGATCCCATGTTTGCATGGAGTGCTACTAGTAGGGGGCTGCTCCAATAAAAAAACTTACAGCTACAAGATACCGGTAAATGGCTATAGTCTGGTAGTGTTATTATTGAACCGAACAGTGTGCATGTTGTCAGAGGGGGCCATTTATGTTAGTATGGGGAAGACAGACATGCATGGTATTACGAAGTCTTCAATGTTGTATTGAGTGTCTATGCTTGAAAGCTTGAACACTACTAGTGACAGCCTGTAGATGCATAGCCCTTGTTACTATGAAGCTTCCTGAATTTATATATAAGCTAAACTAATAGTTTTGAAGGCAGAAAAAGCAGAAAGAGATGTTGTCATTGATTTATCAAGAGATAAAGTGCAGGTTTTATCATGTATATCAAGTTAATCAGAAATAGCCTCATTCCCAGGCTTTCCCCACTACAAGGCTAAGTCAGATAGAATATAGGTTGGCATGCAATCAACAGTCACAGACACCAGAGCAAGTCCACGTATTACATCAAACTTGCAGGTGGAGGTGAACTTTAAAAAACTAGTTAAAATTCTCTATTTCCCTATGACATGTAGTTGATACTGCTATGTTGACACAATACAAAAGATATTCATTCACATGCAGTATATTAACATAACAGCCCTTCAAAGTAAAGGTATTACATAAAACACACACAGCAAAATTTTAAAGATCAGTACATAATATTATAGATAGATGTGTCAACCAGATGAGCAAACTGGTGTTTAGTCTTTGTACATGCATATAATGATGATGGAGTATGAAAATTCAAATTTAGCATCTGACCTCATGCAACTCAAAGAAGAAAGACATAGAGTACAGTGCTCTTTCCCAAAGTTGCAAACCTTGTGGTGGGTGGCCTTGAATTTCCCTCGAAGAGGAGAACAGATGCGGTGCAACACACTCATCCAGCAGGTCCATTCATGTTGGAGTCTGGAACACCCTTAAATATATACTTTGGGCCCTTCTAGGCCACTGTGGACTACTCTGGATGGCCTGGATGTTAGAGTGATCAGAGTAGTCCACAGTGGCCTAGAATGGCCCAAAGTCTAAATCATCTGAAACCACTCCGGGCCACCCTGAGCTACCCTGCAATGCCTGGGTTGGAGGGAAATTAGATGAGCACAAATTGGATCTCTTTCCAGTTAATGAATTATGCACTCCCTACATTATTGAAAACATGTGAATCAAAATTCACATTTGAAGAACATAAGTGACTCTTCAGTAATTATCCAGGCAAGGAAATCCATCATATCTCAGAAATTCCAAGCTAGCATTTATGTATCATGGCATAGATATATGCATAGACATCAACTACAAAATGGTAAGCTCCCTTCTTGTGGTAATTGCAAGGGGTTGGGTTCATAACAAAACTTCCTGTACTTTTATTTCTCCCATTTCATAAATGATTTTTCCTGCGATGATCGGCTTCATCTATAGGAATGTATCCTCCATAAACTCAGGGTTCCACTTGTTGGGGAGTGAATACATCCAGAGGAGGGGAACTAGCAGATTTCTATTCCCTGTATACTGTAACATGGGTGGTGAGAAAGCCTGGGAACTATGGCTAACAATTCGCAATCAGCATCTCTGTGCACAATTACCAGCATTAATTATACTTTTTTGCTTTGTGTATGGTAGGGTATGCATCATTATCATACGTCTAACTCATGGGGAAGTGTATAGGAGTCAATGGGGAAGCCTTGTAGGTAATGTGCATATGCATTGTACTTTTACTACAAGCCACATGAGAATCTGTGTCAGATATTAAATGGGAGTGACTAATGAGTGCAGCTGTCCCTGACCATCTGGGAGCACACTTCCCCTCTCTTCACCCACATCCTGCAATGAGTTGGGAGAGTTCTGGACTGACCCCCATGCCACTGAGCTCCACTATTAGCTGGTGAATAAGACAGGTAGTGTCATTTAATATTAGTGATAGTCTTGTTCTCTGACCAAAGAAGATATATTGATCTGACGGGACACAACGTTCACACATCTCCACTACTGACCTGACAAAACACATCTTATCTGGATGGGGGCATGTACACATACAATTATAGAATGCTTGACATATAGCTATCTGAGGGCCCGAGAACAATTAAGATTACTTTCTAGCTAGGGAGTACGTAGTGACTGCATGTCAGGTCAAGTTTATTTACATACCAGTGGCAGTATTCTTGTATATAGGAATATAGTAGTTGTTTCAGCTGAGAGTACTCTGCTAGCGTGATCTTCTTGGGAAAGTCTTCGTACTGCTTTGTGTCTTACACAGCTGCACCACAGGCTAGCTCTTGATATTAAACTTCGAATCCACTAAAGCTAAGTCACTGAAGTTGCTTGTGGGACATATTATAGAAGTGTCAGTAGGGAAGTGTGATAAATAGCTGTGGAGGGAAAGTACAAATGAAAATTGGCATCTGATCTTGGCTCAAACAATGGTACAGAATAGCTAAGGATATGACTCAGTATTGTCAGAGTAACATTCTATTTCAATGTCTTGAGCTCGGTGGTAGGTGCATGACATTTCCCCTACATTAGTTAGCTACTTAAGAAAGGAAATTGCAAGAGTGCCTGCATATTGTAAGCTCAAGTCAGTGAGCTCAATAAAGTAATTTGACAATGTGATAGCTATAGCAACATGAATGCTGTTCAGCTGGTCTGATAATATACCATACAGGAAGTTGAGATAAGTGCAATAGATATGGTGGGGAGAACAAATAGAATGTATCAACATAAACTATAGCAATAATCCTTCAAAGATAAACAAATTGGACGTTGCCTTATTCAAGAAACTTCAGGAATATGAGCAAACTGGTATTTGTGTCTCCTTAGTCTTTGAACCATCCATGGTCCATACGTAATAATACTGGAGTCTGGAAATTCAAATTTGGCATCCGACCTTGGCTCAAGGAAGAATGGAATAGAGTAGCGTTCTTTTCCTATATCGCGAACTCTGTGATAGGTGGCTTTGAATTTCCCTTTAGTTACTCGAGAGAGGAGATCCCCTACATTTACAACAAGAGAGCCTGGCCGTGGTGCAACACTCATCCAGGTCCCATCATCTCGGAGGATCTCCAGCCCCGGATAATTGAAGGTGACTAGAAGAGTCACAAACACTGTATCAATATGCTCTTCACATGTGAATGTAGATTCACATGTTGGTTGATACGTAGGGTAGTGCATAATTCGTAAACTGGAAAGAGATTTTGGCCAGAATCGTTCCTCAAAAATGTGCTCATCTAGTCCCAGCCCAAGTGCAGTCAACCTTAGGAACTCCAATCCAGCGTTTAACATAGCATAGTAGTATGTATACATCAGCTCGCGGAATGGTAAGCTTCCTTCACGTGGCAAGGGGGTGGGCTCATAAAGACAACTTCCTGAATTTCTGTCAGGGTCATCCACTGGCAATATTTCTCCCATTTCATATTGTTCCCTGAGATGATCCTCAGCTTCATTTATGGGAACGTATCCTCTGTACACTCCCTTGGCGTCAGGGTTCCACTTCTTTGGAGACACACGCAGTTTCTCATCCAGTGACAGAGAGAAAAACCAGCTGGCTGCTTTGTGGAGGTTTTCCTCAACTTCCTTATCAAATCCTGGAACATTGTCCAGATAAACAAATCCAACGGTCTCCATGGCTTTCGTGAGCTCCTTTGCCGTGGCTAGGCGGTCTGGGCTCGAGAAACTGATGATTGGTAGGCTTCCCATGCTCTGTAGTGTCAAGTCTTAAGTCATTCGAGCCACGTGGCTGGCGTCATAGCCTCGTTCCCAGGCCATAACCTTGTAGTCTGGGAACGAGACTAAGTATGACTTACCGGACTCGAGCTCCACCCCTCTGAGCTCCACTTTACCAGTTTACAATGTGCGTACCTATAAATGTTGTTCTATGGTTGGGCCTTAACGTCACTGTTAATGCAGAAAATAGAGGGTGGAAAGCACACTTTAGTACTAGCAGGTATTCAAGCTAGGCAGCGGGAAGATCTGGAATGAGGTTAAGTTAAAGTTAAGTTAAGGTTAAGTGCCTGCAGTCACTGCAAGCAATGACCCTGGCACAATGCCGGACAAACGTGCAGACTAGCAGACATACAGTACACGCACGTCATATTTGTACACGTAGTGTATATGCCCTGCCGATACATAGCATCAAGCAAATTTTAATCCGTGCAAGTAGCTACCTTGTGTGTTTAAGCATAGATATATGACATCTATGGTTTAATCATAGATTATAAGAGCTATATAATCTATGGTTTAATAGCAAGCGGTGACACTACAACGCTGCAACAGATGGTCACTGCAAGCGCCACAATTTTGGCGCCGTATGCTGTAAGCTCCCTTGACTGACAATCGTCGGAAATTCCACAATTAATTAATTTCTGTGTGGGAGGAGTAGGTCGCGGAAGCGATTTTTTTTTTGGGCCCAGTTCTCACGTGACTAGTCCCAGCTTTAATGAATATTCATATTGTACATGCGCAGTACGACTGAAACACGAAGACCTCGCGGGAAACACGCGCCTTCACGAATGGAGTTCTTCACACCAGAGCTAGCTCTCTGTAAGCTGTCAGACACTGTATTTACAGTGCAGTGCCCAGGCAACTTTAGCCAGTTTGAAAGTGTTGTCATCAACAAGGAGGCCATCTACAGGATAGCAGGAGAACCATTTAAGGAGGGTGGCATTAGAGACATGATCTGGTATGAACAATATAACTGTTTCAAGTGTGTTAAATAATCACAGACCAGACATCTAGCTGCTGTAACATATACAGATCTGCGAGTACTATGTCAAATTCAGTATGCTTGTTATTGTAGGGAGTGAATGGCATTCTTTCTGTCATGGTCGGCTCCTGCAGTGGAGGCAGTGAAGAGGTAGTATTACACTTTGAGACTGGTACAAACACATAGACAAGTATTGCAATTTGCCATTACTCTTTCGTACAACAGGTTTTTGTGTTTAGCTCTTATTTATATGAAGGGCTACTTCGCAATTCTCAGCAAGCTTACAGCAAAGGAAAGAAGGTTATGTGATTAGGGCTAGATTCCTTACAGTGAAATTGTGAGTATATATATTCTTTTTAAATTTCAGTTGCCATTGGCAGGCAAACGCAAATGGATATTTCCTATCAGTACTTTCAACCACTGGTTCACTGCTGTGAGTTGTCAATTTGGAAATAACTACATTGTTACAGGCAGCGGTTTCACTCACATTGTCATGGCAGGGCCTTTGCAGTACATGCAGATGTTATGCAGGTGCATTGCCACACAGGTTACACACTCAACTTCTAAACTTCCCTACAGGTGATGGATTTCCAAAAAAAAGAGCCATCAAGGTGTTAGACTCCTTGCACATCAAGCAATTGTCTGTCCCTAAGAGAATAAAGTAAGTGATATAGTCTTAGTGAATCTTGATCAGTATGCAAAAGTTACTCTCCTTTATGGATAGGGCATTTGCTGAGAATGTACTAGGGCCAATGGAGTGGGGAAAATGGAATATCATATTTGACCAAGTAAGTCAGCAATTTGCTTTGATTGAAATGATGCTAGGATTCAACATTCACATATTCTGTGCTGCTATTCTAGATGATTCCCAGACAGGAGAACAAGTATGACTGTGGTGTTCACATGCTCAAGGTTTGTGTGCATATATACCAAAGCCCTTTCTGTTGAGAAACATCTGGAATAATCTCTGAATTAATTAGCCACCCACACCAAATAGTCCAATGTCATATAATATGCTTGCACCCACTTAAGCTGAGAGGAAGCCACTTGCAGCTGGGGTTTATACATTCCAAGTGGCAATTAAATGGCTAAAATATGACATTGATATATATCCCTAACTTTAGGCCATTGAAAATGAACTACTGGAGAGAAAGCAAGTGCACAACATTGACCCTGTAAGAGGCCACATTACCTAGGCTTCAACTGACTTAGTATTAATCACTCATTCATTATCTTTACTAAATAAGGTCAAAACAAGAACATATCGCCATGATTTTTTGTGCTACTTACTGCAGTCTCCATACAGGTGGGTTATATCTGTCAGGTGTGTATACCAATGTCACTTAATAAGTACTACACTTTGTATTATCCAAAAATAGTACTTGCAAGCTGAAAGTAAGATCATTGCCTGCTTCAGGTGAACATCACATTTCCAATGCATTTTCTGCTTCAAAGATACACTCAGAGAAAGCAGGTTTCTCCATTCCACTGCGTTCAAAATGTAAAGCAGAATCTCTTCCAGAATGCAAGTCCTTAAAACTGCGGAAATCCGTGGTAGCAAGTCACTACATTTCATTGCCTAAATCTTCATCCAATCATCAACCACAAATGATTCCAAGCACACCTTTGTTACCAAGACCTGCATCAATCAGCACCCATCAGGCACCTAAATCTCAAGCAACCTCTCAATCTCCCTCAACCAGCTTCCATCAGGCAGCTAAATCTCAACCAACCCTCCAGTCCTCGCAATCTCCACCAATCAGCACAAATCCTGTACCTGAATCTCCACCAACTCTCCAGTCCTTGCACTCCCCACCGACCAGCACAAATCCTGTACCTGAATCTCGACCAACTCTCCAGTCCTCGCACTCCCCACCGACCAGCACAAATCCTGTACCTGAATCTCCACCAACTCTCCAGTCCTTGCACTCCCCACTGACCAGCACAAATCCTGTACCTGAATCTCAACCAACTCTCCAGTCCTCACAATCTCCACCAACCAGCACAAATCCTGTACCTGAATCTCGACCAACTCTCCAGTCCTCGCACTCCCCACCGACCAGCACAAATCCTGTACCTGAATCTCCACCAACTCTCCAGTCCTTGCACTCCCCACTGACCAGCACAAATCCTGTACCTGAATCTCAACCAACTCTCCAGTCCTCACAATCTCCACCAACCAGCACAAATCCTGTACCTGAATCTCAACCAACTCTCCAGTCCTCGCAATCTCCACCAACCAGCACAAATCTGCTACCTAAATCCCACTCATTCCCTAATCATCGTAGAACTTCAACCGATCCTCCTCAAATATTATGCCAGTGCTCTCCATCTGACCAAAAACCAACCATTCCACAATCACTGTCATCCACTAAGAAAACGCAAAGTCCTGTGACGTATCCACCCAGTGAGGACAAGAGCCCGCTCGAACATACCAGCTACAGTACTCCACCCACCTTCAAGGAAAATACCCCCAAATGTAGAAAACGAAAGTCTCCACCCACCATATATGAAACTCCACCAAAACATATCAACTACACAGGTCCACCCACCTGCAATGAAAACACTCCAAACTATAGGAAGCGCAAGTCTCCACCCACAATATATGAAAGCCCTGCAAAACTATCTCCAAGCACTCAGTCAGAATGCCCTCCTAAGGAGAACCTATTGGTTGAAAACATACCATGTAATGATCATTTGCATGCCTGTAAAACAGATGTACCATCAGAAATGAAGGCTATATTGCCCGAGGGATACAGCTAAAGAGTGAAGACATATGAAAATAAGAACCCTGAAAACTTTTGTGGTGCACCAAAAATTGCATTTGATGCAACTATATTCTGCAATATTTTTAGTGAGCAGGAGGTCATGAAATGGCTAAGAATGTTTCAGGATAAGTCATTCTGTACTTACCGAGTAACCAGGGGTACAAAGACAGCAGGGTCCATTCTCCTATACAAAACTGTTAGACACTGCCAACATTTCAGGAAGTATGTTTCTAGGCAGGGGATGAAGAACACAAAAAGCATACGTCAGAAGAAAACACTATGTCCCAGTACTCTCACTATTAAGGTTTACAGCAGTAGATCCACAATCAAAAAGCGACTACAGTTTCCAAATCATCCTTGTGAAATCCAGCTACACTATCATCACAACCACCCAACTGAATCAGCACATGCACTTAGTTTCCGAGATGTATCTGAAAGTACTAAGGAGGCTTATTACCGTTACTTTCAAAATGGGCATTCTGCAACTACAGCAAGGCATCACCATGAACTAAATCGACTACTTTCTCTTCCTAAGGATGAGATTGAACCAGCATTAGCTGACCGGTCAATAAATCCCCAACCAAATGATGTCTCTCGTCTATTTCAGAAATGGAGAGAGACTCAACATGGACCAGCAAATGGGGACAAAATGTTTGCATGTTTAGAGGCTGAAGTCAAAAGGTACAATAGTGAAACAGGTGGCAAAGCTTATGTTCAAAGATGTGTTAAAAGAAGCCAGAGTGAGAGCTGGGAGCAGGCAGTGAACCAACCAATGATAATCGCCATCTTCACTCCACTCATGCAACGTGCACACCAGTACATCAAACAGTCTTCAGAGTTGGTGTTTTGTGACTCTACCGCCAGTCTAGATCAGTTCAACTGTCCAACTTTTATCTTGAGTACAAGTTCCCCATGTGGAGCAGTTCCATTGGGAATTGTGATAACATCTGGTGAGTCAGTGCCCATAATATCTGAGGCCTTCGGTAAACTGAAATCTATTTTACCTGAGAATGCCTTCAATGGGAATAGCCCAGCAGTAGGACCATCTACGTTCATCACCGATGATTCACAGGTGGAGCATGAATCTCTTGGTATTGTCTGGCCAGATTCCTGTCTTCTCCTCTGCATTTTTCACTACCTGCAGGCATGGTGGAGATGGTTATGGGGGAAAGAAAATGCAATCAACAAAGAGGACAGAATTCCTATCATGAATTGTATCAAGCGATTACTTTATAGTGAAAGCCCGGAGGAATTTGACAAAATGTATACGGATATGTCGGAGAATGAATCATCTCCATTTCTCTATTATGAAAATGCACTGAAGCGGCTGCAGGATGCACATGAATGTAGAAGTGAGTGGGCAATCACCTTTCGTCGGCATGAATTGATCCGTGGTAATCATACAAACAATTATGCTGAATCAGGTATTCGCATTATAAAAGACCAAATTTTTGAGCGTACAAAAGCTTTTAATCCTGTGCAAATGTTTCAATTTTTTACAACAACATTTGAACTGTATTATGAAAGACGCCTCTTAGACCTTGCCCACAACAGAATATCTCCTAGTATTGGAAAGCATTTCTATCGCTCCAAAGAACTTCACGGAGCAATAGCCATACATCTCATTGGTAACTACACTATTTGGTAAAATATGAAGGTGAAGATGGTCGAGCTTATCATGTTGATGCAGATCTTGGCATGTGCACTTGTCCGATTGGTATCAATGGTCAACCTTGCAAGCATCAACACTTGCTAGCCACTTTTCACTGCATCTACCAAATTTAGCACCAATACACTCTAAGTCTGGCAGGCAACTGCTAGCTCTTATAGCAGTTGGCAAAGAGCGTATTCAAAGTCTAGAATTTTATTCTAGCTTACATGAACAATCCCTTCCGGAAAGTCTTGATTCAAGTGCAGTCAATCCCGATGACCCTGATATCAATGAAGCTGTTATCAGTGACCCTGGTCCAGATGAATCTGGTACAAGTAACGCTAATCCTGATGAAAGTGGTATGAAGGACGCTGGTGAATGTGATATCAAAGAATTTAGTATTAATGAATCTGAGTTCAATGACCCTGATGAATCTGATATTTCTTTAGAACAAGCCATTACTTCAGTCAAAGCTACCTTAAAAGACATTTTCATCGACATTGAAAGCCGTCTTGATCCTACTAATCTTGATACAAACTTTTTTAATGGGATTGTCAAGTTCACAGAGCGATACCAAAAACTGTCCAAGATGGAACCTGCAACACCACAACTTGCCAGCGCATTCCACAACTTTGACAACAAAACAGGTCAGTTATTATCGAACATGCTGCTGCCCATTTTTCATGAGATGTATACTAATAGTTTTCATGCGTTGTAAAATTCTTGCATGCATACTGCCTAGTATTACATCTACCGTGCAACTGTCCCTATAGGTTTTCACCTTACAAGTTGTGGCCGCAGAGGGAGGAGAATAGCAGTTCAGCCAACGGCATTGGCTAGGAGAAGGCAAACACTCCCTAGAGGTCAACGGATGGCTCCACAAGGAAGGCCAAGAAAGCAGCACAAAGATGCACACCTCACAACAAAGCCTTTTAAACCTCGAAAGCCACATAATTTATCCCTGAACATAGCTAATTGCACACACAACGCAAAGTGTCATTGAATATTTGATATTGAGATGAATTAAGCTACACTGTAGCTAGAGACACATGCACTTCAAGTGAATTCAGTTACTTCATAAAACTGTATAGAACACAGACCCTAAAGTTGATATGTAACGTTATTGCCAAAATAAACAAGGCTTACCAATGTTCGCTGCATCTTCGACCAATACTCTAGCTTCTTGCGAAGTGACAGTTCAACAGTTAGAAATGAGGACGATCACTGTTGTTTCTCTAATTTTAAATATGAATTATTCATTAAAGCTGGGACTAGTCACGTGAGAACTGGGCCCAAAATAGAAAATTCTACCAATCCATACTTCTTATTCTGATCGACTGCGTTGAAGCAAGTGATTGAGTGTTGACGCTAGGATTCGCAGACACTAACAGAGCTGCCGATAAGGTGACTAAGTCCCAGTCATTGATTAGTTAGCTAGATCTGTCGTGGATGATTATTTACATATAGCTAATATGTGTCAGCGATACCAGTAAGCAGTAACTATGAAGTCAGGTTTTCTTTACATAACAAACTACTGATCGACAGTGTGATTCAGTACTCACTGACTGTAATACTATAGTATAGATCTAACAGTCATCCAAAGTTACATGTTTTTCAGTTTTACAGCAACGAGCTGATCATTGGGCACATCATACTACATTGATAAGTCACAGAGTCAAATCTGCTTGTGTCAAAGAGTTGAAAATCATGGGGATTGATCTTGCCACATGGCGGGCTCGAATTGGACTCAACTACTACCACAGTTGTCGCCCCCTCCAGACCAGGTGGAGAAGCAGTGGTGGTCGGCTGTACCAGCCTGGGGTGGCCAGCTGGGGGGTGGGGGAGGTCATGAATGACACACCCCTGGTGCTCAAGGGCTGCATAACAGTTGTTGCTCTGTCACTGATACTGCAGTATGTAGTCCATTCCTGGACCAAGCTGAGGGGGAGGGGTGGGGGTGGCAAGGTGCGCTGCCACTGCCAGGGGACCACTTCTCAAGTGAGGGGTACAGTGGATGGTGGGTGGATGATGCTGCTCAGAGCTATTGTGGTGGTGATACCTCTACTGCTGGTGATAGCAGGAGATGTGGAAACAAACCCAGGGCCTGAAGGTAAGTATTGCTCAGGGAAGGAGGAGCTTGTGCAACAGGGTGTCAAGGTGTGGGTTATCATAGCTTCAGACAGCACCATTGTTCCTCATTATGCCATACTCTAGCCTTGTTCCCAGGCCTTCCCACCATGCTATTGATCAAAAATTGGACAGTGGGAAGGCCTGGGAACAAGGCTACTATATTCTGAATGTACTTTTATCAACTGCTTCAGTCAAGATAGGTGAACAAAGATTTCCGTCTCATGATGAAGTGCCATTGTTCTCAATGTAACAATTTTGTAGTGGACTAGGAGACACCATTGTTCTATACCTAGCATTTTCTGAATGTGCTGTATCAACTGTTCCAACTAGGGCAGGGTGTTTTTACATTCCAACAAAGAGTCTGTCACATGACAAATAGCATTGTTCGGTGTAACAACTTTGTAGAGACGCTATTCTTCTGTATCTGAACGTATTGCACTGTACCACACAACTGCAGTAGTATATGTATAGGATCTACTAGGTTGGCGCGGAGGTTATGCGATTTATCCTCTGTGGGAAAGTTTGGCCGAGGCGGAGCCAAGGCCAAACTTTCCCACGGAGGATAAATCGCATAACCTTCGTGCCAACCTAGTAGATCCGGCTTCTACCACAGTAATGCAATTAATTTAGCTATTTACCTTGGCAACCACTAAAGAATGCAATCATTTATCGCGCCAAGTGAGATACTGTGCAGAGACGCTGTGCTGAGACACTGTGCTGAGACGGAGCTGTAGCTCAGTGTAGGCTAGCGTATATAGCTTTTCTAGTTACAAATGCCACCCGTCGATAAAATACACGAAGTTCCCGACGACGTGTGGGACGTAGTTTTTCAAGGTTTTCTCAGCCAAGAGCTTCTGCGCGGGCTGGATATACCCGTGATGGACGAAAGAGCCATTGAAGAGTTCGAGAAATGGAGCGACGATGAGAACGAAGTTGTTTCTAGTACCACTTCTACTAGTGGGGAACTTACAGCTCTGGTTCCTGTGACTCGGACTCGTTTTCGGACGGTGACTAACGATCAACTAGAAACTGCCATCAAGAAGTGGATCCCTAAGGGTACGCAAAAGAGTACCAATTGGGGGATGAACGTGTGGTGTGCTTGGTGCGACGAGCGAAAGGTGGAGGAAAATATTGTGGAAATGAGTAGTGATCGAATGAATTCTCTGTTGAGTCGATTTGTTAATCAAACTGCAGACATGTCACCGCAGTGATGCTGTTCGTGATTACAAGCGTCCAACTAAGTCACATGCATTGCAAGTATCGAATATTTTGCTTGCCCAAAAAGGCAGCTAAACCACTTGAAATGGAAGTTTTTGGTGGTTATCATGCAGAGAATAAGGAAAATAGCGTTGTGCCAGCCCAGAACTTTCAGAGTAACTCACAGCAGTCCTGTTATGCGTTCTAATGTAATGCACTTTACCAATAGTTATGGCTCTTCTCCCACTTCTGTATTTAACTTTGGAAAGTGATGTTTTGTATTTGCATTCTTGTAAGTGTACATATATGGCTTTCTCAGACTATTACTCATAGCTTTATGTAAACTGTGATTCAATTATGGTAGTAGGGTTTCAGTTGCGGAGCGCCGGCACATCAAAGGAACACCCACGCACTGTGGTAGAAGGAGATATATGGTGGTAACTGTGTTATTATATTGGCAGGGCTCAGAACCTGGGTGGACTAACCCACCTGACACTAAGCCACACTTGTTCTTGCAACTTTACTGGTAAAGTTGCAAGAACAAGTGTGGCTTAGTGTGGAAATGTAGACACAGTGCACTAGGAAACAAAATCGTATAGCAATGTTCAAGGAACACGATTGTCATGTGCCGCAGGTTGAGATGAATATCAAAGTGAAGAACACAGCCCTACAATGAAGAATACCAAACACTGTGGGACTGGTACAGTTTGCCAAACATCTTCAAGTTACACTGAATGGTGTATGCTGTTTGCAGCTTCAGAAATCACAAAAGTTTCAAAGTCCTGCCAACCTTGTAATGATAGGTATATACTCACAAGCTGCAAGTCTGACATCCAACGCATATCGGATTGCATGCCAATTTAACAGTGGCGTAGCTACACCTGGGCATACCCGGGCCTGTGCCCATGTAAAATTCGCCGGTCCCGGGTAAAAAAATAATGTAGAAAGTTAAGGTCAAAGATCAGTTACAATAATGAAGTGAGCATACAAGTAAGAAGGAAAGAATGGCTGAAAACAGCCTCAGAAGCGATCTCAGAGTGTATAATTAAAAAAAAAAATTTCATGGTGGGAACATGCCCCAGGTCTCCTAGCAGATGCATATGCATGCACTGTGTGTCCCCACGCTGTGCCCACGTAACTTGCTCATCCTAGCTGCGCCACTGCCAATTAGTATTGAGTACCTGCAGACTTTTTTTGCATAGCTACACGAGTAAATAGAAGGCATTTTCACATTACAACTGAGTAAGTCAGTGCTACACAATGCATTCAAATTAGGTGTATTTATCAAATTGCTAATTCAGATTCAAGTGTGTACAGTATATGAAACTGAAATAATTAACAAATGTGTTAAAGTACTTTACATACGTGACAGTGCATTAGGACATAAAAAGTATACAGGAAATACAAGATATGCCTTTTCTCCTTGCATACACCACAGAACTAAGTCTGAGGGTCCTGCTCATTGAACTTCACTCAGTTCGTGCCAACTGGTACAACATTGGACTGGAATTGGGTATCCCATATACCACACTGGATTGTTTCAAACAAAATGACAGAGATCAATCGGTTTTACTGCGGGAAGTGATGAAGCATTGGTTAAAAACAGTTGTTGATCCACGGCCTACTTGGGAGACTGTTGCCACTGCCTTGAGGTCACCTTTAGTAAATGAGAAGGATGTTGCTAAGCAGCTGGAGTCTAAGTATTGTGCACCAGTACGACAGGAGTCCAGTTCCTTCATCAAGGTGGAGAAGAGCGAAGGTATGTAGCTTATCTAGTTTCCATAACTTCAAGCTACTAAGCATTTATAATTCCAGGTATGTAATTATCTTACTGTTATGTGTACCTTCTGCAGCTAGTCATAAGAAGATTACTGCCAGCTCTACTGAAAGCCAGTTTAAAGATCAGCAATGTCACACTTGTTCTACTCAAGATTCACAAGGCCCTACTACAGATAGTGCAGTAAGACACAGTGGCAGTACCATCTCCCTAACAGATGACAACATTGAACCAGTGCGAAAGAAACCACGATGTGATATTAAAACCGAACCTGATGGAGGCAGTGCCAGCCCCCCTCCAACTGAGGGATCTTACAAGACACCATTTGGGTGTGGGTGTGGCAAATGCACATTCTTTAGCTTCACAGAGAGGGGCTGTCCAACACCCATCTCCTCAGTAAGCTCCTTCCCCTACCTTGACCTCAGTGGACTCACCCATGAGCAGCAAGAGGATCTGAGGGGAAAGCTTCAGTTTGAGTCTCAACAGTTAATACTGCGATTTTAGGAGCTAGTTTCAGCAACAATCAAGTCTCTAATTAAAAGAAATGTATCACGAGATGAGTTGGTGACACATGTCATGGCTTTGGGAGCATTTAAACCTGTGTTCAAGGAGCCACAAGTGCCAGCATTTCACCATTGCTTCAAAGAACTGAAAGCTGCGGACACAATTCCAAAAGTTTTCCTGGTTCTTAATGACTACTTTTCTTTCTTCAACTACCACATTCTGGAGCACATCATCAAAGAACTTGGCACAGAAAAAGACAAAACTGAGCTACAGAGATACAAGGAACATTTTAATCAGTACGCAAAGAGAAGGATCTTTAAATGCCTGCCAGAGTTCGGACCAATAAGTGAAGCTAATCATGTCAATATCTTAGTGAAGCTGGACTCCCAGTACGATGAATACACCGGTACAGAGATTAAGGTGCTTTATTATAAACTTAGTGAAATCCTACATGTTTCATCCCAAGGTATTCTGCGTCTTTGTCGAGTAGATAAAGGCTGTTTTCAGCTGATGTTCCAGGTACCCTCATTTGTACAACAGATAATATTTCCATTGTCTAAAGATCAAGAGAAGGCTCTGGCAGCCATGGGTGTTATCAAGCTCACGTGTGGGGAGTATCAGTTCAAGGTAAAGTGGTTGATGTTTCTATTTGTCTACTGTGAGTTGAGGAATGAGGCTGTTGTTGTGTACCTGATGTGGTGATTATAGAAATGTGTGTGTGGCCCTAGTAATGTCAATTTTACGTCACAGTTTATCTGCAAATTAATGTGGGTATTGAGCTAGTAACACAGACATCCCTGTAAGTCTACTTGTTTACAAAGCATGCCACTATAGTCTGATTGTATTTATATTGTTGATAATAAATTTATATACTTTTGTGTTTCCGTACACAGAACAATGAGCTGTCACAAGCAGGAGTTGGTATGTGGTGCATTCTATAGGCTCTACATTGCAACTAAATCTCACAATCTGTATCAAACATAGTTTGCCATTCTAAGCTCTATCATAGGGAATAATTATTAGCCTACCATTCTGTTTGTCAATTTCTTCACAGAAAAGAAACATCAGTATGAACCTGATGATGATTCTGGCATGGGTCCCAGCACATTCACAGATACAAAGAGTACTACTTTTTCTGAAGTAAGAAAATCACCTCCCCAATATATTGTTCTTTGACCACTCATGCATATACCTTCCTCTTCTGCACTAGGATCGTCGGGACAAAGAGTTGGACTATGAACTGAAAGTGCAGGGACTTATTGAAACAGCATCATCCAACAAGTCTGATATTGGTTCAGAGCTCCACTGGGTAGCAGCAGTTGGACAGTTAGCAGATGTCAAGTATCTTGTTGAGAAGAAGAAGTGCAACCCAATGCAGAAAAATCATGCTGGCTCCACTGCCCTTCACATGGCAGCAATCACTGGAAATGTGGATGTTTTTAAGTATTTCATCACTGAGAGAAACTGCAACCCAGCATGTCCAGGCCCTCTTGGATTAACACCTCTTCATTTCGCTAGTGATCAAGGGCATCTCGATATAGTCCAGTTTCTGGTTATTGAACAACAGATGGAACCACTGTGTGATGATGTGCACGGAAACACTCCACTACACAGAGCTTGTGCAGGTGGCCATCACGCAGTTGTTGAATTTCTTACCACAGAAATTAAGTATCTTCCTATAAGCGAACTCATGAGCAAACTCCAGAATGAATGGAAAGACACTCCTCTTCACTATGCAGCATTGAAGGGCCACTTAGACATAGTCCAATTCTTTACCTTTGAACATAACTGTGACCCAAACCTTCCTGGTCAGCATGGTAGAACTCCTATCCATGCAGCTGCTGAGTTTGGTCATCTACACATACTCAAGTATTTGACTGATGAGCATGGCTGTAATCCATCATGTTTGGATGATGTGAAACACACTCCACTTCACTGTGCTGCCATGAAGGGACACATGGACATTGTGAAGTTCCTTACTGCAGAGAAACACTGTGACGCAATGTGTAGAGATTGTGATCAGAACACTCCTCTTCATAGAGCAGCATCATGTGGTTATACAGATATAGTTAAGTTTCTCACTCTTGAGATGCACTGTGACCCAACTAGTAGAAATGACACCAATGATACTCCTCTACATCTAGCAACAAACAAAGGGCATTTGGATGTACTCCAATTTTTCATATCTGATCAGCACTGTGATCCAAACATTTCTGCCCAGTATGATAGGACTTTACTTCATTATGCTGCTGCATGTGGTCATTTGCACATAGTCAAGTATTTGATCAATGAACAACGTTGTGATCCATCATGCTTGGATAAAGACAAGCTCACTCCACTTCATTGTGCTGCTGCAAAGGGGCATATAGATGTAGTGCAGTTCCTTATTGTGAAGAAGCACTGTGACCCAATGTTTAGAAGTGCTGAACAGATCATTCCTCTTCATTTTGCAGCACAGAAGGGTCACATAGAAGTAGTGAAGTTCCTCATTCTTGAAAAGCACTGTGATCTAACAAGTAGAAATGCTATTGGTGACACTGCTCTGCATCTAGCAGTAGTAAGTGGGCATTTGGACATACTCCAGTTTTTCATCTCAAATCTAAACTGTGACCCAAACATTCCAGCTCAGTACCGTAGAACTCCTCTTCACTATGCTGCTGGACATGGCCACCTTAACATAGTCAAGTATTTGATTGATGAGCAAGGCTGTAATCCATCATGTTTGGATGAATGCAAGTACACTCCACTTCACTGTGCTGCCCAGGAAGGTCACATGGATGTTGTGAAGTTTCTTACTGTGAAGAAAAACTGTGACCCAATGTGCAGAGATTCTGAACAAAACACTCCTCTACACTTGGCAGCACAAAATGGCCACATAGAGGTGGTTAAGTTCCTCACTGTTGAGATGAACTGTGACCCAACAATTGGAAATATTTTTAACCACAATGCTTTGCATGTAGGAGTTCAAAATGGGCATTTGGACGTAATCCAATACTTCATCTCTGATCTCAACTGTGACCCTAACATTCCAGGAGGTAAGTATGGTAGAACTCCTCTTCACTATGCTGCTGACTTTGGTCATCTGCACATAGTCAAGTATTTGATTGAAAAACAAGGTTGTGATCCATCATGTTTGGATTGTGACAAGTGCACTCCACTTTACTGTGCTGCCATGAAGGGGCACATTGATGTTGTGAAATTTCTTACAATAGAGAAGCACTGCGACCCAATTAGTAGAAACGCTGACAATGTCACTCCTCTGCACATAGCAGTGAAAGCTGGACACTTGGACATACTTGTATTCTTCATCTCTGTTAACAATTGTGACCCAAACATTCCAGGTCAGGGTGGTGTAACTCCTCTTCACTATGCTGCTCTTCTTGGTCATCTGCACATAGTCAAATATTTGACTGATGACCAAGGTTGTGATCCCTCATGTTTGGATGAACTCAGACTCACTCCACTTCACCATGCTTGTGCATCAGGGTACATGGACATTGTTAAGTTTCTTATAGTGGAGAAACAATGTGACCCAATGTGTAGAAATTCCCGACAAGGTACAGCTCTTCACTGGGCAGTACAAAGTGGTCACATTGAAATAGTTAAGTTTCTTACTCTTTACTGTCACCCAACATGTAGAAACGCAGACAGTCACACTGGTTTACATCTAGCGGCAAGAAACGGACATTTAGACATACTCCAGTACTTCATCTCTGATCATAACTGTGATCCAAATATTCCAGGAGGTCAGCATGGTGGTACTCTTCTTCACCATGCTGCTGAGTGTGGTCATCTGCACATTGTCAAGTATTTGATTGAAAAACGAGGCTGTAATTCATCATGTTTAAATGACATAAAACAAACTCCACTTCACTGTGCTGCCATGAAGGGACACATAGACATTGTGAAGTTCCTTACTGTGGAGAAACAATGTGACCCAATGTGTAGAGATTCCCAACAAAGTACAGCTCTTCACTGGGCAGTACAAAGTGGTCAAATTGAAGTAGTTAAGTTCCTTGCTCTTAAAAAGAACTGTAGTCTGATAACTAGAAATGCTAATGATACCACCGCCCTACATCTAGCTGCAGCGATTGGGCATTTGGCCATACTACAATTCCTCATCTCTGATCAAAGCTGTGACCCAAACATTCCAGGTCAGCATGGTGGAACTCCTCTTCACTATGCTGCTGAGTTTGGTCATCTTCACATTGTCAAGTATTTGACTGATGAGCAATGCTGTAATCCATCATGTTTAAATAACTTGAAACAAACTCCACTTTACTGTGCTGCCAAGAAGGGACATGTAGACATTGTGAACTTCTTTGCTGTGGAGAAACACTGTGACCCAATGTGTAGAGATTCCAAACAGGATACTCCTCTTCACAGGGCAGCACAGAATGGTCATATAGAAGTAGTTAAGTATCTTACTGTTGAACTGTACTGTGATCCAACAAGTAGAAATTCTAACGGAGACACTGCTCTACACATTGCAGTAGTGAATGGGCATTTGGACATAGTTCAATTTTTCATCTCAGATTGTAAATGTGACCCAAACATTCCAGGAGGTCAGTATGGTAAACCTCCTCTTCACTGTGCTGCTCAGTGTGGTCACCTGCACATAGTCAAATATTTGATTGATGATCAAGGCTGTAATCCATCATGTTTAGATGAAGACAAGTACACTCCACTTCATTGTGCAGCCATAAATGGGTATGTGAATATTGTGAAGTTTCTTACTATGGAAAAACACTGTGACCCACTGTGTAGAGATTCAAAACAGAATACTCCTCTTCATAAGACAGTACATAATGGTCACATGGAAGTAGTTAAGTTCCTCACTCTTGAAATGAATTGTGACCCAAGAATTAGAAATGTTAACAGTGACAATGCTCTACATATAGCAGTAATGAATGGACATATGGACATAATCCAATTCTTCATCTCTGATCTGAACTGTAACCCTAACATTCCAGGTCAGTATTGTAAAATGCCTCTTCACTATGCTGCTGAGTTTGGCTATTTGCACATAGTCAAGTATTTTACTGACAAACAAGGCTGCAATCCATTATGTTTAGATGAAGACAAGTACACTCCACTTCACTATGCTGCTATAAGAGGGCACATGCATATTGTGAAGTTTTTTACTTTGGAGAAACACTGTGATCCAATGTGTGGAGATATCAAGCTAAACACTCCTCTACATATGGCAGCAATAAACGATCGTAAAGACATAGTTAAGTTTCTAACTCTTGAGATGCATTGTGACCCAATGTCCAGAAACATAAAAGGCAATAATGCTCTTCACTGTGCAGCACTGTTTGGTCGCTTAGAGATAGTTAAGTTTCTTGTCGAGGAGTTGAAGTGCCCTCCAGACATCCAAGGAGCACTTAACATGACCCCATTCCAACTGGCTCTATGCGAAAATCGCCTTGACGTTGCTCAATATCTACGGAAGCACAGTGTAATGCCTTACATATATACTGCTATAGCTATGATGAAACAGCCTGGACTCCTGAAATAGCCAGTATGTGTATACTGTATAGTATATACCTCTAAATAGTCATCCCAGCTTTCTGTGTGTAGTTTATGTAGTGATTTAGGGAAGTTGATGTGTACAGTAACAAATTTGATGGGTGTTTTGGAATTTACCTCCTTTGGCAGCAAATTAATAACATTGTTCTGCTTACTTACCCCAAGTTTATGTATGGCTCATCAATTCACAAAACCTTGCATGTGTCCTATGTCATCTACTTCCGTGTACACTCACTGAGTCAGTCAAGTCATATAGATAGCCATAGCCCAGTTGCAGTATACTGTACCACACTCACACGATGTGCTGCTAAAGAGAGAGACACGGCAGAAGTTGGGGATCCCATGTTTGCATAGTGTGCTACTAATAGGGGGCTGTTCCAATAGAAAAACTTACAGCTACAAGATATGTACCAGTAAATGGCTATAGTCGGGTAGTGTTACTGTTGAACTGAACAGTGTGCATGTTGTCAGAGGGGCCATTTATGTTAGTATGGAAGACAGACATGCATGGTATTATGAAGTCTTCAATGTTGTATTGTCTATGCTTGAACGTTTTTAACACTAGCTACTAGTGACAGCCTGTAAATGCTACAACTTGAAAAGTTAAACTAATAAGCCGTGAGTTTTGAAAAAGGTAGAGAAATATGTCATCATTGATTTATCCATACAAGAGAAAAAAGTGCAGGTTTTATCATGCATATCAAGTTAGTCAGATATATAGCCTCGTTCCCAGGCTCTCCCCACTATAGAAGAGAAGGAACATAGGTAGGCATGCAAGCAACAGTAGCCAGACACAGACAGAGTAAGTCCACGTATTACATCAAACTTGCAGGTGGAGGTGAACTTTAAAAAACAAGTTAAAATTCTCTATTTCCTTTCGTAACTATGACATGTATAGTTGTTATACAGCATTGTTGACACATTGCTGCATACAAAAGTATGAAAACATGCATTGTAAAGGTATTACATAAAACACACAGCAAAACAAATTTTAACAATCAGTACATAGATATGTCAACCAGATGAGCAAACTGGTGTTTTAGTCTTTGTTTGTACATAGCTACATATAATGATGATGGAGTATGAAAATTCAAATTTAGCATCTGACCTCAACTCAAGATGCAGAGTATAGTGCTCTTGCCAAAGTCGCAAACCCTGTGGTGGGCACTCACCTAGCAGGTCCATTCATGTTGGAGTCTGGACCACCCTGAACTATATACTTTGGGCCATTCTAGGCCACGGTGGACTACTCTGGATGGCCCTGATGTTAGAATGATCAGCACAGTGGCCTATATATAGAATGGCCCCAAGTCTAAACCAGCCGAAACCACTCTGGGCCACCTGAGCTACCCTGCAATGCCTGGGTTGGAGGGAAATTAGATGAGCACAGATTTGATCTCTTTCCAGTTTATGAATTATGCACTACCCTACGTTATTGAAAACATGTGAATCTAAATTCACATTTGAAGAACATAAGTGATTCTGCTAGCCATCTTCAATTATCCAGGCAAGCCATCATTTATGTATCATGGCATAGAAATATGCATACATCAACTACGAAATGGTAAGCTCCCGTCTTGTGGTAATTGCAAGGGGTTAAGCTCATAAACAAAACTTCCTGTGTTTTTATTTCATAAATGATTTTTCCTGCAACAATCCTCGGCTTCATCTATACGAATGTATCCTCCGTAAACTCAGGGTTCCCCTTGTTGGGAAGTGAACACATCCAGAAGAGGGGTACCGGCAGATTTCTATTCCCTGTATGTATACTGTAACATGGGTGGTGAGAAAGCCTGGGAACTATAGGCTAACATTTTGCAATCAGCATCTCTGTGCACAAATACCAGCATCAATTAAAGTACATCTAAGCTTGCAGGGAGATGTGGTTCATTGACTGTGTACAAAGTGAAGTATTTAAAGAAGCATCATAAATTTCCACTCACAACTCTTGCACCACCACCAGCAAAGATTATTTCACTGATGTACTGAGGGTGACTATTATTTAATAATGCTGAGGTATGAAACTTGAAAGTGGCATCTGATCTTGGCTCAAACAATGGTACAGAGTAGCTACTGGTATGACTAGTAGAGTAACATTCTACTTCAATGTATTGAGCTCAGTGGTAGGTGCATGGCATTTCCCCTATATGTTAGTTATTAAAGAGAGGAAATCACAAGGGAGCCTGTATATTGTATGCTTAAAGTCAGTGAGCTAAAACAATTTGACAGCCATATACAGCAACATGAATGCTGTTCAGCTGGTCTGACATTGCAATATACAATACAGGAAGTTGAGATAAGTGCAATGTAGATATGGTAGGAAGAATAAAAGTATCAACATAAACTGTAGCAATAATTCTTCAAAGATTGGACATTGATCTTTGCCTTATTCAAGAAACTTCAGGAATATGAGCAAACTGGTATTTGTGTCTCCTTAGTCTTTGAACCATCCATGGTCCATATGTAATAATACTGGAGTCTGGAAATTCAAATTTGGCATCCGACCTTGGCTCAAGGAAGAATGGAATAGAGTAGCGTTATTTTCCTATATCGCAAACTCTGTGATAGGTGGCTTTGAATTGCCCTTTAGTTACTCGAGAGAGGAGATCCCCTACATTTACAACAAGAGAGCCTGGCCGTGGTACAATGCTCATCCAGGTCCCATCATCTCGGAGGATCTCCAGGCCTGTATAATTGAAGGTGACTAGCAGAGTCACAAACACTGTATCAATATGCTCTTCACATGTGAATGTGGATTCACGTGTTGGTTGATATGTAGGGTAGTGCATAATTCGTAAACTTGGAAGAGATTTTGGCCAGAATCGTTCCTCAAAAATGTGCTCATCTAGTCCCAACCCAAGTGCAGTCAACCTTAGGAACTCTAATCCAGCGTTTATCATAGCATAGTAGTATGTATACATCAGCTCGCGGAATGGTAAGCTTCCTTCACGTGGCAAGGGGGTGGGCTCATAAAGACAACTTCCTGAATTTCTATCAGGGTCATCAACTGGCAATATTTCTCCCATTTCATATTGTTCCCTGAGATGATCCTCAGCTTCATTTATGGGAACGTATCCTCTGTACACTCCTTTGGCGTCAGGGTTCCACTTCTTTGGAGACACACGCAGTTTCTCATCCAGTGACAGAGAGAAAAACCAGCTGGCTGCCTTGTGGAGCCTTTCCTCAACTTCCTTGTTAAATCCTGGAACATTGTCCAGATAAACAAATCCAACGGTCTCCATGGCTTTCGTGAGCTCCTTTGCCGTGGCTAAGCGGTCTGGGCTCGAGAAATCGATGATCGGTAGGCTTTCCATGCTTAGATATGATGCTAGTCTAAGTCTTTCGAAACGTGGCTTAGCCTCGTTCCCAGGCCTCAACCTTTGTAGTCTGGGAACAAGACTAAGTATAGCAATTCCGGAAGATTGACATTTTTGAAAGAAACAGCTCGTTCTCAGGAATGGCTCGTGCTACGAGCGACCAACGCACATCAAGCGATGTCCCGATGGTTGCTCTTTACAAAAAATCGCGAATCGTTGCAAACTAATCGGCTCTAGTACTTGCTGTTTTTAATTTTCGTTCAATTGAAATTTGTATGGGAAAAATTAAAAACGCAAGTAACTTCCGCATCAAATGAATTCGCAACGACCAACGGTGATCGTTCGACAGAGCTCACAGAGAGCTTTCTTCTGGTGTATAGATATTTGGAGTTTGATAAAGGCTAGTGCCTGCTCTTTTTGATGGAAGTTTTGATCGTCCGGAATCGCTACTAAGTATGACTTACAGGACTCGAGCTCCACCTTACCAATTTACACTGTGCGAACCTAATGTCGTCTGTGGTTGGGCCTTAACGTCACTGTTAACGCAGGAATGGAGGGTGGAAAGCCTGGAAAAATTCGTCACTTGCACACTTTAGAAGTTTAGTACTAGCAGGTATTAAGAGCAAGCTGTGACACTAAACGTTGTAACAGATGGTCACTGCAAGTGCCACAATTTTGCTGCCGTATGCTGTACGCTCCCTTGACTGACAATCGTCGGAAATTCCACAATTAATTAATTTGTGTGGGAGGAGTAGGTTGCGGAATACCAATCCATACATGGAGAACTGTTACTCTCAGTATTCTGACCGACTGCGTTGAAGCTGATTGTTAACGCTAGGATCCACAGACACTAACAGCTGCCGATAAGGTGACTAAGTCCCAGTCATTGATTGGTTAGCTACATCTGTCGTGCATGATTAGCTATATATGATCTGTTTATATATAGCTAGTATGCGTCAGCGATACCAGTAAGCAGTAATTATGAAGTCAGGCGTTTCTTTATACAACAAACTACTGATCGACAGTGGGATTCAGTACTCACTGACTGTAATACTAGAATAGATCTAACAGTCATCCAAAGTTAGCTACATGCAGACCGATGTTTTTCAGTTATACAGCAACGAGCTGATCATTGGGCACATCATACTACATTGATAAGTCACTGATTTTGTGTCAAGGAGTTGAAAATCATGGGGATTGATCTTGCCACATGGCGGGCTCGAATTGGGCTCAACTACTACCACATGTGTCACCCCCTCCAGACCAGGTGGAGAAGCAGTGGTGGTCGGCTGTACCAGCCTGGGGTGGCCAGCTGGGGGGTGGGGGAGGTCATGAATGACACACCCCTGGTGCTCAATGGTTGCATGACAGTTGTTGCTCTGTCACTGATACTGCAGTATGTAGTCCACTCCTGGTCCAAGCTGAAGGGGAGGGGTGGGGGTGGCAAGGTGCGCTGCCACTGGCAGGTGGGCCATATTTCAAGTGAGGGGGGCAGTAGATGGTGGAAGGATCCTGCTGCTCAGAGCCATTGTGGTGATGATATCTTTACTGTTGGTGATAGCAGGAGATGTGGAAACAAACCCAGGACCGGATGGTAAGTACTGCAGGGAAGAGCTAATGCTATCAATAACAATGTACAAAGTTTGTTTAATTATGGCAAAGTGTGTTTTTTTTAGAGCATGCATGAAAATGTTTGAATACCAGCTAGAATTGGAGTTTCAACTGCATCCATAATTATTAACCAATCAAAATGCAGTGATTTTATAGCGGGGTTAATTTGGCAAGAAACATCTATTTTTGTGGTTTGGTGGACCTTGCTAAGTAAATCAAGTTCTGCATGTCAATATCATTGGACCATGGTACCAAAATTCATAGTCTATAGATATGCACTATTGGAATTCTTTATGTGGGTGGGTGGTATTCTTTAATTTTATTAGCATGGATATCCCTATGTCATAATATTGTACCAGAGATGCCAACCATTGAGTAAAAATTTCTGCGAAGTACAGGGCCGCTGATACGGCCAGAGTGCATGGATGCTTACAAATGTGCAAGCCCCATAAATTTAAATCGCACTGAGATCAATTCATACTACTAGAATTTTAGGCTACAAATGCAAAGGAAGTTAGCTTTTTCGACAATTTTCCAGCGGTCAGGAACCATTGTCACCTCGTCTCAGCAAATCATCTGACTTATGACCATGTTTCAACCTTTTTATGTTGCTGATCGGATGCTTTTGTACAGCGACACGGAGCCAGGGCCTGAGTCGTGGAATTGTGCTCAACTTATTTCCATGAGCTTATCGAGTGTATCTGTGAGACCATGAGACGTACATCAATTTTGTGAGACCCACAAAAAATCTGTGAAGGTTGACATGTCTGTTGTACACAGACATGTGACATGTCTTCCCCAGCTCCATGTATTTGATTGCTTAGTGATCAAAATCTAGAGCCAGGGAAGGCCTGGGAACGAGACTAGACATGTTGCTTTCAGATCCTGGGATCCACTACATTTCAGTACTGACTGTTTCAACCACGCAGACAAGTAGGACTGGCTGGGCATACATCACTTGACCTTCTATCAAGAGTCAACCCTGGTGATAGAACAGTTGTTCTCTCTTGATTTATTTACTTGAATCTATAGTGGCTGCTTTGAAGTTTTGTGTTCAGTCAGAACTTGACTTGATATGATAGGTGAAAATCCATCGTTCAACTTGTTAGCTAGTGTATAGTGCTCAAGGTTTCCCTACTGATCCCCCTTCAGTCACCCTTTTGAGTTTCCCAAGTCCTTCAACCATTTTTTTTGCAGTTGTGGCTAGCTAGTAGGCAATCAGGCCTGTTTCAGCTACATAGTCTTATTTCCCAGACACTTGTAGAAAAGTAGTCTGGTACCTTTACATCTTATGATATGACTTTTTCCAACTGAAACATGCGTTCATAAGAACTTACTTGTGAATTTCATAACATGATGCACAGTCATTGTGTTCATAACATGATGCACAGTCATTGTGTTCATAACATGATGCACAGTCATTGTGTTCATAACATGATGGGCAGTCATTGTGTTCAATATAACAACTCTGTAGTAGACTGAGAGACACCATTGTTCAAATGTACCATATTCTGAATGTAAGCTGTTCCAACAAGGACAGGTGAACAAATAGTACCATCACATGAAGAAGCCCCTCCATTATTATTTTTCATGCCCACCCATTACTTACTACCTAATCCACCAATGTGCCAATATTGGACAAGCAAACAGGAAGTAGTAGCCCCTCCTACATTCAGGCACTGGAGGATGCCACCATTCCACTGCAGTTTAGAACTGGAGTAGCAAGCAGGACTGTATGTTTTAATCTTGCAGCAGTGTGCCTGCAAAGCTCTCCTGTCATAAGTGGTTGATGATTGGTGGTGGCCAAACATTGGTGGCGGCCAAACATTGGTGGCTTACTATAGATATGAATTTTTACATGAAACTACCCTTATCATTACTATAGTGTAGCACTCAGATCTGAGGAGCATTTCAGGCAACAGAATTATATTGGCATGCACCCCCAGTACTGTCACCATTCCAAATATCATAGTGATTTCCCTTTGGCACAAGTAGCTGATATCTTTCTGGGGATGTGGCCAACAGCGTTTGTGCTCTGCATGCAGATCATAGCCATGGTGTAAGAATCCCTGGGGGCGGTACTTTTGCACAGATGGCTTCAATTTTGTTTGAAGGCACGATGGCTGAACACTGTTGTTCTGCACAAAGTGGTTGAGATTGTCAAATTAGAGTCCAAATTTAGTGTTTGCCAAATAACCTTTTCCAGCTACATCCATGGTCATCTTTTGGTAGGACTTTTTTAATTAAAACTAAAACAGGTGTTCATAATATTCTTTTCACATGATGCACAGCCATTGAATAACAACCATATGTAGTAGATACTGAGACACCACTATTCTGAATGTACCACATCCTGAATGCCAACTAGGACAGGTGAACAAAGATTTTGCCACATGAGGAAGAGCCATTGTGCTCAAGGTAATAGCTTTGTAGTAAACTGAGAGACACTATTGTTCTGAGTGAATCACATTCTGAATGTACTGTTTCAACTAGGACAAGTATTCTTAAAGTTTTGTCACGTGATGAGTCATTGTGTTCAGTGTAAAAACTAGAGACCCCATTGTTCTTTATCTATCATATCATGGCAATAACTGTGGAGTTTCTCTGTCTGGCTATGTTATTACCATCTGAGTACAATTTGAAGAGCTCAGAACCTGGGTGGACTAACCTGCCTGTCATTGCAATTAATGGCTGGGAACTTTAACCACAGGTAGTTGTAATGAAGGGGGTTTTCTGCCTTTACATAGTTTTTGGGGATGGTGGCAACAATGTGCATTTAAAAAAATATGATTTCATGAAGTTAAAATGAGTCTGCATGTAAAAAGATTCTTCACCCCTTATTGTCTTCAGTACCACTGTTGGTATGGTAGGAGCATCTTGCATCCCTACTTTCCCTCAATCATGATCAAACATACAGTCTTATGTCATTATGGATACTCCTTGTTACTATGCCATGCTCACTGGCAATTCTAGGATGAATAAGCAGGGAGGGGCCACAAGGGGGGTCTGGGGGCATGCTCACGCAGGATATTTTAGTGCGTGAGAAGTGATCTGAGTCCACTTTCATGCACTACATGGCACTTGTGAAAATGTATGTGCTGTGCGCGTTTGTATGTGATGAGCACACCACACTATTGCGAGTCATTAAAATTACCATTTTGGACTTTCCAAAAATATCCTGCAAAAAATTTTAACATGTACAGTATATAATAATTAGACATGACGTTCATATAAGTTATGCAATCTCGCACAAAATGGGGGGGGGGGGGGGGCTGTGCCCCCTCAGGCCCCCCTTGATCACCAGTGGCAATGCTGTGATGTTCCTAAAAGTATCCAGATCAAAAATGGGCTTTGTTTCTCTCTTTGACACTCATCTCAACTTGTGGTACATGAGGATCATGTTCCTTGAACATCTGTACATTGTTATTTTCTGCACCATATAATTTTATGTTTCGTTGTTAACACACTGCGCCCGCAATTTCTCATTACTTGTTTTTGCAACTTTGCCTTTTTGTATATACACAGGCATCAATATATTACACAAGTGTGCCACTGTAGTATATGTGACCATACTTACTGCAAACTCCAAACATCTGAGTTCCAGTCAAATCCAGTGGTTGCCACACAACCTAATACTGTACAAAATATGCAACACTGTGAGACTAGTACAGTGGATGATCAGATTTCACACAGTTTCAACCTCATAAACCTAGCAAGCCCTGCCAACCTTGTAATGACAAACATTCACAAGCTGAAAAATTATAGTACAGATCAGATTGTATACAAATTTGATAAATAGTAATCACATACGTAGCTATTTAACTACCTTTTGAATGCTGTTTTTTGTGTAGCTACACAACGTGCAAGGTTTACCTTTCTTCTTGCATGTACATGTATACATCACAGAACCAAGTCTGAAAGCACTGCTCCATGAACTTCACTCAGTTCGTGCCAGCTGGTACAACATTGGACTGGAGTTGGACATCCCACACACTGAACTGGATTGCTTCGAGCAATGCCACCCAGATCAATTGGTTTCAATGCGTGAAATGCTGAAGCATTGGTTAAAAACTGCTGTTGATCCACCTCCTACCTGGGAAGCAGTTGTCAATGCCTTGAGATCACCTTTAGTAAATGAGATGAGTGTTGCTGCTCAGCTGGAGTTAAAGTATTGTACATCAGTACAGTATATGAAGGGTGAGTCCAGTCATCCTACTCAAATAGAGAAGAGTGAAGATAGTCTGCTTTCTTTATCTATGACTAGTGAGTTAATGTGCAGTAACTGCAGTTTTTATGCCCTCATCAAGGGAGACTTCAGATTCAATGGTACATGTGAAGTTGTCTGTTAGAGCTAGTCACCATTGGAAAAATCAATTAGCTAACTGTTACAAAAGTATGCATTTCTGAATGTAATTATACCTTCTGCAGCTGTTCTTAATGAGACCGCTGCCAGCTCTCCTGAAAACCAATTGAAAGATCAAAAGAGGTCTCACACTTGTTCTACACCAGATTCGGAAAGTACTACTACCATTGCAGTGAGACACAGTGGCAATACCATCCCCTCTTCAACTGAGGAGTCTCAGAAGCCACCATTTGGCTGTGGGTGTGGCAAGTGCACATTTTTCAGCTTCATAGAGAGGGGTTGTCCAACACCCATCCCTTCAGCAAGTTCCTTCTCCTACCTTGACCTCAGTGGACTCACCCATGAGCAGCAGCAGGAACTCAGAGGAAGGCTTCGCTTTGAGTCTCAGGAGATAATGATACGATTCCAGGAACTAGTGTCGGCAACAATCAAGTCATTCAAGAGGCGTTGTGTTCCACTAGATGAGCTTATGTCACATGTCATGACTCTTGGAACATTTGATCCTGTGTTCAAGGATTCACGAGTGCCATTATTTCAGTTTTGCTTCCATAAATTGGAAGCTGCGGACACAATCCCAAAACTTTTCCTGGTCCTCAAAGACTACTTTTCTTTCTTCAACTACCACGTCATTGAGCACATCATCAAAGAACTTGGCACAGAGGAAGATAAAGCTGTGCTACGGAGGTACAAGGAAGACTTCATTCAGTATGCAAAGCGAAGAATATTTGAATGTTTGCCAGAGTTTGGACCAATAAGTGATGCTGACCATGCTGATATCTTTGTGAAAGTGGACTCACAGTATGACAACTACACTGTTGCACAAATTGAGCAATTCCGTCATAAACTCAGTGAAATCCTACGTGTTTCATTCCAAGGCATTCTACGTCTCTGTCGAGTAGATAAAGGTTGTTTTCAGCTAATGTTTCAGGTGCCCTCATTTGTACAGCAGAAAATATTTCCATTTCCCAGTGAGAAAGAAAGGGCTCTGGCAGCGATTGGTGTTATCAAGCTCACATGTGGAGAGTACCAGTTCTGGGTAAAGTTGTGGGTCTTGTAGTCACTGCATTGTTAACACTGTAGGTTGTGGAATGAACATAGCTACTTTAGGAAATGTATGGCCGAGTTACATTTCTTTTTTGTTGTTTTCCTACAGAAAGCTGAACTATTCCAAGCTGAAGTTGGTATGTCCATTCTCATTACAGTCTGACATTAATCTCACATTCTTTCTCTCTGTCAATCATGCTTTTTGTTTTCACAGATAAGGAACACCAGCATACCGATACCGATGATGATTCTGGTATGGGTCCCAGCATATTTACTGACACAAAGAGCACTTCATCTTCTGAGGTGAACTAGACATGTATACTTTTCACCATCCCCCTCTATACATATTGGGTAACATTTTGTGTAGCCACTCCTGTATGCATATACGTGTACAGATATCTTCTCACTTCTGCACTAGGATCATCAAGACAAAAAGCTGGAGGAAATGGACGATGAACTGAAAGTACAGGGTCTTGTAGAAACAGCATCCTCCCACAAGTCTGGCAGTGGTTTACAGCTCCACTTTGCTGTAACAATGGGACAGTTGGAGGATATCCAATATCTTGTCGAGAAGGAACACTACAACCCAATGCAGACAGGAGAGCATGACTTTACTCCCTTTCATTTGGCAGCAATGTTAGAAAATGTGGAGGCATTCAAGTATTTCATCACTGAGTGTGACTGCAACCCAGCATGTCCAGGCCCACATGGCTTAACACCTCTTCATTTAGCTAGTGAACAAGGTCATCTTGATTTGGTTAAGTATCTGGTTCTTGAACAGCTGATGGATCCACTGTGTGAGGATGAGTATGGAAACACTCCACTTCATAGAGCATGTGCAGGTGGCTTTCCTGAAGTTGTTGAGTTTCTTACTTCTGAACGTAAAAAATATACCCCCATCACAGAAGTTATGAGTGACCATGAGAACACATGGAACACTACGCCTCTTCACAGTGCAGTAGTACATGGCCACTTGGACATACTCCAATATTTTATCGCTGATCAGAACTGTGACCCAACCACTCCAGGTGAGTATGGTAGAACTCCTCTTCACTATGCTGCTGAAGTGGGACATCTGCACATAGTCAAATATCTGATTGATGAGCAAGGCTGCAATCCCTTATGTTTAGATGAAAAGAAATACTCTCCACTTCACTGTTCTGCCCTGTATGGGCATATGGACATTGTCAAGTTCCTTACTGTTGAGAAGCACTGCAACCCAATATATGGAGATAGCAAGAGTGATACTGCTCTACATCTAGCAGCAGGAGGGGGTCATTTGGACATACTCCAATACTTTATCTCCGATCAGAACTGTGACCCAAACACTCCAGGTCAGTATGGTGGAACTCCTCTTCACTGTGCTGCTCAGTTTGGTCATCTGCACATAGTTAAGTTCTTAATTGATGAGCAGGGTAGCAATCCTACATGTTTAGATGAAAACAGGTACACTCCACTTCACTCTGCTGCCCTGAAGGGGCATACTGACATTGTGAGGTTTCTTATTGTTGAAAAGCACTGTGATCCAATGTGTAGAGATTCCAAACAGAATACTCCTCTTCATTTCACAGTGCGTAATGGCCACATAGAAGTAGTTAAATTCCTCACTCTTGAGATGCATTGTGATCCAACAAGTAGAGATGGTCTGAATGACACTGCTTTACATCTAGCAGCAGAATATGGGCATTTGAACATACTCCAATACTTCATCTCTGATCAGAACTGTGACCCAAACGTTCCAGGTCAGCATGATAAAACTCCTCTTCACTATGCTGCTTTTTTTTGGTCATCTGCACATAGTCAAGTATTTGATTGAAGAGCAAGGCTGTAATCCATCTTGTGTAGATGAAGAAAATGACACTCCGCTCCACTGTGCTGCCATGAACGGACACATAGACATTGTGAACTTCCTCACTGCAGAAAAACACTGTGACCCAAGCATTCCTGGCCAGTATAGTAAAACTTCTCTTCACTATGCTGCTGAGCGTGGTCACCTACACATAGTCAAATACTTGATTGATGAGCTAGGCTGCAATCCATCATGTTTGGATGAAGACAAGGACACTCCACTTCACTATGCTGCCAAAGAGGGACACATGGATGTCGTGAAGTTCCTTACTGTAGAGAAGCATTGTGATCCAATGTGTAGAGGTTTTAATCTGAGCACTCCTTTCCACATGGCAGCAGCACACGGTCATATAGACATAGTAAAGTTCCTCACTTTTGTAATGAACTGTGATCCAAGAATTAGAACAGTCAACGGCTACACCAGTCTACATGTAGCAGTGATGAATGGACATTTTGAGTTGCTCCAATTCTTCGTATCTGATCGGAACTGTAACCCAAACATTCTAGGTCCCTGTGGTGGAACTCCTCTTCACTGTGCTGCTGCATTTGGTCATCTGCACATAGTCAAATATTTGACTAATAAGCAAGGCTGCGATCCATCATGTTTGGATGGCCTGAAGCTCACTCCACTTCACCATGCTGCCATGAAAGGACACATGGACATTGTAAAGTTCCTTACTGTGGAGAAACATTGTGACCCAATGTGTAGAGACTCTAATCAGAATACTCCTCTTCATAAGTCAGCACAATATGGTCACATAGAAGTAGTAAAGTTCCTCACTGTTAAAATGTACTGCGACCCAACAAGTAGAAATGCTCACAATGACATTGCTCTACATCTAGCAGCAGTAAATGGACATTTGGATGTAGTCCAGTTCATCATCTCTGACCAGAACTGTGACCCTAACATTCCAGGAGGTCATTTTGGTAAAACTCCTCTTCATCATGCTGCTGAGTGTGGCCATCTGCACATAGTCAAGTATTTGACTGATGAACAAGGCTGTAATCCATCATGCTTGGATGAAGACAGGTACACTCCACTTCACTATGCTGCCATGAATGGGCACATTGACATTGTGAAGTTTCTTACTATGGAGAAACACTGTGACCCGCTGTGTAGAGATTCAGAACAGAATACTCCTCTTCATAAGGCAGTACACAATGGTCACATGGAAGTAATTAAGTTCCTCACTCTTGAAATGAACTGTGACCCAAGAATTAGAAACGTTAACTGTGATAATGCTCTACATATAGCAGTAATGAATGGACATATGGACATAATCCAATTCTTCGTCTCCGATCTGAACTGTGACCCAAACATTCCAGGCCAGTGTTGTAAAACTCCTCTTCACTATGCTGCTGAGTTTGGCTATTTGCACATAGTCAAGTATTTGACTGACAAGCAAGGCTGCAATCTATTATGTTTAGATGAATTCAGGTACACTCCACTTCACTATGCTGCAGTAAGAGGGCACATGCATATTGTGAAGTTTTTTACTATGGAGAAACGCTGTGATCCAATGTGTGGAGATATTAAGCTAAACACTCCTCTTCATATGGCGGCAATAAATGATCGTAAAGACATAGTTAAGTTTCTAACTCTTGAGATGCATTGTGACCCATTGTCCAGAAACATAAAAGGCAATAATGCTCTTCACTTTGCAGCACTGTTTGGTCGCTTCGAGATAGTTAAGTTTCTTGTTGAGGAGTTGAAGTGTCCTCCGGACATCCAAGGAGCACTTAACATGACCCCATTCCAACTGGCTCTTTGTGAAAAACACCTTTACGTTGCTCAATATCTACGGAAGCACAGTGTAATACCTTACATATATACTGCTATATCTATGATGAAACAGCTTGGACTCCTGAAATAGCCAGTGTGTGTATACTGTATACCTCTAAATAGTCATCCCAGCTTTCTGTGTGTAGTTTATCAAGTGATTTAGGGAAGTTGATGTGTATACAGTAACAAATTTGATGGGTGTTTTGGAATTTACCTCCTTTAGCAGCAAATGAATAATATTGTTCTGCTTGCTTACCCCACGTTTATGTCAAATTCACAAAACCTTACATGTGTCCCATGTCATCTATTTCCAATCACACTTCCATGTACACTCTCTTAGTCAGTCAAGTCATATAGCCCAGTTGCAGTATACTGTACCACAGTCACACAGAACAGGATGTGCTGCTAAAGAGAGAGACATGCCAGAAGTTGGGGATCCCATGTTTGCATGGTTTGCTACTAGTAGGGGCTGCTCCAATAAAAAAAATGACAGCTACGACATAATATAAACGGTAAATGGCTATAGTCTGGTAGTGTTATTATTGAATCGAACTGTGTGCATGTTGTCGGAGGGGCTGTTTATGTTAGTATGAACAGAATGTGCTGCTAAAGAGAGAGACATGCCAGGCATGCATGGTATTACAAAGTCTTCAATATGTTGTATTGTCTATGCTTGAAATCTTGAACACTACTAGTGACAGCCTGTACATGCAACAACTTGTTATTATGGAACTTTTTCTGATTTTTATAAAAGTTAAACTAATAAGCCATGAGTTTTGAAGGCAGAAAAAGGCAAGAAATACGTCATCATTGATTTATCCATAAAGAGATAAAAGTGCAGGTTTTATCATGCATATGAAGTTAGTCAGATATAGCCTTGTTCCCAGACTCTCCCCGCTACAAGGCTAAGCCAGATAGAAGAGAAGGAACATAGGTTAATTGGCATGCAATCAAAGTAGCCAGACACAGACAGAGCAAGTCCACGTATTACATCAAACTTGCAGGTGGAGGTGAACTTTAAAAAACAAGTTAAAATTCTCTATTTCCTTTCGTAACTATGACATGTAGTTGTTATACAGCTAGGTTGACACATTGCTGTATACAAAAGTATGAAAACATGAATTCACATGCAGTATATTAACATAACAGCCTTTCAAAGTAAAGGTATTACATAAAACACACAGCAAAAAAATTTTACGTGTCAACCAGATGAGCAAACTGGTGTTTATGTCTCACTTTGAACATACATGTACAGATGATTCAAATTTAGCATCTGACCTCAGCTCAAAGAAGAAAGTGTAATGCTCTTGCCCAAAGTCGCAAACCCTGTGGTGGGTGGCCTTGAATTTCCCTCAAAATAGGAGAACAGATGCGGTATAACATTCATCGATCCAGCAGGTTCGATTCATGTTGAAGTCTGGAACACCCTTAACTATATACTTTGGGCCACTCTAGGCCACTATGGACAACTCTAGATGGCCCTGATTACTCTAAACCACCCGAAAGCACTCTGGGCCATCTTGAACTATCCTACAATGCATGCACTACCCTACGCTATCAACAAACATGTGAATCTACATTCACATGTGAAGAACATAAGTGACTCTGCTAGCAGCATTCAGGTATATCTAGGTCTGAAAATCCATCATATCTCAGAAACTTCAAGCCAGCATTTAATATGTATCATGGCATGTATAGAAGTATGCACACATCAACTACGAAACAGCTCCCTTCACGTGGCAATTGCAAGGGGTAGATATGAGTGACTTGGAGAAGAGCAAGAGCAAGAGTGTGGAATGGGAAACTGATTCTGGGGTGAAATGGCAATCACTCAATCTAAGGTTAAACTTATTCAAGGAAAATGCACTTAGTGTCAGTCTCCTCTAAAGTTTTCATCTCTGATATTAAGGTAAGCTTTCATATATCTTGTACACTTGGTTAGGGTGGGGTGGTGTAGAGAGGAGTTGCTATTCAACTTTGGTGGATACATTGGAGCATGTTGATAGCCTTGTACCCAGACCACATAGGACAATGAAAAGTAACCTTGCTTCTTCCATTGGAAGAAGGTGAAGTGGGAAGGCTGTCTGAAAAGGCTTGCATGTTAACATAGTCAGTATAGCTTCCACCACATGACAATGTAACAAAACCTGTACATAGTTATACGTGCACCTCTACAATGGAATTGCACTTCCCCAGCTGTCCTCTGAGGTTCTGGCCAAAGAGAGAGCCATTAACAAGTGCAACACCAAAGTAGCTATACATAAACTCCTCCCTTCTGTGGCAGAACATTCATAACGAGTCTTGATCAAATCTTGTTTTGGAACACAATTTAATGCAACCACAAGAGGAGTATCTAGGCACTATCCATCTGCTATATATGTGTAAACGTGTTGGTAATGTGGGATAGCTGTATGCTTGGAGCTTGGTCTCAACAGAACATATGCTGTATAGTTGAAAGTCTAAAATAGATACATAGATGCACAGATTAGGTAGCTAGAATATATAGCTACATAGAAACTTACCTTATTAACATAACTAAATATTAAATTTTGTATATTGTAATCACAAATTCATAGCTGAATTAATATTCATCACTTGGGTATTTGCTTTTACTAAGGGGCGGGACAGCTTGCCAGATTTTGGGTGTTGTTCTATTTTGAAGTAGATAAAGCCAAGGTTTTCTGCTTCTTAACTCATGAGCCTATGTAGAGCTCTTCTAAAGTGAAAGTTTGAGTCTGTATTAAAGCAAGTTTACTGGCACCATAGTGTTCACAGCAAGACCTGCAATAAGGTAAGTTTGCATGAGAAAGTTTTGTATTGACACACTGGTAAAACAAAAATGCATAGTTTGAAAAAGAAGAATGATGTAAAACAGTAATGTAGGTACAAAAAAGCTTAACGGTAGATGTAGTATTCACAGCAGACCTGCAAGTACGGTAAATTGTGGATGGAATAGTTCCTAAATCATTTTATGAGCATAGTTATAGTCACTGCACAATGACATATACCAAGTAGCTATACTAGCTACTAGTATAATGTGAATTTATACTAGCAGTGGGCTATTATTCTACCAATTGACGATACTGTAACGATTGGGAGTGATCTTACAATGTAGCATGAAAAATTCTGGATTGCATGAGAATCTTACTACCCAATTTTGTCCTTTCACATGGTAGCTATTCTATAGCTGTCCTCTGTAGAGATTTTCTTGGTGAGTGTTTCATTGTGGCGGTAGTTGTGTTTCTTCGCCTGGGTTTAATGCAAAAACAAATTGTTATTTTAGCCAAGTGTTTGGTTACTACAGTTGTGTGACTATCCTTACTATGCAATGCAGTGCTGGAAAAAATTCATGCAGTGGGAGCTGATATACTTGAGTAAACTTTACTAGCCTCCCACAAAATGTGTTACAAGCACCACATTCTTTGAATTAGCAAAGGAAAGAGAGTCACACAATTGTTGTAACCGAATAATTTGCTAAAGCAGCAATTTTGCTTTCTCAGCAGTGGCGGATCTAGAAATTTATAAAGGGGGGTTCAGTCACCAGCGCGCTTTGCGCGGCAGAAAATTTTTGAGTTGCCACGCCCACTTTCGGTCACGTGAACGCATTCATACAAAATATAGCTGGAAGGCTGAACCGAGGGGTCCGTCACAAAAGAAATCTCGTACACAGTCCGACTGTGTTGTTTTAGTTAACTATAAATTTAACTAAATAGATTTTAGTATGGCCTTTTTAAAATTTAGTTAACCAAAACTACAACTAACTAAAATTTTTTGCTAAGCTGGGAACTATAACTAAAATATCCAAGAACATACAAGAAGAAACCTGTCGGCAGAAATCCAAACTGAAATCCAGAAATCCACTGTGAAATCCTGAAATCCAGGTCACCCAGCAATTGACTTAAAATAGAGAAAATTTCCATGGGTTACCCATGGGACTGATTTAAGTCACCCTTCCCATGGGTGTCTCATGGGACTGATTTAAGTCACCAAAATCCATGGGACACCCATGGGAATGTTTTAAGTCACTACCGTTGACTTAAGTTGCCTTGATATACTATTCCATCCTACCTCTCATGGGACCATTTTAAGTCAAGTCATTAAAGAGTATGCCCCTGTCATCTCACATCATCAGAGTAAGTCCCTACTAATTACCAAGTCTCTGGCAGACAGTGACTTAAAATGGTCCCATGAGTAATAGTACTACATACAATATTTCATGGGACCATTTTAGGTCAAGTCATTAAAGAGTATGCCCCTGTCATCTCACATCATCAGAGTAAGTCCCTACTAATTACCAAGTCTCTGGCAGACAGTGACTTAAAATGGTCCCATGAGTAATAGTGCTCAATACACTATTTCATGGGACAATTTAAAGTCCAGTCATTAAATCATTAAAGAGTATGCCCCTGTCATCTCACATCATCAGAGTAAGTCCCTAATGATTACCAAGTCTCAGGAAGACAGTGACTTAAAATGGTCCCATGAGTAATACTATCCACACTATTTCTGGTGGGACAATTTTAAGTCAAGTTATTGAAGGGTATGCTCTTGTCATTCCACCTCATCCAAGTAAGTCCCTGTCAATTACCAAGTCTCTTGCATCATACTGTCATTGACTAGAATAGTAGCTATGTTGCAACACAGCAGCCTTGCATCAAGAATATTGTAGCTAGTACTGCAGTCCCATAATGTAGTGCTAAAACCCCACCTCCAGAGAGTAGACAACTTTATTTTAAGACTTCAGGTATTCAATTATTTGCGATTGTACGTGACGTCACATCCAGAGTACACTCCATGCCCAACTTGGAGTACTTTTCCATTGAAGTCAGTACTTCACACTGGTGAGTTCGAAATTCGCGCGCTGGCTAGCTGTACCGTTTTTTCTAATAAAACGTTTACAAATCAGTTAAGCGCACGTGTCTAATCCTTGTTGTGAAAGAACGAAGGTGCTATCTTGCTCGGTTGTGAAGTTGTGGTGTTGCCATTATGCCCAGAGATACGTACGTTGTTTGCGGGAATACTCGAGCGAAAGACAAGAGCGTGTCTATGCACCGCTTTCCTAAAGACGAAGCTAAACGGCAGCGATGGTTCGAAGCGCTAGGCCTTCAGGACTTTGTCATCAAGGACCGTCATCGCGTCTGCAGCCGGCATTTTCCCAACGCTGATGTACAAAGTGACCCACAACTCACACTTGGTACACTGTCTTGAGGCACCGCTGTCTTGTAGCACGCTGCCTTGGTCTGCAGACATCATTGGAAGCTGAATTATATCTTTGAGCGGTGAGTTCAGGTGGCTGGTAAGTAAATACGTACCGATAATGCGCGATGCCGTAAGCCAACTTCAACCAGCAGGTTCTCCACAACAAAGCAAGCTAACACCTTCGTTCTTTCACAAAAAGGTTAGAGACGTGCGCTTAACTGATTTACAATCGTTTTATTAGAAAACACGGTACAGCTAACCAGCGCGCGAATTTCGAACTCACCAATGTTAAGTAATGGGAAAGTACTCCAAGTCGGGCAAGGAGTGTACTCCGGATGTGACGTCACGTAACAATTGCACTTCATCAACATTCTTTTGCTTATAGTAAAGTTGTACAGCACCTCCTGAGTATTGCAGTGCTGCAGCCCCGCCTCCATAATACTGAATCAGAATGCAGAATGTAAACATAAACAACTCATCCCACTTGAGATGGCAATGCTTAACGTTCATAAATTGGACAAGGCAGTTTGTGCTAAGCACATTGCTACAGAAAGTGCGTGGTGTAAGTATTTCCCATAGGAACAGGAGTGAGACAGCAAGGCGTTCTGTGGCTCAAACGAGGCAAAGGCAACTTCTGGCTAAGATTTATCCTGATGATTTGAAAGCACAAAAAGGACCTCCAGAGCGAGCATGTCACTTTGGCCAAGGATGTAAGATGTATGATTTGCGATTTGTTAAGTTGCCTCATACTTTCCAACTTCTTCTTGGAATATATTGGCAATAGTAAGAGTGTGTGACCATTTCAACAATGTGGCTGATCAGCATGAGAAATGTAATGCATACGTTTTGTAACTAAGAACATGCAATCAGCAGTCATGCTGCTTTTTCTTAATTCAATAGGCCATCACATAGCAAAGAAACTTCTAAGGCTAAAAAAAACACATGTATTAACCAATGATGACAGTGACAGTGACTTTGAGGTATTGTCTGGGCCAAGTGAGAACTGTACAAACCTCCAGACACAGCACTCTTTGAAAAGGAAATTAAATTCAAAGTTTCTGGAAAGATACAGTGGTTTAAAGGTCAGATAACTATGTATGATGGACTTATCGGGAAATACGGAATTTACTTCCCATGTGATGGTGAAACAGTTTATGTGTATCCCAACGATAAGGACTTGAGGTATACTTGCTAGCACTCCACCAGACTCTAGTTCACACATCAATATTTAGTGTGTCAGGAAGAACTATATCAACAGAATTTGGAATTCACTACATCTTCATTTTGATTTTCAGCATTGCACTAATTAACTTCATTCCAGTTAGGTGTATGCTGTCTACATATTATCCTTTTGCTACTTAACTGTCACAACAGTGACTTGTAATCCAGGAAGACAGTTACTCAGATGATGTGAGATGACAGGGGCATACTTTTGATCACTTCACTTAAAATGGTCCCATCAGAAATTGTGTGGATAGTATTACTCATGGGACCATTTTAAGTCACTGTCTGTGAGAGACTTGGTAATTAGTAGGGACTTACTCTGATGATGTGAGATGACAGGGGCATACTGTTTAATGACTTGACTTAAAACGGTCCCATGAAAGTATATGGAGTACTACTACTCATGGGACCATTTTAAGTCACTGTCTGCCAGAGACTTGGTAATTAGTAGGGACTTACTCTGATGATGTGAGATGACAGGGGCATACTCTTTAATGACTGGACTTAAAATTGTCCCATGAAATAGTGTATTGAGCACTATTACTCATGGGACCATTTTAAGTCACTGTCTGCCAGAGACTTGGTAATTAGTAGGGACTTACTCTGATGATGTGAGATGACAGGGGCATACTCTTTAATGACTTGACCTAAAATGGTCCCATGAAATATTGTATGTAGTACTATTACTCATGGGACCATTTTAAGTCACTGTCTGCCAGAGACTTGGTAATTAGTAGGGACTTACTCTGATGATGTGAGATGACAGGGGCGTACTCTTTAATGACTTGACTTAAAAAGGTCCCATGAGAGGTAGGATGGAATAGTATATCAAGGCAACTTAAGTCAACGGTAGTGACTTAAAACATTCCCATGGGTGTCCCATGGATTTTGGTGACTTAAATCAGTCCCATGAGACACCCATGGGAAGGGTGACTTAAATCAGTCCCATGGGTAACCCATGGGATTTTTTGTCATTTTAAGTCCATTGCTGCACAACCTTGTTGCTGCATGCCACTGCTGCATAATCATTTGATGGACTCGTGCAGTTATGTACGCAAAATACATTACTAGCCGCCAAAGGGGGGTGCATTTGCACCCCCCTTACCCCCCCTAAATCCGCCACTGCTCAGTATATATATTATATAACTCACTGTTCACCTCTAACAGTAAGCTTATAAATCCAGTGCACAGAAAACAATATCACTTTAAATTTATGTGACATGGGACTCCAGATTGAATAGAGAATGGCTAGGCTTCTGCAGGTACATACACTCAATGGCACCATAAATAGTACCTGCAGGAGATATTCAATTATTGCTGTGGTCTTGGATTTGTGAGTGTTTTGGAGACCGTATATTTTTAATTCCATCTTGTCTTCATAAACCAAGAATACTTTTCTTGGTAAGTGTTTCACTGTGGCAGTGGTCGTGTTTCTTTGCCTGGATTTAATGACATAATAGCTCAGTTCTGTCACAGTATAAATTCAGTGCACAGCAAGCAATATCCCGTTTAATTTTTTGTGACATGAGACTCCAGATTGAATGGAGAATGGCTAGACTTCTGTAGTTCATAATACCTCCTGCAGGTACCATTCATAGACTCTTGGTAGTTTTTAGGTGCATGCTGTCATTGAGTGTATGTAACAGACAAGAAAGAAGAAGATATGAAACACTCAAGACCACAGCATGCACCTCCACTTGAAGAGATATACATTTGGAGAAACCGTGTAATGGAAGTTTGCTAAACTATTTTTATGACTGAGATACTGTGCTACAGATTATGAATACTGTTTTGTAAATATTGTAGACATATATAAATCCTTACTTCACCTTCATTAGTTGTACACTTTATATTAGCTAGTTAGTTTGTTAGTTACACAGTCATTGACTTAAGTGCCTGTGCTCTTTATACAGTGACAGGCTGATCATGGGGATTGATCTTGCCACATGGCGGACTCGAATTGGGCTCAACTACTACCACATGTGTCGCCCCCTCCAGACCAGGTGGAGAAGCAGTGGTGGTCCGCTGTACCAGCCTGGGGTGGTCAGCTGGGGGGTGGGGGAGGTCATGAGTGATACACCCCTGGTGCTCAAGGGCTGCATGACAGTTGTTGCTCTATCACTGATACTGCAGTATGTAGTTAGTTCCTGGTCCAAACTGAAGGGGAGGGGTGGGGCTGGCAAGGTACGCTGCCACTGGTGGGGCTCCACTTCTCAAGTGAGAGGGACAGTGGATGGTGGAGGGACCCTGCTGCTCAGAACCATTGTGGTGATAATACCTCTCTTGCTGGTGAGAGCAGGGGATGTGGAAACAAATCCAGGACCAGAAGGTAAAATATAGGCAGCTAAATACTACTGGCATGCAGTGTGCCTTACCCTCAGTGTAAGGATTAATGACTGCAACTGTATTTATAGGTACAGCACTGACATTGAAAGACGCCATTAATGCACTGCATTCAGTGTGCCCCAAGTGGTATAACATTGGAGTACAACTAGAAGTTCCAACATTTCAACTCAAAAACATTGAGAAGAAGTCAAGTGACCTAATGGACCAGTTGTGTGATACACTGGACTATTGGATGAGAAATGACTCTTCCCCTTCCTGGAGTCAGATTGTTGATGCACTGAAAGGCCCCAGTGTTGGTGAGAACTGCTTAGCTGTGGAAATAGAAGAGAAGTATTGTTGTCCAGAGAAGCCAGGTAGCTGTGATGGGTCAGAAGCTTCAGTTAAGCCCGGATGTGATGAAGGTACATATGTATACTTTTGCCATATGTACTGAATCACAATGTGTGATGTGATGGATTTATGCTCCTCTCTTTACAGAAGTTTTCAACCAAGACACCAAAAAGACAGCTACAGAAGAAACATCTCTTACTGCTTCATCAGGTGGTGCCCTCCCTTTAGAAAGTGCTACCATTACTGCAGCAAGACAAAGTGACAGCACCAGCCCCCCTCCAAGTGAGGTGTCTCAGAGGCCACCATTTGGGTGCGGGTGTGGAAAGTGCACATTCTTCAGCTTCATAGAGAGGGGTTGTCCAACACCCATCCCCTCAGCAAGCTCCTTCCCCTACCTTGAACTCAGAGGACTCACCCATGAGCAACAGCAGGAACTCAGAGGACAACTTCGGTATGAATCTCGAGAGATAATGATACAATTCCAGGAACTAGTGTCAACAACAATTATGTCATTTCAGAGACGATGTGTACCACTAGATGAGGTTGTGTCACATGTCATGACTCTTGGAGCATTTGACCCTGTGTTCAAGGAGCCCCAAATACCAGTGTTTCGACATTGCTTCCAAGAGCTGAAAACTGCAGACACTATCCCAAAAGTTTTTATAATTCTCAATGACTACTTTTCTTTCTTCAACTTCCACATAATTGATTACATCATCAAAGCTCTTGGCACAGAAGAAGATAAAGCTGAGTTGCAGAGGTACAAAGATGATTTTAATCGGTATGCAAAGCGAAGGATCTTTGAATGCCTACCAGATTTCGGTCCAGTAAGCAATACTGATCATGCAGATATCTTTGTGAAGGTGGACACACATTATGAGAACTATACTGTTGCAGAGATAGAGGAGTTTCGTCATAAACTCAGTAAAATCCTACGTGTTTCATCCCAAGGCATTCTGCGTCTCTGTCGAATAGAGAAAGGCTGTTTTCAGCTAATGTTCCAGGTGCCCTCATTCCTTCAGCAGGAGATATTTCCACTCTCTACAGAACAAGAGAGAGCTCTGGCTGTGTTGTATGTTATCAGATTGACATGTGGGGAGTACCAGTTCCTGGTAAGGTTGTCTGTGATTCTGTCACCGCATTTTATTATTTTTACTTTAGTTGTTGCATAATAGATGATTACAGAAACATGTTGAAGTATATTTGAATCATCAAAATTAATTTCACTTGAAAATTAGTATCGGTGGCATGTTGCACATTGCAGTGTAATGAGTTATTACAGACCTTACCTCTATCATGTCAGTTCTGTTTACACAAACTAAGGTCTGCTTTCTAAACTGAATTACGTATTTTTTTTCCTCACAGAACAATGAGCCATCACAAGTAGGAGCTGGTATGTGATACATTGTACTAACTATAAGGTTTGTCATATGCCATCTTCTTTTAAACGTCTATCAATCCTTTCACAGAGAAGAAATACCTGCATGATCTTGATGATGATTCTGGTGTGGGTCCTAGTACATTCACTGACACAAATAGCACTATTTTCTCTGAGGTAAGCTACCAGTGGTGTAACGCCAAGGCTACGATGATTATTGGAAGTGTGTAGGAAGAATATCCTATAGATCTAATTATTTTTAGTGGAGGCCTACTAGAGCCTTGTTCTAGCAACAAGGAATAGCCTGGACAATAGCCTCCCATGCACTGTTTCTGAAAACTTTTCCAAAAACAACCGCCTGCAGGTGCCCAACAACATTCTTGTTTCCGAAAACACAAAGCCACATGAACAGGCTCCACATTCATTGGTTGTAGTATATAACCACAGCGGCGCAAATTTCATCTTCAAATGTTGCAGAAGCCTGGAGCTACCACACACACACACACACACACACACACACACACACACACACACACACACACACACACACACACACACACACACACACACCAAGAAGGCATGATGAAAATGTTCTTGACGACAAGCAATGGCCTAAAAACTGACTTCAGAACCAACCTGAAAGGCTCTAAAAATCAGAATGTTTTCTGGGAGAGCACGTTCCCAGACCTTTCTAGGTACTTCTGTACTTTGTACAGATCCATGCTATGCCCAAGTAACTTCAGCATCCTGGCTATGCCACTGCTTCCACCAATACATGTAGTGTTGTCTAGCCACTCCTTTTCCTCTTCTGTTGTAGGATCGACTGGACAAAGAGATGAAGGAGTTGGACTATGAACTGAGAGTGCAGGGTCTTGTAAAAATGCAAAACTCTGGGAGTGCTTTAGTGCTCCACCATGCAGCAGCTAAAGGACGATTGGAAGATGTTAGATACCTTGTTGAAAAAAAGCACTACAACCCATTGCAAAGAGATCAGCGTGGCATAGCTCCTTTTCACATGGCAGCAATCAATGGGAATGTGCAGGTGTTTAAGTATTTCATCACAATGTGTAACTGCAACCCAGCATGTCCAGGTCCACTCGGCTTAACAGCCCTTCATTTAGCTAGTGAACAAGGCCATCTCGATGTGGTCAAATATCTGGTTGATGAACAGCAGATGGAACTGCTGTGTGAGGATGAGTATGGAAGTACTCCACTGCATAGAGCTTGTGCTGGTGGCCATGAGGAAGTTGTTAAGTTTATTACTTTAGAAGTGAAAAGGTATACCCCCATCTCTGAGCTTATGAGTAACCTCCGTAACAAATGGAACACCACTCCTCTTCACAGTACAGTAGCAAAGGGTCAATTGAGTACTCTCAAATTCTTCATCTCTGATCAGAACTGTGACCCAAACATGCCAGGTCCGAATAGTGCAACTTCTCTTCACTATGCTGCTGAGTTTGGTCATCTGCACATAGTCAAGTATTTGATTGATGACGAAGGCTGCAATCCATTATGTTTGAATGAAAACAACTCCACTCCGCTTCATGGTGCTGCTGTCAAGGGGCACATAGACGTTGTGAAGTTCTTTACAGTGGAGAAGCACTGTGACCCAATGTGCAGAGATTCTGATCAATACACCCCACTTCACTGGGCAGCACAAAGTGGCCACATAGACATAGTGAAATTTCTCACTCTTGAGATGCACTGTGACCCAACTAGTAGAAATGCTAAGAATGATACTCCTCTACATCTAGCAGCAATGGATGGACATTTGGGCATACTCCAATTCTTTATTGCTGATCAGAACTGCAACCCAAACATTTCAGGTCAACACAGTCGGACTCCACTTCATGCAGCTGCTGAGTTTGGTCATCTGCACATAGTCAAGTACTTGACTGATGAGGAAGGCTGTAATCCATCATGTTTGGATGAACACAAGTACACTCCACTTCACTGTGCTTCCATAAAAGGGCATATAGACATAGTGAGGTTTCTTTCTGTGGAGAAGCTCTGTGACCCAATGTGTAGAGATTCTGCTAAGTATACTCCTCTTCATTGGGCAACACAATATGGCCATATAATCATAGTTAAGTTCCTCACTCTTAAAATGCACTGTGACCCAACAAGTAGAATCGCTGATAATGACACTGCTCTGCATTTAGCAGCAGGGAGTGGACACTTGGACATACTCAAATTGTTTATTTCTGATGTGAACTGTGATCCAAACATTCCAGGTGAGTATGGTAGCACTCCTCTTCACTATGCTGCTGAGTTTGGTCATCTGCACATAGTCAAGTATTTGATTGATGAGCAAGGTTGCAATCCATCATGTTTAGATGATGTGGAATGCACACCACTTCATCATGCTGCTATGGAGGGACACATGGACATTGTGAAGTTTTTAACTGTGGAAAAGCAATGTGATCCAATGGGCAGAGATTTGAATTTGAACACTCCTCTTCACTGTGCAGTACAAAATGGTGACCTAGAAGTAGTTAAGTTCCTCACTCTTAAAATGAACTGTGACCCAACAAGTAGAAATGCTAAAAATGACACTGCTGTACATTTAGCAGCATGGAATGGGAATTTGGACATGATCCAATTTTTCATTTCTGACCAGACATGTAACCCTAACATTCCAGGAGGTAACTGTGGTGGATCTCCTCTTCACTATGCTGCTGCATCTGGTCATCTACACATAGTCAAGTATTTGACTGATGTGCAAGGCTGCACTCCATCATGTTTGGATCAACAAAAGCGCACTCCAGTTCATCATGCTGCTACGAAGGGACACATGGATACTGTTAAGTTTCTTACTGTGGAGAAACACTGTGACCCAATGTGTAGAGATACTGATCTGGACACTCCTCTCCACAAAGCGGCACATAAGGGCCACATAGATGTGGTTAAGTTCCTCACTCTTGAAATGAATTGTGACCCAACAATTAGAAATGCTAACAATGACACTGCTCTACATTTAGCAGTAAATAATGGGCATTTAGACATAGTTCAATTCTTCGTCTCTGATCAGCACTGTGACCCAAACATTCCTAGTGACTTTGGTGGAACTCTGCTTCACTATGCTGTCATGGAGGGACACATGGACATTGTGAAGTTCCTTACTGTGGAGAAACACTGTGACCCATTATCACGAGATATTCTCTGGCACTTTACCCCTCTTCATTATGCAGTAATATATGGTCACTTAGACATAGTCAAATATTTTATTGAGGAGCTGAAGTGCCCTCCAGACATCCCAGGAAAACTTAATATAACCCCACTCCAAATGGCTGTAAGTATGAATCACTCCGATATTGCCCAATATCTACAGAAGCACAGTGTAATACCTTACATATATACTGCTATAACTATGATGAAACAGCTTGGACATTTTAAATAGCCTACTATTTAGTATGTATATTATGCACTCATATTTATTGTGTGTAGTCTCAGGGTTTGAATCCTGCAGCAATATTATTCTGTTTGCTACAAATGTTATTCTTTGTTACTTATCCCACACCAAGAAAGTTTTGATATTTTATTATTACACAGATTGTGCATGTACATATGTGACTCCATGCATGCCATCAGCAGTTATATCTTCAACTATACATGAACTGTTAGTTACACAAATGCAGTCGATCTCTTCCAGGGTAGGGACTGGTACATATATGGTGATGAATGTGCAGGTTCATATGCCTATTTCTTATATGTCTCTTGTCTGACATAAGCAGCAGTGTGCAGGCTGTCTGAGGGGGGACTGCACATTCGCATATGTAGGTGTGTTGAAAAGATACAGAAGAACCCTAATACACTTCTGATCTTCATCATGCATGCACTCACCGCACACAGAACATAGTACTATATACCAGGGTCTGCTCTCTGCACAATAGTTGATTGTACATCAATCTATTTCTATCTCTCATTGACAGGGAAAATTATTAGATACTGTCCTGCATTGTTCTTCAGGAGGTCATTTACATTTAAAGGAGCATGGGAGTGGAACAAACTGCCAGTTGAACTAAAGGAACTGGGCTCGGTGGACAATTTCAAGAGATGTTTGAAGAAATACCTCCTGGACAAGTTATAGTTAGAACAATGACTAATTATACAGGATTTATAGTAGATATATTTTTTTTTATAACTTGTAATATTATTATAGTCTAAATTGTTGTTGTGTGTACTTGTCATGCAGGACTCCCTGGTGGACCAGCCTTCAGGCTGAAGGGACTTTTCCTGTTAAAAATGAAAATTTAACTAACTAACTAACCCAAGTGGGTCACCTTTGCAGTAAATGTGGTTAGGTAACGTCATGCTACGATCATGCTTTGACATAAATCTTACTCATGCAATTATAGATTGTGGGTACAATCTACATACAATAATGGTCATGTCAGCATGTGACAACAACTGTCCTCCTAGGGTGTATTACTGTCTTTTCAAACCACAGTGATTCCAATACTGTAGCCATTGTTGGTCTCTTCTCTCTGGCCCCAGACGAAGCACTTTGTAGGATATTACCTATGGAGAGTCACAGCATAGGACCCAGGCAGGCTGAGAAGATGAAGCTCTGCAGCAGGACAGTGCAGTGAGTCTGAGTGGTAATGCATATTAGCATGACGTGTATAATTATGCAGAAGTGCATGGATTCAATATCATGCACATTGCCATGATAATACTAAGGTCTGGTTTCTGGTTATACTTTTACACACTAGTTACAGTGTCCTTGACTGTAGCTACATAAGTCAGGTTGGCAGGTTTGCAAATTAATGTTGTTCTGATGCTTTAGTCTGCTTCTCCTTCCATAAGTATGAAAGCATTGTACACATTGACACATTAATTGTTATGCATTAAGACTTAGTATGATAACCAAACATGTTAACATAAAATGATTCTGAAGTCCAATGTCAGTCTAACTGGTATTTGAACAATTTTTTAGCCTTAATTTCAGCCCATACATAACAATCCTGGAGTCTGAGAATTCAAACTTGGAGTCTGAGAATTCAAACATGGCATCTGACCTTAGTTGGTGCAACATAGTGCAATATCTATGTTGGCCTTTATATTAGCATGTAGCACATGTGTACGTATGATGGTGGATTCAGTATTATGTAGTAGCTAACACAAGGCACATTTGTAGGGCACCACTTTGTGGCACTCAAGTACCTGATACAATCTACCTATCTCAACACAGAGAACAACGCTTAGGTGGTACTGTGCCAAATGAGCCATGTCTATTGAGGTAGAAGTCGAAGAAGGAGGGTCTGGTAGATCAGCACACCACTGGCTAGCTCTTGATATTAAACTTCAGATCCACTAAAGTTAAGTCACTGAAGCTGCTGGTCGGACTATAAAAGTGTCAGTAGGGCTGTTTAATTGTGATGAATAAGTTGAGTACTTGTGGAGGGAAAGTACAAATGAAATCATTGTCTACTGAACCAATCAGGTTTTTACCTCTGTCATTCTAGCAGTGATTCTACTATATTCGCCCTTTTGCAGTTGACAATTTGTGTACATGTACTGAGGGTGACTATAATTACTGAGATATGAAACCTGAAACTAGCATCTGATCTTGGCTCATACAATGGTACAGAGTAGCTACTGGTATGAATCAGTATTGTCAGAGTAACATTCTATTTCAATGTCTTGAGCTCGGTGATAGGTGCATGGCATTTCCCCTCTATTAGAAATCGCAACGGAGCCTGTATATTGTATGCTTAAGTCAGTGAACTTAATAAAAATGATTTGACAATGTGATAGCCATATACAGCAACATGAATGCTGTTCAGTTGGTCTGACATTGAAAAATACCATGCAGGAAGTTGAGATAAGTGCGATGTAGATAAGGTAGGAAGAATAAATAGAATGTATCAACATAAACAATAGCAATAGTTCTTTAAAGATAAACAAACTGGACATTCCTTATTCAAGAAACATCAGGAATATGAGCAAACTGGTATTTGTGTCTCCTTAGTCTTTGAACCATCCATGGTCCATATGTAATAATACTGGAGTCTGGAAACTCAAATTTGGCATCCGACCTTGGCTCAAGGAAGAATGGAATAGAGTAGCGTTCTTTTCCTATATCACAAACTCTGTGATAGGTGGCCTTGAATTTCCCTTTAGTTACTCGAGAGAGAGGAGATCCCCTACATTTACAACAAGAGAGCCTGGCCGTGGTGCAACACTCATCCAGGTCCCATCATCTCGGAGGATCTCCAGCCCCGGATAATTGAAAGTGACTAGCAAAGTCACAAACACTGTGTCAATATGCTCTTCACATGTGAATGTAGATTCATGTGTTGGTTGATATGTAGGGTAGTGCATAATTCGTAAACTGGAAACGGATTTCGGCCAGAATTGTTCCTCAAATTCATGCTCATCTAGTCCCAACCCAAGTGCAGTCAACCTTAGGAACTCCAATCCACCGTTTATCATAGCATAGTAGTATGTATACATCAGCTCGCAGAATGGTAAGCTCTCTTCACATGGCAAGGGGGTGGGCTCATAAAGACAACTTCCTGAATTTCTATCAGGGTCATCAACTGGCAATATTTCTCCCATTTCATATTGTTCCCTGAGATGATCCTCAGCTTCATTTATGGGAACGTATCCTCTGTACACTCCTTTGGCGTTAGGGTTCCACTTCTTTGGTGACACACGCAGTTTCTCATCCATTGGCAGGGAGAAAAACCAGCTGGCTGCCTTGTGGAGGTTTTCCTCAACTTCCTTGTCAAATCCTGGAACATTGTCCAGATAAACAAATCCAACGGTCTCCATGGCTTTCGTGAGCTCCTTTGCCGTGGCTAGGCGGTCTGGGCTCGAGAAATTGATGATCGGTAGGCTTTCCATCCTCTGTTAGCCTCGTTCCCAGGCCTTAACCTTTGTAGTCTGGGAACGAGACTAAGTATGACTTACAGGACTAGAGCTCCACCTTACCAATTAGTCTCGCAAGCCAGCCGTATTTTTCTTTATTTCCGGTGGGAGGAGCGAGAGGGAGAGAAAAATACGTCTGGACACTCTGGCCAGCTTCCCGTGGACATCCGCACTAATGCATGAGGTTCAAATCTGATTGGTCCGTTCTAAATTAATCACATGACTTCCTGCATGCCAATCCGTATACTACTCGCTTACGATGACATTCTACGATACTGACTTTGCTTTGGGCTTTATACTCCACAGGCGCATGACGGGGACCTCGCGAGTGCAGGAACAGCATCAAGACGACTTGCTCTTGAATTCTCAAGTCGCCGGAAGCCGCGTCTGTGGCCGCTCTTCCAGTAGGCGAAATTACAGACCGCGTCCACTCTCGAGACGACTCTTTTTACAACGTGTGGTAGCGGAATCGTTCTAAATGAGCTCTCTGTCGCGACAGCTTGTCAGTGTGGGCACAAGCTTCACAAAACAGTAACACATAGGCTCATAGCTGGATAAATGTTTTAATTTGCATACCGTGCGTGCGTGACCTGCAGCAATTATTACATTCCTTCGTGGCGGAAATAAAGAAAAATACGGCTGGCTCGCGAGACTACTTACCAATTTACACTGTGCATACCTAATGTCGTCTATTGTTGGGCCTTAACGTCACTGTTAATGCAGAAATGGAGGGTGGAAAGCCTGGAAAAACTTAACACTTGCATACTGTAGCAGGTATTCAAAGCTAGGCAGCGGGAAGACCGGCTAAGTGCCCGGCCTGCAGTGCCTGCAGTCACTGCAAACAATGACTCTGGCACAATGCCGGACAAACGTGCAGACTAGCAGAGATTCAGCATACATACAGTACACGCACGTCATATTTGTAGACTGTAGGAAATTTTAATCCGTGCAAGTACCTTGTGTGTTTAAGAGCAAGCTGTGACACTACAACGTTGTAACAGATGGTCACTGCAAGTGCCACATATTTTGCTGCCGTATGCTGTAAGCTCCCTTGACTGACAATTGTCGGAAATTCCACAATTAATTAATTTGTGTGGGAGGAGTAGGTTGCGGAATACCAATCCATACTTGGAGAACTGTTACTCTCAGTATTCTGACCGACTGCGTTGAAGCTGATTGTTGACGCTAGGATCCACAGACACTAACAGAGCTGCCGATAAGGTGACTAAGTCCCAGTCATTGATTGGTTAGCTACATCTGTCGTGCATGATTAGCTATATATGATCTGTTTATATATAGCTAGTATGCGTCAGCGATACCAGTAAGCAGTAATTATGAAGTCAGGCGTTTCTTTATATAACAAACTACTGATCGATAGTGGGATTCAGTACTCACTGACTGTAATACTAGAATAGATCTAACAGTCATCCAAAGTTACATGCAGACCGATGTTTTTCAGTTATACAGCAACGAGCTGATCATTGGGCACATCATACTACATTGATAAGTCACTGATTTTGTGTCAAGGAGTTGAAAATCATGGGGATTGATCTTGCCACATGGCGGGCTCGAATCGGGCTCAACTACTACCACATGTGTCACCCCCTCCAGACCAGGTGGAGAAGCAGTGGTGGTCGGCTGTACCAGCCTGGGGTGGCCAGCTGGGGGGTGGGGGAGGTCATGAATGACACACCCCTGGTGCTCAATGGTTGCATGACAGTTGTTGCTCTGTCACTGATACTGCAGTATGTAGTCCACTCCTGGTCCAAGCTGAGGGGGAGGGGTGGGGGTGGCAAGGTGCGCTGCCACTGGCAGGTCATGTTTCGAGTGAGGGGGGCAGTAGATGGTGGAAGGATCCTGCTGCTCAGAGCCATTGTGGTGATGATATCTTTACTGTTGGTGATAGCAGGAGATGTGGAAACAAACCCAGGACCTGATGGTAAGTACTGCAGGGAAGAGCTAATGCTATCAATAACAATGTACAAAGTTTGTTTAATTATGGCAAAGTGTGTTTTTTTTTAGAGCATGCATGAAAATGTTTGAATACCAGCTAGAATTGGAGTTTCAACTGCACCCATAATTATTAACCAATCAAAATGCAGTGATTTTATAGTGGGGTTAATTTGGCAAGAAACATCTATTTTTGTGGTTTGGTGGACCTTGCTAAGTAAATCAAGTTCTGCATGTCAATATCATTGGACCATGGTAACAAAATTCATAGTCTCTAGATATGCACTATTGGAATTCTTCATGCGGGTGGGTGGTATTCTTTAATGTTATTAGCACGGATATCCCTATGTCATAATATTGTACCAGAGATGCCAACCATTGAGTAAAAATTTCTGCGAAGTACAGGGCCGCTGATACGGCCAGAGTGCATGGATGCTTACAAATGTGCAAGCTAAGTAGGTCTGGGGGTATGCACCGCCATAAATTTAAATCGCACTGAGATCAATTCATACTACTAGAATTTTAGGCTACAAATGCAAAGGAAGTTAGCTTTTTCGACAAATTTCCAGCGGTCAGGAACCATCGTCACCTCGTCTCAGCAAATCATCTGACTTATGTTTCAAACTTTTTATGTTGCTGATCGGATGCTTTTGTACAGCGAGACGGAGCCAGGGCCTGAGTTGCAGAATTGTGCTCAACTTATTTCCATGAGGTTATTGAGTGTATCCGTGAGACCGTGAGACGTACATCAATTTCGTGAGACTCACGAAAAATGTGTGAAGGTTGACATGTCTGTTGTACACACAGACATGTGACAGGTCTTCCTCAGCTCCATGTATTTGATTGCTTAGTGATCAAACTCTGGAGCTAGCCTGGGGAAGGCCTGGGAACAAGACTAGACATGTTGTTTTCAGATCCTGGGATCCACTGCATTTCAGTATTGACTGTTTCAACTACGCAGACAAGTAGGGCATACATCACTTGACCTTCTATCAAGAGTCAACCCTGGTGATAGAGCAGTCGTTCTCTCTTGTAGATTTATATACTTGAGTAGCCGCATTGAAATTTTGTCCCCCTCAGTCACCCTTTTGAGTTTCTCAAGTCCTTCAAACAGCAACCACTTTTTACGGTTGTGGCTAGTAGGCAATCATGCCTGTTTCAGCTACATAGTCTGATTTCCCAGACGCTCGTAGAAAAGTAGTCTGGGTATGAGACTACATTTCAGCCATGAAACGTAGTCTTGTACCCGGACAGGGAAGTTGCTACCTTTGCCACGCATTTATGGTCGAGCAGCCCAGGGATTGCAAGATGGCAGTTAATAGGACTGGGTACAAACTGGCAGCAATGCGCACCGATATTATGTAAGTATCACCATAGTACAAAGCCATACCAGAAAATATCACAACTTTGTTGCCGTCTGTATTGTTACGAGTGCGCAGCATGAGTAACAATGCCAATGGCAACAAACGAGTGATATTTTTTCCGGTATAGCTTGGTACTATGGTATTTTATCATACAAACCTCATAATTTGCACGTTCAGATGCACGCACGTGACTTGTAGTACCTGATACAGATTCTCACATGACTTGCAGTATACTGAAACAGGAAGTGGTAGCCCCTCCTACGTTCAGGCACTGGAGGATGCCACAATTCCACTGTAGTTTAGAACTGGAGTAGCAAGCAGAACTGTGTCTTTTAGCCTTATACGTAGCAATGTGCCTGCAAAACTCTCCTGTGGTAAAAGCTTGATTATTCACCACCATAGTGGTGACTGATCATTGGTGGCTTACTATATATGTGTATTTTACATGAAACTACTTTTGAATCGTAGCACTCAGTGCTGAAGAACATTAGCAACAAACGTAGGCTACATGAGCATGCATCCACAAATTAGTATGAATAACTTATGTTTGATATTGTTGTGAGTAGGTGGGCTGCTATGAATAAACCATACACGAATACTGTGAGTATTGTAAATGTCATGGTCATGGCTATATATTGTAATCTCCTTTGATGTGTTTCTTGAGGGTGTGGCCAACAACTGTGCTCTGCGTGCACATCATAGCCACAGTATTGGTAGCTATACTCTTACACAGATGGGCTTCAATTTCATCCAAAAGTATGATAAAGCATGATGGCCCCAAACACAATTTTTAACCGCGAAGTAATCAGATTATCAAAAATTTGAATCCAATCTTGCCAAAGGAGACTCTCAGCTATATGCATGGTACCTTTAATTCTAGGTTATGACTTTTTCCAACTGAAACATGCGTTCATAAAGAACTTACTCGTGAATTTCATAACATGATGGGCAGTCATTGTGTTCATAACATGATGGGCAGTCATTGTGTTCAATGTAACAACTCTGTAGTAGACTGAGAGGCACCATTGTTCAAATGTACCGTATTCAGAATGTAAGCTGTTCCAACAAGGACAGGTGAACAAATAGTGCCATCACATGATGAAGAACCATTGTGCTTAGATATGAGGGTGTGCATCAAAAAGAAAATTAATTAACCTTCTTATTGTGTATTCATGCGTCATGAGGGTGAAAAGTGACACGTGTACAAATGATTTCATGAAATCAAAAGTGGGTGCCTCACCCCTTCTGGTCTTCAGTGGCACTGGTGGTATATCAAAAGTTGCCAAAATCATCTACAAGCATGCCTCCCTACTGTCCATTGTACCTGGTATGTGAGCAACCCTACAGTCTTGTTGTGTCATTATATGGCTACAATGCCATCTGTCATTCTTGTTGCTCTGCTCCACTGTGATGTGCCTAAGCAGATCAAGTTGAAAATGACTGTGTTCATCTCTTGGACACTCATCTCAATCTTTTGGCACATGAGGGATGTGTTCCTCAAGTATCTTGTGTCTTTTCTTTCGATACTGTATTGTAATGTAACAAAATACTTTTAATCTAGTGAACTTTGCCCGATTTCACAATAGAAATTACACACAGCCTTGCCATTTGTACAAAAAAACACATAGTATGCCATTGTGGTAGATATGTGAATGTTACCAGTAATCCAAAACCAATCAACTCCAGTTTAATCTATTCGTTACTGAAGACCTATTGTACAAATACGTGTCATTGTATGACAGGTAAAGTTTCCTGCAAACACCTTCTTCAAGTTACACTGAATGATGTATGCTTGCAGCTTCAAGAGCCGCATGGTTTCTGTGTCATAAAGATACTAATATAGCAAGTCCTGACAACCTTGTATTTACAGGTATTCACAAGCTGAAAGTCATCTAATGCATATCATGTTGCACAGGAACTAAACAATTAGCAATTGCATTTTTGTTCATCTACCTTTTGATTGCTCTGTTTACTAGTATATACAAATGCTTTAGATCAGAATCCAAGTTTCCAATACTTCAGTGAATACTACAATAGAGTAACAATTGACCGAATACCTAGCTATAGCTGCATGAAAAAATGTTCATAGTTGTCTGCATAAATACTATACAAGGTATGCCTTTCTCCTTGTATATACAGAACTGACTCTGAAAACATTGCTCAATGAACTTCATACAGTCCGTGCCAGCTGGTACAACATCGGACTGCAATTAGACATTCCACATACCACACTGGACTGCTTCAAGCAAAACTACTCAGATCAATCAGACTTAATGTGTGAAATGTTGAAGCATTGGTTAGATACAGCTGTTGATCCACCTCCCACCTGGGAAGCAGTTGTCACTGCCTTGAGGTCACCAACAGTGGAAAGGAAGAGGATTGCTGAGCAACTGGAGTTAAAATACTGTGCACCAGTTCGCTGTACGAGGGAGAAGTCAAACAGTCGTACCAAGGTGGAGAAGAGTAAAGGTATTTCTACTTATTACATCAACTGTACATATAGAAGTTGTCTGCAGACAACTTCTATATGTACAGTTGATGTAACATGTTAGTGACAAATTATAAGAACATGGAACAATTGTTGCAGCATTTCTTAATGTATTTGCACATTTTTATCTACTTGACCACTTTTTTCAGACAAGACTACTGCCAGTTCTGTTGAAAACCAATTAAATGATCAAGTGCAGGAATCTCATGATTGTGCTACAGAAAGCACTATTGTCAGTTCAGCAAAACACAGTGCTAACCCCCTTCCAACTGAGGGGTCTTACAAGAAACCATTTGGTTGTGGGTGTGGCAAATGCACATTCTTCAACTTCATTGAAAGGGGTTGTTCAACACCCATCCCCTGGGGAAGCTCCTTCCCCTACCTTGACCTCAGTGGACTCACTCATGAGCAGCAGGAGGAACTCCAGGGAAAGCTTTGGTCTGAGTCTCAAGAGATAATGATACGATTCCAGAAACTAGTATCGGCAACAATCAAGTCATTCCAGAGACGATGCGTACCACTAGATGAGCTTGTGTCACATGTCATGACTGTTGGAGCATTTGACCCTGTGTTCAAAGGGTCACAAGTGCCAGTGTTTCACTTTTGCTTCAAAGAATTGAAAGCTGCAGACACCATCCCAAAGGTTTTCATGATTCTTAATGACTACTTTTCTTTCTTCAACTACCACATCATTGAACACATCATTGAAGAACTTGGAACTAAAAAAGATAAAGCTAGGCTACGGAGGTACAAGGAAGACTTCATTCAGTATGCAAAACGAAGGATCTTTGAATGCCCACCCGAGTTCGGTCCAGTAAGTGACACTGACCATGCTGATATCTTTGTGAAACTGGACTCACAGTATGACAACTACACTGTTACACAAATTGAGGGGTTCCGTCAGAAACTCAGCAAAATTCTACATCTTTCATCTCAAGGCATTCCGCGTCTCTGTCGAGTAGATAAAGGTTGTTTTCAGCTAATGTTCCAGGTGCCTTCATTAGTACAGCAGGATATCTTTCCACTCTCTGGACAACAAGAGAGAGCTCTGGCAGATATGGGTGTGATCAGGCTCACATGTGGAGAGTACCAGTTTCTGGTAATATTGTCTGTGTGTGTTTTTGATTGTCACTACACCGTTAACACATTTGGTGTCGGTTGTGAAATGAGGTTGCTGATGTATATATAGATGGAAATATGTGAATGTTACACCCCAAGATGCAACTTAAAGGACCCACGTAAATAATATATAACTAATATAACCCAATATAATACACAGGCCTGAGGAAGCGTTGAACATCCAATCTGAGTTGATATTCGTTAATGGCATGGTGCACTTACCCCATGAATGGTACACCAACAACTCTCCCTTCACCAGCTACACCACTGTCACCCCTCACAAGTGACTCCCGAAGCACTTACGTGACGTCACACGTTCAATATACTACGTATAAAATCATTGCGTGTATTGAGGCTACTGCGCTTCGGGCTGATATTACGTGCGCGTAATGCACGAGTATAAAGGAGGTGAAGGCGTGCCTTGCTATTCACAACTGATGTCTGGCTCCTCCCTTGAGGGTAAAGCTTTTTAAGAAACCACAAAACTCTGAACTCTAAGGCTTTCTACTTCAGGTAAATTTGCAGCACAAAATCCTGATCTCTAAAACCTACTCCAGGTCTTGTAGCTAAGTAGCAGTGGCCTACCAGCAAACATTACCTCTTATAAGCATCTTGGGGTGTGGTTACTTTGCTTGGTTTAAATCGTGATTATACTGTTGGTTCATACCGTGTGTTGTTGCTGTCACTATTTGTGTACTGTGCTAATTTAGTTAATGCCTGCAAGTAATCACAACTTTCATTTCCATATCTGGCAGTAAGCTGGTTTAAATTTCACTTGAAACACATTGTTAGTATCTTATGTCCTCTTGTTTCCTTACAGAAAGAAGAGCTACCACAAGCAGAAGTTGGTATGTGATGCATTCTAGGCTCTACCGTATATATTCGCATGATCCAATCTGACTACATCTTATGCATAATAGTCGTGCATTCTGCCTTTCTGTTTGTAATTCATTATTGGTCATTTAATGCACAGAAAAGGAACACCAACATGATCCTGATGATGATTCTGGTGTGGGTCCCAGCATATCCACTGATACAAAGAGCACTAATTTTTCTGAGGTAAGCTACTATTCCTCCAGTGTTGTGTGACCACTCCTGCATATAGTTTCCTCCTCTGAACTAGGATCGTCTGGACAGAGAGATGAAGGAAATAGACTATGAATTGAAAGTACAGGGCCTTGTAGAAACAGCATCCTCCCGCAAGTCTTGGAGTGGTTTGGAGCTCCACTATGCAGTAGCAATGGAACAGTTGGAGTATGTCCGATTTCTGGTTGAGGAGAAGCACTGCAAACCAATGCAAAGAGATCAGAGTGGCTTTGCTGCCTTTCATTTAGCTGCAGTTGTAGGAAATGTGCAGGTTTTGAAGTATTTCATCGTTACAAGTAACTGCAACCCAGCATGTCCAGGCCCACTTGGCTTAACACCCCTTCATTTAGCTAGTGGAAGAGGTCATCTTGATGTGGTTAAGTATCTGGTTACTGAACAACAGATTGATCCACTGTGTGAAGATGAGTATGGAAACACTCCATTGCATAGAGCTTGCATTGGTCATTGTCTGGCAGAAGTCGAGTTTCTTACTTCTGAACTTGCGAAATATGCCTCCATCACAGAACTCGTGAGTGACCTCAAAAACAAATGGAACAGCACACCCCTTCACTGTGCAGTAGCAGGTGGTCACTTGGACACACTCCAATTCCTCATCTCTGGTCAAAACTGTGACCCAAACAATCGAGGCCAATATGGTAGAACTTCTCTTCATTATGCGGCTGGGTTTGGCCATCTACACATAGTCAAGTATTTGACTGATGAACAAGGCTGCAATCCATCATGTTTGGATGAAAACAACTACACTCCACTTCATTGTGCTAGTGTGGAGGGGCATTTGGACATTGTGAAATTCCTAACTGTGGTGAAGCACTGTGACCCAATGTGTACAGATTCTAAACAAAACACTCCTCTTCACAGGGCAGCACTCTGTGGGCATATAGAGATAGTAAAGTTTCTCACTCTTGAAATGCACTGTGACCCAACCAGTAGAATTGCTAACAGTGCCACTGCTTTACATGTAGCAGTGGTGAATGGGCATTTGAACATACTCCAATTCCTTATCTCTGATCTGCATTGTGACCCAAACCTACCGGGTCAGTATGGTGGGACTCCTCTTCACTATGCAGCTGAATTTGGTCATCTGCACATAGTCAAGTATTTGACAGATGAGCAACACTGCAACCCTTCTGCAATGGATGAATTGAAATATGTTCCACTCCACTGGGCTGCCATGAAGGGACACATAGACATTGTGAAGTTTCTTACTGTGGAAAAGCACTGTGATCCAATGTGTAGAGATTGTGATCAGAACACTCCTCTTCACAAGGCAGCACTAAACGGTCATATAGACATAATTAAATTCTTCACTCTTGAGATGCACTGTGACCCAACAAGTAGAAATACTAACAGTGACACTGCTCTACACACAGCAGTAGAGAGAGGGCATTTGGATGTAGTTAAATTCTTTATTTCTGATCTGAGTTTTGACCCAAATATTTTAGGTCAGCAGAATGCAACTCCTCTTCACTGTGCTGCTGAGTTTGGTCATCTGCACATAGTCAAGTATTTGACTGATGAGCAAGGCTGTAATCCATCATGTTTAAACAATGGCAAGTGTACTCCACTTCACCGTGCTGCCATGGAAGGGCACACAGACATTGTGATATTTCTTACTATGGAGAAGAGCTGTGACCCAATGTGTAGAGATTTAAATCTGAACACTCCTCTTCATATAGCAGCACTGAATGGTTATATAGGCATAGTGAAGTTCCTCACTCTTGAGATGCACTGTGACCCAACAAGTAGAAACACTGATGATGATACTGCTTTACATCTAGCAGCACAGAAAGGGCATTTGGACATAGTCCAGTTCTTTATTTCTGATCAGAAATGTGATGCAAGCATTACAGGAGGTCAGTGTGGTAGAACTCCTCTTCACTGTGCTGCTGGGTTTGGTCATCTGCACATAGTGAAGTACTTAACCGAGCAAGGATGCGATCCATCATGTTTGGGTAAACACAAGCTAACACCACTTCACTGTGCTGCTGCAATGGGGCACATGAACATAGTGCAATTCCTTATTGTAGAGAAGCACTGTGACCCAATGTGTAGAGATTTCAATGAGGACACTCCTCTTCACATGGCAGCACTGAATGGTCATAATGACACCGCTCTACATGCGGCAGTAGCAAATGGACATTTACATATACTCCAGTTCTTCGTCTCTGATTGGAACTGTGACCCAAACGTTCTAGGTCAGTATGGTAGAACTCCTCTGCACACTGCTGCTGAATTTGGCCATCTGCACATAGTCAAGTATCTGACTGATGAGCAAGGCTGCAATCCATCATGTTTGGATGAAGACAAGCTCACTCCGCTTCACTGTGCTGCCATGAAGGGGCACATGGACATTGTTAAGTTCCTTGCTTTGCAGAAACACTGTGATCCAATGTGTAGAGATTCTGATCTGGACACTCCCCTTCACAAGGCAGCACAAGATGGTCACATAAACTTAGTAAGGATTCTCATTCATGAGATGCACTGTGACCCAACAAGTAGAAATGCTAATAATGACACTGCCCTGCATCTAGCAGTAGTGGAAGGGCATTTGGGTACACTCCAATTCTTCATCTCTGATCAGAACTGTGACCCTAACATCCTAGGAGGACATTATGATGGAACTCCTCTTCACTATGCTGCTTCATTAGGTCATTTGCACATAGTCAAGTATTTGATTAATGAGCAAGGCTGCAATCCATCATGTTTGGATGTACACAAGCGCACTCCACTTCACTGGGCTGCCATGAAGGGGCACACTAACATTGTGAAGTTTCTAACTCTGGAGAAGCACATGCACTGCGACCCAATGTGCGGAGATTCCGAACAGAATACTCCACTTCATATGGCAGCAGAACTAGACCACTTGGACGTAGTGAAGTTCCTCATCCTTGAAATGAACTGTGACCCAAGAAGTAGAAATGCTAACAATGACACTGCTGTACATATAGCAGCAATGAAAGGGCATTTGAAAATACTCAATTTTTTCATTTCTGATCAGAACTGTGACCCAAACATTCCAGGTCAGTATGGGGGGACTCCTCTTCACTGCGCTGCTCAGTTTGGTCATCTGCACATAGTCAAATATTTGGTTAATGAACAAGGCTGCAATCCATCATGCTTGAATGAACACAAGTACACTCCACTTCACTGTGCTGCCATGAAGGGACACATGGGTGTTGTGAAATTTCTTACTGTTGAGAAGCACTGTGATCCCCTGTGTAGAGATTCCAAACCAACTGTTTCTTCACATACAACATTACACAAGGGCTACACAGAAGGAGTTAAGTTCCACACTGTTAATATACACAATGACTCAGCAAGTAGAGATACTAAGAATGACACCGCTCTACATCTAGCAGCAGGAAATGGGCAATTGGATATAGTTCATTTCTTCATCTCAGATCTGCATTGTGACCCAAACTATCCAGGTCAGTATGGTGGAACTCCTTTACACTGTGCTGCTCAGTTTGGTCATCTGCACATAGTGAAATATTTCATTGATGAGCAAGGCTGCAATCCATCGTGTTTGGATGAAAACAGATACACTCCACTTCATTCTGCTGCCATGAAGGGACATATTGACACCGTGAGGTTCCTTATATTTGAAAAGCACTGTGACCCAATATGTAGAGATTCCAAACAGAACACTCCTCTTCATCTGGCAGTGCGTAATGGCCACATAGAAGTAGTTAAGTTCCTCACTATTGAGATGCACTGTGATCCAACAAGTAGAGATGGTCTCAATGACACTGCTCTACATCTAGCAGCAGAATATGGGCATTTGAACATACTCCAATACTTCATTTCTGATCAGAAGTGTGACCCAAACATCTCAGGTCAGCATGGCAAAACTCCTCTTCACCATGCTGCCTTTTTTGGTCATCTGCACATAGTAAAGTATTTGATTGACAAGCAACGCTGCAATCCATTGTGTGTAGATGAAGAAGAAGACACTCCACTTCACTGTGCTGCCATGAACGGACACATAGACATTGTGAACTTCCTCACTGCAGAGAAACACTGTGACCCAAGCATTCCAGGCCAGTATAGAAAAACTTCTCTTCACTATGCTGCTGAACGTGGTCACCTGCACATAGTCAAATACTTGATTGATGAGCTAGGATGCAATCCATCATGTTTGGATGAAGACGAGGACACTCCACTTCACTATGCTGCCAAGGAGGGACACATGGACATTGTGAAGTTCCTTACTCTAGAGAAACGCTGTGATCCAATGTGTAGAGGTTTTAATCTGAGCACTCCTTTCCACATGGCAGCAGCACACGGTCATATAGACATAGTAAAGTTTCTGACTTTTGTAATGAAGTGTAATCCAAGAATTAGAACAGTCAACGGCTACACCAGTCTACATGTAGCAGTAATGAATGGGCATTTGGACATACTCAAATTCTTCGTCTCTGATCGGAACTGTAACCCAAACATTCCAGGTCCCTGTGGTGGAACTCCTCTTCACTGTGCTGCTGCATTTGGTCATCTGCGCATAGTCAAGTATTTGACTGATGAACAAGGCTGCAATCCATCATGTTTGGATGACCTGAAGCTCACTCCACTTCACCACGCTGCCATGAAGGGGCACATGGACATTGTAAAGTTCCTTACTATGACGAAATACTGTGACCCAATGTGCAGAGGTGCTAACAATTGCACTGCTTTACATCTAGCTGTAGAAAGTGGACATTTGGAGGTAGTTAAGTTTCTAATTGAGAAGCTGAAGTGTCCTCCAGACACCCCAGGACTGCTTAACATGACTCCACTCCAAATGGCTGTACGTATGAATCATTCAGACATTGCTCAATATCTAAAGAAGTGCAGTGTAGTACCTTACATATATACTGCTATACTGATAGTTACAATGAAACAGCTTGGACTACTGAAATAGTTAGACTCTTGAAATTGTCAGGATACTGCTTTCTTGGTTTAATTGGTTACATATGTGTATGGCTGGATTATCCTGAATATACTCACTCAGTATTCTGTGAATAGTCTAGCTACTAATATTATAAGTCTATGTGTGCAGTGAGAGTTATTTCTTTCTTTCTTTAATTATTTATCTACTTACTTACTTTTGTTTTTTCTTTGTTTTGTTTTTACTGACTTATTTATTGTGCAAACTTTTGTGATTGTAAAATAGATTTTGGTATGGAAACCAGCTACCCTGGTATGTAATAAATGTACATCGAAGTTTAAACTGCTCGTAGAACCTACAGTTTAGCACTGCAGATTTGTCCTCAAGAGGGATCCAGCATCAGGGCAATTGCAAGTGATGACAACTGGAGCATCAGTCGAAACATCAGCAAAGTTTTGTCCAAACTCAACTTGGTAACAGATAACCTATGTTAAGTTGGGAAACCCCTCTGGAATTAGTGTGATGGTGTAGTTGGTAAGGGAAGCTTCCTGGTAAACACAAGTTTGTTCATGAGGTGAGTGTACCATGAATACACACTCAGAATTGTAGCTATATCCATTCTGTCCTCTGGCTAGTGTATTAATTTACGTTATTGGAGTACTTACAGTAAGTGTACATTGTTATAAGACAGTATTGTGGGAGTTGACAATGGTGTTTTTTTTTTTCTCCTGTAAGGTGCTGCCATTTTTCTGGTTGACTATGTAGAGCAGAAATAGGTTGTATCTTGGCCCTATGGAGTGTTGTGATAAATGTCAAAGTACGTAAAGAAACAACAGTCAGCCCCTTGACACTCATAGTGTGAATCAGAATCTTATCCTACAGCACAACTTTGATGATGCTTTAGCATGCTCACCCATGTGGCTATACATAATTATGTATATCTAGCTGAACAGCACATTTGAAAACACTGCCTGGCTTCAGGATCCATTTCCTATGTCATTGGAACACCCCCTACTACTGACGTATATACTATAGACTATATGACAGGGTAAGCAATTAATATGGGTGGCTTGCATAAATGGTGATTTAGTGGATGACATGGGTAGCTTATTGCTCATTGGATGGTGATCAGGTGGGCAACATGAGCAGTTCATCAGATGGTGATCAGGTGGGCAACATGAGCAGTTCATCAGATGGTGATCAGGTGGGCAACATGAGCAGTTCATCAGATGGTGATCACGTGGGCAACATGAGCAGTTCATCAGGTGGCGATCAGGTGGGCAACATGAGCAGGTGATCAGGTGGCGATCAGGTGGGCAACATGAGCAGTTCATCAGATGGCGATCAGGTGGGCAACATGAGCAGGTGATCAGGTGGCGATCAGGTGGGCAACATGAGCAGTTCATCAGATGGCGATCAGGTGGGCAACATGAGCAGGTGATCAGGTGGCGATCAGGTGGGCAACATGAGCAGTTCATCAGATGGCGATCAGGTGGGCAACATGAGCAGTTCATCAGATGGCGATCAGGTGGGCAACATGAGCAGGTGATCAGGTGGGCAACATGCATGAGCAGTTCATTGGCATGAGTAACAGTCTTGATCCTTATAGCTAAACATCTGATACTTGTTAAGTTGTTCAGAGAATCAGGCCATGTGGTAGAAGGAAAAGTGGCCTGGGTTTGAGATTACTGGTATACATCTGTGTACATTAGTAATATGTATGCACCACCCATAATAGGTTAAATGTACATTTGAAATTTCAACCCACAACTCAACACAACCAAAAATTCATTTCACTTTATTTCACTAACACACCGAGAAATTAACATCACAAAACATAATTGCAATACAAAACACACCAAACCAACAGTCATTTCTAAGTCCTCAGTTGTGTTACCACCTGTGGAGAGAAAATGGTGTAATTATAAGATGAAAGTGTTAGTTCAAGAGCGGGTGGCTAGAGTAAGAGCATGTAACTCCGTAAAATTTGAAACTGGTTGGAATTTACCGCCAATACTAAAAATAGTAACACATACTGTGAATGCTGTGTAGACATAAGGCATTGTTGCTAAGAACGTGACTGGGTGTTCTATTTTCAGTATGGTTCAATAATTTTGACTGGACTACGGGCTTCTATTGGAGTTACACACTCTTACTCTAGCCGCCCGTTCTTATGCGCTTTTGGTTAGTGTAGACAGAATGTTTTCCTAACAATCGTCAACGAGCAGTACTTGATCTGAATTTTCTTTGAAAGAATTTTGAAGATAATGCTCCAGAACCAAAGTATTGGAAGGGTCAAAATGTGGTTTCACCTATGAATATTGATTCGCCTTCCATAACTTGAGAGTACACTTACAATGTGTACTGAAATTTTACTATTTTGCCTTACATGTATGTAGGGTATACATGATCATCACATCATATTTACTGTATAATTTACTTGGGCTCTCAGCCCTTTAATCAATCCTCAAGGTCTAGACACTAGAGTTTAAAGTGATACATTTTTCAAGTATAGCCTCGCTCGCAGGCCCCTGCCCAGCTTTTCATCGCTTGCAGTACAGGAAAGTGGGAAGAACATAATCTTGTGTGAACATGAGCATGACAGAATTGACAAACAACCATCTTATTCAGAAAGGTGATGTTTTACATACCAGTACACGTACTGTTCAATCAACTACGCATTTGGTTTGTATGACCCTTGCTAGCTACATACTGGCAGAATGCTACATGGTATGTACGCCAGTGCACGCAACCACAATTAAACTTTACCTACAATCCTGATGGTACCCTACTTTTCTATGCTGCAAGCTATGGAGAGCTGGGTAGAGGATTATGAACAAGGCTATTCTATATATGGAGCACCATTTAGCCATGGAATGAGAAATTCACTGGTGGAGTCAAGTTTATGTGTTGCCTAACAATGGCTTTCTCTTATACCTTGTTAGCGGCTTCTAATGAAGTGATAAGTTTTTCCAGTTCTTCTCTGGATAGCTCTATGTTTTCTCTCCTCTTCTGTGTGCCCTCTGCGATGTCCAGGTCTAAAGAGAGGATTGGCTGCTGGATGGAGCCCAGCTTGTCACTGGACATCACCAGCTGGGGGGAGGGAGGGATGGAGGAGGGAGGGAGGGAGGGAGGGAGGGAGGGAGGGAGGGAGGGAGGGAGGGAGGGAGGGAGGGAGGGAGGGAGGGAGGGAGGGAGGGAGGAGGGAGGGAGGGAGTAGGAAGGGGGAGAAAGGGAGAAAGGAGGGAGGAGAGAGGAAGGGAAAGGGAGGAGGGAGGAGGGAGGAGGGAGGAGGGAGGAGGGAGGAGGGAGGAGGGAGGAGGGAGGAGGGAGGAGGGAGGAGGGAGGGAGGAGAGAGGGAGGAGGGAGGAGGGAGGAGGGAGGAGGGAGGAGGGAGAGGGAGGAGGGAGGAGGGAGGAGGGAGGAGGGAAGAGGGAGGAGGGAGAAGGGAGAAGGGAGGAGGGAGGAGGGAGAGAGGGAGTAAGAAGGGGGAGAGAGGGAGAAAGGAGGGAGGAGAGAGGAAGGGAGAAGGGAGGAGGGAGGAGGGAGGAGGGAGATAGGGAGTAAGAAGGGGGAGAGAGGGAGAAAGGAGGGAGGAGAGAGGAAGGGAGAAGGGAGGAGGGAGGGAGGGAGGAGAGTGGAGGTTAAGATCTGACAACTGAAAGTACTCAAATTCAGGAAGGAGGGGATAACCCAGACAACTGAACCGAGCAAGGGATTATAGTGAATACAGCACAACATTTTTGAGCTTTACTGGATAGCACATTAGTGAATGTTGTGCATTGTATCCACACACAAACATACTGTCACTTGCTAATGTTATACGTGCTTCATTTTATTTATTTTGTTTCAGAAGTTTGCCTACTGGCATCCACTCCTAGTCCTGATGTACATGTACCATACCTTGACTCTCCAGTCAAAGTCAGTGAGGTGGGAGTGACTGATCGCACAACTGTCCCTGACCATCTGGGAGCGCACCTCTCCTCTCCTCACCCACACACACCCTGCGATGAGTTGGGAGAGCTCTGGACTGACCCCCATGCCACTGAGCTTCTCTATTAGCTGGTGAATAAGAGAGATAGTGTGGCTTTATAATTTAAGTGATAGTTTGGTATGCAGATCAACAAGATTGATCTGACGGGATGCAATGTTCACACGTCTGCACTACTGACCTGACAAAACATGTGTACTCTGGATCGGAGAACGTACATATACATTTTCAGAATGCTTGACACATAGATCTGGAGTGTCAAAAGCTTCTAACTTAACTTCATTTCCAGGCCCTTGCCCAACTATCTGTCATTTGCTGAGTGAGGACCTAAGAATAAGGTTATTTCTAGCTAGGGAGTAGTGACTGTCATGTCAAGTTCATTTGCTACCAGTTGTATCATTCTAGCTAAATGTAAAACATGAAACTACAGTGTCTGCTGCACTTTGCCACATGATGTTAGCACCTTGCAAATGTATGCCTGCTAATTAGTTCAGCAATGCAACAGTCAGTATACAAGTGAGCTTCACACATGCAGTTATAAGGCTTCTCAATACAACATAATCAAGAATCAGCAAAAACCTTCCTGAGATACTCGGGATAATAAGCCCACACAAAATAAGCACCCATGAATATAGGCACCCATTTTGATTTCAGCAACCACATCGCGTTTATAAGCACCCATACAAAAATAGGCACCCCACATGAAAAGGCACCCATTACCATGCAAACGGAAGTGAATTCGCTGATTTGGCTTTTTCGAACGTAGCGGCTACTTTTCGCCAGTGTCTATCTCCGATTGTAAGCAAGCTGTCGACACGGGATAAAAACCGAAATTTAGGCAACATATCCAGGAATTAGTAAAAACTTCTCACGGATTCGTTGGTTCCAGGCGCTTTACGTTGGTGGGTGGGGGTTGGCAACAATCGATCGATTTCCGACTGTATCTCTGGTTGTAGTAAAGCTATGAACATTGGACAGAAATTAGCAGAAAAAGAACCTCTAGGCCTAAAATATACACAGCTAATCCGTTCCCATACAACTACGCGCTACCAGAAAATTACATGCGATTATTAGCACCCCATGAAAATAAGCACCCCTCGAAAATAAGCACCCATTCTGGCTGCTAATTTCGAAAATAGGCACCGGTGCTTAATATCCCGATTTTACAGTACATTAGTTCTGAGCGCTATATAAGCTAGTGGGGATGGTCTCCATTGGCTTTACCTACAAGGACACTGAAGAAGCATCCTCAAGTGACTGGTAACTACGACAGCCCTCAACATTTCTGTCTAGCTAGATTACCGAGTTGTGAAACTTCAATGTACACAATAGGGTACGACATTAGCTCCCATCCACAGTAAGCACTAGGAATCTAGTGCCCCGCTTCTAACACCATCCAGACATACACATACACACACACCTCCTCTTTCCTTCCATTCTCTCTTGCCAGTGTGCGCAAGATTGTACAGAGGACTCGCTTCAGCTGAGAGTACTCTGCCAGCGTGATCTTCTTAGCAAAGTCCTCATACTGTAAGCCTCGCTTCTCACACAGATCACTGATAGCATGGTGCACAAACTGTGAGAGAGACCAGATGATCACTGACCTCACTGACGTATGTCACTTCAATTCGTGAGATGTTAAAACCAATGCTTGGTTATTTTTTCCCGTGTAATCACTAGGTAGCCCCAGAAACCCTAGCACAGATCACCTTACCTATCCCCCTAGTCTCGCAAGCCACACCCTTTCAGAGAGGAAGGGTCTGGTCACGCTGCAACCATCAAATTGTTGCTACAGCAGAAACTTCTGTAACATGCGCGCTCTTATTATCTAACGGCGCTGATTGATATTGCGTTCCTCGGCGACAACTCATCAGTTGCAGCGTGACCAGACCCTTCCTCTCTGTGAAGGGTGTGGCTTGCGAGACTAATCTATCCCCTTGAGTTAATTATGGGATAAATGGCTAGCTGTACATGCATCTAGCTGCACTGGGGATTGGTTTTAATGACACATCTACTTTACGGTGAGGTCTTTTCCATCTAAAGATTGTGCTACTTCATGAACATGCTAACAGTCCAACCAAGCCCAGAGCAGATACCAGGGGGCATGTATCAAGAGTCGGGTTGTCAAATTGCCCTGCGCGCCAACTAAGACTCAATAGACACTGTATACACATTTATAGTGAGCAGCTAGAACTCTGCTCAAGTCTCTAAATCAACCTTTTCAGCCTCCTCTGTCCCCAGTTTCTCGAGGATGGACAGTTGCTCTCCTGCCATCTTTGAATGGTGCGCTCTAATTAAAACTTAAAGAGGGCGGGGCTCGGTTGCTGTAGCAACAGTGGTGGTAAGCAATACAGTTCTAATTAGAGCACATTTGTACCTTCGCGGGATGCGATTTTGCTCGTGATCGTGATCAAAGAAGGAACTTTCGTACAACAAATCTCTTCAGGAGTGTAAACGGTATTGGCATCAACGTGTGAATTTTGTAAACATAAAGTAAGGTGCAGGTGCACCCTCTTCTAGTGGGAAGGGGTACACAGTTCATCTGGGCAGTAGGAGGACTCCAGATGCTATGGGATTTTTGGAGACGTTACTCATTATTTACCTAACAAACTGATTAACTGCTGTTATGCGCCTATCAAATTATGTTATGCCTCACTACCCCCCTATTGGGCTAGTCTCGTGTAGCCAGACTCTTGCCGGAGAGAGTCTGGCTACACTATTGGGCAGTTGATGGGGATTATAGTGGGGGGGGGGGGGGGGGGGATGGGGGGGTTGACTGAAGACAGTGCCCCATTAGTTGGGAATTTGATTACCTCAGACTGCATAGTTAAACTGTATTTGTCAAATCCCCCACCTTTTATGAGGGGATTGGATTGCTGGGCCTGTCCCACTATAGGGGCAATTGACGTTTTAAGTAGTCGGATCCCACAGAGGTTTGATGTTAACGACAGTAGGCGCTCATGAATACTGATGTTTTTGCTGAGAGGGTGAGAAATAAATCCACGTGGCAGAGGGGTGGAAGACAAGCTACATAAGCAGCATTGCCTAGAGGCCTTAGTTGAATTCCAACTGATTCTCACTCTCTTTAGTCCAGCTCTGAGAGGGTGAGAATCAGTTGGAATTCGGCTGAGGCCTCTAGGCAATGCTGCATATGTAGCTTGTCTTCCACTCCTCTGCCACGGGTCCAAGTGGCTTAATGGTAAGAGCGTCTGACTAGTATTCAGAAGGTCTTGGGTTCGAATCCCAGCTGGATCCTGGATTTTTTCCCGTGGATTTATTTCTCACTCTCTCAGCAAAAACATCAGTAGTCAGATCCCACCTTGCCCCACTAGAGTGGTGGGGCATAACATTGATAGGTGCATTAGTGACGGAACATTTTCCCTATGATAAACCTACTGTATATTTATACAGCCCTCCAATCACCCCCTAACCCATTGTGGCCAGCTGGTTTGGTTCCAAGATCCTTCATGGCAGAGTGGGGCTGGGAATCAAACTAGGCACCAACATTGTGCAATAGTCCTATGGGGAAGAGTTAGTGTCTGGAATTCCGTACTCTCCAGCCCTCCCCTCAAGTATACATGCATGAATCCAAGAGTTCATTCATGTGTTTGACTACATTTCTTGTAGTGGATGTGACCAATCTGTGATGCACCTACATTAGTCAGCAATGTCTGGAGACTCCAGGAAAGACTTTATCCTCGTCACAATCGGCAACTTCTTCTCCTACTCTGTCACTGACGGTGCCATCTCACACATCGTCGACTCCAGAGAGCTAAATAACTTTCTGGACGATGGCAACTGTATGATCTTGGCCACACATGCTGAGCTTATGCAAGATGTGCGATTGATCCAAGTCTACAATACCATAGACTCTGAGACCACTTCTGATAGTTGGTTGGTCTTCTTCAAGCTGCAGCCCTGTATCATCACTCCCGATAACCTCCACTCGAATATCTTTGTGTCGTCTCTACTCGATTCACCCTTAGATACGCTCTACCATTCCGTGCAGAAAGTGTTTGCCCCTGTTCTCCTTAGGGATGTGAAATGGAGCAAAAACATTGACCCCAAAATCCAAACTCTTCTCACAGAGTTGGAAGCAGGATTGGGAAGTGTGCTCAGACGTCACGGTAAAGTGGGGACCGAAATCAATAGGAGTACCACAGATTCCACTCTCTCCGGTATTCTAACCCCTTCTGATGAGTTTCAATACTGGGCAGAGTCCTCAATGTCAAGCTCTAAGCTCTCCTCTCGTGAGCGTGCACAGTATTTTCAGGAGCTATTCCAGTCTATCGTAACTGAGTTTGCAAACCTCGATGCTCTCTCGTTTTCCGACACTCTGGAACTAGTCGAAGTCACTCAGGACACACTGGATGACCTCTGGAAGCAAACCGACCATAATCCACCCTACCCGGAGGAACGAATGCGACACCTTTTAGAGGTCATTAGTGGAGCATTTAGCCGCTTTGTCCAACGAAAGCTGGGTGAATTAGACATCTGGTCAAGCCAGTTTACCCACATTCGTGCCTCACTCCAAGACGGGCTGACTGTCTGTGAGAAGTGGAGTGCCGTAGCGGAGATGCTTACGACACAGTTCTGGAAGCAGTACGTCCTTCACCCATGGAAGGGAGGCGCCTTTGTGTCCCCAACTCTGACACAGTTTATTCAGCGCTTGGAAGAGGTGTGTGTATTTCCAATGTGATGTGTTGATTGTTTACTTGTTGTTGTTGTTTAATTGTTGTTGTTGTTGTTTACTTTTTTGTTTAGATCTTGTTTACATATGTTTTTGTTTGTTCGTATTTGATTATGTTATTACTGAGATAACGAGTCGTATTTGGTTCTTGCATGTTGTTGCTGTTGTTTACCAAGTACAGTACTAGCTTCTACATTTTTTTTTTACATGTTTGTTGTTGTAATTGTTGCGGTAATGTTTACATTTTGTTTCTTAATTTGTTTACCAGGTACTGGGTCTCCGCACGGTGCATGAGCAGCTCCTCCACCTCCTCTCTCCCTCGGAGCAACAGGAGCTCAATCTCAGCCACGCCTTCTCACCCTTTGCTGGTGTGTGAGTGCATGACTGCATTCTGTAACCTCGTTCCCATGCCACTCCCAGATTTTATCTTGCAGCTGTGGAGAAAAATTGGGCTGCGAGATAAAATCTGGGAGTGGCCTGAGAACGAGACTATGTATTCTGTGCATGAGATAGCTAGTCACCCCAGTGAGAATGCTTTCTTGTGAAGTGGGTTACTTTGCATGACATATAGGCCTGCCTTTTTTATTCAGGGAGATGTGGTTCATTGATTGCAAAACGTTGCAATGCTTCTGTCCCAAGTAGTCTTCTTCAAGGAAATACACCCTAATGAGTAGTGATCGATGTACAAGTTCACAAGTGGCTATGTTTATACTGGCAACTTTCAAGTGGAAATAATGATAGGAATCGTGTGTGTTGAGAGTTGATCAGCTGTTTGTTTAGTTTCATCCTTTATGGTGCCAGAGTTAAGTATAGCTACATGTAATATACAATTGTTATAGTCTCCCAGAGTTAAGTGCTTTACAATTTAGTCTCTCATCTCCCAGGACTGATCCAGGGGGTGTGGAAAGGCTAGCTAGCCACCTCCGGCCCTTCTTCCCATCAAAATTTTTTTGGGTGGATTTATGTTGTGCAATGTTTTTTGGTTCATAGTATCATCATCAAATCACTAATCGTACAGGATTCAAATTTCTCTTATTTATGTAAATACTTTCCATGGCGTATTGCACACTTCATAAATGTTTAAGACTATTTTACTAACTAATTTTATCAGATATTCTGGATCAGCCTCTGTTCTTCCCTCCCATCCCTTCTCCAGGTCTCCAGCCACTGCACCACAACCCCTACACTGAGCCCTTATGGCGTGCGGCAGTGGCACAGTACGAGAGAGGAATGGCCCCGGCTGAGCTCCGCATTGCAGGGAAGCTGAGGAGTAAGTTTCACCATCTGGAGGCACAGCCTCACCAGCTGTTGCGAGAGTTTCAGAGGTACCGTGAGCTGGTGAGGAGGCCAAGCATCAGCAAGGAACTCATCCCTGAGAGGTGGGTGTAAGAGGTTAGAGAGGAGGAGGGATTGAAAGGAGGCAGTCAATCTATCAATCAATCTTCTACTTCACAGGCAGTCAAGGGATACTTATACACACATCTCTCACTCACAGTTTTCTTTAGAGCACATGGTTTACAATATATTACCCTCCAAAGTAACCCACTGCACAGGACATGTTTCAACCAATACCAGGCATGTACAATCATTTGTCCACACACACACAGGGAGACCCTCTTGGGGCAGCTTTCTGGCTATGTCCGCTCGGTGCGTGATGACTTCACCTCCCGTTCCTCCTCTGGCCCCGCCCACCACCAGAGGAGGCCTGCAGACCCTGCACAAGCTGCAGCGGCAGAGAAACAGGCCCCGCCCACTGGGAAGAACATGCCAGAGGTGGTGAATAACATTGTGTGGACCCAACAACTGGAGGCAAAGGTGTGAGACTTTGTGCAAGTGTGTGAATTGGCACTAAGTGATGTGCAAGTGTGAGATGTTGGCCGTACGTGATGTTCTCCCTCCTCGTTCCTCCTCCTCCTCTACGCCTTCCCCTTCCTTTATCTTCCCACCCCTTCCCTCTTCTTTCCTACCTCCGACTCCTTCTTCCCCTCCTTACTTCCTCCTATCTTCTCTCCTTCCCCCGCCATCTCTCCCTCTTGCCGCTCCCTACATGAATTATGTACATTTATACTGAGTGGCTGCCAGGTGTTGAGACTGAAGCGTTCGATCAGTACCACCTGTGCAGTATATGGAGAGGAGTATGAGAAAGGCTGGTAGTTGCCTGGTGGTTGTAGCACTGGTGGCTCAAGCCAGGGGCCCTGGAGTGTGAGAGTTGGTGGTCGTAGCTGAGTGATCAGAGGCCCTGGGTTTGATTTCCAGCGACTACCGGCTTTTCACTTTCTTCTCAAAACAACATACACATTTATACATATAAGTATCTCTCCCCCCTGTCCTCTCCCTCCTCCTCCTTTCCGCCACTAGGTCACTGATACCCTCTCCACAGCAGAGGTGCTCCTGGGAGACTTGGCTGGGTTCCAGACATTTCGGCGTGAGGCCACAGAGCTGAGGGAGGAGCTCAGAGACTACCAGAGGGAACAGTTTGACGGCTGGTCTCGCCACGTGCTGGCCGCCATAGACCACCCCACTGAACCCCTCAGGTGGGCCAAGGGCAGCCAGGGAATGGGCCAAGCGCACATGTCCAATCCTGCCATGTACAGTACCTGGCATGGCAGAGTAACTCCAGCAGTCCTGGGATTATCCTTGGACAAACTTACCCCTTTCCCAGTTTTATCCTTGCTCCAATAGCAGCCAGGGAATGGATTATCAATCTGCCAGGGAGTGGGGCAGCTTGCAAGCAAAATTATGCGCAGGCAGCCAGGAAGGAGTGAATTAACAACTAAGATGTACACATACTTTTGTCTGAAGCTGCTGATGTTGTTATTACTTTTTGTGTACCTACGTACGTACTAAGCACTTTTTACTCCTCATGAATGAGCAGCACTGTCAGAGAAAGCAACATCCAGCATTGTTTTCTTTATAAAGGAAGATGCTGCTAAGCTTCCCTCCCTTCCCTTCTTCTCCTTCTCCTTCCTCCCTCTCTCTTCTTCCCTCCTTCCTCCCTTCTACCTCCCTCCTTTCCCACCTTTTTCTCTTCTACCTTCCTCCTTCTCCCTCCTCCTCCCCCCTCCCTCCCTTCCCACCTTTTTCTCTTCTACCTTCCTCCTTCTCCCTCCTCCTCCCCCCTCCCTCCCTTCCCACCTTCTCCCTTCCCTCCCTTCCCACCTTCTCCCTTCCTCCTCCTCCCTCCTCCTCCCTCCTCCTCCCTCCTCCTCCCTCCCTTCCCACCTTCTCCCTCCCCCCTTCCTCCCTCCTCCTCCTTCCTCCTCCTCCCTCCCTTCCTACTTGCCCACTCTTCCCCCTAGCCTCCAGACAAGTGGCAAACTCATGGAGTTAGGTCACAGAGACGGGAAGCTGAGGGTGCACTATGGAGACAAGCTGGTCACCCTCCTGAGGGAGGTGAGGCAGCTGTCCTCACTCGGGTTCACCGTACCCACCAAGATCCAGCAGACAGCCAACACGGCTCAGAAATTCTACCGTCACGGAGTCATCCTTAAACAGGTGCAGTGGGTAGTAATGAAAGGGACACCAGAGTGTATGAGTAACTGTGTGGACAAGCTAGCTAGACAACGTGTACAATGTAAGAGCTGAAGTAAGATAGTTACAGGTAGATGTAGTGGATGCTAATGGGATGGATACCAGTCAGAGAGTACATGTCAAGTCGTATCATGTATCATAGCTGCCACAGGCTACAATCCCCATGTTCACTAAGCCCATGAGGCAAAGCGTAAGTCCAGGAAGATACATTGTACATATATAATGCCTGAGGCTAATGAAAGAGTCTACATGTACATGTTTGTTGTCATATGCACTGGTGTATTATAGAAGCCACCACAGTAATACCCAAGCCCACTGTACAACTACGTATTCCAATTATCTTCATTGCAGAACAGGTTTGGCTCACTGCATCTATCACATCGTATGTTTGTTTGTTTATTTCAAGCGAAATATTCATGCCACAGTGGAATCCCCCTAAGACAGTAGACGGTGCCAATATTTTTCATGTTTTGGAACACTAACCTAAACCCTCTCATTGCAAAACAAGATGGACAGGTTCACTGAACATTTACTTGAATATTCATTTCCCAGGTGGCTCACTTTTATAACACGATTGATCAGCAGATGATTCCTAGCCAACAGGCGATGATGCTGGAGGCAGCCATGGCTTTTGAACACCTCATTAAGAACCCTAAGGCAGGCAGCAAGGCTGCAAAGGAGGTGAGAGGGAGGAAGAAGAAGAGAGAGGGAATGGGGAGAGAGGGGAGGAAGGAGGGTGGAAAGAGGGTGGGGAGAAAGGGAGAATGAGGAGATGGGGAGAGGGGGAGGAAGGGAAGGGAGGAGGAGAAGAAGGAGAGGAAGGAGAGGAGGTAGGGGAGGGGAAGGAGAGGAGGGAGGGGGGAGGGTGGAGGAACGGGGGAGGATGGAGAGGAGGGAGGGGGGAGGAACGATAGGAAAAGAAGAAAAGAAGGCTATGACATATGTACATGTGAATAAACAGTGTGTACATGTACATTTTGATGAGATGTATATACAGGCTTAGTGACATACACTTTGTACCACATACGTGTACATGAGACAGTGCTTTCAAAGAGCTTCTATCGACCTTTTGGCTAAGGCCAGCCACCTAACTGCATTTTGTGCATGAGATTGCAGTACCCATCTCCCTGTAATGAGTTAGCTGCACTGACAGTGCAGCTGATGAGGCTTGGTATTGGCTGAAACACATCCTGCACAGTTGCATAACATCTAGGCCTATTTTTCAGGGGGGATGAACTGTACAGTGAGACGTTGAAATACATCTAGTACACTGTAATGTGTGCTGTCAGATACAGCAGGAACAGTCTCAAAGAAGGCAGGCTACATGTACGTTGATGTTGATGTTCTGCAAAGTCACCCACTGCACAGGACATGTTCCAGCCATCACCAGGCCTTATCAGCTGCGCTTGGGTGGTTGGGAGATGGGGACTGGTAGAAATACAGTACTTGTACTGTACAGTGAGATACGTACCATGTGAAGTACGTCCAGTACACTGGAATACAGTAGTTGTACTGTACAGTGAGATACCATGTGAAGTACGTCCAGTACACTGGAATACAGTAGTTGTACTGTACAGTGAGATACCATGTGAAGTACGTCCAATACACTGGAATACAGTAGTTGTACTGTACAGTGAGATACCATGTGAAGTACGTCCAATACACTGGAATACAGTAGTTGTACTGTACAGTGAGATACCATGTGAAGTACGTCCAGTACACTGGAATACAGTAGTTGTACTGTACAGTGAGATACCATGTGAAGTACGTCCAATACACTGGAATACAGTAGTTGTACTGTACAGTGAGATACCATGTGAAGTACGTCCAGTACACTGGAATACAGTAGTTGTACTGTACAGTGAGATACCATGTGAAGTACGTCCAGTACACTGGAATACAGTAGTTGTACTGTACAGTGAGATACCATGTGAAGTACGTCCAATACACTGGAATACAGTAGTTGTACTGTACAGTGAGATACCATGTGAAGTACGTCCAATACACTGGAATACAGTAGTTGTACTGTACAGTGAGATACCATGTGAAGTACGTCCAATACACTGGAATACAGTAGTTGTACTGTACAGTGAGATACCATGTGAAGTACGTCCAGTACACTGGTTGTACTGTACAGTGAGATACCATGTGAAGTACGTCCAGTACACTGGAATACAGTAGTTGTACTGTACAGTGAGATACCATGTGAAGTACGTCCAATACACTGGAATACAGTAGTTGTACTGTACAGTGAGATACCATGTGAAGTACGTCCAGTACACTGGAATACAGTAGTTGTACTGTACAGTGAGATACCATGTGAAGTACGTCCAGTACACTGGAATACAGTAGTTGTACTGTACAGTGAGATACCATGTGAAGTACGTCCAGTACACTGGAATAGACGTGTGTTACAACAATCAGTGAACCATATCTCCTGTCCCTGAAAAAAGGGCAGGCCCGTGATACAAAGTCACCCACTGTGCCAGATGTGTTTCGGCTAATACCAGGCCTCATCAGCTGTGCTGGGGTGACAGGGAGATGGGGACTGCTATCTCATGCACATGTACAAAATACAGTCAGGTTGCATGACATACATGTAATGTGCAGTGCATGTACCATAGCTAGTTGTACGCACATCTACATGCACCATGACCTACTGTGACACATACATACATGTACATATACATCATTCGCATTATATGTATGTGGTGATAAGCCAAACTTGATAATGCACAATAGCTAGCTAAGCTACTATAGCTACACATGGATAGACTTAAGTTTTCATTATGAGCTGGATCTCTGGTGTCTATGAGTGTTATTGTTTTCCCCTCCACTACACACACGCATACACCCTCCTCCTCTCTCTCTCCCACAGGGCATGGTTCAGATCACTTGGGACAGTCCTAGGGAACTGGAGGAGTACATCAGCAAGCTACAGGGTGCCGCTGAGAGACTGACATCAGAGAACAGGAGGCTGCGGAAGTGCCATGGGATGCTCACTGACAAGGTGTGTGTGTGTATGTGTGTGTGTGTGTATGTGTGTGCACGTGTCACACCCTCACCCCCACCACACCCTCTCACCTACACTCCCCCCACACCATCACAGGTTGTGCAGCTGATGGGAGTGGACCTGTTGAGGCAGCAGCAGCACTGGAAGGACTCACTCATGGAGATCAGACATGTGATAGCTTCCCTCATCCAGGTAACCCCACCCTCCCTCCTCTCTTCGTGGTAAATGTGTATGTTAACCAAAAGGAAAATTGAGTTTGGGTCCAAGTCGTTACAAGTTTGTTTGTTGTTTGTTTTAACTTTGTGGTCCAGTGAATCACTGGACTTAGGAGGATTGAGGAGTTTTCTTTTGTTCATTTGTTTGTTTTGTTTTTGTTTGTTTTTGTTTGTTTGTCCGTTTGTTTTTTCTAGAACTTTAGTTAAAGGGAGGGGAAATTGCTTGTGACATTGTGTGGGGAGAGAAGTAAAGAAAACACTGGCTGGGGGCGTTTCCTCATAAGCAAAACTTTGGAAACTTAAGGCCACCTTTGAAAGGTAACTTAAGCAAACTTTCAGTTATTTCTTACATGTACATGTAGATGGAAGTTCTCCCCCATAAGACCCAGAAAGAAACACTGGTCCAATATCATCTTGTTGCCGATATAAAAGTTGTTGATCCTCTCTCTCTCTCTCCCCAGGAGGGATTCAACCCAGCCAACATGCGTCCATGGCGACTGCACTGGGACCATCAACTGTACAAGTCCCTTGAGCACCAGTACCAGCTGGGGATGGAGGCTCTGAACGAACACCTGCCAGAGATCAAAGTGGAGCTGGTGTACAGGTGAGGGAGGGAGGGTGTGAGGGTGTGTGTGTGAGGGGAAGAGAAGGGGCGGGAGGGTGTGCATAGGAGTGTAATGTGTGTGTGTTACCTACAGTTTATCTTCTACATACACTTAATAACTTAACAGGCTTTTCCCCAAATGTTTGGTTGCGTTTCTCATACATTGTGTGACCAATAAGGGAGAAATCTGGGAACAAGGCTATGTATAACTATATCTTACACACAAAATGTGACCGTCTATTTTTTGACAGTCAACATTGCTAAGTTCGGAATGCATACTTGTGGTTTCTGAAATAAACACTGTACTGTATGGCCTGCTGGTAAATGCAAGATGGGTTACCTACCAGCTGTAAACAGGTACACTCCAGCTCTAAACATTGCTCGATTCTCGACAGCACTCCAAGTGTGGTTCTCAATGTTGAGTTCCGAATAGACTCTCCCATACTCCCCACATTTTCCCCTTGCATCCCATACACACACCTATCCACACACCCCCACCTACACACCCTTTCCTCACCACTCTCCCCCTCCCATCTCCCCCTTTCCACCCTCTCATCTCCCCCTCCCCCCTCCTCCCTCCCCCTCCCCCCTCCTCCCTCCCCCTCCCCCCTCCTCCCTCCCCCTCCCCCCTCCTCCCTCCTCCCTCCCCCCTCCCCCCAGGCACCAGCAGCTCCAGTTTCGTCCCTCGTTGGAGGAGGTGAGAGCGAAGTACTACCGTGAGCTGAAAAAGTTTGTCTGTATCCCGCTGCACTTTAGGGGAGTCGGGGAGGCCTCCTCTGCAGCTCTCACCATCTTCCCTCGGATGATCGGGAGGAACGCACACGGGTTCTCTGTTGTGTACAGGAAGGTGTGTTGAGTGTGCGTGTGTGGGTGAGGGGAAGGGGGTGGGATAGAGAGAGAATAGAGGAGGAGTGGGGGAGGGGAGGAGGGGATGGGAAGGGGAGGAGGGGATGGGAAGGGGAGAAAGAGAGAGGGGAGGTGGAGGGAGATGGTAACTGTGAAATTATGTAACTACATGTATTGTACGTGTATGATGCACATGCATGCATACACACACAAACACACACACACACCACACACAAACACACACACACACACACACCACACACAAACACACACACACATGCACACACACACACACACACCACACACACACACCACACACACACACATACACACACACACACACACACCACATACAGGCAGAGCAACTATTCCACCGTTTCTGTCAAGTGAAGGAACGCTTCCGAGACTGGGTGGTGCTGGGATCAGTCGACCTCGACTCTCTCATAGACCAGCACTGCCACAGTGTCCCTGACTGGGAGAAGAACTTGCGAGCACTCAAGGCACGTGGGAAGGAAGCCGAAAAACTACCAAGGTGAGGACAGTAGGTGTAGCAAAGGTTTAATCTCTATCTTGCATGTATTTAAAGTGAGGGAAAGGGAAAGGAGAGAGGATGTAAATGCCGGCCACCTGACTGCATGAGATAGCAGTCCCCATCTCCCAGTCATCCTGGTATTGGCTGAAATGCATCTTGTGATGTGGGTGACTTCATTACATCTAGGTTCCATTGATTGTTCATGTACATATATGCTTGAGAAAGTTGCCAATAACACTCTTCTCCTTTCTTCTTCTCCACTATTTTTCCTCCCTTCTGCTCTCCCTCTTCTATTCTATGCTCTCCTTCCCCCCTTTCTTCTCCTCTCCCCTTTCCTCTTCTCCTCTCCTCTCCTCTCCTCTCCTCTCCTCTCCTCTCCTCTCCTCTCCTCTCCTCTCCTCTCCTCTCCTCTCCTCTC